>CM076579.1:706779412-707379412 GCA_034641835.2 Pinus albicaulis
GGTAACCAAAGGTTCCCCCCCAACATAAGGAGGATAATAAGACGAAAAATATTGTTCAATGAATGCTAGGAGTCTAGTTGATAAAGGAATTGACCCATAATGACCAGCTTTATATTGCCCTTATGATGGATTTAATGAATCAAGTTGTTCAGTACTGACTATAGGACTACCAGTTAAAACACCAAATGATGACATTGGCAAAGACCATGAACATGAAGGTGCACCAGAGAAAGTGACAGATAGTGATTTGTACCCTGTTGGGATCGAAGGGCCACCGTGAAAATATGACTCTGGTGATGTTGTGAACATCAACGGAGTAGCGAGGGTAGGAGATGACGTAATTGGAACAACAGACCCAAACGAAGATGTTGGCTTAGACATGGTTGTTTGACCAAATGTATACCCTCGAAAATTGACGGGTGATTGAACAGAAATAGGATCAACAAAAGCAGATGGAAACGATTGAGGAAATGACTGGTACAAGTAAAGGTCTCCCCAAAAGTGGGTTTGACTTAAAGGTGTATCAGGTTGAGGGATTTCTTCAATCGCGATTAAACCAGGAGAAAGAACTTCACCGTCAAGCCAAAAATATATTTCAGACGGTTGAATGTGTGAAATAGGAGTTTCAGTGGCTACATAACTTTGTGGAATGAACAAGGTAGGAACAAATTCTGTCTATTCAGATTCAGGATTCAGAGGCTATGGCAAAGAAGAGACAGGATCTGGATTAATGTGTGTTTGAACAATGTCGGGTCTAGGAGGTATGGTCTCAACGATTGAATGGATCTTGACCACGGGTAGCTGTGAAGACTCCATTTCAACAACAGTAGACAAACCAGGATGTGTGGAAACAATTTGAGCTAACTCTAGATTAAAAGATGATGTTTCGCCAGAGGTACGAATTGTACTTGATTCGGCAGATCGTGATCGCCTTCGCCTACCATAAATAACTTCCAGTGGTAAAGGTGGTTTTAAAGCTAATCTACGCGAACGACGGGGGGTAGGATTGTGTTCTTCCATGATTACTGATTTATTTTATCCAAAAACAAATAAAAAAAGAGAGGGTAATGCTAAGCAAAAGGGTTTACCAGGAAACTGTGAACTGCAGAATACCTCTTGGCGAACCCAGAAGTACAGGTAGGTAATATCCTCGAATGCTGTGTTCGGTGTATCACAATTTCAAGGCGGCCGACTCGGTTCACTATGGATGGATAGCACCTAAAATTTGTCCTCCCAAATATACCCGAAGGTACGTGGAGGCCCAAGTCTGTATTAGCGTTGTTTGATGTGAAACCGCACAGTAAGAGCACCCCGTTATACTTATTGTACTGTAACACCACTCGATATACCCGAGAGTACGTGGATTAGCTACGATATACTTACATACGTGGAGTGATGTATCACACTCGGAATGTATCGCAGACAAGTTAACGACAACTGCTATGTTTTATGACGCCGGAACACATCTCTAGCCTAGACCTCTAAATGTTATCATTAATGTTCCAAAGCATTGTTAAGTAAATTGAGATTTATTTTATGTTGATCTTTCTTAACAGTTTTCATTTCAGGTTCACCACGATGATGTATATGAAATTCCTAAAATGCAAGCTAAGAATGATAAACAAACTTTCACTTTCAACTTTTTCAATGAAAGACCTAGCAACTAAGGGAAGGGAGTGAATAATTTGAGAGTAAACAAATCAATGAATCTCAAACTAAATGCAGATTTCCTAATGTTCCTTTTGCAAAAAACACACAATCCTAAATGCAAATGCAAGTTTTTCTTTTCAGTTTCCTTAATGTCATGAATGCAGAAAGAAAACTAGGTGCACTAGATCAATAATTGAAATGCTTTTTACTTTCGAGAAACGAAGAATATGAACAACGATTTCTCTTTTGAAGGAAAAATGAGGACTTCAACAACAATTTATCCTATCAAGGAAATGAAGATTTTACGAAAATTTCCTATTTCTAAAGCAAATGATTCTTAATGCGACCATAAAAAGTACTTTGAAATCAACTTGTCAATGATAATGATTTTTTTTTTAAAACAACATTGAACAAATTTTCAGTCAAAGGAGAATAAATATATAGAGCTACTGGTCAATTTAGCATTAAACCTTTCAGAACAAATCAACAAAAAAAACTAAAGTAAAGAACAAAGTCAATTTCAAGGGAATTTGGTCCCTTTCAGGAGCCAACACAATCTCCAAAGGGAGACAGTGCTCTGCAATGCAGGCTGAGAAGGGAGACAGTGCTCTGCAAAGCACTGTGTCCTGACCAAGGGTGCGTTGGGCGTAGTAAAAAAAGAAAAAGCTACTGTTTGGCTCACTAAATTTGCAAATTAAGCTCTGAAAAAGTCTAATATTTATGTGAAACAAATACTGGGTGGATTTAGAAAGCAAATCAGAGACTAAAACACCAAGAAACAAGAGAAATTATCCCCAGTGGAGTCGCCAGTTTGTTGGGCCAGAATTGTAATCTACAGATAAACTACGCTTCCCTAGACCGGTGTCTAGTCTAGAACAATAGGTGAAAGACTATACTACCCTTTTTCCTAACTCAGAACATATACATAGAGAGGATTGGATGCTTACTTTTTTTCAGTCGCTTCCAAATGGCTCCTTTCTGTCACTTCCACTACAAATTCAAATTCAAGCGGTTTCAAATAGCTGAATGCTTTCTGCAAGAAAGAACACTTAAATGATAGAAGATGCAATAATATAGATATCTATTCAAGCTATTTAGCTAAATTAGTTAAGCATAAACTACATTCATCAACCAAGATCTTACAACATGGAAAATCAAAGTTATCATTGATGCATGTAGGGAAAAATAAGAAATACTCTTTATTGATGATAGAAGGAGAGGTTACAACCTAGTGACTAATTTGAAGTGAACTTCCAGCAATGTTCCCAAGTCTCATCACAACATAAGTCTCTCCAACAGTAGCTCCACAAATCAAACTATCTATTGAAAATTCTCCAGCATTTCTCTACTCAAATTCTTCCTCTTCAAACACTTAGATCTGTGTTCAATTTATAGATGAACTGTATGTTGTTTTGTAATAAATTGCATTCCAAAAATAGGCAAGACATGTTTCCATTCATGTATATGTCAAATGGACACTTGGATCCGAAGCATGACACATGTGAACCCTTCTAGAAGACACTGGCCAAGTGGAGATTCCGGAACAATGAGAATTTAGCTCCCAATGTGACCAACACACCTTTAAATATCGGGAAGTGCTCTGCAGAGCAGCCTTGATTGGGGCTACTTGCATATGAAATTCACTTAGGCCCCTTAGAGCCTATGTTGGTGAGCTCTCATATGTTTAATAATAAGCTTCAAACCATGGAAAAGCCTTGCTTTGATGAAAGTCACTGTTTGATTCATGTTGTTTCCTGTCTTAGGGCATATAGCAACTGAGATGATAGGGAATGATAGACCCTTTGATCATCGGTCCTGGAGATGATGCCTAGTTAACCAGGTCATTGTTAATGGTGCCCAAATTTACCTATAACAACAAGTTTATTCCCATAGAATTTATAGCCGGCCTCACTTTAAAATTCTCCCTCAAGCATAAATAAAAAATTAAAGTGAAAAATATTAAGGTGTTCATAATAACTCAATTGGATTTTGATATCCCCAAGTGGTTATTTGATGGAGCCAACTAATAGTCCCCCCTAAAATGTGGTATTGGGGTGGCTCTCTTCCTCGATTCGTCTCATTATCTCCACATCATATATGCACCCAGGTAGGGTTTGAACACAAAGGTTGATTTTTTATCCCTATGGATGTTTTTCCATTTTGTGAAAAAGTATAAGGTAAAAAAATTGTAGATAATGGGCATCTTGAAGGTATTAATTGATTGGGACAGTAAAATAAATAAGGTCATTTTCATGAGCCTAAATAATTTTATCCGAGAAATTCAAACTTCTCTTTTATCCCTTATATAGACCTCTTTCATTCAAACGTACATGTAACTGAACAATTGATCCAAATGGAAAGTGATATAAACCCATGGTATTGAATGATGTAACTCAAGGAGGCACTAAAAATACTATAAATAATGAGCCTCACCTTTAAAAATGATATATTCTTCTGCACGATGTAATAGTAAAAGGTTCTTCTCAATTAATAGAGAATTGGGGTTTTTTTATATTGTCTTGTCCTATCTCTTTCTTTTCAGTGTTATTCAATGTTTTGTTAGGGATGTATTCAATTCACATGATGTTTTATCACTGTTATCATGCTTAGTTTCATGGTGGGAATATCATACGTCAAGTCTCTCATATATTATCCCCCAAGATTTAGATCAATGGCATCAGAGCGGGTTATGACTCCATGGAAATCAAGGTTTTATAAACATTTCCAAGGAGGATCTGTCAAATTATTGTCATAAATTGTTCTAATCTGTAGTGTTTTGGATACCCTTTTCAAAGAATACCATTTTTTGGGATTTTTGGTGGAGTGACATCCATGGATCTGTTTCTTGAGAAATTATTTCATGTCATATACCACAAGAAGCATAAAAATTCCCCCGACAACGATTATTGCAAGTACAACAACCAAGGTTTGTATATGTTCACCTCATCTCTCTACATTACAAGCCTGGTTTATTCACTATTTGTGTCTCCTATGACGAGGAAATATAGATTCAAGGCTAATATTATCATTGGAGGTACTAGTTTTTATAATAAGAGCATCTCTGAATGCTAGTGTTGTCAATTTCCAATGCTCATTATTAGAATCATTATGCTTAGAGTTGGAATTGGCTTCATAAATAAGGTTGTTCCTCTATACCTCTTAGAGATGGTTCCTCCAAAAATCCGTGGAGTAAATAGTATGTTATTCAAGTTGGCCACAATGGTTGGGATTTTCACAAGAAATTTGGTTAATTATGACACTCAAAACATAACACTATGGGGATGTCATCTTTCCCTGGGTTTGACTATTGTTGTTGGGTTTAACTGTTGTTGTTGCACTTCTGATAAAAATTAGAGGGATATTCCTTCCTAAGACTCCCAAAAGTATGATTGAAAACGACCATCTAGATGAAGGCCATGTTAAACTAAATGAGACCAGGGACACCAAGCATGTACATAAAAAGTATCAATATATAAATATTCCTAAGATGTTGGAGTTGTAATTTGATTGATTTTTGTGGATATAGAGTCATATATTTTGACAATTTTTCTGGATCAACAATAAACTCTTTTCTTAGCTTCTCTTTCCTATTTTCTCTACTCACATTTTATAGTTCTATTTATCCCCTCATTTGGGATGATCTTAGATTTCTTTTCAACCCATTGATTCATATTGGTAGGTATTCAAGAATGATGATGGCTAAAAAGGTTAATGCCAATCCTGATGAAACATTGGCTCAGGTTCCTTAGAATAATGAGGAGGATGCTAAGAAGTATGAAAGATGTCCGTCTCTCAATTATTTCGACATTGGAAAACCTATCAACAGTGGGAAATTTGACAATCTATATATTTCTAGAGAGAAGAAGAGTAAGTATGTCATGGATTTAAAATTTTTCTTAAAGAAATAGCTCCAGCAATCCTAGGTAGAGAACCAATTTCAAAGAGAAATTGAAATCCAAACTCATCTTCGACATCCCAATATACTCTTAATATTTGTTATTTTTATGATTAGAGTTGTGTCTATCTAATTCTTTAATACACTGCAAAAGGTGAGTTGTACAAAGAGCTTAAATGATGTAAACACTTCAATGAAAAGTGGGAAACCACTTACATTGCACCATTGACACGAGCCCTGATCTATTGTCACGAAAAACATGTGATACAACAGGACTTCAAGTGAGAGAAATTGTTAGTTATAATATAGGGTGAAGTCAAAATTGCATATTTTGAATGGGCTATGTTGAGTGAGATTTTCCACTAGAAACCCACTCTGTTGGATAAGGCATAACTGTCTTTGTAAACCTTCTTTTCAAATTTAAAATTGCACATTCCTTCCTATATATTTTATGTATATTCAAGTACGATATTTTCCTATTCTTTGCAGGCAACATACTCTCAGGTGTACTTTACTTATGAGATATGTCACCCATGACACCTAGGTGACATGAGAGACATATTCATCTCCATATTTCGTTTTTGTTGTTAGGGGTGCCCATGGTGATAATGTTACCTTTGATGACTATTGTGAAGCGTAATTATGGATACGATAAAATACCCCTCCTAATGCCAACAATGGGAAACATAACTGTTATTGTTGAAAAAAATACATCGAACGATACACACATTACCACTGTTGGGAAGGAAATGTCATCATATAACCATGAAGCCTACGAGATCATGAAATCACATGATGTGGATTATGTGTTGGTTGTATTTGGAAGTGTTATTGATTATTCTGTTGATGATATCATTAAGTTTTTATGGATGGTTCACACTTGAGGTGGAGTGTTTCCTATTATTAATGAGTTTGATTATATTTTTAATGGAGAGTACCATGTTAACAAAGTGGAAATTACTAAATGATGAATTACATTATATATAAATTATGCTACTACAGATTTGGGGAGCTTGGTATTGAGTATGGCAGGCCTATTGGGTGGTATCAGGCTAGGGTAATTTAAATAAGAAAAAAAAATGTGAAACTTTAGTACTTGGAGGAAGCCTTTACAAAATCTAACTGGATAGTTATAATACGCCACAAAATTTCTACCATACCTTGGCATACCCGCAAGCGAACTATATAAAAGTCCAGTTGATAGGCCATACATTGTTAGTATCTAAATTTTCCCACAAGCATTACATGGTAATTCTATCCTCATATCTCCACTTAACATGGTTAAGGGCCACCTAAAAAATCCACAGTTATGGGTCAACCACATAAAATCCTTGTCCTCAATGACACTTGGCACATTTGGTTATGGGTCATACACAAACCCACAATTATGGGTTAACCAAAAAAAACCCTTGTCTTCAACAACACTTGGTTTTGGGCCATCCACAAACCCATGGTTATGGTTTAACCACAAAAAAACCTTCTCTTCAATGGCTCATTTTCAACAAAATATTCTAAGGAGGGAACTTGACACAATGGGGACCATTGCTTCCTAAGGGGGGAGGATTGATCCGAATGGAAAGTGATATCCAACCATGGTATTTACTTATGGTATTGAATGATGTAACTCAAGGAGGCACAAAAAATACTATAAATAATGAGCCTCACCTTTCAAAATGATTTTTATTATTCACGATGTAGAAGCAAAGGGTTATTATTCTTAATGAATAAAGAATTGGGTTTTTTTTCATATTTTCTGTCCTCTCTATTTATTTTTGGTGTTGTTCAATGATTTTTTGGGGATGTATTTAGTTCACACGTTATTTTTATCACTGTTCTTGTGCTTAGTTTCATGGAAGGCATCTCAAACTTCAAGTCCCTTGCCAAGATCCGGATCAACATCTAGTAGATACCTTATCCAAACAACCTCTCCGATTGCTTATGGGAACAATTATTGTTTGTGTATATTTTGATGGTGTGGAATGAGATTCCATTAGAAACCATTTATATCTATGTCATAAACTAAGTTGTAAATGTAGTATTGTTTATGTATGTAATAATTTGTAGGAAATTTGAGATGATTGTAAAGATCCTTTTTAGATTTTTAGTAGAGTTTGGGTTAGATAGTACAAACATCATGTATTGCTAGATATTTTCGAGAATTCCTTTGGATAGATGACTTTATACTCTTCTATGGAATATAAATATTTTTTCCCTCCTAGAAAAATGGTTATTGTGGTAGTCTTTGAAAAATTTCCAATTATAATTTGAATGCTTTCCCCTGCAAACAATCTCATCGCTAAATTTATGTGATAAGTGCTTGTTGTGTTTTGGTTGTGAAATCCATAAAAATGAATATTTTTTATTTATTTATTTATTTTTTTTATGAATTTTTAGATAAAACCACCACAAGTGATAACATGAAATCATTAAAACTTTTTGGGTATCTCAATAACTTAAAATAATGTTGCAACTATACTATGAAGGATTTTTGGAGTAAAAATATGGAAGCCCACTACAAGATTTTCAATAGAATGTTGCATGTTATGATACACCAAGCTATTTTTTTTGTGCGACGAACATAATCAACAATTAGGTTGGTCTCATACTTGGATGACATGGGTCCAATTTTGACTGCTACTATAACCTCTAGGTGTATCCACATGACCCACACATGGTACATGAGCTAGTTGAGCTTTGAAACAACAAAATCACAAGGAGTTCCTTAATAGTGCACCATATCTCCAACTGATATACACCTCAAGGGATTTTATCCATCACAATATCACTTTTAAGCATTGTGATAAAAACTTTAGTTTCCATCATTAATAAAAAAAATTGAAACTTATTGATAAGATTTTCAAGATAAACCATTTAACTTTTTATTTTTATATCCCAGAGGAACCCAAAAACTTGTGTGACATGTGGCTACCAATAAGCTTCTGGGGGTATACGACCTATCCCCCTCTCTGTAAATTAGGTAACAACTAGGGGTATTTGAAGCTTGGATCTCTAAGTTTTCTCAGGACTCACATTACTTCGATCACCAATTGAGATCATTAGGGGAATTTTGAGGTCTAAAATGGGCCTCCTAAGGAAATTATAAAATAATGGTGGAAATAATAAAATAAGATTGGATTACATCACAAATCTTATAGGGAAAAAGGAAAAAAAACTATTTTTTCAACTTGTATTTTCAACTTATATCTCTATGGGTTTACTCAAATTTCGAGTAGAAACACTCGTTGGATGAAAAATTTGATTCCTCATCCAAGGAGTACTCATGTTGCATACTTTCGATGGACCTTACTACATAAAAAATGAGAAATACATGAAAAACGTGATTGCAATCACTTTTTTCATGTATTTCTCATTTTTCGTGTATCAAGGTCCATCGAAAGTATGCAACACAAGTACTCCTTGGATGACGAGTTAAATTTTGCATCCAACGAGTACTTCTACTCGAAATATGAGTAAAACTTGAGGGAGATAAGTGGAAAATACGAGTTGAAAAAGAAGTTTTATTACTTTTTAAACATTTTACTTTTTTACCCAAAAAATTCTGAACCATCCCCCATGGTTGACATCATCATCTTGAATCCTATTGGTTCTTATAATGTTTATTTTGGTTGTACAATTTTTTTAGGAGGCCTATTTTAGACCTCAAAATTTCTCTAAATGTCCCCTTGGGATAAAACCATTTAACTTGTTACAAATAAAATAAATGATTTATATTTCATTTAAGGATATGTTTTCAAAACTATTGGGTTATTGATGTAAGAATATTTTTTGAAATCACTATAAAGTTTAGAATTATTTCCACAAAGCTTTGATGATGACCATCAAGGTAAAATAAATAATTTATTGCCAATATCTTCATAGTGACAATATATTTTCAATATGATCAGAGCAATAGGTGCTAACTATCCATTTTAAATTCAAAATGCATTTCATATTTCATTAACATTTGTGAATGAATTGTGAAATAAAATATGAGAAGGCATTGAGTTTAATCAAATAAAGCTCAAAGGCTGAGATAAAAGAGATTCTTTGAAAGTTCTGTAAGTTTGTTGAAACTACTAGAACAACAAGGAAGGGCCTCAAAACCATAATATATATATTTTCAACTTGGGACATTGTTATTGTGGCGTGCTTAGAAATTAAAACAAAATTTCATATAAGCAATAATATTTTTTCTTTGACCTATTTTTAACAATTTTAATTGTGACGAAAATGCAATCTTTTGAATCATTCTCATAATCCATATAACCGATCAAATTCAAAATTTTAAAAAACACACTCAATTTCACATTGCAGGTTTTACCAAGCATGAATAGGGGAAAAAACATCTTTTAACACGAGATGTAAAGTTAGATAATTCTATTTTTATCTTGAGATAATGCATAATTTGTGTCTCCAAAGAAAATTCCTAAATCAAAGAAAAAAAAGTGAGTGAAGGAGTTTCTAAAGACACTAGAAAGTGGGATGCATAAAACCTTAGATCCATTTTTATCTATCATTGAAATAAATAAAGCTAATATTGACCCTATTAAACCCATTTTAAAGGATGCAAAAGCAAATACTAGCTCTCAAACATTCCCTAGACGAGGATAAATTTATAAGAGATTCAAGGAAGATTATTACCCCAATTTATTTCCTCCAAGTGACACATCCATTAGATTCAATGTACATGATAATGATTTTAAAAATGTAAGAAGGCCTGATCTCCATAACATAGGAGGCACAATCCCTATATATCATTTTTTAAAGGTGATTGAATGGATTATAAAACACACATACACCAATGTCATAACTATCATTAATGGTCAAGGAAAGAGTGTGGATTCCTTATAGCCTAAAAATATTATAGTGCTTTGTATATTGTATGATATTGAAGGGCATACAATTACAAGATCGATGGAATAATTTTATAAAAGCTATGCTATTAAGAAAATATTGGTAATATGGTGAATTGGAGGGAAAATGTTTTTTCCTAGAAGTGATGGTGTCTATGCAATTACTAATTTGAGAGATCCATACATTTATGCCATGCCCATGATGTGTATATTATATGGAGAGCCAAATTGTGTTCATTTAAAAGATGCCAATGTTATATAAATTTTGTATTTAACTAGGTAGCAATATTATCTCATTCCATGTAGAATGCTTTAGAAAAGGACAAGAATCCTAACTATTTTTTCCCTATATTAAACAAGACCTTGTATTTATTGGATGTTGAAAGTATTAGTAATCACTTCGTAAGAATGTTTTGGTTTTGGAACATTACATATTGTCCAATTTATGTGTATTTTCAAAGTTTATGGAAGAACAACTATAAGATGAACTATGCATAGACCAATGATGACCTTTTTTGCACCTCTTGATAGGATATTGTTTTTTAAGCATGCTCCATGTTTATTAGAAGATGAAATTTTGTTGCTTGGTAGTATTGGTAATTGGTACATTAAAGAGCAACACCCATTTTTTAGAATGAAAAATTTCTCCTCCACAATTGCTACTATGCCATTTTCCAAAGAGGTTAATATTAGGAGAGATATCCTAAATTTTTTTTTTCATGATCTCAATGTCTCATTGACTAAATAAAAGATACAATTCTTTATCCCTTACAATACATACATTAGCTATTATGGTTTGAATAGTTCCAAATCTACAATATAGGAAGATAATGCAATGTTGTAATATAGGTTTCCCGAAGGAAAATTTAGAAGACATGATCTTAAGGGTTTAGTCTTGAAGCACAATTAACTATTGAACATAACTTGATCATAAGTTCATGAGACATGGGAACATGAAGAATTTTATGAAAATGTTTTTTAACGGTAACATGTAAAGGGAAAACAAATTCCAAAGGGATAGTAATTATCCTATCAAAAGGATAGGGAGGTAGAGGAAAAGAGGAAAAATGATGAGGTTTAGAAACATAATGAACGAAGCAAATGAGAGAGATAAACAAGTAGTCAAATTAGAGAGACTAAAAATGGAAGTTGAGGTTGGATAAAAATAAAATCATATTTAAATAATAATGAATAAGATGATAGAGATGAAGTGGATAAGAAACAAAAGGAGGAACGTAAGAAACATAAGAAAAAAGTAGAGAACTAGAAAAGGTTTAGAAAGAAAATGAAAGATTAGAAGTAGAGGAAAATATCAAAGTTTTAATGTAGAATAAGACAAAAGAGGAAGAGGCACAAAAGTTTAGAGAGGTATAAAATGAAATAGGGGACGATAATCAGTAGAAAAAGAAAAAAGATACACCTAGAACATAAGAAAAATATGATACTTAACAAACTATAATTGAATGGATCAAACCATGGAAGATCTAATCATTCCAAAGTAAGCAATAAGAATTATTGGAAAATATAAAGGTAGAAGTATTATGATTGAGCAAATGATGGCTCTAAGAACATTAAAGAATTCATTTTTCATGGGGATATATGCCTATTATTGATCCTATGGATGTTGTGGTTGATTTAGAATTTGTAGCCTACAATAAAAGGGAAACATAAATCATTAAGAAACCACAAAGAAAAATAAAAATAAGTCTAGATGGTTCTTATATCACACAATTGAAGTTGAGGTAAAGATACCAACATGAAAAAATTATTATAATTGATAGAAACAAGATTGGTAATGACCCGTGACACTTTAGAAAATGCTCAAATTGAATAAATTAATATCCAAAAGTATGAAACAATCATAACACTACTTGAAAATCAAAAGAAATATTATAAATTAATCTAGAGGTTAGATATAACTTTTATTGAATATGCACTAGAAGATAATGAAAAAATGTAGAGAACATAGGAAAGTTTTACAAGAAAAATTTCTACTTGCAAGAGTTGAGTTTCAAGTTATCAATCTTATACAAGGATAATCTAGCTCAGAAAGTGCAGAAGCAAAGCCACAATATCAATTTATTTTGTAAAATAAATATAAAAGGAAACAAGTTAATCCTAATGTTAGATTCTTGACTAAAAAATAAGTAGTTGAGATTCATTAGAGAAAATTTGAGGTAAAAATGGGTCTCAAAATAAAAATGTATAACAAAAATAACTTTATAAGAACCAATAGGATTCATTATGACGATGTCAGCATTGGGGCATGATTCACCATTTTTGTAGTTAAAAAAAAAAAAAAAAACACGTTACTTTTCAACTTATGTCCTATGAATTTACTCAAATTTTGAGTAGGAGCACTCCTTGGATGTGATATTTAATTTTGAAGCTAAGGAGTACCCATGTTGCGTACTTTCAATGGACCCTACTACACGTAAAATGTGAAATTCATGAACAAAACATGATTACAATTACATTTTTTTGTGTATTAGGGTCCATAAGAAGTATGAAACATGGGTACTCCTTGGATTCAAATTAGATTCCGCATCCAATGAGTGCTCCCATTGGATATTTGAGTAAAATCCTAGGGAGATAAGTTGAAAATACGAGTTGAAAAAGTAGTTTTTTTTCCCTCCAAAACTTGTTGAGGTAATAAAATATTTTTTAATTATTTCCACTATTATTTTATAATATTCCTTAGGAGGCCCATTTTAGACCTCAAAATTTCTCTAATGTGGATCTTTTTTTTTTTGATTGGGAGGAAGTATCTCAAAAGGCTTAAAGAAAAGTGTAAGATAAAGGGGTTGTTTAGTTGAAGATCTATTACTATTTTGTAGATACTATAGAACATTGTTATATTCCCTCTTTTGGACCACCAAAGGATTTTATTCCAACACCTCAAGTGTGACTTTTATGAGAAAATTTTATAGTAAAACAAGGTTGACATTCAAAAGATAACATATATTGATATAATTCACATGGAAACGTTTTTGAAAAAATAAGCTAAGAACATTTTGATATCTAACTTATTTTACCAAAATTATATAAATATATTCAAATGTTTTCTAAGAGATTGTATATTTTGTTGGCCCCACTTGATCAATATAATTTTCCTCATTCAAATTATGTGAAAGGATATTTTTAAGAATGAGAAAGGTTTGAAAAACACTTGTCGAAGGTCACTTGCCCAATTCCTCAAGTACTTGGGTTACAAATATCAAGTTATCTATTAAAGCTAACTATCTTCATGTATAGCCCCTGAGGGAAGCACACTTGGCACGTTGAGAAATCAATAGGCTTATGAATTATGATTTATTCTCTGTCACGGTAACTAATTGTGAATTTGTTGGCTTTATTATTATTATTATGTTCTATTATTTCATCAAGTAATTACCAAAATATAAATGAAGAATATCACAAGAAATAAAGAACACAAGATGTAGGATCTCCAAGCCAAGGCTAAAGCCCCACAAGGGACAAAATCTAGAAAATATCCTTTTATTATAGAATCAGATCAAAGTGAGAAATCCAAGACCCAAATCTAACCTCCAAGAAGCCAAGTCAAACCCTCCAAATTCTGCTTCATCTTGATAGAATCCATCAATTTCAGTCATAGGAGATCACAAAAATCTCAGCTAAAAAAACTTATATACCAGAAGAAACTCACATATGTTTTAGATCTTCTATAACCCAATAAACTCACACTTCTCTTCAGAATATAAATTCATAACTCCACATATTTCTACCTAAGAACATAACAAAAGTCACAAAATTTCTTTCCAAAATGGAGGAGGATGTATGCCAATATATAATTGTTCTATGTGAAAATTCACGTCTATTGAGTGAGCCGAATTATCATCCAGGAGGGTCGACTTGGCTTCTTGAGGTGAATTGTCCCAAATTACATTTTCATTTTTTTTCCTTTTTCTTTATAATAATTCCAAATAGGACTTTGAATCAATAAATCCTAGAAGCATGAAGAATATGCTTAACTAATGAAATACTTATATAATACAAATTCTTATTCTTCTTTTTTCTTTTTACATAAAATAAATAATGATACAAGTACAAAGATAATTATGAATACCAAACCTAGTTACACTTTTCAATACTCCCTCTTATCTAGGGAGTTATTCATAATTACAACATGATACCAAGGATACTCTCAAATTGAAATATTCTCTTAAGAAGAGTTAGATTGATGAGCCAACATTAATAATCAACACCATGACCTACATTGTCAATTTGAAAAATATCAAGGCCTTGAATAACAAGCTCTAACTCTCCACTAGATAGAGAATAATGATGGGAGGCATACATTTGGACACAACTACCACAACCTCTCAAGGCACATGCCCCATCCGGATGTTCACCAGGTATGTCCTTACAAGACTATTCTTATCTTGTATTCCTTAAATAATATTGGTCCTCTTTGGCTACACTTATCTTGGATACCTTATCCTATCCTCAAATAGTATTGGTCCACAAGATTAATACCTATATTGGGTTCCAAATCCTCAAGGAGTATTGGTCCCAGACAATATTCCATTCCATTGACCAGTTCATTCATTATACTTATGGTTGTTAGTCCTGGCCAAGTGCATGACACATGGAGAATATGGTGTCCACCATCACTCCCTCTAAACCAGGGAGTATATCCCTACTCCCTCTCAACCTAGGAGACATAACCACAAGATTTAGCTTGTATCATACTTCATCAATACATAAAATACTTGTTCTTTCATGTAGATATAGTTGTAGCTACATGGATCCTTTCTCACATTAAATCATCTCGGGGCTTCAAACTTTCTGGATGTCAAACATTTTACATACTCGAATTATTTCACACTCTATTTTCATGACAAGGTTTCTCGGCTCCTAACGACATCACATCATATCAAACCTCTACATTTTTCGATGTTGACAATATTAATGCAAATTTTTCATCAAGTGGTTTATATATCATCTTCAAGGAGCCAAACTTCGTCATAGCTACTATCACATTCCTTCTATTCTTCATAACAAAGTTCTACCTCATATTCTTCAATAAGTCATATCATATTTCCAGATATCAATTCTGCCATTATAATATTCCAAGCCATCAATAAAGTTTTCGCACAATCCATGTGTTCCATGATCAAACCACATAACTATAAGTACATCAATATCATACAAAAAATGATCTCAACTACTATATTTCTAGCCTCTGCATATACTTCTGCAATATGTCTTTCTAGGGAGTCGAATCATATCTCAAAAAAATCCTCAATATTGGAGTTACTAAATCACAATGGCATCAAGTCAAGGTGTGGGATTCTTCATGTCAAATTCTACTACTTTCTCCCTCTGAGGTCAACATACCTTTGCATGGTATATCTCATATTTCAACAGATTTTTTCTTCAGGCTCTTCAACTTTCAATCATCAACCTAGAATAAACCAATCAACAATATTCAATACCATATTCATTAGGGTATTTACATCTCCCTCTTTCCATGCAAGGTAAGTGAACTTATTTTCCTTTAATCGAATTTATTGACGAAAACTTCTAATTATTCCCTTATTCTTCATCTTCATGATTTTCCATGTTATTTTACTTATTCCTTTTGCTAGTCAAG
Source organism: Pinus albicaulis (assembly GCA_034641835.2). Lineage (NCBI taxonomy): Eukaryota > Viridiplantae > Streptophyta > Pinopsida > Pinales > Pinaceae > Pinus > Pinus albicaulis. Next base: position 706,795,428 of record CM076579.1, read on the forward strand.
GTTTAGATGAATCTTTCCTTGACTTGAAACCTTTATGAAAGAGAAGAAAATAAAATTACAAGGACGAAAGAGAAATATTAATAAATAAAATGTAGGGTACTAATCCTTTAGAAGAGGGTTAGCTCCCTCTTAATCGTGAACTTGTTCACAAACCTTGTCTCCATATCATCATGATGTCATACCTGTCAAACTCAAAAGCTAGATTCTTTTTACAACAAAAAAAATTATTTAGGGTTTCCTTTTCTAGGGTTTTTCAATCCAAGTCTCAGCTAGGGTTTACAAAACCTACATACCAAAAACCTTCAAGATGTTACAAACTGTAAGATCTACAAACCTCGATTATTGCAGTCATCAAGACCTACTACAAGCATGGTGTTAGATGAAAAAATTATACTATTGGCATGCCTTTTATCCATTTCATTTCTAGATCTAGCCTTCATATATAATGGAACACATGGAGTGATATCATATCAACAATATTATATGTCACTCTTTCTATACTGTATTTATGCAGACCCGTTTTACTATTTTACAAGTGACCATCACCATAATTTAGTAAATGAAATGTACACACAAATAATACATACCTTTAAAACCTTTACTTACCTTTCCTTGCAAATATCCAGTCCTTTTTCTTATCTTCAATTGTAAAGCTCCAAACTTTCCTTTAACAAAAGGTTCGTCAACTTCTCCAAATATAGAACCTTTTTTGAGCTGCTATCCATCAGTTGTCATGTATTTGAGTTCATCAAATGCTTCTTCATAAATTCATAATGCAAGGATGAAATTTATAATTCTTTCAATCCATTTGTGCTCCAATTACTTCAAATTCTGGTGATAATATTGGTTTCTTTCATAGAGTCATGGTTCCTTCTAAGCACATCAAATTCATGGTGAAAAATAAAGTCTCACATTTGTTATACATACTTGTCACAATTTTTATGAAAACACTGCACAATCCATAAATTATACTGTCATAACAGCATATATAATTTCCATAGGTCAATGTCATAGATTTATAATGCTTCATAGCCATGGATCAATAGATTTAGATTCAGGAATTTTGTACTGTAGTATTTAATATCATGGAGGAGGTTGGAGTATCTTCATATTCAGATAGTTTTATTTAAAAACTTGGACACTCTTCTTCAACTTTGGATTATTATCATAATCTTGGATCATTCGAGTAATTAATTAGGGTTCAATGTCATTGCAAAATGTATTCTTCAGTATAGGTAACCTTCAAGCCAAGTGAATCATCACTGTATTAAGGCTTCCTATCACTACTGTCAAGTATTATTGTGTCAAGAAGAGAAATCGTACCATACTTTAATATAGATGAGGGCTCGTAGAAAATTAGATCAGAGGATAGTAACTCAGACTTCATCGTTACCACATTAGTAGAGCTCAGAATGCATCAAGGAATCACAAAACCTTATATTTTGCATCAAAACAACTTCAGGTCAATGTCAAAGCAACTTGGATTATAATGAATTCAATTGTCAAAAAAACTTGGATCTCATTTTAAGTCTCGGATCATAGTTAGAGTAGCATCATATGATAGTCATAACTCACATCATGCCTCATAAACAAATTCAATATGCATCTTATTTCTATTTTGTATCTTTGTTATGCCAATGCGACATCTCTCATTACTGGTTTTCCAAGAGGATTACTTTCGACTATTCGGATCCATACTTCTATAGTAGTTAAAGAAAAAATTTTGGTCAATATACCATAAATACTTGAAAAAAATGTGTTTCTCAATATATTTTGACATACATTTTTTCCATAGTAACATCTTCCATAGTAGCTTCATAGTAGTTTCAGACAAGGTATTCTACAATATCTTGAGATGGTAACCTAAAACAATATCTTCCACAAAATTCAAATAAGGGTCTTTAATCGAGATTCAGATGAGATCTTCCATAGAACTTTGAATAAGGTTCTCTATGAATGCTAAGGAGTAGAACTCTTTACAAATAACTTCACACGTATTCTCAAGAAACTCACATATTTTTCATAGTCAATTATCCTAAGAAAAATCATACTTCTCAAATTTAGAATCGAGATATAGAATTGGAATTTTACAGAGACGTGGAATCGGGCTCCGTCCAGAGATATGGCCTTGAAATAGGTTACACATAGATTCATACTGTATATTAGCCAAAAAACTTTGATTATGAGCATGCAAACTTTTAAAATGATGATCTCAAGATATAAATGCTTGTAGGGGTGTCTTAAAATATGCTGACAAGAGCGATCTTCAAACAACCTTTTCATCACCTTTTCTTTGATACCATGTTGAGAAATCATTAGGATTATTAATTAGGGTTGGTTTTGTATATCATGGTAATTACTTGTGAATTGATTTTATTTTTTATTATTATTATGTTCTCTTATTTCATTAAGCAATTACAAAAATATAAATCAAGAAGATAACGAGAAACAAAGAACACAAGATGCAGGCTCTCCAAGGTAGGGGCAAAAACCCACAAGGGGAAAAACCCATAAAATATCCTCTTCTTATAGATTCAGATCAAAGTGAGAAATCCAAGACCCAAATCTAATCTCCAAGAAGCCAATTCAAGCCCTCCAAATTATGCTTCATCATGATAGAATCCATCAATTTGTGTCAGAAGAGATCACATAAATCTCATCCATTGAAAGTTACTCATATACCAAAGGAAACTCACATATGTTTCAGATCTTCTATAGACTAGGAAACTCACATTTGTCTTCAAAATATAACATCATATCTTTGCATATTTCTACCTCAGAACGTATCATAGAAAGCACCAAATTGATTTTAAAAATCGAGGATGAATGCCAATATATAGTTGTTATCATATGTGAAAATTCACATATATTGAGTAAGCTAAATTGTCATCCACAAGGGTCAACTTGGCCTCTTAAGGTTAATTATCCCAAATTAGAACTTTAAAATTTCTTTTTCTTTTTTCTTTACAAGAGGTCCAATTACGATTTTGAATATTTGACTCAATAAATCCTAGAAGCATGAATAACATGCTTAACTAATGAAATAATAATAATAATACTTATTTTTCTTCTTTTTTCCTTTTACATAAAATACATAATGATGCAAGTAAAATGATAAGTATGAAAACCAAACCTAGGTACACTTTTCAACATGGAAAAACATGTAAAAGTGTTATGGGTAATATTATGAGGTCCTTGGTTCTATCTTCTGATTAACCCATGCCCATGTTAGGGGAAAGCGTGTTGCACCTATTGAGAAACCAATGTAATAGAAACACACACTTAATTTCTCTTTCTTGATAATTACTTGTGAAAATTAGATGTCTTTATATTAATTCTTATGTCTTCTTCATCAAGCAATTATACATTTTTTCAATTATAGAGATGACAATGAGATAAGAGACACTAAGAGTTAGGTCAACGACTAGGGAAAAACCCACAAGGGGGAACCAAACGTTCCTTTCCTTATAGAATCAAATCAAAATGAGAGATATCAAAACCAAGACCAATACCAAACTTCCACCAAGATACCAAGTCAAACCATCCTTCAAGTCACCTCCAAAATTCAAAGTCAATGCTAGTCAAATATGATCCAATTTGGTCAAATTCAGAAAATTTCAGTCCCGAAACTAGGGCCAAAATTTGGCTTGCAATTACCCTAAAATAAATTTGGCCTAATCACATAAATTCATCCTTCACACGTGCGATAGTCATGACTAGTTGGTGATAAAACCCTGTGTCAAAGTATAAGAGAAAGCTAGTTTGGAAAGAGACAATTACGATTACTCATGAGCTTTGCCCGAACCTTGGTAAAAAGGGTCTAAGAACTCTCGTGAAGATGAGTAACCTCCCAAAAAACCAAAGACGGAGTAGGTTTGTCTATCTCTAGTAATAGGGTAGCCCGCCCTGGTCACCTTGTGTATGTTTCCAGATTATAGCCACTACTCTTTACCTCAAATCAAAAACACCACCAGAGGGGTCGCGGTAGTAGACAATATGATGTGTACGTAGGATACTTGAGTCCCCGACTCAGCTCCAAAATCCTCAAAGGGATCCTTGATACACATAATACCCACTTAAATGTAAAGGTGGGCTATCTTATCTTACACTCCAATGTTGTCTCACGCTTAACTCCTGCGTTAGTGGAGTGGTCCCACTCGATGTGAGTGTAGCAGGAGTTTCAATATTTAATGAAACTATTTTATTTTTATATCCTTGGGGACTTGACTTACACGGCCTATCCCAAGACCCTAGCCTAAACCAATATGTGTTTTACTATGAGAATGAGTTTCTGATCCATTTTTATTACGGGGTTTATTTTAAAGGTAATTACTTAGTGTCTTCGGAAGGGTATTGATGTATGAAGTCACGAGACTTGACTCAAACCATGCAGATATATATGATTTTTAGATCTATTTTGATGAGAAAGTGATCCTACATGGATAGATTTATCAAATTTATTTCCAAAACAAACAATCCTAATGCAAACTATAACACCTCAAAGCAGATGCATACATTCACACTCAAATTAGCAACTCACTAATGAACTAAACAAACAAGCCAACTGAACAAAAAGTAAAAAAACAATCTTTTTTGATTTTTACTATGGAACTAAGCTATATTTTGAAAATAAAAATGATGAACGCAGCTAGAAAAATCAAAGCTTGAAGTAGTAAAGACCTCACGACTAATAGAAAAGAAAACCTCTTACAATGAAATCCATATCTAGGGTAAAAGACATATATTCAACCTAATAATGTAGGTTTCCACGCTATAAAAAGTGTTAAAACTAGGCGTAACACACTGTGCAAAAGGGTATCCAATGTTATAACGCATTGAAATGCACTAGGAGGGTGCGTTATAGTGGCTTTTCTCAGGAAAACAGGCAATCCAGGCCAATTTTTTTTTTCTAAGATTATCTAAACCAGCACGAAAACATATAAATGATAGGAATCAAACACTTGCAAGACCAGAGAGATGGGATCTAGGAGATAAAATCAAAGCTGGGAACCGAAAATGATCCCCAGTGGAGTCACCAATCTGTTGTAGGGAATTGAGCTCGGTTGGAAAAACTAGAAAAACCTCTCAGGTTTTCTTGGAAACCTAAGACAAACATAAGAAGGGATCCACTAAGCCATGGTATGCCTCATCCAATGAAGTAAACAATAAGATATAATTGAAGAAGAAAATTTTAAGGATTACCTTTTGATCCTTTCATGTAGATTAGTTTGAGCAGTAATCACAATTGAGAAACTATCCCAACTAACTCCAAAGATTAATTCTGCTTAAAAAAGAGAGAAAAAATAACCTTTACAACATATAAAACTTAATCAATCCAAATTATCAGTAAATGAACAATAATACGCTATTGGACAAGCAATCATTATACCATCTTCCAAGTTATCATTAAATGGTAACACAAGAAGCATGAATAATAAACAAGGATATGGAAGAAACAATGAAAAATCTATATATTCAATGTATAGAAGGAATATTACAACCATAAGTAGCCACATCGTGACCTCCTCTAGCTCATAACTCCTCAAGATCTGTCCCTTAAAATGAATATCTCGACAACATAAAAATACATGAATTTCAATCCAAATCTCAATGCCCTAGCCTCCAGTTTATAGGCAGAGGTAGGCTATAAAAATTTCCAATTTCTCCTTCAGATGCATTTTGGGCAAAAGCCATGGAATGGAAGATGTTTCCTCAGATTTGTTTCTTTATCTTGCTTTAGTTTTCTTTTCTATGATAGGACACATATATGGATAAGTGTGAGGTGAACCCATTCCAAATTTTTAGAGTTGACTGGAGTGAATTAGGTTGTCACAGTCAATTAAATCATGTTTTTTTCTTGTAGCTATGCAAATTCTGATAACGCAGGTGTAATGAAGCAACCATGCACTACTGGTTAGGTTAATGCAATTTATTAGACCAATACATGTGTAATAACTATTTGGTGCAAGAAGAAATGGTGTGTTATAGTCTCAAAAGGCCATAAAAAGGGGGTGTATTATAGGAAAAAACACAATCTTCTCGTTTGAGCCGATGAGGAGGTATTTTCATGGATAACAATTTCTTAAGAATTTATAGTCCCTTTCAGTGGTGATGTTATGGATGGAGTATGATATCCATAAAATGTCATAAATGGTGACATCATTTATGAAGTATGGAAATATGTGTTGTACCATCAATCTACCAATGGAAACGATTTGACCAATTGTTTCTATTTATTAGATGCAAAGAAATGTAGATATCCTTCTAAAAATTTATTCACAATTTCAACTTTTCCATAAGATTGAGAATGGTAATATGAGCCATGGGCAAATTGAGTATCCAAACAAGAAAATAATCTAGTCCAAAAATTTCTACTGAAAATTAGATATTTATCACTTACAATAATATTTGGCATTTCATGTAGCTTTTGGATTGTTTCCAAAAATACTTTTGCCATTGTACTTGCTTCAAAATGATGAGAAAGAGAGAAAAAATCAATATACTTTGTCATTTGATCTACCATACCATAATGACATTCTTTCCTTCAGATTTGGGTAAACCTATAATAAATCCATTGAAACTTCTTCCCAACATTGGCTTGGTATGACTACTGGCTGAAGGAGCCTCGGGATATTGATTTTCTCTCCCTTAATTTGTTGGCATGTCACATGTTCAATCACATGATTTTTTTTCATCTTTAATACCTTCCCCAAAGAGATATTTCTTGATCCTATGGTATGTCTTCGAGAACCTTGAATGTCCTCCTACATAAAAAGTGTGTAATTCCAAAATAGCCTTATGTTTAAGTTAATATTTTTTACCAGAACGATCTTGATACCATAACAAATCATTTTTCCACATATTTTTTTAATGCATCAGATCCTCTTATAGTTGTTAAATGATATTTCATACCTTCTTATCTTGCTCCCATTCTATCCTTCTTTCACTTAATCAAATTTCTAAATGGAAATAATGCATAATAAACCCTTTGTGTATTACTTCCTTGAAAGTGGATCTGCCATACTATTTTGTTTCACCATTGCATAGTGAACTAAAATACGACGACCTTTAGTCGGTTATTAGACAAGCTTGTGTCGTCACTCTGACGAACCTTGTTTCCCCTCGATGGTGAAACTCAATCGAACAATCCAACAGAAAAAATGATCATTAGATATCCAATACACATCCCTCATCGGATAATCAATGGAAAGGGAATGAATCAACTGTCAGATATCTGATGGAAGCTTCATAAATATCTACAATGTAATGATATGGAATATTATAAAGAATATCATAAGATCCTGCAATGTAATGTGTAAAATCCACATTAGATTCATCCAATGAGATTTTTATGACAATGCAGCGTTGGCGATCTGACGGATAAGTGTAAAATATGAAGGGTGTTGTCTCATATTAGGGTATCAGAGAGTACAAAATACGATGAGAGTTTTCCAATGATACATATTTGGAAATCCAATAGAGCGTTAGAGATTTGATGATATTAACAAAATCTTACAAGAGAGCGTTAGAGGTCTGATGATATTAACCAAATCTGACAAGAGTTGTCCGAAGATAGTGTGCGGGAGAGTTCAAAATATAATGAGAGTTGCAGTCTCATGACCCAAAGTTGGAAATTCGATGGATAGGGTACAAATTCTAAGAGAGTTATACGATGATAAGGCGTCGAAGATACGATAGGTATGTATAAAATTTGATGAGAGCTATCCAATAATTATTCATAAGAAATATGATGGAAGAATACCAGATCTGACGATGTTTCTGTGCTTTCGAATAATCTCATCGAAGTTTTCTACCGAGCCTGTGAAATAGCTCGGACGATAGAAAATGGCCAAAATCCGGTCAACTAAAACTCGAAAAATCAGGTGCTTGGAGTGTTTATAATTCATTTTTGATGCTGGAAATGGATTTAGCACTATCAAAAACCTTTAGGGCACTGAAAAATATAAAAGTTTAACAACTGTAAACAAGATTCTGGCAAATTTTTACCAGATTTTCTGAAAATCATTGCCGGATTCTGGGTGAAAACGCGGCCTTTTTAGACTATGTGTAATCTCACCAACGTAGTTTTATAAAAAAATCTATGATATTGGTAATATTTAAAAAAATGAAATTGAAAACATGCGTTCTCTCCCAAAATGGTATTGCAGTTTCGACACTCCTACTAAGGATTACGACTTATTAGATTTGATAGGTGTTACAAATAGGGTTTTTGACATGAATTTCTTGATAATATACCATTAGAACCTTTTCATGCAACAATTGTATCTTGATGAGATATAATTAGCATCCGTTTCAGAAACACTTATGCCTTTATGATATCTTATCTAGGGCTTCGCGACCCATATATTCTCAACCAAGTAATGGGAGCTAAGTTATGGTGGCAATGGATTCAAGGAGGTCTAGATCTATGGAAAGCAATATGGGAAAAAAAATATGCGATGCCCAATACCATTGTGGGGAAACTGAAAGTTGACATTAACCCTAAAGGGTCTGACATTTGGAACCTAGCAGCTAGCAACAGAGATTTAATACGATAGCATAGCTTCTGGGAAGTACGCGGAGGCAGAACAATATTGTTTTGGGAGGATTCATGGCAGCAGAGAGAGAAACTCTTTAGTCGCCTAGACCTAGGGGAAATATTCTTATTCACAAACACTCCAAACCACAGATTAATATACAAATACTGTAATACTGAAGAGGAAAGCCAATGGAAAATATGAAAAAGAAAAGAGCAATGGGAGAATGCACCACACATGGAACAATATAATAACTTTGCTAAAGAAATGAAAACTAGAACAGTGTTGAAAGAAACAGGAGATGATATTTTAAGGTGGGGTTATCGATCGAAAGGTATGTTCACAATTGAAGAGGCTTACCACCTTAAATCAAATAACCATCAAGCACCGACATGTTCAATTTGGAATAAAATATGGAGTGTCAAATTCTGGCCAAAAGTTGAATATTTCATGTGGTTATTAACTCATAGAAAAAAATTAACATGGGATCATCTTCAACATCGAGGCATTCAAGGCCCATCTCTTTGTGTTATGTGCAAAAGGGAGGAGGAAAATATAGAACACGTATTGAAGAACTGTACCTTTGCAAATGAAATTTGGAAACTTAATGAAGCAATCTTTGAACAGTCTGATAGGGATAACAACAACATTAATACAACCATCTATAATTGGAGGAAAGGAGGTTATAAGAGTGAATTTGTTAACCGTGCTTGGCGATTATCAATAGGATTCATTCTCTAGGGAGTTTGGAAAGAGCGAAATCATCGCATTTTCTAAGGAGAAGAAAAACAGGTACACCTGATATCGAACATTATAATTGAAAATATATAAGAAACCATATTGGTAGAACGCTGGTTGGATGATGATTGGAAAGGAGAGGATAGAGAGGCGAGGATTTTAGCTAAATTGAATTTAAACCCTCAAATGTTATCCCCATCACTGTGGAAGTTCAAACCAAATCTTGAGAATATAACGAAAAGTTTTCAGCCACCACCAAAAGGCTTTCTGAGGCTTAATTTTTATGGTGCCTCTAAAGGAAACCCAGGACAAGCAGGGATAGGGGGTATATTTAGAAATTCACAAGAATATACTGTTAGAATTTATTCATTCCCCATAGGATTTGCAACTAATAATAAAGCTGAATTAATGGCAGTCAAACAGGGTCTCATTATTGCAACAAGGGAGAACTATCAAAGACTTATAGTAGAAGGAGACTCTGCAATGACAATCGAAATCCTTCAAAAGATTCAACAAGTAAGTAATTGGGAAAATACCAGTAAAATTTGGAGAACAAATAGACTAATCGAAGAAATTGGCAATCTTATCTGTCAAATAGGATATGTCATTCCAACCCATGTCCTTAGAGAAGGTAATCAAGCAGTTGATTACTTAGCTAATTGGGCCTACAAAAATGAAGATTGGAGGTTGGATGTTAATTAGAATCACCAAGTTTGTAATGTGGAACTTCACCCTCTACAAATCATATTGGAAAAAGATAAATCTGAACCCTGATTGGGGTGCCAGCTGCAAGGTCCTCCATCTACACGTGGTGGATGAAAGCACAAAATAAAATCATAATGCATGCGCCTGATCGATTTTGTGGTCCTTCCCACCACACCTCATCAAAGCACAATTATGGAATGGCAACTCCGACGTACGCGATGTCAGACTCTCGCATTTTAGGTAGAAAGAATGGGATTTGTAAGAGGAAACATATTACCACCCAGGCAGAACAAATTCCCATTGCAGAGCAAGGTAAACTCTGTAGCCCAGTGCATGAAAGAATTCAGACGGCAGACAGAGGATTTTCTCCATGGCTTTGGTGGTTATATTGGTATGTAAAAGCCATATTACTTCTCCTTTCTGCGGCTCTGGATAATGTTATGGAAGGTTGTGCTGTAGTTAGTGTCATTCATATGGAGTTTACATCTGATGTCAAAATGTGTATTATTGTAGAACCTTGTTTTCGTAGCCCTAGTAGGTCTGTTTATTATGGTTTTTGGTTAAATTATGGGCATCATATTTTATTTGAAACCATTATGCAGACAAGAAGTAGTAATTCTCGCCCTCGAGGCATTAAGAAAGGTAGGAAATGTAAATTGATTTGCATGGAGAGAGGGTTTCAAACTACCTGTATGCAATCTTTTGCTTTTGGTTAAGGGGTCCATAGTCAGGAGTCTGGGGCTTATAGTCAATTTCCCATTTATAGTTTTAAGAAGGGTCTGAAAAATCTAGGTCGCCAAATAATTCCTGTTTCGAATGGTCTCTGTTTATTTTCAAATTGTTGCATACGGGACCATGTTATGCATCTGAGTTCTAGTAGTTGCAGACAGTATAGTCGGTCTCTTTTCGGTCTAGTAGCTCCTACGAAATCTGTTCAAGGTTATGCTCTGTCTAATGTATCTGTGGCTAACCAAAGCCTGTATAGTTGGGATACATAGTCCTATCCATGGATTTTGAAGAGCCCTCTAGTTAAAGTCTGGTTGTTAACTAGTCTCAGGGATCCTTGCCGCTGGGTTTGGGGTCCGATAATGCAAGAGCATTTATGTCATGTTCTTAGTTTGTGATTTTTCAAAATGGCCTGTATTTTCATATTTGGTCACACTATGAAGAGCCCTTGGCTTCGCAAAACATCAAATACACCCCAACCCACCTGTCATACTGATTGCTGTGTATATACAGGGTTTGTAAGCAGGTTTAAAGGCTCTTTGGACTCACGTACCAGCATGGCGAAAACCAAAAGAGGCCAAGACAAGCAACCAAAAAATCAAACCACTAGCCCGAGTAAGAGAGGCCGGAAAACCAATAAAAAAATTCTGGAAGAAATGGAAAATGTTTATGAATCAGGGAATCTAGAACATATCCGCAATGCAATTCAAGGTTGGGAGAGACAAACAAATAGTGAGGATGAAGATTTAAAGGAGAAGGTGGAAAAAATGGATTTCATTTTTGATCTGGAGAGTACACGAGGTCGAGTATCCTTGTTCCAAAAATATGTTAAAACCTATTGGAAAATGAAATGTCTGTTAGCTAAGGCCATGGAAAACATGGAGTTGAAGGATGAAAAGTCATCTTTGCTGTTTGAGCTTCTCCAAATTAAACAAGATATTCACAACATGATGAAGGCTCAGTTTCAAGTCAACGATAGAATTGGAAAGATCGAGCGTCAGCTCCACAGTCTTCAGCACAAAAATATGAGAGGATGCAATGCAGAAGATCCAACTCTGGTGGATTTGTCTGATGGATTTTCAGTCTAGTTTAGCTATGCTGCATGTTTTTTTTGTTGTCGAATAGTAGATATAGTCTCTCTTTTAACTATAAATGTTTTGGACACAGTAAAGCGGTAAATGCAGCCACAAGAAGGAAAAAAAAATTAAATTTTGGATGGCTTTTAACTCCATGCGGTGGCCAACAGACCTGGTTTCCTTCGGGCAGGTTGAGGCTCTGAAATCAAGTCAGTATGTATAGCAAACTGCTTGTTTAAAATATGAAAATAGAAAGGCACTACCAAATTTACAAAAAGAAGAAGAAGAAGAAGAAGAAATCTTATCTATATTATATCTTGCATAGCTTGAAACTTGACTCCAACATAGCTTAAAACTTTTGTTTTGAAAAATGAACTTCATATTAGATGACAATAAATTATATCTAAGTTGGTTGATAAATGTTTCCAACACAATGGTATTAGATAACCTTCTCTTGTCTAGATTTCAAATACTGCATATTGAAAGACAATGCTAAATTCTCAAAGTAAATTTGTTCCCTTCAATTTAAATCATTATTATAAATCAAAGAAAAAGAAAAAATAGAAACAATGTTTAAAAATGTTGTTGAGACGAAGCTCGTAAATGCATATCACTAGACCTTTACTTCTAAACTATCATTAAAGTACATGGATTTCAATTTCATGCACTTCTAATGAATACAAATCTAAATGAGAAAAAAACAATCAAACTGTCACTAATACCTTTCCAACATACATAGCTATTTCTCTTAAATTTTTCCGTTTAACTTCACTTTGTGCTTATGTTGCAGTTGATTGCAACAAAGTATATAAGTTAAAATCAATAAGTAATCACAATGATGAAAGTATTCCAAATAAACTGAGGAAAACATTAACATCACAATGTCTCACAATTTTTATCTGGCATACAATAAGTTCATTTCATAGCCTCTGTGTCAAGAACAATATACATAAAGATACCTCATTGCACAATCATTCTATATATTTCCTTTAAAGTAAAACCAACAAACAATCAATATATATCTTACGTTATGGCCTATAAAATTGTTCTGTATTCGATCCTTTTGCCGAGGAACAATGTATTCTTAGAAATATGCATCTCATAAACAACATGCTAATACAAATTTGAGTGTGAATTTTTTAAACACAAACAAATTTACACTAGTCCCATCAGTAACACATCACTCTTGTGTTATTAATAACAAGCTAAATTTTGACATAATCAAATAACATTATCCTAAGTGAAATTGACCTTTTCTACTCCAATTCTTCCAAATTGAATATCTAGATCATATTTGTGCAATCTATTTATCCTTGATAGGAGTCTGGAAACTGCAATACCATTTTGGGTTGAGATAATCTGGTAGTGATGATGTTTCTATACCAATAGATGAATTAGTAGACTTCTCCATTAATTGTATTGAGAGCCTAAAGAGAATGCAACAAGATGAGTTTGTCTCCCAATACTTGTTGACCATATACATTTCCCCATATTTTTCAAAGTTTTAGCTCTGTAAATCCAAAAGGAAAATCCCACTATTATCAACCTTTTGACTCCATAACCTAACTTTCACTCTATAAGACCAATAGATAAGGCACTATTTTGCTTCACCCTAGAGTCTAGTTCATGGCCCCTCATAGGGAGGAGCCATCCAACAGAAGGAGACAAAATTTATCTCTTTGGGACACCCCTACCCAAATTTTTTGATGTTTGGCATTAGACACTTAGCTAGATGAAGAGCCTCTCATTCCCAAGGTTGATATTTCATATTTCTAGTCATAACAATGTAAACTTTGAAACGGGAACGAAAACGAGTACCCACTTTTTTTGGTAGAAAAAAATGGTCCGATTTTGAAAAGTGTTGATTCAGAATACTCTTAATTTTTTTTTAGCATGCTTTTAACGCATTAAATTTTCTTATGTACCAAGTATAGACATTATTTTTAAAATGTTAGTGTTTTTATGTTTATTTTGAAAAGTGTTGATTCCAACATCATCCCCCTTTTTTAGAAGACTTAATTTTGACTTCAAATTTTTCTAATCTATTAATTACTAATAATTATTTTCACTTACATGTTTTGTTTAAGTGTTTTTCAGGTATTTGTTTTCTTGTTTTTTTTTTTGTAGTGAGATATTTGATTTTTTGCATTATAAAAAAAACAAACAAGGTAAAATTTTTAAAGTGTCAATATTCTATCTAACTATGCATTGTTAAATAATATTTCATTTCACATGAAATAATTGCCACTAAAAAAGCAAGATTTTTTAACAATTTACATAAAAAAACACATTTTGAATATAGAATAACTGAAAATATACACATTTTGTGTCTTTTTTGCTAAAACTGACATGTCAAATAAACCTTTTTTATAGGAAAAAGTAACAAAAAAAGTATAAAAATTAGCAATTTTTGTTAATTTTATGTGAAAAGTTAATAATAATTACAGTTTTTTTCAAAACTTAAATGATTCACATGAAAATGAAGTTAAAATCACATTATACAAATATTAAACATATAATAACCACAATTGAATATTTATTTCTTCTCATAAAATGTCAGAGTAAAAAAAATTACAAGTATAACTTATGAATAGTTACAAAAAATGAGTTTGATTTCGAAGCTTAACTTAATATTTAATCAATAATATCATGTAACCCAAACTCTTCATCTTCAAGAGTATCATTATTGTCCTCTTCCAAAATATTTTCATCATTGGCTTTAGTTTCATCATTTTCCTCTTCTGATGGAACTTTGATGTCTGCGAATTTCCTAAAGTATGCCTTTCCAATCATTCCATCTTATGGTGGTTGAGGTTATTTTGCTTTTTTTGCCACACGAGATTCATTAAAATCCCCTTTTCTCAAACCAACATCTTGCATTTCATCTGGAATAAATTGAAGAACATTGATTTTTTGATGAATATATTTGCATTGTGCTGGGTCTTTTTCAATGGAAATGCAATTTCTTCCTTTTTGTAAGAAACATGCTAGTGTTGTACCTAATCATCAAGTACAAAAGAAAAAATTTAGTAATTTAGTATAAACACAAAAAATTTAAAAAAGATAACAGTGAAATTCATTCTTATATAACAAAACTTATCCGAGCCTGAAAATAAATCCAAAACCCAATCTCCTTCATTTGAACATAAATATAAAATATAATTAATCAATGACTGTGGTTTTTGATATATGTTAACTATCTCTCCTTTTGATTCTTTATCTTCATATTTTAGTTTTCTTACAACAACATCATGGACCAGTACTTGGCTATGATTCTTTCCATCTACTTGATTGAAAAGAATAGTCTTGTAGCTATCATCCTTTGTCCAACTTTCAACATGAATGAACTCACAGTCACTTATAATTGGTTGATTTCCGCCACAAATAATATTTGGATTTTTCCTGTAACATGAAATAGTAAAAGTTCAATTAAATTGTACATAAATGATTTTCTTAAAATTAATCAAATATACAATTTTCAATGTCTTACCATGTAAGCTGCATCCTTGACTTCGCTTTTCCCTTGAAGCTTGATAATAACAACCCCAATTGTGTGTCTGAATGAAATGTCACAAATCTCCAAAGTGATGATGTTGTGACTTCTATAAATCCCGCAACCACTTTACTAAGTGCTTGATAAGTGTAAGGGTCACTATTATATTCAATGTTTGAGATATTGAAACCATGAGGAATATCTGCAATAACTAGGGAATAATCCCTTTTAGGTATGAGTTTTGCAATGTCTTCACAATCACCTGATATTATTTGATATTGGATAGTGTGGATCCCATTCCAAATGAAACTATTAAGACTGAGATCAAGTTCAACATCGCTAAGACGTTGTTTTCTTATCCTTTCCATTTTTATTTTTTCAATAAAGCTTCTGAAACTATCCGGTGCTCTATTTGCATCCTTCTTCATCTTTAATAAAATAAACAAAAGAAATGTATAAGTTATAAATTAAAGATATTATACATATGAATAGAAATGAATGTATGAATGAACATACCTTTTTAAATGCAAGAAACAATCTTTTAGCACTGATGTAGAACTTGAATTTGGGTAGTTGCATATAACATCATCCCAACTATCTTCATTCAACAATTTAACCATTTGTTCCTATATTATCATATAAAACTTGTGACTGAATAAATGAAGTAAGCAATGTTAATATAGTGTTATGTATAAAAAATAATACCAACAACAATATATTATATTTAACATAAAGTTATAATAAAAAAAAAGTAAAAATAATAAACTTACTTTAGAAATTCCTCAGACATTTCATCCATTGATAATTCTCCTGACTTTACACGAGATAATATTGTTTTGACAAGCTTTTCATCCTTCACTCATTGCATTGATCTCTAAGGTGTGATAGTCATATATTATGGAAGGAGCTTCATTTCAGGACCTGATTTACTGTTGGTACATATTAATGGTTTAGACCTTTTGACCTTCTGACTTTTGATGCCAACGTTCTCCCACAACTCAAAAATTTGATCAATCAATTCCCATATCTGTCCAGTTCTAAATGCCAACTGAAAAATGTTATCCATACCTCTGAATATTTCATAGTTTACTCTGCCACCTTTTGAACTTATTTTTTCTTCGATTTGATAACCGATCTCCATACAACATTCCTTCCGTAATGCATGATCAACATTTAGCTTATCACTGCCACATTTTTCTTCAAATTCACTATGAATAAATTTGACCCTTTGGATGAAATTCATAGACATCCGATACTAATTATCTGAATTATGATCCCATGCCAATAAATTTGCTTATGTATATGTTAAACCAACATAAATGATACATTTAATTGTTTCAAAACGCGGGTTATTTGGATATTCCTCCATTAATTGCCTTTGAGCTTCTACATAATGGTTGTCCCCAAGTACATAATATTTGTATTCAAAACATTTTGACTTGTCAAATGATTTTTTTTTAGGGATCTAACTTGGATCAATAAGAAGAACAAAATCAACCACATGTGAAAAAGGGTTGTACCTCATCAATGTTTTCAAATTGTGAATATGAAAGTGGTGTGGCTTTCTAATTTGATATTTGAGTTGTCCTTCATCTGGCTTGTAGAATTGAATGACATTAAGTTGGAATGACCGACCACCTTCAATTAAATTTGTCTTCGCCAATTGATGTCGAATGGCATTTTGTTTTTTTTTTCACTAGGCCCTTCACTATTGTCCATGATTTTTTGAGAATGAACATTTTTTTGTTTCTTCCTCCTATTGCTTATGTTATTTTCTTAAACCGAAACAATCTCCTCATCATCAACTGTAAGGGAGACATTCTTGGGAATTCTTGTTTTTGTTTTTTTTTTATGGCTCTTGTCCTTTCTAACATCAGTTCTAATCTGATCCTCAGATATGGAAACACATTCTTCATCTTCATCTTCAACTTCGACTTCCTCATTTTGAAAAGTAACATGTATAACTTTACTATATTGATCCCTTTGATACAATCTTGTAGCATCATAAGTTTTTTTTTTTTCTTCTTTCCCATATATTTTGCTTCATGTTCATGGAAAATGGAGAATAAATTCATAATATCTCGCTCTATATAATAGATTCCCCGTAACATAATTGAAATGCCCTCAGCAAAATCTTGTAAAATAAAATATAATATGTCAATATTAACTAAGTTATTAAAAATACAATGATACAATTTGAATAACACAAAACAAATAAGTGTAAATAAAAATACTTACAATATTTTGTGTGATATTTTGTATGATTTGTTTGCATATCTTTGAAGAATCTTCCCTTGTGTTATACATCGAAAATGTAAAATGATATCTATGTTTATCACGTGACTTGGGAGGTTTTGATAATATATAAACACTTTTAGTATTTGGAAGAATATACAGGTCTATTACTTTTCCCATGAGATCATAACTTTCAACATAAAAATTCTTACTGGAATATAGATATAATTGCAAAGATTCGTCTTCTACATCTTTCAGAAACCATGCATATTTTGAACGATTCACTTCTGCTGATTTCTTCTAGTATGTAACCAACTTCGTTTCTTTTGTGGATGCATCTCCCACATTTTCAGTAATTAACTGAGGTGTAGTTCATCCATCAATGTTTTTTGAAGGCCCACCTATAGCTTTAGATGATGCAAATATTGACTTGGGTCTAGAAAGATTGACAGAAACCTTCCTTGATGCCATTTTCCCGCAAACATATATATATACACATAAATTACTAAATCACAAAAAAAATCTTACGTAAACAAAATAAAAAAACTTGTTTATAAAGAAAAATGATATATTTGTACATTTTTCCCCAACAAAAGCTCTAAAACAATTTATTTATTTATTATTATTATTATAATTTTTTTTTTTTTGTTTTTTATGTTTTTTATTTTTATTTTTAATGTCATCTATCGAACCCCCCCTAAAAAAAAATTTAAAATTTAAAACAAGTTATTTTGAAAAAAATGTTATTTTTTGATATTATCTCCCCAACCCCACTAATTTTTTTTATATGCTTGAAGGCAGATTCTGAGAATCAGCCCCTTGGGCATATAAATTTTTATTTTTTATTTTTTATATGCCCAAGGGGCTGATTTTGAGAATCGGTCCCTTGGGCATATATATATATATATGTCTGTATGTATTTTTTTTAATGTGCAAAGGGCTGATTCTGAGAATCAGAGTCGTTTCTCAAAATCAGCCTCCCTTCCTTGGGTACCCACGGGCTCAGGCGGACGCCGACCTGTGGGCGCACCCGCCCGCAGCACGGTGCCCCGTGGGCACGTCCACCCGCAACATGATGCTCACAATGCCCGTGCTGCAGGCGAACGCGCCCATGGGGCGTCATCCGCCCGAGCCTAGGGAGACAGCACCCCTGCCTGGCAGGAGGAAAATTCCTAGAATCTCCCCCCTGCTAGGCAGGGGGGCCGTCTCCCTGGGCTCGAGCAGACGCCGCCCCATGGGCATGTCCCCTACCTGGGCTCTAGCAAATGCCGCCCCGTGGGCGCGCTGATTCTCAGAATCAACCCCTCTGTTTTCCCAGGGGGCCAGTGGACATGCCCACTTGGGCCAGATTAGCCATGTGCTGCCCCGGGTGGGTCCACCAATAATGGGCATATTACTTTTTTTTTTTTTTTAGATACAAAGAAAAAAATCGTTTTCTACCTAAAAGAATTAATGGAAAAAACTGGTAAATTTTTAACGGAAATAAATAACTTGACTTTAATTAATTTTAACAAATTACTAATTTCGAAATAATAGAAACAAAACTAACCTTTCAAAAACGAGAATCTCCCGTTGACAATGTTGCCCCGCTAGAAAATCGTTCCAAGATTTTAAACAAACCTCGAGAAATCTTGACGTCACGTGTGATAGTGAAATTGAATTTTATTATAAAGTGAAAATAACATAATTTTTTACGGTGGGGTGAATGTGGGATAAAAAAATTGATGAATATTATAAAAATAAAATTTATAATGTAGTCAGAATTATATAATTTAATTAAAATTATTTTAGTTTGAATACAATTGTTAAGGGAAAAATGTCTACGGAATTTAATTCGAAATTAAAGTCCATATTGTGAGAATATTTTAATAACAAAATTTGAAATAATTTTTTAAAATAAAATTTGGAGGGACATACTTAAGCAAAACATTTCAGCGAAAATTTTTTGAGGGAATTTTTGGAGGGAATTTCTCATTGTCTCAGCTATATATTATCATTGCGAGAGATCATTTGCAACATTCACCATTTATTTTTTGAGTTTTATGGATTCCTCTGATAGTGAAGTTTCATTTTATGAAGCATCAACATCTTCGTCATGTAACAACTCTATTCATATTGATGAATATAACGAGAGAAGTATTGACATAATTACTGGTGAAGATTTTCAAATGAATAGAGAGTCTAAATGTCGACTTATTCCTAATCTTATAGACTATGAGAGCAACAATGACAAATGGCAAGATGAAGAATTTCCAAAAACTAGAAACTCACATTTTCCACTTACTCCTAATCCTAAGGACTTTGAGAGAAATAGTGATGATTGGCAGGATGAAAAATTTTCAGTGGATAGAGAGCCACAATTGCCACTTAGTCCTAATCCTAAGGATTATGAAATCAATAGTGATGAATGGTCAGATGAAAAATTTTTAGTGGATAGAGAGTCACAATTGCCACTTAGACATAATCCTAAGGATTATGAGAGCAATAGTGATGAATGGCAGGATGAAAATTTTTTAGTGGATAGAGAGTCCCATTTGCCACTTACTCCTAATCCTAAGGATTATGAGAGAAATAGTGATGAATGACACGATGAATTTTTTTTAGTAAATAAAGCGTCGCATTTTACAGTGACTCCTAACCCTATGGAATTTGAGAGCAACAGTGATGAAGAGAAGGATGAAGAAAATCCAATAAATCAAGAGTCTCAATTTCCACTTACTCCTAATCATATGGACTATGGGAGTAGCAGTGATGAAGGCCGGGATGAAGAATTTCTAATAAATAAAGGGTCGCAATTTCCACATAGTCCTAATAGAGCAGCAGTGATGAAGGGAAAGATAAACAGGGTGAAGAATATCCTCCAATTTAGTATTTCAAAACCACAGATGATGGTATTGAAAATTTTCATGCCGCCGAAGATGGTAATGAATATTTTTCAAACAATGATGGTGGTGAATTTCCTAAATATATTGCAAATGATCATAGTAAGAATAATATTACTCCTAATGATCATAGAAATGCTTGTTCAAAGAATGATGAAATGATAGAGATGTTTCCAACAAATATTGTTTCTAAGAGTACGAGTAGACCTTTTCATACCAATCCAAAATGTTCTAGTTATACAAGGGGTAGAGTAGTATATCTCATGAGAATAAGTTCTATGAGTGAGCTCATTTCAAGTGACTATTGTAAAAAGGATTGCTTGAAACATATGGATTTCAAATTTTCTTTAGAGAAAAGGAAGAACTATTTTTCAATGAATAATAGCATGCAAAATTCATATTTAGTAGGGTGCATGCAATCTACATAGGCAGGTTATGATTATCATATTGGGTCTTTATTGCCATGTAGAAAGGCTTTCAAAATGATTCATTCAATTGAAAATTTTTGTCTATCAAGAATCCAAGATAATTTGGAAAAGGGTCCTACATATTATTTAGAAGTTCATCATAGACGAGAGTTTGGGTCACTAGAAAACACTACAATGTCATGGCTGCAAGACTTCTTTTCAAAACATGGAGAGTGTATGCCAAATAAAGATACAATACATATTCTAGATAATTTCTCGAGATGAGAAATCTACAACTAATACAAAGAATATGCAGAAGGTGTTGAAGGAAATGGTCGTTTTATTACATATCAATATTTAGTGCAGATATGGAGGAGATAATTCAACAATGTTCGTATCCCTAAGAAGACAAGGATGGGGGTTTGCAATACATGTGATTATCTAAAATAAAAAAGGGATAAATGTCAAGGATCAGAAAGAGGTAAGCATTCATAACATTATATTTTTAAATTGTATAGTGATCGACTATGAAAATGCATTTATTAATACGTTTATTTTATGTTATGTGTAGATTCCATTGTTAAATCCCTTCAAAAGCATTGGGAACAACAAAAAAGTGAAAGGAAAAAGTTGTACACACATTGAAAGAAGTGTTATCATAATCCAAATAAATATTTGGGTTTGATAATTGATGTTATGGACCAGAAGAAAACACTTCTACACGTTTTGTTCACACACCAAAAAAATTGCAAGAGGAAATTTTTATCCAGTTTCATTTGGTCGGTTTTATGGTCTTCAATGGGAAAATGTTTCCAAGAGCTTAATTCACAGCTCCAAATATTCATAATGATGGAAATCTGACAATAACCATAATTCATGATGTGCTTTCTCATTGCGGTGGTAATATTCCTGAAATTTTTTATCTACAATTACACAACACTTGTCGTGAAAACACAAATCAGATTGTTTTTGGATATCTAAACATGCTTGTTGAATTGAGATTTTTTCATTAGGTAAAGGTTGGTTTCCTTGTTGTTGGGCACACTCACGACCATATTGATTAGATGTTCAGTCTTTTTTCAGTAGCATTGAGGAGGATAATTTTGGGAGCTTGCCATCATTAATTGATTGTATTAAGAAATCATATATGCCAGAGCCTATTTTTCATTTTTTATAAGAAACTCTTGACATGCAAAGGTTTATTCTCAGATTGCATGGTCAAGATAAATTCATTGAACAACTTAATGACATTAGCTTCCAACATCAATTTCGTATCAAACAAATTGATGGGAAAACACTTATATGGGGCAAGAAGTATTCAACAACTGTAGAATGGGTGCCATCATCAGGTTTGGAATTTTCGAAGTTCATTCCATATCATCCAATATTTGCATCAGATATATTGTTATTACAATCAGTTGGTGAAGTTCATAATGCACGAAGGAAAAAGAGAGATATAAATTATTCTAAATGCCTGGAAGAAATTTAAAAAACCATTTGATATACATATGAGTACTTTGATGTTGCTGATTTAGTTTGGTGGGAGTCCTTTTTCAATGATCAGAGTGATATCCTTTCAAGACCAGCAAATGAAGATATGCTTTTGAAGATTCCATTTATTTGGCCACAAAATGTATCAAATGAACAGGAGGAAACAAACATTCTTGAGCAACAACAATCACATGGTATTATTAATTCTACACAGGTGGAGGAAAGAGAAATGTATATTGGTTCCAGAAGATCTAGTGCACAACGTGAAGCCATGGAAGAACTTTACAGAGGTTCAGTACATGAATAACTTTAGGATTTCATGATTGCAGTCTTATAACATGAAGATCCACATGGATATCCATTTTGGGTTGCAAAGGTAATTAAGGTGATTACAAAAAATGAGGATGCTACAGGTGTTGAAGTACATTGGTATGCCACAAACACACACCCATTCAACGGTGTGTACAAGCCAGACATGGAAGTTGATAAAAAAATTGCTGGAAATAGAAAAATAAAGGGTACAAATATAAATCGTCGCCGCATAGACCTCTTAAAATTGGAGGAATTTGACATACTTGTTTATGAATTCAATTTAAAAAAGAGAGGAACTCTTCACTCTGGACGATAGAGATTCTTAAGAGGTTGCTACCACAAGAAACAATGTTGAGATGGAAGTTTGATGAAACCAGTCGTAGATCTACAAGAATTTTGAAACCTCAAGTGGTGGGTATGCATGTTGACTCAGATGGGGCACTAGTTGATGAAAGAGAAGAATATGGAACATCTTCACTTGCATCGAGTCATTCATCTGAAGATGTGAATTCTGATGGTGTGCAAGAAAATATCAATGATTTTGAATAATTATGTAAGACAATTGATATAAATGATGTTTACATTGAGCAATGAAAATTATATTTTAAGTTATGAGTCATTTTTATGTTTTTTGGATTATATGTTTTAATTATGATGAATTCATTTGTCTAAAATATTGGCAATGCAACAATAACTTGGAGAAATAATTTATATTTCATTGGGTTATTTTAGCCATATAATTTTTTCATAATATCATGGTTGAAATATTTTGAAAAGTTAATAATTTTTAATTCTATGGGTGAAAAATTGTGAAATATATTTTAACTTTAACATCATGGTTGAAAACAATTAGAATTTTAAGAATTGTTAGTATCATGATATTATATGTCAAATTACATGTATAAAAATGATTAGAATTTTAATGTGTTTAAAATGTCATTATTTTATATTTAATGCCATTACTAAAAATAGGTTGAAATTGTACCCGAAAAATAAAAATGGTATTCTAGCACCATTCTAGCACCAGCCATCGTGTGTTTTTTCCATTTTTTTGGCACATTAAAATTGGTTTTATTGCCATATTTTAAAAATGTTGCAAATTTACACTGAAAAAAAACCTCGTTCTGGAATACACTCTTTTCGTTTTTGGGTCGTTTTTCATGTTTTTGGGGGTTTTTTTTGGCTAGAGTTCTCGTTTTCAGTTTATAGGTCCCGTTTCAAAGTTTACGTTGTTTCATTCATGTGGCTTCAATTCACTTCACACCTAAAGAAATGTAATAAATTACCCTTATAAGTCATAGGAGCTTCATGAAATTAGTATCTCAAAGAATAACTTGATCTAGTTCTTCTTAAATGCCTTATGAAAGAGGGAGAATCATTGAAACACATTTTGATGGAACATAAGGAAATATAATCAAACCTACAAACATTAGAGCTAGATGATATAAAGCAAGCTCATGGTATACTCTGTGGGTAAGCTAAGTTAGAAAAAACAGTTTACACACACACACACAATAAAAGAAAACATGATATAAAATCATTTAAGCGAAGTGATGCAAAATCTCAACCACCTTCTCTACCAAATCATCCACTGTAGGCACGTTGATATTTCATGAAATAGCCACACCTCCTCGCTGTAGAGATACTTGAAATGAAAGCAAAGTAAATTATGTAAGATAAGCAACTTGGAAAAATATAAAACATCAATTTACATAAAACATATATAAAAAATATAATGTTGAGGGGTACTACTTAATCTTTTGTTGTAATAGTTGGAAGACCAAATAATATAAAGGTACGTGTCATATGGTCATTGTGATGTATATAATGAAATTTCTCTTCTCTAGATGCATGTTGAGTATTCTTACATTTAGAGTTCTGGATATTCATCTAGAGGTAATGTATCATGGTTTGATGACGTGGTGTATTATTTAAGGTATTTTTCAATACCCGTCATATAGTATTGGTATATGAAGGCTCTATTTGATAAGGTTAGTGAGAATTGTGTTGTATTACTTGAGAAAGAACTTACCACTCTAGACCCACATTCATTTGAATATTGAATATGACATATCACATGTTAAAAAGTTGCAACTAATAATATACGAGTGTGGCAAATAATTTATAAGGGAGGATAGTGGATAGAGCTTGTTCTTGTGAATTTGAGAGCACCATTTGATGTCTTTAACTTCGGATTTGAGGAATAAGAATTGCAAGGAAAGAAATGATCACTTAATTAAAGGAAAAGGAAAAGGAGAATAATTATAGAGAAAACCATCACTAAGATCATGAGGATATTATAAATCATGGTAGTAAAAATCAATGAATGAAAGTCAAAAGGATAAAATGTTGTTACTATTTTGGAAAACCAGGGCACATTGAGAAGAATTTCCACAAGAGCACCAAATATAGTGAGAAGAATAAATAGCTTGAAGGTAATTAGAAACAACATCATGAAGAAGGACATGGTACTTGTTCTTTTTTTTTAGAACTTCCAAAGCATTGTAATGCTTAGGAATCTATCATGGATTACTAAAGATTCTTCTTTATTTTCTCTTTGAATAAGGCTAAAGGGATGGGATAATACTGTTTGGATATGTCATACTCTACCACTTTATGGAATGGTGAGGTGGTCAAGGATTTATACTATATTGAAGGAAGTATGTCATTTTCAAAGAAGATAATGAACATGCTTCTGATCTGGATACTGCAAGAATTTATGCTCATATCAAACCCACCTTGTAGGATATATGATTTAAATAAATCATAAATGTATGGGTCTTCAAGGGCTACTAGGTGTTTGGGGTAAATGATGGTGGTGAAATGAGTAGTCTATAAGTCCCTTGTTTACTCTCTTACCATATAGTTTCTTCCACTTTTAGAGTAGAGTAAGAATTCATACATGCATCCAAACCTAAGCCTTAAAAAATATAGGCTTGTTAATTAATGAGTGAAAATTCTAGAGTGACCTGAATAAGAAATAATCAGCCTGGGATAGGAAATGCCATCTTCTTTTTCTTGATTTAGAAACTTGGTCATTATTTAGTTCATCATTCTAAAGAATCATCATATATTAATCCACTAAAATTCAAAATCCACCCATGATTTGAATAACCGAGATAATCGATATAAGTGAAAAGTGCACATCATGCAATTACAAAATTTTTAATTGTATTGAACAAAATATTTGGTTGTATAAATCAATCCACAATCATATTAAGACTCTCATGGAGAATTTTGAAAATCATTTCCAAAGATATTCACACATTTTATTAAATCTAACCATTTCATTAGCATCTTTCACTTTAATCTACTTTATTCTACCAATATTCTCCTTAATGAGGCCATTGTGCAAAATAATAATATTTTGATTTCAAAATTGAAAACAAATTTTGATAGCCTTTGTCTTGATTAGTGCATTTGAACTCCTATCATAACTTCTTAATTATTACTAGAGGCACATTATTTGAATTTATCAACAAAGATACTAATTAATTTATAATATGTATAATAAAGCAATTTAATGGTCAACTTTTCCAATTTTTACATTTGGCATTAGGTATTTCTGAATATATTGTAGTGCTTCTTTGGAGGATTATCATTTAAAGGCTCAATAGGCTACAAATTGTGCATAAGAAAAGGTTGCTTCTCAAAAGTATGAATTTTAAAATGAAATTAAACCATTTAGAAACTCTAAGTAAATTATTTCCTAACAAAATTCTGCATAATTTAATATTTTCACTTGGATGACTATAAGCCTGAGCCAGGTTAAAATTTACCTTCATTTTCAGTCAAAATTTTGTGTTTTGTATAGAAGGCTGAGTTATGTTTGTAAAAAATGAAAATAGAATTGAAAGGTCATGATGCATCTCAAAAATAAATCTTACCTATCAAATGATAGGTTCCCAACAAGAAGCCCTTGAGTGAAAATAATTTTTTTAGACAAGAAAGTGAAACACTTCAGGCTAAGAAACAATCTTTGCAAAAAGAGGTGAAGACATTTTTCTCTGTGTCAATTTCTATTATTCCATTTATGAACATTAAACCCAAACTAAATTGCACGAATTTGGTGGAATATGTATAAGATTTGGAAACTAAGTTTTTAATTTCATTATCTCCATGTGTCAGGTTGTCAGATCATCCACCTAAGGACCTATAACCCAACTAAACATTACTAACTATCAATAAAATAATATTAGATTCTTTGTAGGATGCAATGGTATTATTGTATTACTTATTCATGAAAATATAAATTCTTGAAGGGATGTTTTATTACTAATAAGTTATCTCTATAGGTGGTTAAATGAACAATTAACATATGCATAACTAGTGAATTGCAAGTTTCCTTAGACCTAGAAAATAAAAACTAGCAACTAGATCCTCAAGTGATAATATATGACTGAAAACGTTAGAAAGTGTTTTTCATTGAATATCCTATCCAAGTTGTTTAATGGCTACAAAATTCTAATCCCTTCTTAATATACCATCTCTTCCAATCATCCCCCTTGTGTTATTGTTTCCCATTGAATTTATTTTATTGATCTTAAAAATATATCCCAGGACTAAATTTCTTCTTATATAAAGATTTTTAAGAGGTATTTTGGTTTTCAAATGGTATTTTATTTCTAAGAGGGAATTCCCAATTCTTCTATAGAGTCCCAGTAATTCCTTCTAATGTTTGGATTCTAATAATTGTTTCTCTTCAATAGTGGAAGCTTCGCCTTCATTGGATAAAATATTTGCTGATGACAATGATTTGAACATGAAACATATGTTTCTAAATAGACATAAGACAATGAAAATGTATTACGAAAGAGGGAGACTCATTGAAACACATTTTTATGGAACATAAGGAAATATAATAAAATATTAAAACAATATAGCTAGATGTTATAAAGCAAGCTCATGGTCTAATTCATGGGTAAAATAAGTTTGAGAAATTAAGTTTATATATATATATATATATATATATATATATATATATATATATATGGGTATTCAAGGGCTACTGGGTGTTTGGAGTAAATGGTGGAAAATGCAATACAATCATGTAGAGGTGCCTAAAATCCACCAATGAGAGCATTAGAAAACTCTCTATGTCTAGTATATATGACATAACTTAAGGAAGACATATTGGTGGTATAAAGGAAAACTTAACAACACCTAAACGAGTGTATAAGTATCCTTTTTTATTAGCCTAATAATTAATATCTCTATCCAAGAGACTAATATGGACCTTGTCATCTTTTCTAGTGAAGGGTGTGTTGACATAATGGAATTTGATAAACGTATGTGAGAAGTATCTCCACTACTTGAATTTGTATCAATACTTAGTGTAAATTTGTGGTAATTCCTAGTGTTTTATATTATCTAGTGCAGGATGGAGATTAGACTCTTTTCAAAGGTAGAGACTACCACAAAAGAAGTTATATTGGATCTAAAATTAACTATAAAGGAAACAATATAATTCTCTGAGGGAATGGTATTATCCATAAATGGATTTGAAAGCCTTTGTCTCAATATTTCCACTTATTATGAATTGGTTGACCTAGACCAATATTTCCAAATCAACCTAGACCAATGTACCTAGACCAACTCTATAACATTAAGTGGTGATTTGAGCACAAGGGGTTAGATTAACTGATTGTTACCAATGTTGTTGTGCATTTGGTTAGTTCCACACCAATAGGTGTTCGGTTTGAATGCCCTTAGGTTCAATACACTAGCCTATGATGACAGTTTTATTAGAGATTCCATCCAAAAATATGTGGATACATATACTGCATTTACCCATAAGGTTTTCAATGGAAAAAAGTATCAGGCAACAATTCAAAAACAATACACTAATTAAGTGGATTTGAAGATCATACTTGATATATGAAAAGTGATTCTAGACAAGTTAGATGGAAAAATAGTAAAATTATGAATTTATTTCTATAACATACCTGAAATGCAGTAGTAAATATCCATATCAATTGATTTGATGTAAAACTTGGGATGACAATAGATAAATTGAGAATAAAAAATACATGCAATTCACATAAATTGAGTTAGAGTTAGATAAAGAATCATCAAAATAATAAAATAAATTAAAAAAACATTTTTATGAATAAATAATAATTAAAAATACTCGAGTGCATGAATACCTGAGTGAGCTCCTCTTTGTTTCGAGAATAATTTATCGGAGTAGTGTAATGTTGGAGCAAATGTCCCTCAATTTGACAGAGCAACAACGAAGTCAACAATAAATTTGTTGTTTCTATGTTGGATTGAGGGGGGGTTTCATCCAAGATTATTCAAACCCTAATTTATTCTCTACTGAATAGGGTCTAACATGTGAATATGGAAGCTCTGATGGCCCTCCTCTCCCCAACCCTCTCCTCACATAACTCTCAATTCCCTAGTACCCAATCTATCTATAAGAAAACAATTGAAATCAACACATTAGGATTCATGCATAAACACGCCATAAAGAAACATATCTATTTTTGTACATAAAGAAACATATAACAATCATTAATTAACATATAAAATTCACTAATTCATTCATTAATCATAGACAAAATACACCATTTCAATAAATTTTATCATAATGATATAACTAGCACAATCATTTCTTTTTCTTTTTCTTTATTTTTGAAAATATTTCAGAAATGAATTTATCAGTTGCTTCTTCCCCCTCAGTACTTATGAAACATGTATCTCTCATTGATGACCTGGTCATGTACTCACGAGGTCATCGAGGTTTCCGCAAGAGGGGAAGATCATCAACTAAAACAAGAATTAGATGTTAACCTGATTTTTTTTGTTATTATTGATTACAAGTATTTCATTAATAAAAAGAGCATTAGATTGTTCTTTACCTGGTTCATTAGTGGAGGAAAGTGGAGTAGTTTTGGATGTGTCCATATTTTCCTCTTTCAATGTAGCCTCATCCTCTAAAGGCTCTGGAGTTGAAACAATATAACTCATAAATAATACACCATTTGAAATTAAATATTTTTAATTGTAATCCTCTTTCTACATGAAGAAAAGGTGAGGCTACCCAATGATTCAAAGAAAAAATTCAAGGGAAATATCATTGAAGTAGTTCATTAATACTAAAAAATACCTTTGCAATGTAATTGTGCACTAGTCGACACCATTGGAATGGATGCCCTATGCTCCTCTTCTGGTAAAGGATCCTCATGTACAACATGTTGAAAAGTGTAACTGGGTCGGTCTTCATGTTGACACTGTAATTATGTACTTATGAAAAAGAAGAAGTCAAATATATATATTTTTGTTGTATTTTCTTCATGGGTTTCATGAGCATTATTTATTAAGTAGATGGAATTATTCTTGATGTCCATTAGGTTTGAGTTAAGTGTCAGATCTAGTCTTGCTATATGCTCCAAGACCTTGTGGTAGAAGCTCATAACAACTCTTCAATAACGATGGAAGATAAAGTTTAAATGCAGTGGAAAAATGCCTCATCAACATTGGAATAAACTTACACTAGTCGGCCTAATTCACCATGGAAAAGGGTGCGTAATACATAGCTGTATGGTCAACATATTTAAAGGACTGTGTCCTATATATATTCATAGTCATGTGGTCATATTGCAAGTAAGTGAATACAAATATCTCTGAAAAACATTGCAAATATCTCTACAACATATTGTGGATAAAAGATAGAAAATAGTGCAGATATTTGTGATAAGAAGTGCGAGAAATACCTGTAATATGATGCGGTCATGCCTGAAGAATTCAATGGTGATCTCTGTAATAGTAAGTGCAGAAAAAACATAATAACAAGTGCGGATGATAAAATATATACATTGCGGAAGACGAATGATATACAGTACGGAAGACAAATGATATATAGTGCAGATGACAAAGGATATACAGTGTGGATAATAAGAATTATGAAGTGCATAGTATATATATATATGAAAACGAGTGGAGGTATACTTGTAATGAAGTAAGATTCATACATATAAAGAAGTGCAGAGTATACTTGAAAAAATGTGAAAATTGCAGAGAACTATAATGTGGAATTTTGAAGTCAATTGCAGTGGTTCAGTGCGTACATTGTCTGAGATGTTAAGTGTCATTTTTATTTGAGGCAGAACAATATTTTTCAATGTGAATATCTACAGTAAGGGTTACTGCTAGATAAGAAAAGAAAATAGAGGAAGGTAAATCTAGGATTTACCTTCCCTCTCACAACTAATAAAAGAAAGGACAATTCAAACTGGTGAAAGAAAGAAAGATCAGCATGGAAGATTGTCAAAGAAGAAGTAACAAGATCTTGGAAGCATTCATAGGCCAGGGGTCTATATCTAGGTCATGGTACTTTTCATTTGAAGATATATAAGAATAATTCTTTGTGGTTTTTCCTCTCCAAGCAGGAGAGGTTTTGCCCTGGCTCTAGGAGCCTAAGTTTGTGTCATGTGTATTTTGATAATTGACTTGATGAAATACTAAAAAAGATAACAAAAAGAAGACATAAGTAAGCTCACAAGTAATTATCAAGAAGATAATTTGTAATAATATCTATCCCTCCAAATTCTCAACACAACATGCTTTTCCATTAAAAGTTGGCTCGTGGTGGCTGAATGCTGTGGTGTCTCTGCCAAAAAATCCTATATAAGAAAGAAAATGCTTTTTTTATTAGATAATGTAAAATATAAAATACAAACTTTCATAATTGAACTTATGAAATAAAAAAAAATCACTTTAAAATATGGTTATTACCTGATATCTCTGAAGATATTGGTTCAAGATGTTGATCATATCTTTAATCTAAGGATTTTGATCTCTAATTCAATTCTAACAAACAAGTTCTTTGTTAAATTTAAGCACAAGCTTATTAATTGTTACAATTGGGTGAGGATAAATGAACAACTCATCCTTATCAAACCAACCATGATCACCATGGTCATGTCCCACTGACTACATATTTCAAGAAAATAAAAGGTATATCGATTATTTAAACAAATAATGCCCTACTTTCTTTTCAGCCCTTTCAAATATTTCTGAAATACACCTTCAACAAAAGAAAATATTTTCTTTTCCTATCACAAATATTCCTAGAAGTAGTGAAATAAAAGAAAATAAATATGGTAAAATTGTAAAATTGATTGAATAATCAAGCCAAAGTAATTTCTGTCTCAAATTAGGTAAGTGATGAGTTCTCTTGAATCCTTTTGTCAACAAGAAATTCAAATTCTATTTAAAACATCTTAATTTAATTTTTTTTATTTGTTGTGTTAACCATCTTAAATCAAATCATTTAATATTTAAGGTAGGCAAATAATTGTTTGTCATATTTTGTTGTGTTTCTTTTTCCTTTCAGTGTTCCACCAATTGTGTAAATGAAGGAATGACAATTTTCCGAAAGTAATAAATGGAACATCTTATAGAAGAATTGATGGTGATTCTAAAGAGGGAAGGCTTTACCTCAAGTCCAACAGACAAAGGCGAAATGTAGTTTTTATTTGAAGCATTCTTTCTGGAAAAAAATACCCTCATATTTTTCTTCATATTAGACTCCATTCAGCTCCCAAAATGCCCATTTTCCCAGCTGGAGACCAAGGTGGAAGCTTAACCTTGTCAAGGTTATGCTGAGTAGGCTATAACCCCTAAACTGATAGGATATCCTCTGGTTCTGGTTCCAAGTCTATATAGTCTCTCGAGATAACCATATCCTCTTCCTGGTGGAGAATGTAACCAGAGTTACTGTTCTTGCATCTATTGCCTCCTGAAAATGAAGCATGTTGTCCTTAAACCTAAATAAAGGAAATGGATGCAACTTCCTCCTTACCTTTCCGTTTTGCGAGTCTTCCAACAAACTTTTTCTCTTAACAATAAACCTAAAATGCCTCAATCTGCTGCCATGTACGGGGCAACTGTTGACTGAGGCCTATCCACGGGTGCCATGCAAGCACCTAAGTCCACCCATCGAAGCACCTCTGGTATATATTCCCAGAAACCCTAGCCGCCATCACCATCATATCCATCCATACATTCAAGTATTTTTCACTACATTTATAATATTGGTCATACTGCGTAATGTAAAACAATTGGGTTTCCTATTAGTTACCATGTTATACCTTTATAATAATGGATTATGTAGGAAGACTAAAAATTAAATAAGTACGACATACATAAAAACAAATAATAAAAATTTGTTATAAATCTCCACTATCTACTTACATATCACTTTTCTCATTTTACCTTTCCCTAGTAGGTGCCCCTGTTCAAAATTGTCCACAGAGTTGACATCCCAAATGCGATCCAATACATTAATACTTTTTCCTATTGAATCACTATATCAATGAATATAAGCCATGGTTTGATATACCATATATCACTCTACCATAGAACCCTTATGACGTGCTCTTTGTATGACCAAATCCTTTAGTGATTTCAAGTTCTTATCAACCATCCACATTTATTTGGTGTGTACATGTCCACACTTTTCAATCTCCTTGACTTGGAGTATGAGGTAGTGTTTTTGTGCATTGAAAAATGTCGAAGGTAGATACTTTTGCATTTCACACATTATACAAGGAATTTGTTTTCTCCAATACTTTATATTCTTTATCAATTTATTTAGAAGAAAACCGTCTACAAATGAAGCAAGCAGATCGAAGGTTTCAACAAAAAATAATAATGTACTACATGATGACAAGCAAAACACATGCAATGAAAAATATGCGACACAACAACTTATTAAACAAATTACACTTTACACATAAATATCCACTTACCTAATTTATTTGAAAATATAATATATATCTTGTTTGACGTTATTGCCAAAGTTTTCCAGGAGAGATAAGGTAGAACATACTGTAAAAATAATCATGATCGATCATTATTTTTTCCCAAATTAGTAGAAAAAAAGCACTAATTAACAAGACATTTCACCAATGTATAAAATATGTATACACCAAAATAATTATCTTAATGAATGTATGCCAACCATGAGTTTTTACCCCACATAATTCACCTTTCTTGGTTAGGATATTATTTATGTTTGAAGAAAATATAGTTGGAAATTAAAAATTTTCAATAACCTCTTTAACATGCTTGCTTTGCTGCTCTGTTAATAACCATGGAAGGGTGCTTATACTTTTGCATCTCCATCGCTATTTGAATGAAAAACAATTTTCAATGCATGGTCAACCTACTTAATGTAATTGAAAATCTTGACAATTTTTTCTTTATCTCTCCCTCCATCTAAGATTCATGATAAGGTCTTCGTTACATTCTTCCCAATGTGAATTTTATCAAACAAATGAACAATTTCTAGGTGCTCATAGTAGGGGAGTCTATTGAATTTCTTAGGATATATTTTCATTCCTCGTGGAAGTGCCTTTTTATTAATGCGTTCACGACCTACAACATGAATCATAGATAAATATATTATAACCAAAATGTAACCTGTCAATTAGTACAGTGAAGAAAATCCCATAAAAAGATAAAATAATCCAAACATATACTGTATATAGATACATAGAAAATTCGATCCATACCTTGAGAGACACTATTATATTGCTAATTCCATGGATGAGGTGTCATTCTGTTGAGATTCAACAAGATGATGAGCTTAGTGAAAAGAATCACCTTCACTAAGTGGGCTCGCAAGCTATTTTTGGCGCAAGTCTATTTTTAGACTATGTCCATTTTTAGACATGGTGATCATATTTCAGAAGTTGCAGGATGCTATTTGTGGATGGTTGGTCAAGTTGGAAAAATAGATGAAATTATATTTTTAGAATATTGGGCGAAGTCTATTTATAGATCGTCGACCTAAAAATAGAAGTGTCGATTATTATTAGCTCTTAATAATAATCCGACAATAAACATCAACTTATTCTCTTGGATCACTTAATTTCAGTGCACAGATTTGGAAAATCAGTGGGCTGAAGGAATTACACAATTCCTAGGGTTTACTAGTGGTTCATGCATGGAGGAATCAGTTAGAATTGAAGTGGAAAAGTTATGACAGAGTTGGAAGAGTAGTTCACGGAGTTGTTATTCAGTTTAACTCAGTTAATGGAGTTAAACTGAGTTGAGCTAGTTGTATCTAGACTAATTGAATGATACACTAGTGAGAGTGGAGTGAATTAATTAGTTAATTAATTCACAAATAATAACTCATTAATCAACTGAACAATACATCAGTTAACTACAATGAATGGAAGTTCCAGTGGAGACCCAGTGGAGAGATAGGTGAAAGGGCAAGATGGACTATTCGTTATGACTATAGTGATGCATTGATTGCATCACAAACACATTGGATTTTACAATGAGGATTGCACAGTCAAGACAAGTGTAATTCGAATTCATTCAGAGCTATTCTTCAACAGGGATTGCACAGTGGAGGTGGGCTAGCAGGTGGCAAGAAATTGGTGCATGGATTTGCAGATTTCTTATGATTAGTGTGTGACGATTGATTGTACTGAGAGCTTGATGTAATAAGCTTTGTATGAAATTGTTACATGATCTCCATGATACATAATATATGATAGTTGGGGTTTTCAGCTTCAGGCTTTCCCGTTAAACAACTGTGTTATGTGCGATTGTTTTTATTGCTTCATGTGTTTGCAATTGAATGTTTAATTTCCCAAAATATTAACAGTGGAAGGATTCTGTATTTAGAAGAAGATAAATATTGTTAGATCCGGAGAATCTAAATATATGCATGCATCTTGTATATAATTTATACATGGTATTAGAGCAGTGTTAATTCTTGAAGATTGCAATTGTGAAGAATTGCTGAGTTTGTGCTGGTGGACAATTCGAATTTGCTACAGAAAATTCTTGGTGCAGAAGTTGAGTATACATTGAAATGTCTCTCAATGGGTTGCGATTGGAGTATGCCCTTGAGAGTAGCTCAAATTACATAGACTGGAAGGATAGGATGGAGGCGGTGCTGGAGGATAATTGACTGAAGGAGTTCATCGATAGTGATGTTCCTAAGCCGAGATCTAGTGATGCTGCATTACTTGACGCATGGAAAAAGAAGATAGCAAAGACAAGAAGAATTATGTTGGAAGGTGTGAAGGACCATATTGTGTACAAAATTCACGGGAAAGCCACTCCATTTTTAATGTGGAAGGATTTGAAAGATTTGTTTTAAAGCAGTAGCGACCAAAGGAAGTTGGCGCTGAAAGACAAGCTTAGAAAAATAAAAATGGAGAAGGGTGACCGTATTACAAAATATCTCATGAAGTTTGTCCACTGTAGAGATGAAATGGGAAGTGTGGGGATTACTATTGATGATGAAGACTTGGTGAGCTTGGCTCTCCTTGGGCTTCCGAAGGGTTGGCATAGTTACGAAGACTCTGTCAATGGATGGGAGAAACTGCCGGGATGGGAGCGACTTTGGTCGATTCTTGTGTAGGAGGAGATAAGGCGAGGTACCAAGGACGGCTCTACATTGAAGAATGAAGATGAAGGGAATTTCACTTTGGCTTCCAAAGCAAGGAAAAGGAAGGGGAAGAAATTTCCTTCAAAATCCGATGCTAAAGGCAAGAAGCAGGATTTGTCCAAGGTGAAGTGTTTTCACTGTCACGAACATGGGCATTTCACCACTAACAACCCACAGAAGAAGAAGAAGAACAAGAAGGTTGTTGGAGCTGCAGCTGGAGAGGCCTTAGCCTCACAATTTGAACTTTATTTCTCTTTGATCGCATGATTGGTTTCAAGCTATATGGGATTGGTGTGGTATCTTGATAGTGGTGCGTCTTTCCATATGACGGGAGACAAGGAGTTGTTTAGTGACTTGGAGGAGAAGGACCTTCAAATGCATATAGAGATGGGTGACGATGGTCGATACAATGTGACTGGCATTGGGACCATTACCTTTGAGAGGGAGTATGGTAATTCATTATTGTTAAAAGATGTTATGCATGTTCTAGGTCTGAAGAAGAACTTGGTCTCGGTCGCAATGTTGGAAGACAAAGGTTATGACGTTGTTTTTAGTGATGGAAAATATTTCCTGCGACATAAAACAATGGGTCAAACCAAGAGGATAGGGATTCAAGTTAAGAATATCTACAAGTTGGAGGTAGATGGCTGCACAACAATTATGGGCAAAGTAGAAGAAGTGGTGAGCCGGGATGAGGGCGAATTATGGCACAGGAGATTAGGCAATCTTCACCATGGCGCTTTGAAGATTTTGCAATAGATTTCTACTGGACTTCCCAAGGGTACTCTTGCGCAGTTAGATTAGTGCAAGGGATGTACTATGGGTAAGTTTGTGAAGACCACCTTTCATGAGAAGGAGAACCGTGCTTCGGTGATCTTGGAGATAATTCACACAAACGTGTGTGGACCTTTCTCGGTTGCTTTAACAACAAAACACAGGTATTATGTTATTTTTGTTGATGACTGTTCTCATAGATGCTGGATCTTCTTCATGTAGAAGAAGAGTGAAAAATTCTCAAATTTTTGTGAGTTCAAAGCATTGGTGGAGAAGGAGTTGACGAAGCAAGTGAAGGCTCTACGGAGCGATAATGGTGGTGAATATATCTTGGGCGAATTCAAAGAATTTTGTAGCAAAGAAGGAATTCAAAGAGAACTCATAGTGCCTCATAACCCACAACAGAATTGGGTCGCGGAGAGGAAGAACAGAACAATCATGGGTGCTGCACGAGCTATGCTGCATGACCAGGGCCTATCGATGCACTTGTGGGTGGAAGCATGCAAAATTGCGGTTTATGTGCAAAACCGTTGTCCTCATAGAGTACTTGGCATGAGTACACCTAAATAAGCTTTTACTGGTAATAAGCCTGATATTTCTCATTTGAATATTTTTGGCTCATCTGTTTACATTCATGTGACAAAGGACGCCAGGAAGAAGCTGGAGTCGACTGCAGAAGTTGGGATATTTGTGGGGTACACAGAAACACCCCATAATTATCGTGTGTATTTTCCAGACATTCGGATGACTGTGGTGCGATAGGATATAAAATTCAATGAGGTGAAAGCCATGAAGTTGTCGCTTGAGAGGGATCTACACTTGCATGCAGAGGATGAAATTCTTGTTCCAAAAGATGAGCCTCTAGATGTGGATCAACCACAGGAGGAGATTCATGGAGTGGAGGAGTCCACTCATGCAGAACCAAACATCACACAAGGAAGAAAGCGTACCACAGAAACTGAGAGAGTGAAGCTTGATGTGGCACAGAATGTAGGAGTCCCTACATCACAACGCAGATAGAGACAGTGACCTAACCGATTTACTGGATACATGGCTCTCATGAACAAGTGTATCATGACAGAGCCATCTTATTTTGAAGAAGCAGTGCAGGAGCCCACATGGGTAGATGCTATGGTGGAGGAGTATGACTCCATTGTCAGAAACAGTGCTTGGGAGATTGTTCCAAGGCCGGTGGGTAAATCGGTTGTAGGATCAAGATGGATCTACAAGGTAAAGCAAGATGCTAATAGGAGCGTCGAGAATTATAAGGCAATATTTGTTGCCCGGGGCTTCTCACAAATCGAGGGGATTGATTATGAAGAAACCTTTGCACATATTGCACGGTATTCTTCCATAAGGACCATCCTTTCTCTCTCAGCGCAGATGGGTTGGCACATTCATCAGATGGATGTGAAGACTGTGTTCCTTAATGGGGTTATTGAGGAAGAGGTGTACATTTAGAAGCCTGAAGGATTTGAGATCTTTAGCAGCAAGTCGCATGTGTGCAGGATCAAAAGAGCATTGTATGGGCTGAAGCAAGCAACTCGTGCTTGGTACACTCAGATCGACAACTATTTCACTGGGCTTGGCTTCACCAAGAGTGAGGAGAATGCAAACTTGTACCAAATTGTGGTGGAGGGTAAGATTTTAATCATTGTTATTTATGTTGATGATTTAATACTAATGGGTGACAAGCAGTTGATACACTCATGCAAGGAAGATCTTGCAAAGGAGTTTGAGATGAAGGATTTGGGCCTCCTTCATTATTTCTTTGGATTGGAAATATGGCAGCGGGAAGGTGAACTGTTTTTGTCTCAAGGCAAGTATGCCTGGGAGATACTGGAGAAGTTTCACATGCAAGGCTTCAAGCCTATCGAAACTCCTCTTCCAGGAAATTGGATGAAAGAGGATGCTACATCGACAGAGGTAGTGGATACCACTGTTTATTGACAGTTGGTGGGTTCGCTCATGTATTTAGTTAATAAAAGACTAGACATATGCTATGCAGTGAACTAGCTTTCACAAGTGATGGTTAAGCCTACCAAGCTCTTTTGGAAGGCAGGAAAGCATGTACTGAGATATCTCAGGGGCACATCTGAGTATGGTTTATGGTACAGACAGACGGATGAGGTGAAGTTGCATGGCTTCACGGATGAATATTGGGTAGGCAGCCCAACAGATAGAAAGAGAACATCAGGAGGGATTTTCAGTATCAGATCTATGGCAATTTCTTGGTACAATCGGAAACAAAGATTCGTGGCACTCAGTTCAGTGGAAGCAGAATACATGGTAGCAAGTCAAGTTGCATGTGAGGCTATCTGGTTGAGGAAGATCCTGGTTGGTTTTTTCGGTTCACATTTAGATCCTACAGTGATACATTGTGATAATCAGAGTTGCATTAAACTCTTGATTAATCCTGTGTTTCATGATAGATCTAAACATATTTATTTCCAGTAGCATCATATCAAAGATTGTATGCAATAGAAGATCATGTTGCTTCAGTAAATTCCTATGGAAGATCATGATGCAGATATTCTGACGAAGGTGCTCACCAGGAGAAAATTCGAATACCATAGAGGCAGGATCGGGGTTGAGGATAATCCCTATCTTGTTGAGAGGGAGTTTTGAGATTCAACAAGATGATGAGCTTAGTGAAAAGAGTCGCCTTCACTAAGTGGGCCCACAGGCTATTTTTGGCGCAAGTCTATTTTTAGACATGGTGATCATATTTCAAAAGTTGTAGGATGCTATTTGTGGATGGTTGGTCAAGTTGGAAAAATATATGAAATTATATTTTTAGAATATTGGGTGAAGTCTATTTATAGGTCGTCGATCTAAAAATAGAAGTGTCGATTATTATTAGCTCTTAATAATAATTCGACAATAAACAACAACTTATTCTCTTGGAGCACTTAATTTCAATGCAAAGATTTGGAAAATCAGTGGGATGAAGGAATTACGCAATTCCTAGGGTTTATTGGTGGTTCATGCATGGAGGACTCAATTATAACTGAAGTGGAAAAGTTATGACAGAGTTGGAAGAGTAATTCATGGAGTTGTTATTCAGTTTAACTCAGTTAATGGAGTTAAAATCAGTTGAGCTAGTTGTATCTAGTCTAACTGAATGATACACTAGTGAGAGTGGAGTGAATTAATTAGTTAATTAATTCACAAATAATAACTCATTAATCAACTGAACATACAATAGTTAACTACAGTGCATGGCAGTTCCAGTGGAGACCCAGTGGAGAGATAGGTGAAAGGGCAAGATGGACTATCTGTTGTGATTATAGTGATGCATTGATTGCATCACACACACATTGGAGTTTCCAATGAGGATTGTGCAGTCAAGGCCAGTGTAATTCAAATTCATTCAGAGCTATTCTTCAACAGGGATTGCACAGTGGAGGCAGGCTAGCAGGTGGAAAGAAATCGGTGCATGGATTTGTAGGTTTCTTCTGATTAGTGTGTGACGATTGCTTGTACTGAGAGTTTGATGTACTAATCTTTGTATGATATTGTTACATTATCTCCATGATACATAATATATGATAGTTGGGGTTTTCAGCTTCAGGATTTCCCATTAAACAACAATGTTATGTGCGATTGTTTTTATTGCTTCATGTGTTTGCAATTGAATGTTTAATTTCCGCAGAAGATTAACACTGGAAGGATTCTGTATTTAGCAAGAAGATAAATATTGTTAGATCAGGAGAATATGGATATATGTATGCATCTTGTGTATAATTTCTACACATTCTACATGGTATTACTCCAATATCTTCTTTCCCTTTGATATTTTTTTTTAAATTTTATTTATTTATTTGATTTTGATTTTGATTGATTTATTTTATTTTTTTCAATTTTTCAGTACCTATGGTTCTTAGAGAGGAAATTCCTATACTCATCAAACACCTCCTTTCCTAAGCTTCTTGAATGACGAGTTTTAATCTTAGGACCACAAACTAGACAAGAAAATTTACCCTTTGTTTGAAGACCCACAAGAGATGGAATGATCAATTATATTAAGCATGCAAAATGAAGGTCGAACTATTTAAAAAACATACTTGAAATGAACTTCATAATATTAAACATTATTAAAGTGCAAGGTAACGTTATAACATACCACATAAATGTGTTAGCCCCGGGTCATCATTAATTATCCATACAAGCATTGCAGGGAATTCAAATTCCCTTTGTGAAACTACTGGTTTATAGATATCATTACTAGTGACAACGTTCCATAACTCCACTAAATCATCGATAAGGGGCTCGATATATACATTTATGTCTTTGACTTGGTACTTACCTAATTGATTTAACATGCAATACATAATCACTACATGTATGAGTAAATAAAATTTTTTATAAGACATAACTATAAGGCATAAATGAATATGTATGAGTAAATTAACAAAAAATTATATGACATAATTATGAAACAAAGAAGACAAATAAGATGTTATTGTGCTAATTTTTTTTTTTTTTTTTTTTTTAATATTCTAAACAAATTAATACCTCGAAAAATCATTGTCAACATTATGTGTTCCCTCTTTATTGACTTCCACTTAGGATTGTTATTGTCGATAACAAAAACGGGCCACACCGAGTAAGTAGATATGGCCTCTCCAAATGGATTGAGACCGTCAACTAATAATGAAAGCCTAAGATTGTGAGGTTCTCTTTTAAACTATGGCCACTTTTCTTCTTTATTCCTAAATTCAGATCCATCTACAGGAATTTGAAGAACATCATCTTAACTTTTATTCCTTGCATGGTAATCCATAAGTTTTTCTACGCTTTTTCACCTAAACAATTTCCGTAGATGTGGAATTATGGGAATATAACAAAGAACCCTGTGAGGCACCTTTTTTGTTAATTTATCAGTTTGATATATACTCTCATCACATTTTGGGCATTTGTCTTTCAAGGCATGTTATTTATAATAGATAATATCATCATTAGGGCATGTATGAATAAATTGGTACTCCATTCCAATATCTTTCATAACAACATGTAAATCTCGGTACGTACGAGGTAAAACATTGATAGTGGTAAAAAAATTCACCTAATAATATACAACATACAAAAATTAGTATTTCTTAATGTACTAAACAATATTAATCGTACATATTGCATCCAAATGTTACAAATTAATGAAATGATGTAGATAAACATACTAGCATTAAAAACAACAAAAAAATAATTGCTTTGTCATGTATATAGTACTAAGTTCCATAAAATATATTACATACTTTAAAATTTGTGTCACACATGTGTTTGAAAAAACATTCACCACCTTTAAGTTGACCAACAACAATAGATTAAAGAGAAGAGATGTTTTTGAGCCTTCATAAAGAGGTTTAGTTGTCATCTCAACTACAGGTAAATCAAAAGCACGGTCATCATACTAGTTGCCATCATCATCCATTTCAACATTATTAAATTTCTCTTGGATCAATCTATTTGTCCCATCTTCTTCATCTATGTTATCAACATCATTATCTTCTTCCATGGGATCATTAGCTTGTTCTTCAATATTAATCATTCCATGTTCTTGAACAAGCGCTTGTGCTACAACCACCTCTTCATCGTCGAGCAATGCCCTAGGGGGCCGATACTATACAATATTTACAATCGATAAAGTAATATTAGTATATATAGAAAATATTGAAATGTATATATAACAACACTTTACAAATATAATATATAAGGAAAAAAAGACAAAAAAGAGAAATACATCTTGGGTGAGACCAAGAAACAAAGACAACAAATCAATGATGATGCTTTTTCAATTTATCGAGATATTTAAGAATATGTTGGAAAAATATAAGAAAGATGTTACTTTTCTTGACATGTAGGAAGTGAGACACTTTCTGAGATACATAGTCACGAAAAAATATTGATATTATTATCCATTCATCATTGTAATGTCATATTTTGCATAATATACTTAAAAAATTATTAATAATTCTAAAAAAAACCATGACTAACCTCTAAATCCTCTAGGTCCAAATTAACCCCTAAACAATATACACTAACCCCCTAACACCTTAACCCCATTCCCTTAGGCCCTTAAACCCATAACTCTTAATCCTTTAACCTATTAAACCCCTAACTCTTAATCCCTTAACCTCTAACCCCTAAACCCTTAAACAATAACCCCATGTCCATAAGACCGTAAATTAATTAACCCCTAACTCGACCTAACCCCTTAAACAAGCCTAACGAAAAATAATCAAATAATATTTCTAGTCCACATCAAGATGAGATCATAGTTCAAACACCTCCCAAAAGAATATCATAAAATACATTTACAATATAAAGATAATAAAAAATACAATACAAAGACACACAATCTAAAATACAATATACATATAAACATTTACAAAAACAATCTACAATACAAAGACATATAATAAATAACTTACAAATGGATGATATTCATGTCCACCTTCAGTGTGTCCATAGTCTCTACAATGGATTTTGCATTTATTTTATTAGAATTCTCCTTGGCCACAAGCCCATTCAATTTATACAAGGGAAATCACATTTTCCATCTTGAGAATCCATCGATGTCGATCCCACGTATCCTTGGTCTCCTTGAGGAATGTTATGTGACATTTTTTATCACCAAATTTTCAGTGATGATTTTGTTCAAAAATTAACCTCGAAGTAAGCCTAAAACCTTTCAAAACAATCACAACTAATACATATAACAACTATATCAAAGTTATATGGTCTTAGAGCCTCTATACACACACACACACATTTTTATTTCTATTTATTATAATTATAATAATATATTTAATAACTTTGTATCTATATATTTTTATTTTTATAATAATATAATATAATATTAATATTAATACTAATATATTTTAGATATTAATATGAATATATATAGTAATAATATTATATTTAATTATAATATCAATGTTGTATTTAATTTAATTAGTCAAACTGATCAAAAGTGGTCCCATATTAGACGTTGTCAACGCAAAAATTCATTAATGGTGGAATTGAACGTTATGCAATGGTTGTTTACCATTTGTAGGGAATTGGAAAACACATTTTCATATTGGATATAACATCGGATATGTGATGGTAAAAGAACTACCATCGGTTATTCGACAATAAGAGGGATGATCCAGGTTTATGCAGGAACGCAACAGAATAAACACATAACCATAAATACAAAGATGCAGTGGAAATAACACTTCATTTCATTAATATCAAAGAACTGAAATTTGCTTACAGACAGAATGGAAATAAAACTAGCTAGGGCACTGGTAGCTATCTCTGAGAAGAGATGTGGCGGCTACAGGCCTCTGAATTGCATTACAATGAGGCTCGAGGGCCTATTTATTATTGAGAAACAATGGAGAACCCTAAACATCCCAAAAACCTAACCCTAGGAGATGAAGCGCCAAAACTATGGGCCCCGTTTGGGTAAATTGGTGTTTCAACTTCCCAGGGACGTAACTTTGGCATACTATCTCCGTTTGACGCACATGATACATCATTAGAAAGCTCTATACGAGGAATACAACTTTCGGAGATGAATTTTCAGTTGGGACGCGCTAAAAATAGTAAGTTGTGCCGAAACTGAAAAAATGAAAGAGACAATGGTGGGGCCCCAAGTGGAATAGGCGGGTGACCACCAATATCCACCTGGATCATTCCTCCCCCCTTAGGAAGCAATGGTCCCCAT
Source organism: Pinus albicaulis (assembly GCA_034641835.2). Classification (NCBI taxonomy): domain Eukaryota; kingdom Viridiplantae; phylum Streptophyta; class Pinopsida; order Pinales; family Pinaceae; genus Pinus; species Pinus albicaulis. The sequence continues at coordinate 706,839,941 of CM076579.1, forward strand.
TGCATTAAGTTTCTCCATGAGATGAGGAAATTTCTGCTGAACTTGGTCCCTGGTGAACCACTTTCCTTGGTGCAGGAGTTGGCCAGCTTTGACAACCCGATACAGTTGGATCCTCTGATGGCGAGTGTTCTTAATTTGCATGTCCATGATAAAATCTGTGGTGGCCTATTCCATGCAGTCTGGGTTTAAATCTGTTGGTGTGAGTTGTTCTGCAATGTCCGAAGTGTCCAGTAGAGGTGGGAAGTAAGGACGAAGGCGATCCACATTGAAGACTGGGTGCAGACCAAGGAATGGTGGAATACTAAGCTCGAAAGCATTGTTCCCTACAGCCTTGGTGATGGTGTACGACCCGTATCGGAGCGGGGCGAAGCTTGCGGTGAGGTCCAGTGAGGCGCTCCTTCTGCAAATGCAGCCATACTTTGTCGCCCACCTGGAAGTTGTGTGGCACCCGGTGTTGATCATGGCGCTGCTTGTACTTCGCATTGGCTCTGTCCAATATATCATGAACCTATTGGCGGATGTGTTGAATGCAATCGATGAAGCTACTTACTTTGTCAACTTCAGACTGGACGTGCGCTGAATCGGCCTGAGCAGCTGCAAATGGCATGGCTACGCCAATGGGACATAGTGGTTGGAATCCCAAGCCCACCTGAAAGGGGCTATGGCCAATTTAACTGTGGAGAGCCCGATTATAACTATGTTGTACATAGGGGAGGCTCTTGTCCCATGTGTGTGGATGCTTTGAATTGTACATGCGCAGAATGTGTACAATCATTCTGTTGACGACCTTTGTCTGGCCATCTATTTGGGGATGGAAAGCTGTGGACTTGGTGAGCTTTGTGTCCATCATTGACCAGAGGCTGGACCAAAATGTGCTGAGGAACCTGCTATCTCGATCTGATATGATAGACTGTGGGATCCCAAAGTGCACCCATAATCGTTCAAAGAAGAGTTTAGCAGTAGCTTCTACTGTGATATTCTTCTTACAGGCCGCCATAATGGCCATCTTCGAGAATCTGTCAATGACCACGAAAACACAGTCATTGCCATTCTTAGTAGAGGGCAGGCCCGACATGTAATCCATGGAGATGGATTCCCAAGGTCGACTAGGGGTAGGTTTTGGAGTATATAGGCCTTGCTTCTTGATGGTCGGTTTGGCAATGGCACAAGCAGTGCAGGATCTGATGTGCTTCTCGACATCCTTTTGAAGGTTCGACCAATAGAAATGCTTATGTAGTATTGCTACTGTTTTCTCGACCCCGAAATGCCCAGCGACTCGACTGTAGTGTGCTTCCCATATCATCTTGGCACGCTCGCTTGAAGGAACACAAAGGTGTCCCAGGTGACATAAAAGTGCATCTTGGAGGTGAAAATTTGGAACTTGCGTGCCCCCCAAGAGTGCCTTGTAAGTGTGGCCGAATTCTGGGTCACTCTCATAGAGAAGCGGCCAATCAGAAGTCTCATGCCCACAAGAGTTGAGCACGGTGGTGAGCGCCACGATCGGTGGTCGGCTGAGGCAGTCTGCAACATTATTGGTGCTACCCTTCTTGTACTTGATGTTCACATGAAACTGTTGCAGATATGTGGACCACTTCTGATGGCGATCATTCTGCAACTTCCCTTGTGTCTGTATGAACTGCAGGGGCCGGTGGTCTGTGTGGATGATTGTTTCCTTCCCCAAAATGTAATGCTTCCATTGTCGACAGGCTTGCACAATGGAATACAATTCTTTGTCATAGGTGGGATACTTGCGAACTGTCTCAGACAATGTCTCACTGTGATATGCCACTGGATGTCCCTGTTGAGTAAGAACTGCCCCAATAGCATAGTCAGAGGCATCTGTCTCGATCTCAAATGGCTGCTGCAAGTCCGGTAAGGTGAGCACTGGGGCAGAACAGAGGCGATTTTTCAATTCTTTGAACGCCTTCTGTTGAGGTTCCGACCAAAAGAATTTTGCTCTTGCTCCTCCTTTGGTGACTTGACTCAAGGGCCAAGTGATATGAGAGAATCCCAGCACGAATCTACGGTAGAAATTAGCAAGACCCAGAAAGCTGCGAAGCTCTGTTATAGTAGTCGGGGCTGGCCAATCCCGAATGACTTGGATCTTGGCCGGATCCACATGCACCCCCCTTTCATCAATAATGTATCCCATATATTGAACCTGGGTCATGCCAAACGTGCACTTCTCCAAATTGGCACACAACTTGTGTTGCCGCAGTGTTTGGAGGACTTGTCGGATGTGATGAAGGTGCTCTTCCCAAGTCTTGTTGAAGATCAGAATGTCATCCAAGTACACCACTATGAATGAGTTGGTGAATGGCCGCAAGATGTCGTCCATCATCCTCATGAAGGTTGCGGGGGCATTCGTCAACCCGAAAGGCATGACCAGCCATTCAAAAAGGCCTTCCTTAGCTTTGAAGGCAGTCTTCCACACATCAGAGGGTTCAATTGGTACCTGGTGATACCCAGACTTCAGGTCGATCTTACTGAAATATTTTGCACCTTGGAGTTGGTCCAGAAGGTCATCAATCCGTGGGATTGGGCACCTATTCCGGACAGTGATCTTGTTCAGCGCCCGATAGTCAATACAGAGTCTCCACGTCCCATCCTTCTTCTGTACCAACACGATCGGGCTCCCACAGGGCGATGAACTTGGTATGATGTGACCTTTCTGCAACAGCTCCTGAATCTGCCTCTTGATTTCATCATTTTCCAGAACAGAGCGTCGATAGATCGGTCCATTGGGTAGCGGCGCACCTGGGGTCAGATCAATCGGGTGCTTGACCTGGCAGTGCAGAGGAACCCCCGTGGGTGAGGTGAAGATGTCCCCGTACTCCTCCACGACCTTATCCATTTGTTGTTGTCGTGCAAAGGGGCCCTGTCTGGAGGTCGTGGCCACAGTCTTCTTCTTGCCCTGGGGGCGGATCATCAGAAAAACGAATTTCCTAGTTTGGGAAATGAGCTTACTACATTGTTTTGCAGTAACCAAAGAGATAGTCGTAGGAGGTGGTACCTCTGGTATCCTGTACAACTTATTTCCCAAAGTAATAATAACAGCACGAGGTCGAGACTCATACATAGCATGACACTTCCACAAGTATGGTTGTCCTAATAATACATCAGAAACATCAATAGGAGTAACGTCACATAATACCTCATCCGTGAAGGGCTTGATGCTATAGGGAAGGCGGCACTGCTGGCTGACGCGGAGATCTCGTCCTTGGTGAAGCCACCCGATGGTGTATGGATGTGGGTGAGCTGTGGTCGGCAAGCCCAACCGCTTCATGGTGTCTGCTGAAATGAGGTTCTTTTGGCTCCCATTGTCGACAATGAACTGTACAGGGGAGCCCTTTACCCACATCTGGGAGTGGAAGAGACGTTTCTCCTCCTCTGGATCTTCCGGTTCCTCCTTCTGGACCTTTGTAGTGGCAACAGTGGCGTTGGGCTCCGCATCAATAATCTGTTTCCCTTTTTCATTCCCCTTTTCAGGTTCTAATTCGGAGTCGGAGCATGCATCTGACTCAGAAGCCCTCGTCTCGACCACTAGCGACTGCTTGGCCCGACACTCACTTGTGTTGTGAGTGGAGCTCTTATGGAACTCACACCACTTTCCCGTGTCCTTCTTTGGCTTTACGATGTTGTTCTTTTCTTGTGGATTTGACGAGTTGTCTTTAGCCACCATGCCTTGGCTCTGTCCTTTGTTCTGTGGTTTGGAAGCACTTTTTCCTTGCTTTTGATTTGCAGATCCAAAGTCTCGCTTCTTCTGTTTGAATTTCTGCTCAATCTTGGCAGCATACCGGTATGCCGTACCAAGCGAGGAGATGTCGAGGAACTCCATTTCCTCCTGAATGTATCTGTGCAGGCAGCTGCGATACTTTAGCACCAAATGTTTCTTTGAATCTTTGATACCCAACTTGTGCGCAGGGTATGGAACAGATTCGTCAGCTCGTGCACATCTTGATCCCTTTGTTGTCGCAACGTGGTCCATTGTATGTACTTGTCCTCATAGCTCCCTACGGGATAGTTAGTACTGTTCCTTTACGGCGTCTCGGAAAGAATTCCAAGTTGGTATGGTTGAGAATAGAGAGGGTTCTGTCTGGTCCTTTTTCTCACAGTGGGTTTCCCACCAGTCCTTGACATGGGGGGCAGCTTTGAGGAGTGCAAAAATAATCTTCTCCCTGTCGAAAAAGTCATGAACCGAGAAATATCCTTCTAATAGATTCAACCATCTATCTACAACATTTGCATCTATTTGACCCTCAAATATGGGAATTCCAAAATTTACTTGTACCTTAAAAGGAGTCACACCTCCAGAGTGGTTGCTTGATGCAGATGCGCCGCCGGTGGGGAGCCGTTGAAGGATTTGGGAAAAGTTATCCATCATCATGTTCCTTTTTTTTTGAGGGCTTCCTCGAGCAATATTTTGATAGGATCTCCTGCTCCCTCATCTTTCTTTTCGTCCCCCATGGGTGTCCATCGAGGTTTGCGAGCTGATCTTTCGAGGTTCCACCGGATCAAGCCCCTGGCTCATATACCCCGACCTCGTTGGGGACATGCAAGAAGGATCGAGAAACTACGGTGGCTACGATACCCTTTGGTGGTCCGCATGCGGGGAACGCAACGAGAATAAACACATAACTGTAAATACGGTCTGGTCGGCTCTTGCTTCATTTCATTAATATCAAAGAACTGAAATGTGCTTATAGACAGAATGGAAATAAAACTAGCTAGGGCACTGGTAGTTATCTCTGAGAAGAGATGTGGCGGCTACAGGCCTCTGAACTGCATTACAATGAGGCTCGAGGGCCTATTTATTATTGAGAAACAATGGAGAACCCTAAACATCCCAAAAACCTAACCCTAGGAGATGAAGCGCCAAAACTATGGGCCCTGTTTGGGTAAATTGGTGTTTCAACTTCCCAGGGATGTAACTTTGGCATACTATCTCCATTTGACGCACATGATACATCATTAGAAAGCTCTATTCGAGGAATAAAACTTTTGGGAAAAATTTGATGATCAACTTTGCTGGTAAAACGATGCCCAAAAAACATCGTTTAGGGCCTCAAAACGGCTCCGGAATTTCAGGACCTGGAAAACTGCTAAAAATAGTAAGTTATGTCGAAACTGAAAAACTGAAAGAGACAATGGTGGGGGGCCAAGTGGAATAGGTGGGTGGCCACCAATATCCACTTGGATCAAGGGATTATAGGAAAACACCCGACAATCAATGAGATAGGGAATTCTGTCGAATATTCGACATGTAAAGAATTATCGCCGGATATCCAACAATAGTTGGGATTTTAGAAAAAAAACAAAAAACAATCATTTAAATTTCGACACTTTTTTCGATTTTAGCTATTTCGTCAGATTTCATCGTTAGAATTTCCACCTAAATGTTAATAGTGAACCGTAGCCATCACATAAGAAAAATACATGCCATTATAAGGACACCAAATAAAAATAAATAATTACATCTCCTTGACATTTATGTAAAAATTCTGTTGTTGGATTGTCGATTTCTTTGTGTGAGTCGTATTTGAGTCTCGAAAACCTCCCATACCATTAACACTCCATCTACTATAACCATTTCAAATTTCACTACATACACGCACAAAATGAAAATATTTCAATGTTGGCCCCATTCACAAGTCACTATCTGTAGGGTCAATTAATTAAAGCATAATTTCCACTAATTGGTAAATGGACAACCTTGAAAATTGTTAGGCGAACCAAAGTCAAAATTGGAGATGGTGGAAAAAACCTAAATGATCTTATATTGGTTTCAAGAATAATATATTCCATACTAAACAAGGCCAACCAAATAAAGGTGGAAGCTCATATTCTGCATCTTCCCCCACATCATTCTCAATTCCCCAACATCAAATTCATCTACTATAAAATATTTGAAAAACAACGTAGGAAGAATTAAGCATAGAAACTAAGAAAACAAAAATTTAAGGAAAATGAAAGAGAGAAAATCAATTTAAAACAAATAAACACTTACCTCGTACATTTCAACATTTTGATATCATTAATATTATTCTTCATCCAACTCAAAATCTGTATCATACATTTTGGAATTTATGTTGAAAGGGTTGGACATATCAACATCATAATCAATGTCATCATTCCAATCATATCATCATCTATATCATCATTAGGAACATTGTTTCCTACATTTGGTTCAAATTCTTCAATTTCTTCATATGATAGTACATCGTCGATATCAGCTTCATCTATAACATTTCCTTTAACATCTACTTCATGAAATTCATCAACATATTTGTCTCACACATGAAGTAACTACTCCTCTACACCATCTTATTCGTTAATATAATATTACTACGCTACATTATAATTTATCAAACTTCCTCTTGGATCATATCTAATAACATATGACCAACCCCCTCTACCTGGAACCTCCAAGTAAAATAATTGTTCACATTGGCTTGGAAGAACATAGGCCTTTGATCCTGGCTCAATATTCCTTGTATTAACCATGGTAAATCAATTCGCATGATTAGTAACAATTACACTAGTATCATGTTCGTTCATTTGTAGCATGTACCATTTGACGTCCAACAAAAATATTATAGAATTCGAAAGAAATTTTCTACTGCTAATGAAATCGAACTGAAATCAAGAGACAAAAATTTATTTACTATTCTACGAAAAGGAAAAAACACGATAGAAACACATACAATAACATGCAACCATAAAAAAATAAGGAACACAATGATTTTACAGAGGAATCTAACTGGGAAAAACCCCTTCGCTGCTTTGCATTAATTCATATGAGAATATGGATCAATCACAATGTCTCGATTCAATATTGAAGCACACCCTACACTGTAATTCTGATCTCCTTCTCACTGACCTACTCTGACCAACACTTATCCAATTCAAGCCTCATACTTTATCCTATTTCCTTGTGCAATCCTGGATGAAATTAGCCCCTAAAAAATATGAATATTCCCTATTTCCTTGCGTAAATATTGAAGGAAATGACCACCTTATTAATGAAAAAACACTGTACACTCAAATAGTATACAATTGATAATTATGTGCCTTTCCTCCACTCCAACTAGGAAATTCAATTTCCATGCATTGTTGGATCTAGTTAACTGAGAAATGAATGAGTTAACAACTATTATAACTACTCAACTGAACTCATACTGAGTCCACTAAAGGCTAGAGCTTAGTTGACTGAGTTTAACTAATAATAACTCTAATATAGTGCTAAATTTTAGCTAAACAACCTATTCACAACTCTACTTCTAGCCTATAACTCGAATTACTGACTTAACTAGGAGACAAAGCCATGTCACTCTATATAATTGAAATCCAAGTCATCCTGTTGATGTGGAAAATTGAATTTCTCCATTTGAATAAGGCACAAGTCAAATAAAGACTTTACTTGCTACATTTTAACACTCCCTCTTAGCAAGAAAATGGTTTTTCACCACCCCTATCCCGCACTTTTTGAAATCGAATTTGCCTCTTGAAAATGCCTTTGTCAAAATATATGGATCATGTTCCTATATGGGAATGTACTACAACATCATGAGTCTCCTCTAGTCACAATATCTCAAGTGATGGTACTTGATATCAATGTGCTTGGACCTGTCATGAAACATTGGATTTTAAGAGAGTTTGATACCACTCTGATTATCATAGTAAATCATAGTAGGATCGATCTCCTGACTAAAAATACCAACAAGAAATTTCCTTAATCAAATGGCCTCACATGATTCTTGACTAACAACCATATACTCGACCTATGTTGATTTGAGTGCTACAAATATTTGTTTCCTTATATACCAGGAAATAGTTTTTGAACCAACATTGAAGATAGCTCCTGAGGTGATAGTCCCATATGAGGACTCCCTACCCAATATACATTAGTGAAGTCTTGGAGCTTCACACCATAAGTCCTCTTGTACCATCACCCAAAATTTGTTGTGCCTTTGAGGTATATAATCACATGTTTTTATACTTTTCAGTGAATATTGGTATGATTCACCATAAACTGACTCGACTGATTAACTGCATAGCATATGTCGGGCCTTGTGTTCACCAGATACATCAAGGACCCCGCCATCTGTCTGTAGATGGTAGCATCTGCTGCCTCTCCTATAGAAGCACCCCCCTTCCTCCAGTTGGTAGCTAGAGGAGTGTCCATAGGCTTGTGGTCCTGCATATGGAATATATGAATTATTTCATAGGTATACTTCCCCTGACCCACAAAAAAATCTCCATCTTTTTGCCACACCTCCCAACCAAGGAAGTATTACATCATGCCCATGTCCTTCATATCGAATTATCTTGCAAGGTCCTCCTTGCTAGATTGAATTAGCTTCTCATCCCCTATCAGTATCAAGTCATCTACATACAAGATTATAATGATCAATTTTCCATCTACCACAATGTAGTAGCAATTGACATCTGCTTCACTCTTGGTGAAGCCCAATCCACTGAGATATGTGTCTATTTGAGTGTACCAAGAACAAGGTGATTTCTTGAGATCATAAAGGGCTCTCCTGAGTATAAACACATGTGTCTCCCTGTCAAATGTCTCAAACCCCTCAGGATGCTCTATTTAAATCTCTTCCTCAACCACTCCAATGAGGAAAGTAGTCTTCACATCCATCTAGTGGATTTTCCACACCATCTACACAAATAATGCTAGAATGGTTCTAATAGAGGAATATATTTCCACAGGGGAAAATGTATCCTCATAATCAAATACCTCTACTCGAGAGAAGCCTTTGGCCACAATTATGTCATTGTAATTCTCGATACTACCATAAACTACATGTTTCAATTTGTATATCCATCTGTAACCAACCACTGACTTGTTCTATGGTCTTGACACCACCTCCAATACATTGTTCTTCATGATGGGGACATACTCCTCCACCATTTAATCTACCCACATTGGTTGGGAAACGACCTCCTCAAATGAAGAAGGTTGAAAATCAATGAGTTTTTTCATGAGTGCCATATTACCAGTATACATGTATAGTGATATCCTTTGCCTACATAAGTATGTAGGATCTCCCACATTCTCTTGTGCATACTGCACCAACTTACCAACATCTCTGGTTCTCTTCCTCCCCTCTCTAGAATATTATGGTTAAGAGGGTGCCTCCACTCGGCCTCCTTTCTGCTCCTCCACATGTGGTTTCTCCACAACATCTTGAGGCTCTGACTAAGGCTCCTCATTTTGATCTAGAAACTCCTCCTCTGGTGCAATACTCAGCTCTCACTCAAGAGATCTTCTCATAGCCTTGTCCTCATCAAATCTGACATCTCTCCTCATCACTGTCATCCTCAGTGAGAGAAAATACACTTGATAGTTATGACGTGTCTCTATGTATCCTACAAATATCCCCATCTCATTTTTAGGCTCTAAATTTTTCCTGCTATCCTTAAAGACATGAAAATATATCGTAGCTCCAAAAATTTGAAAATGGGATACATATTTCTTCCTCCCAGAGAAAGCTTCTTTGGGTGTGATCATGCCAAGTATTTTTTGAGGGCTCCATTTATGAAAATAAACTGTTGTATTGCATCCTTATGCTCACATATATTGTGGCATCCCTTGATCATGCAAAATCTCTCTTGCAACCCCTAAAATGATTATATTTTTTTCTCTCTGCCACCACCTTTTTTTGTGGGTTGTGAGGTGCAATCAATTCTCTTATAATGCCTTCCTTGGCACAAAAATATTTGAAAGCATTAGACACAGATTATCCTCCGTTATCACTTCTCAAGGATTTAATTTTATGACCAATATAATTTTCAACCAATGCTTTGAATTCAACATATTTTGCAATCACTTCATCTTTCTTCTTTATAAAATATATCTAGCACATGTGGGAAAATTCGTGTATGAAAATTACATGATACTTCTATTTTTCAACTAAGACTGTAGAAAATGGTCCACACACATGTGAGAAGACTCGGTCCAAGATGTATCCATATCTACTATGTTTGCCCTGGAAGGAGGATTTGACATATTTTCCAAGAGTGCATCCATTTAAAACATCATGTTGGTCAAGGTTGAATTTTGGAAGTCCTCCGGTGATCTGTTGCATGATTCTAAAAGCTCCATGGTGTAGGTGACTCATGCGCCTATGCAAGAGTTCCCCAACATCTCAAATCTGAACATGTTTTTCTTTAATGTGTTAGAGACCTATAGTTTATAAGACCTCAAGGTGATTGAGTATTTTATCTCAAATATTTCTTATTGTAAATAATATTCCATATTGTAAATTATTTCCAAAAAAGGTTAAAACCTTAAGAAAAATAAAAAAATATGCTTGCAAGTCAAAATGAAGCAAAAGAGGATTATTAAGTATGTTTAGATTAAATTTATCACATCATTTAAATGTGATTAAATAAATTGTCATAAGGCTTGGTACTATAGGTTTGATTCTATCATAAAGAGGTAAGCGATAAAGAATGGATTTATCCAAAGTTTTGAATTCCATTATATGTTGGGAGCATGAAGAAATATGTTTGATTCATTAAAAGACACATCCAAAGTTTTCAACCCAAAACAAAATCTGTTCCCCAAGAAACTTATCACTATCGTGAAATTACTCTGCCAACATCCATGTTTCCCACATCCAATTGCGATTGGGAATTGCGATGGCGAATTGTGATGGAAAATTTCAATTGCGAATTGTGATTGCGTATTGTGATTATGATTGCGAAATGTGAATTGCGATTGTGATTTCCGATTGAGAATTGCGATTGCGATCCCCGATGCGATACCACCACTGCGATTGCTATGGACCCACCTGGATTGCCACGTCATATTGCATCGCACTATCGAAAAATAATTTTTCCAATTTCCATGATCCCCGCTCCATCTTGTGATTTGGTTTAATGATAACTTGAAACTATCTGTCTCGTAATATCCCTACTCCTCGATCAACGATCCTCATTACGCTTTGGCCCCCCTTCTCCATCCTAACTTTACCACCTGGGGGGGGGGGCTCGAAATAAGATGTTTAACTGCTTGACCCACTACTACGTGGTCTCCCCTTCGTTGTTCGCACCCCCTCCAGCCCTACCCGTTATCCTCCGCCATTACCACCGCTCAACGTCGCTTATCTGTTAGCAATTAAAGCATTTCCTGGCTTATTTGTTGAGCGTTCAATTTCCATCGGGTGACTATTAATTCAATGAACCCCCGCTTTTTACAATGGATAAACATGCTTTTTTCTATATCAAATATGCCAACTACAGGATTGAAATAGTAATTTGGATGCAGTTAACACATCAGATAGCACAAGCAGTCAACATATCAGCCAGCGCAGCACAAGAATAGGCCTATTATGCAATTATTTCCTATAAAACAACGTCAACATTCCATATCATTGTACACCTTGCCTATTATTTTGTAACAGTTCAATTTTATTATTTGATAATACACTAATAATACACTGTCATTTGAGACAATGATTCTGTAAATCATTTTAGTTTAGAATTAGTATAAATACTTCATCATTTGAAGTAATAGATGTTGGGATTTGTAATGAGAAAGACTACCATTCATTGTAAAGTTTTTCACTGCGTTCAAGTGATCATTTGCAAGTAATACAAGACCATATGTTTCAGGATTCATGTGGTGTAATCATTGGTGAAGTGTTTCTACTGTTTTTGTGATTTCCATTGTTTTTACCTTTTTTTTGTTTATCAGAAATTCTTAATTGTAAAACAGAAAGTGTGATGAATAAGACATGTTGTTTAAAACACCTTATTCTGGCTTCTTTTACAATTTAAATGTTTTCCACTTGAAGTCAGATTGAAAAATACTTAATTTATTTTTAGTCTCAACTGAAATTCACTTTCCCACCAACTCCATTATTCATTTCAAAATATAAAAGAATCCAGTTAGTGAAACCTAGCTTGCCCTGTTTCACTTAAGCTTGATACTTATGCAAATTTATCACCCCAAGCCTCTTTGAATCCATTTCCTAATGGCCTTCCCTTGATGTTACAACCAAAAAAATTCAAAAACCAAACTCTGAGCCCATTAACTAGCCTAAAATTTCCAAGAAAGCAAAGCTAAATTTTATAGAGAGATCCCTCTCTGAAGCTGGTAGGGCTAGATCCCATCTTCCAAAGCGGTTTTGATGCTACCTCTGGGTCTCTTCCCTTAGCCTTGAGAACTTACGGATCGATAACATAGTGGTGACCATACTGGGGAAAGAACGTCTTCCTTAGGAAATATTATACAAGAATAAGATCTGATCAATGATGGTGAAGAGTGATCAGGCACACAAAGGCTAAAATCATCCACCTAGCGACTCTAAATAGATTTCAAAATAAAATCCAAGACTCCACTAGAGGAATAAAAATTACTAGAAAAAACATGAAAGGACAACATGGGAATATTAGGTATTTAACTTGGGGTTTCATCGAAGACATCATGTTATTTGTCATCAAGAATATTTTTCAATGTATATTGTATTTTAGAAAATATCCTAGACTAGTATTTAATTACTCTCCTTTGAAGATTGAAAATGTAAATTCTCCTTACTCCCTTGAGCTATATACATAACCTTCTTCTAAATCTCATGATGATCATCCTCAGCTTAATAAGCCTCAAGTGATCAAGAATAATTTTGCAGCTTCTATACATACTCCTATACCTTGTAAAGTTCCAGATAGATACAAAACACTCATCTTACCTCCTATCCTCCATGATTTCCCTGAAAAATTACTATAAATATCTTCTTATATTTGATGGAGAATATGGTAACATCACTGCTGAGAAACACATTCAGGGTTTTGAAAATTTTCTTGACCTTTTTGAAGTTAATGAAAAGAATGTTAGTATTAGGCTTTTTGATCTTTATTTGCAAGGAAAATTCAAGAGTTGGTTCAAGAACCTTCCATATGCAAGCATCTCATATTGCCATCAGTTCGCCAAATTTTTCCTTAACAGGTGGGTAATCAAAGTGAACCTTTTCCTAATTCTATAAGAGTATAAAAAATTGAAAAGATAGCCAGGCAAGACAATACAACAATTTCCTGCCAGATTTAATCAATCCTATTACTCGATTCCTGCTAATATAAGACCTCTTCCCGGCTTAACTCTCTTACATTATCCAAAATATTTTGGTCCAGAAATGGAGTTTCAGCTGAGAGAAAGGAACCTTACAACACTTGAACAGATGCAAAATAGTGTAGTAGATGTAGAAGCTTATCTGCTGATCAGAAGGGAAAAGTTGAAGGCAGAAAAGAGGGAGAACACAAATGCAGAGCACTCTACATCATTGGAGGTAAATATTGACATTTTGGAAGAGAATATGCAAAAGATAATAAGGAGAAATGAATATGTTTTTTAGGACCATGTCTTGCTGATCGAAGAAAATCAATTTGCTAATCTGAAACATTTTCATTCCTATCCAAATTGTCATAAATATGATAATTTCCTTACGTATGCATAAAGGGGAAATAAAGAAATTAGATTTACAGATCAGCTGGCAGAGAATAAATATAATGATCAAATATGTATGCTTAATGACATTCCTTCTTTTGATAATGTGCCAAAGTTTGATCAATAAGAAGATGATTATGTCCCCCAAATTGAAGCTAACTGAGTAAAACAATCAATAGCTAGTTTGTATAAGGAGGAAGTTTAGTTTAAGCAATAGAAAGACAATAATCAACCTAGGTATATATGTGATGACAGTGATGAAGAAAATGTAGAAAGTTCTGAAGTAAATGAAGGATTTCTCCCCTTATATTTTACTACATTCCAATTCATAAGAGAAAATTTTTCCAAGATCAACAATCAACAGTGTTTATGTTTTGATGTTGACAACAAAGAGGACAATGAAACTCTTGATCAAAATTACTTAGTTTAATAATTGCAAACATCAAGTTCCATTAAAGTACATGATCAAATGAAACAAGGAAATTATTTACCATTATGTTTTGAAACATTTCAGTTTTTTAAGGAAAATTTTCACAGTAGATCTGAAATAGAGAATGAGAAACCTGTAGAAATTTATGAGGTTTCATTGGAATCAACATATAATAGGTTGCAATAGTATTTCCAAGTTTTTCATGATCCAATACTTGATGTGTTGGATGGTTTTCAAAATCAAAGTTTGTCTCCATCAGCTAACTGTGAGCTTCAAGATCAAGAGGATGAAAGTTTCATGAGGCACACATTGCCGTTGTCATGTTAAACATAAATATCATTACAAGGCTTGTTTGGAAATCTACAATTATCTCAGGAGAGTTGTGGGTTAATCTGGAATGAAAGTAAGGATAAATCTAAAGGTTTATTTTCATGACATGAAGACTATACAGAAAATATTTACAGTCTCTTGGATCACTTAAAACTTAGTACATATGTCTTGGAAATCCTCCTTCTTATAGAACAAGAAGCAATAATGCTTCATTTTGATGTTGAAATCGAGGATTGTTTTGGCAGTGAATCTGATAACTCCTGTCTGAAAAGGTATGAGGATATAGAAAGTATATGTGGAATACCCAATTATGACCATGGATGTGTATAATACTTTGAACATCAAGAAATAGGTCATAAATTTCATGATTCCATTGCTTTCTATATGGACGAGTTTTTCACTGCAGAATGTGAATTAATTTCTAGTACTTGGCATGTTTTTCATTATCTCATAGCTCACTGTTTTGAATATCAAACTTACAGTTAGTGTCTAGTGTCTTTACAAATTTTGGCTCTGATTTTTGTAAAAGGAAGTAAAGGAGCCCAAGTACTAGATTAGATTTTTGATTGGATATACTAGATATTTTACATTGATTGAAGTTAGAAATTCAGTGTTAGAATAGGACTATATATACATAAATAATCTTACTAGGTAAGCATCCTTTTAGCATTAATATTTTAGAGGTTTATATTTCAGTTTGAGATTTTCATTCACAGAGTTTTTAGGGCAGGAACATGTTGCAAGCTTGGGATCTGCCCAATGGATCGGGCTACTAGTCTACAGTGTTCTTGGCACCTCACAGGGAGAGTGCCATCCCCGGCTGAAGCCACTATTAGAGTCATATAATTTATAGGATCTCAAGGTGATTGAGTATTTTATCTTAGATCTTTCATATTGTAAATTATTTCCAAAAAAGGTTAAAAGCTTAAGAAAAATTTAAAAAAATGCTTGGAAGTCGAAATGCAGCATTATAGAATAATTAAGTATGTTTAGATTAAATCAATCACATCATTTAAATGTGATTAAATAAATTGTAATAAGGCTTGGTACTATAGGTTTGATTCTATCATAAAGGGGTAAGTGATAAAGAATGGCTTTATCCTAAGTTTCGAAGTCCATTATATGTCGGGAGCATGAAGAAATATGTTTGATTCATTCAAAGAATTATCCAAAGTTTTCAACCAAAAACAAAAGCCACTTCCCAACAGACTTATTTCCATCACGCAATCATGAAATTACTCTACCAAGATCCATGCTGCCCACATCTAATTACGATTGCGAATTGCGAATAGAAAAATTGCGATTGCAATTTCCGATTGCGAATTGTGAATTGCGATCCTCAATGTGATATCCCTGATGTGATACCAACGCGACGATTGCTACCACCTGTATTGCCACATCATATTGCATCATGCGATCACAAAATCATTTTTCCAATGTCCATGATCCCCGCTCCATCTTGATATTTCGTTTAATGATAACCCAGAACTATCCGCCTTGTAATCTCCCTGCTCCTCGATCAACAACCCTTGTTACCCTTTGGCCCCTCTTCTCCATCCTAGAATTACAGCCAAGGGGGGGGGGTTCGAAATAAGATGTTTTACCACTGGACCCACTACTACGTGGCCTCCCTTGCACTTTTCACACCCCCTCCAGCCCTACCTGTTATCCTCTGCCATTACCACTGCTCCACATCGCCTATCTGTTACCAATTAAATCATTTCCCGGTTTATTTGTTGAGCGTTCAATTGACATTGGGTGACTATTAATTCAACAAACCTGCACCATTTACAATGGAGAAACGAGTTTTTTTCTATATAAACTCTTCCAACTACAGGATTGAAATAGTAATTCGGAGGCAGTTAGCACATCAGCCAGCACAAGCAGTCAACCGATCAACCAATGCAGCCCAGGAATAGACCTATTTTGCAAATTTTTCCTCCAAAACAACGGAAACATTCCAGATCATTGTATACCTTTCCTATTATTTCATAATGGTTCAATTTTATTGTTTGATATAACACTAATAATACACTGTCGGTTGAGACAATGATTCTGTAAATCATTTTAGTTTAGAATAGTAAAAATAATTCATCATTTGAAGTAATAGATGTTGGGATTTGTAATGAGGAAGACTACCATTCATTGTAAAGTTGTTCACTGAGTTCAAGTGATCATTTTCAAGTAATACAAGACCAGTTGTTTCAGATTCATGTGGTGTAATCACTGGTGAAGTGTTTCTACTGTTTCTGTGTTTTCCATTGTTTTTCCCTTTTCTTTATCTATCAAGAATTCTTAATTGTAAAACATAAAGTGTGATGAATATGAAATTTTATTTAAAATACCTTATTATGGTTGCTTTTACAATTTAAATGGTTTCCACCCTAAGTTAGATTGAAAAATACTTAATTTCTTTTTTGTCTCAACTGAAATTCACTTTGCTGCCATCTCCATTATTCATTTCAAAATCTAAAATAATCCAGTTAATGCAACCTAGCTTGCCCTGTTTCACTCAAGCTTGATACTTCTGTAAATTGATCACCCGAAGCATATTTGAATCCATTTCCCAATGGCCTTCCCTTGTTGTTCCAACCAAAACAATTCAAATACCAAACTCTGAACCCATTAACTAGCCTAAAATTTCCAAGAAAGAAAATCTAAATTTTACAAAGAGATCCCTCTCTGAAGCTGGCTGGGCTAGATCCTAGCTTCCAAAGTGGTTTTGATGTTACCCCTGGGTCTCTTCCCTTAGCCTTGAGAAATTACTGAGTGATAACATACTGCTCAATGAAACACACACATACACCTCTAGCTTGTAGATATTTTCACTCTAAACCCAATTTGTTTTACTTGTCGAGTAGAAACATGCTTCAGAAAATATTTTACTTTACTCGACACCACATCATAACCTCTATCCTCTAATACAACTAAAAAAATAAAAAATTTCTTCAACCTAGGCATGCACATTACATTTTTCAGGTGAATATGGGAGCCTGATTCTTTCTTAAAGGTAACAATACTAACCCTTTAGTAATATACTTCCCATCATCTCCAACTTCTATGTGTAATTGCAGGTCGTTCTCCTCCAGGCCACTGAAGAAATCCTTAGATCCTATCGTATGAAATGAGGCTCCTAAGTCTAAGTACCATACACTGCTTCGTACAATACTTCACATGCATGCAATGAGGGTGAAATCAAATTTGAATTATGACGTAAGAGCATCACCTCCTGACCCTCCTACTGGCTTCTTCCTATATTTCTTGTGTGGAAAATTGGTTACATAATGTCTATATTCATGGAAGTGAAAAAATTTAGGTCCTTCTTCTTTCCTTGGTTCTAGATGGATTCTGGATTTCTATTTGCTTTCTTTCCCTTGTCCACCAATGGAAAATTTTCTTCCTCCTCATCTCTAGCTGTGACACCATATATAATGTTTCTTCTGATCTCTTCCTGCAACAAAAATACCCAAAGTCTCTCCCAACATGGTAGCTTGTCTCTTCCTTTAACTAAATACCGATAGCTATGCCAGGATTTTGAAAGGCCAAGGAGTGATAAGCTCACAATTTTGGATGATGGAACATTTTATCCTACTCCTCCAAGTTCATATCGAACTTGAGTGAATCTGGATAGGAATTGTGGAATGGTTTCATTTTTCTGCATTTGAATTCTCCTGAGTTTATCTCTCAATGCCGGTTTTCTGGCATCAACACTACTCTAGAAGATATCTTTGACGAGTTTTCCACATTGCATAAGGATTCTCCTTTCCATGAAAGTTCGAAAGCACATGATCTATGACACCTTATAGAATAATCCTCCTGACCTTTGTTGTGTCTTTCTTCCATTGAGAAAGTTCTTGTGCATCTGATGCTGCTAGTTTTAGAATATAATTTTGTGTATATTCCCATACTCCATTATCATCCAAGACAACTTCCATATTAAATTTCCCAGCACAAAAATTCGAGGTGCGCTCCAATGCATACTCAATCCTCAATCCGTTTAAAGACATTTTTCCTGCACAAAATATAATTTGCACCAAAAATTCTACAAATCGAAATTTATCAAAGAGAATATATGGAATAAGGTTTTTGCGTAGTCTTCTGATTCTTTGATACCATGTATAAATTGCAAGAAATTTTCTACTGCTAATGAAAATGAACTGAAATCAAGAGAGAAATTTCTTCTACTATTCCGTGAAAAAGAAAACACATGATAGAAACACATGCATTAACATGAAACCATCAAAACACAAGGAACACAATGATTTTACAGGGGAACCCAATTGGGAAAAACCCCTCCACTAATTTTCATTAATTCAGATGATAATATGGATCAAATACAATGTCTTTCTTCAATCTTAAAGCACACCCTGGATTGCAATTCTGATCTCCTGCTCACTAACCCGCTCTGACCAAAACTTATCCAATTCAAGCCATAACCTTCCTCCTATTTCCTTACGCAATCCTAGAGAAAACTAGCCCCTAAAAATAGGACAATTTCCTATTTCCTTGTGAAAATACTGAAGGAAATGACCACCTTCTTAATGAAAAAACACTGTACATCAACTAGTATACAATTGATAATTACAATGTGCCTTTTCCTCCACTCCAATTAGGAAATTCGAATTACATGCATAAATAGGTCTATTTTTAGTAAATTGATTAGTTAAATTAGAGATTATTGAGTTAAAAATTGTTATAACTAAAACTAAACTCCTACTGACTCCACTAAAGACTAGAGCTCAATAAATTGAGTTTAACTAGCAATAACTCCACAAGATTTCTAAATTTTAGCAATCAACCCATGCACAACTCCACTTCTTGCCTATAAATAAAATTTATTGAATTAAATAGGAGACAAATCCATGTCACTCTCCCTAACTGCAATCTAATTCATCCCGCTGATGTGGAAAATCAAATTTCTCCATTTTACTAAGGCACAAGTCAAATGAAGACTTTTCTTGCTATATTTTAACAACTATTTTGAAGGTTTTAAGTCACACTCAAGTATATCTTCCAAATGCCCATAGTATCAATTTTTAAAGACTTATGGATGTCTGACACTTCTAAAGGAAAAATTAGTAACTTTAAATATTGCAGTTATCCCACTATAATAATTTATCATCTTTTCATCCAACTTTTGATGTGAGATTTGCATCCATTGCACCACATAGCCTTGTAGTGTTTCAACTGCAATGTGTGAGGCACATAAAAATGAATTTCCAATTGATAAACATATTTATACCTAGAAATTATGCAAATAAAGAAAATATTCCGTACCATATACATCAATATAATATAAAAAAAACTAAATAGTACGGGTAGATATGCTTGCATATTTATCTTTTAAACCATTTTCTAAATCAATTTCCCTCTCTGTAAGATCAATGCCTCTTTCATGTTCAAATTCTTTGACCAATGTACCCACACCATGCCATGATAAGTTGAAACCATTAAATTGTTTACATATTTCAACCCATACCTTCATCCAATCATGATTATTTGAAATGTATAAATGTATTTCATACCACTCCCATCCAATTGTATCAAAATAAAACAATTCACATATAATTAGGTACCGTTAAAAAATGTAACTAGGTTCGGTGTTCATAGTGTCATGTGTAGTTATGTTTTTATGTAATTGGTGTAAATAAGAAAAATAAATTTATTATTATTCGTCTCATAGGTTTCATGAGAAAGGAATTTTATTTTTAGTGATGGCTCCCATTATGAGCCTTTAGTATTTGTCATATAGTCATAAAATTCAATTTGAGTCTATGTTATGTATGAAGGACCCTTCTTGGGCATGTTACACATTTTTACAAGTCATTAAAAGAGTCAAAAGACCCTCCAAGACAAGCACACATATATCCTAGCAATTCTACTTCAAGATGGAATTAATTATCTCCTCCAATAGACATGTCGACTCACCCTCTTCAAGTCGGATAATTTGAGGGGGAAACCACTATGAATAGACATATCAACCTCAGTTCATATCACAAAAAAATTGGATAAGTGAAAAAGTGCAGTTAGAAGTGCGAAGGGGTAAAAGGAGAAGCCTCCCAACCAAATAAGTAAGAATAAGGAAGAGAGATATTCTTAAGGGAATTTTTTGGTCTATTTTAAGGGCTGAAAACTCTATACATGGAAGGAGTCTATTGCAACAGTAAAGACTGAGGATCATTTTTTTGCAGAAATGGAAGCCGAGGAGAAGTGCAGTCCAAATAATTCAGTTGCAGCAGTGGAAGCTGAGGAGAAGTGTAGTCCCCCTAAGGAGCTAAAGTGGAATAAGGGCTAGTCAAGAAGATTCTGAATTAAGGTCAAGGATTGCAGACCTATTATGAAACCAACTCCTAAGATAGAAGAAAAGAGAGATCAAAGCCTTAGAAATAAGCCACTTCGAGGGGGAAACCTCATTTACATTACATAAATGAACAATTCTTTGATGATCAAATGAAAATACCTCCTTTATATATATAGGAGTCCATGGGGTCACAATATAATCCTAGCCGACATAACAATAATAATGTAAGGGCACAATAATAACAATATGGGGGTTATAAGGGTACATAAATAACAATAAGGGGGCTGCAATAACAACAATAAGGGACTACACTAGTAATATAGGGACCTGACATGCCCCTCTCCTTCAAAAAAGTGTTGTCCTCAACGCTTGAGTAGCTTTGGATGCTTCTGTATAAAATTCTCATCCTCCCATGTAGAATCTTCAGTGCGTAAGTTCTTCCACTTGATGAGATACTCTAAAATTGATCGATTTCGTAGCTCTCAAGTTCTCGTTTCCGTTACTGCTTCAGGTTCCAATATGATTTTTCCTTCCTCATCAAGTTCTGAAAATATTGTTTGAACATAATTTTTTCACCTATAACCTTCTTTAAGAATGAAACATGGAAAAATAAATGGACTCGAGAAGAAACAGGAAGCTCAAATGTGTATTCCATAGTACCAATATTTTGCAACACCTTGTAAGGACCATAGTACTTTGGAGATAATTTATTATCCTTCTTATGTTGCTTGAGAGACATTTGTTAGTATGGTTTTAGCCGTAAAAATACCCAGCCTCCTACCTCAACACTTCTCTTGCTACGATGTTGATCTACCTGTTGTTTCATTCGATTTTGTGCCAAATTTAGGTTATCCTTTAAGAGTTTGAGAACTTGTTATTGATGCTTGATGTGATATTCCAATACTTGAACCTTAGAATTTTCTCTTAAAGATGATGTGATGGATGGTGGATGATATCCATACAGTTCCATAAATGGGGTCATTTTTGCTGCAGTATGGAAGAAAGTGTTATACCACCATTCAGCTAGAGGTAACCACTTGACCCATTGTGTTTGTTTATCAGATACAAAACAATGAAGATATCCTTCCAAACATTTGTTCACTATATCAGTTTTCCCATCGGATTGAGGATGATAAGATGAGCTATGAGCTAATTGAGTACCCAAACAAGAAAATAATCCAGTCCAAAAATTTCCAGTAAAAATGGGGTCTCTGTCACTTACAATAATATTTGGGTTTCCATGTAGCTTTTGAATTGTTTCCACAAATGCAGTGTTGAGATTCAACAAGATGATGAGCTTAGTGAATAAGCACCTTCACTAAGTGGGGCCCACAAGGCTATTTTTAGGTGTATGTCTATTTTTAGACATGGTGAACATATTCTATAAGTTGCAGGAAGATATTTGTAGATTGTTGGTCATATGTGAAAAATAGATGAGATTCGATTTTTAGAAGATTAGGCGAAGTCTATTTATATATCGCTAATCTAAAAATAGATGCATGTCGATTATTATTAGCCCTTAATAATAATCCGACAATAAATATCAACTTATTCTCTTGGAGCACTTTATTTTAGTGAACATATTTGGAAAATCAATGGGATGAAGGAATTACACAATTCCTAGGGTGGTTGGTGACTCATGCATGGAGGAATCAGTTAGAACTGAAGTGGAAAAGTTGCGACAGAGTTGGAAGAGTAGTTATGGGAGTTGTTATTCAGTTTAACTCAGTTAAGTGAGTTAAAATCAGTTATGATAGTTGTATCTATTTATAACTAAAGATACACTAGTGAGAGTTTAGTGAATTAATTATTTAATTAATTCACAACTAGAGACTCACTTGCAACTGAACAAATACAACAGTTAACTACTTGCATGTCAGTTCCAGTGGAGACACAGTGGAGAGATAGGTGAAAGGGTGAGATGGACTATGTGTTGTGACTATAGTGATGCATTCAATGCATCTTACACACATTGGAGATGGAAATGAGGATTTCACATTCAAGGCAAGGGAAATTAAAATTAATTCAGAGGTCTTCTTTAGCAGGGATTGTGCAATGGAGGCAGGCTGTCATGAGGCAAGAAATTGGTGCATAGATATGCAAATTTCTGCATGACAGTGTGTAATGATTGTTGATTGTACTGAGAGCTTGATGTACTAATATTTGTATGATATTATTAGATGATCCATTGATATAAATAATATATGATAGTTGGGGTTTTTAGCTTTAAGATTTCTCGTTAAACAACTATGTTTATGTGAGATTGATTTTCTTCATGTGTTTTGCAATTGGCGATTTAATTTCCGCAAAGAATTAAGTGGAAGGATTCTGTATTTAACATAAGATTAATTTGTTAGATCAGGAGAATCCGATAATAATATCAGTATTAATAAATTTCTACATGGTATCAAAGCAATAGTAATCACTGGAGATTGCAATGGTGAAGCGGTGCTGAGTTTTGTGCTGGTGGAAAATTCAGATTTGTTGCAGAAATTTCTTGGTGCGACAATTGAGTATTCATTGAAATGGATTTCAATGGGTTATGGTTGGAGTATGCCCTTGAGGATAGCTCAAACTACATAGCCCAGAAGAATAGGATGGAGGTGGTGCTTGAAGATAATGGACTGAAGGAGTTCATCGATAGCGATGTTCCTAAGCCTACTTCTAGTGATGCTGCATTACTTGACGCATGGAAAAAGAAGGTAGCGAAGACAAGAAGAATTCTATTGGAAGGTGTGAAAGACCATATTGTGTCAAGAATTCACAGGAAATCCACTCCATTTTCAATGTGGAAGGCTTTGACAGATCTTTTCCAAAGCAACAGCGACCATAGGAAGTTGGCGCTGAAAGATAAGCTCAGAAAAATAAAAATGGAGAAGGGAAACAGTATTCCAAAATATCTCACAAAGTTTGTCCAATGTAGGGATGAGATGGGGAGTGTGGGAATTATAGTTGCGGATGATGAATTGGTGAGCTTGGCTCTCCTTGGGCTTCGAAGGGTTGGCATAGCTACGAAGACTCTGTCAATGGATGGGAGAAACTACCAGATTGGGAGCGACTTTGGTCAGATCTTATGCAGGAGGAGATAAGGCGGAATACCAGGGATGGCTCTTCATCAAAGAATGATGATGAAGAGAATTGTGCTTTGGCTTCCAAATCAAGGAAAGGGAAGGGAAAGAAATCCCATCCAAAATCTGAGGCTAAAGGCAAGAAGCTGGATTTGACCAAGGTGACGTTTTTTCATTGTCGTGAACATGGGAATCTCGCCACTAACTACCCACAGAAAAAGAAGAACAAGAAGGCTGTTGGTGCTGCAGTGGGTGACGCCTTAGCCTCACAATTTGAACTTGATTTATCTTTGATTGCATGCTTGGTTTCAAGCACAATGGGATCGGTGTGGTATCTTGACAATGGTGCTTCCTTCCATATGACGGGAGACAAGGAGTTGTTTAGTGACTTGGAGGAGAAGGATATCCAAATGCATATAGAGATGGGTGATGATGGTAGATACAGTGTGACCGGAATTGGAACCATTACCTTTGAGAGGGAGTCAGGTAAACCATTTCTGTTGAAATATGTTATGCATGTCCCAAGTCTGAAGAAGAACTTGGTCTCGGTCGCTATGTTGGAGGACAGAGGTTATGACGTTATTTTCAGCGAGGGAAAATATTTCCTACAACATAAAACAACGGGTCAAACCAAGAGGATAGGGATTTGAGTTAAGAATCTCTACAAGCTGGAGGTAGATGGTTGTGCTGCAATGATGGGCAAAGCAGAAGAAGTGGTGAGCCGGAATGAGGGTGAATTATGGCACAGGAGATTGGGCCATCTTCACCATGGTGCCTTTAAGATTTTGCAGCATATTTCTACTGGTCTTCCCAAGGGTACTCTTGTGTAGTCAAATTAGTGCAAGGGATGTACTATGGGTAAGTTTGTAAAGACCAATTTTCATGAGAAGGAGAACGGTGCTTCGGTGATCCTAGAGAGAATTCACACAGACGTGTGTGGACCTTTCTTGGTTGCTTCAACAACAAAACATCTGTATTGTGTTATATTTTTTGATGACTATTCTTGTAGATGTTGGATCTTCTTCATGTAGAAGAAGAGTGAAACATTCTCCAAGTTCTGTGATTTTAAAGCATTGGTGGAGAAGGAGTCGGGGAAGAAAGTGAAGGCTCTACAGAGTGATAATGGTTGTGAATATATCTCGAACGAATTCAAAGAATTCTGTAGCAAAGAAGGAATTCAAAGAGAACTCATAGCGCCTCATAACCCATAGCAGAATGGGGTCGTTGAGAGGAAGAACAGAACGATCGTGGGTGCTACACGAGCTGTACTGCATAACTAGGGCCTACTGATGCACATGTGGGCGTAAGCATGCAACACTGTGATTTATGTGCAAAACCATTGTCCTCATAGATTACTTGGCATGAGTACACCTGAAGAAGCTTTTACTGGTAAGAAGCTTGATATTTCTCATTTGAAGATTTCTAGCTCATTTGTTTACATTCATGTGACAAAGGACGCCAAGAAGAAGATGGTGCCGAAAACAGAAGTTGGGATATTTGTGGGGTACACAGAAACACCCCATAATTATCATGTGTATTTTCCAAACAGTCGGATGACTGTGGTGCAACGGGATATAAAATTCAATGAGGTGAAATCCATGAAGTTGTCGCTTGAGAGGGAGCTACACTTGCATGCAGAGGAGGAGCTACTTGCTCCCAAATATGAGCCTATAGATGTGGATCAGCCACAGGAGGAGGATCATGGAGTGGAGGAGTCCACTCACGCAGAGCCAAACATCAGAATAGGTAGAAGGCATACCACAGAAGCTGAGAGATTGAAGCTTGATGCGACGCAGAATGTAGGAGTCCCTACATCACAAGGCAGATAGAGACATTCACCTGAACGATTGACTGAATACATGGCTCTTATGAGCAAGTTTATCATGACAGAGCCATCTTCCTTTTAGGAAGCAGCACAGGAGCCCACATGGGTATATGCCATGGTGGAGGAGTATGAATCCATTGTCAGAAACAATGCTTGGGAGATTGTTCCAAGGTCGGTTGGTAAATTAGTGGTAGGTTGAAGATGGATCTACAAGGTAAAGAAAGCTACTGATGGGAGCGTCGAGAAGTATAAGGAAATATTTGTTGCTTGGGGTTTCTTACAGATCGAGGGGATTGATTATAAATAAACATTTGCACTTGTCACATGGGATTCTTCCATAAGGACCATCCTTGCTCTCTCAGCGCAGATGGGTTGGAACATTCATTAGATGGATGTGAAGGCAACGTTCCTTAATGGGATTATTGAGGAATAAGTGTACATTGAGCAGCCTGAAGGATTTGAGATCTTCAGCAACGAGTCACATGTGTGCAGACTGAAAAGAGAACTGTATGGGTTGAAGCAAGCACCACGTGCTTGGTACACTCAGATCGACAACTATTTCACTGGACTTGGCTTCACCAAGGGTGAGGTGGATGCAAACCTATACCAAATTTTGGTGGAGGGTAAGATTTTAATCATTATTCTTTATGTTGATGATTTAATACTAATGGGTGATGAGCAGTTGATATAGGCATGCAAGGTAGATCTTGAAAAGGAGTTTGAGATGAAGGATTTGGGCCTCCTTCATTATTTCCTGGGATTGGAAATATGGCAGCGAGAAGGTGAACTATTTGTGTCTCAAGGAAAGTATGCTCGGGAGATACTTGGTAAGTTTCACATGGAGTATTGCAAGCCCATGGATACTCCTCTTCCAGGAAATTGGAGGAAAGAGGATGCTACATCGATAAAGGTAGTGGATGCCACTGTTTATCGATAGTTGGTGGGTTCGCTCATGTATTTAGTTAATACAAGACCAAACATATTCTATGCGGTGAACCAGCTTAGTCAAGCAATGGTTAAGCCTACCAAGCTCTTTTGGAAGGCAGGCAAGCATGTCTTGAGGTATCTCAGGGGCACATCTGAGTATGGCTTATGGTACAGACATACGGATGAAGTGAAGTTGCATGGCTTCACAGATGCAGATTGGGCAGGCAGTCCAATGGAAAGAAAGAGCACATTAGGAGGGGTTTTCAGTATTGGATCTACAACAGTTTCTTGGTACATCAAGAAACAAATATTTGTGGCACTCAGTTCAGCGGAAGAAGAATACATGGCAGCAAGTCAAGCTGCATGTGAGGCTATCTGGATGAGGAAGATCTTAGTCAGGTTGTCTGGTTCTCATTTAGATCCTATAGTGATACATTGTGATAATAAAATTTGCATTAAACGCTCGATTAATCTTGTGTTTCATGATAGATCTAAGCATATAGATATCCGGTATCATCATATCAGAGATTGTGCGTAGCGAAAGATCATGTTGCTTCAGTACATTCCTATGGAAGATTAGGATGCAGATATTCTGACGAAGGCACTCAGTAGGAGAAAATTCAAATACCATAGAGGCAGGATCGAGGTGAAGGATAATCCCTATCATGTTGAGAGGGAGTGTTGAGATTCAACAAGATGATCAGCTTAGTGAAAATTAAGCACCTTCACTAAGTGGGGCTCACAGGCTATTTTTAGGTGTATGTCTATTTTTAGACATGGTGAGAATATTCTATAAGTTGCAGGATGTTATTTGTAGATGGTTGGTCATATGTGAAAAATATATGAGATTCTATTTTTAGAAGATTGGGCGAAGTCTATTTATAGATCGCTAATCTAAAAATAGATGCACGTCGATTATTATTAGCCCTTAATAATAATCTGAAAATAAATGATCTGGAAATGGAATGTACTTGAATAAAGGGTGCAAGGTATCCATTTCCAATAATTATAAATGTGCAAACAACTCCAAGGTTAACTATGAAGTAAACACTCATGCTTGAAGCTTGATGTCTTGTGGAATAAAACAAATAAGTTTGAGTAGCTGTTTAGGTGTTTATGTGTGAAGGAAAGTTACTTAAATTTGTTGTTTAACACATTATATCAGATTTTTTTAACATGATATCTTCAGAAAATAATGACACAAAGATGATGAAGCAGTTCACCCCTTTTGGGCTACATTTGCTGGACCAAGCCTCCCAAAATGGGTCTGTCCTCTTGTATTAAGAATGCTGCAAAGGATAATACAAGTAAATAAGTTCCTCTAAAGGAAAATATGACTGTAAAAATAGAATCAGAAGATAGGAAACAACTAAGAATGCTCTTCCCCAAGCACTAAACAGTGAAATTGTACCTTAAACATTACTTTCTTCAAATGGCCCTGGTGGCCCTTTAAACTTATATGAATAAATTCGAGGTGAAAATGACCTCCCATGTTTCTGAAACCTCTACCAATGGACTTAGAATGTCAAAGAAAATAGAAGTAGGCTTTTGAATCACCGAAAAAAAATGAATATAGCCCCCAAACAGCTCAAGCACTGGAATGGCCCTAGTGGCCTTGAAATCTTCCCTGAAGAAATTCGAGGTGAAGAATGCCTCCACAAGAAAAAAAGAACTGTATAAATGGACTCAGATCACATAATGCAGTCAGAAATGACCTTCTTTTCACATTCAATGGTTGCACACATCCCAATGCAGCTCCCAAACTGATAAGGCCCTAGTGGCTCCTGGAACTTCCCTGAAGAAAAAACACCTATAAACGACCTCTGTTGGCTACGAAACCTATTCCAATGGCTTTAGAAGCTTGAAGGGACCCAAAAAAAATAAAAAAATCACTCCAAAACGATCTCCCATGTGAAATATATGTCCAACTGAAGTTTTTGCCCAATGTTAGGCAAAAATCCCACAAAAAGTGGGCCAACTTTAGTTAACTGAAGATAAGTTTAGAGGTCCGCCTAAATTGGAGCGCTTTACCAATTTTTCTGCCAGCGGTTAAGGTAGCATTTAACGCTAGGTTTACATGGCCACATGCAGTCTTATCCCCAACATTTAATGTTTCGGTTATTAGTCTTGGGTCATGGTTTGTAGCTGCTAGTCATTTGAATGGGGGGCTGGCCCCCTTCGGGCCCCGCCCAAACATAACCTCCGCTCAACCTTTATTATTGGACCATGTGATTTTGACACGTAAACCAAAGCCCATTTATGCCATTAAACCTTTGAACGTAAACCCATATGATTTTACGTTTGCACTTTGTTTTTTTTATTAATATGGATTTAAATTAATATAATATATATATATATATTTAATATATATAAAAAAAAAATTAATATAATATATGATTTTTTTAAATCAAATAAAATATTAAATTTTTAATATATATAAAACATTAATTAAGCTTTAATATATTAAAAATATTTCTGCACAGTAAATCATGAACCCATTCAGCATTAGAGGTTACTGGGTGATTTCAAAATGCAACAACTTCTTCATACAGTAACGGATTCAAGTGCCGTTCACAGCGCCGGGATCGTATCGCCAAGGCCTATGCCGTTGCTTAGGTTCCAAATAAATTTGAGCACTTTCATTTTTGAGCTTTTTCCCAAGCTCAAATTTGAGCTCCTGATCAATAAATATCAACTTATTCTCTTGGAGCACTTTATTTTAGTGAACAGGTTTGGAAAATCAGTGGGCTGAAGGAATTACAGAATTCCACGGGTGGTTGGTGACTCATGCATGGAGGACTCTGTTATTTCCCAAATCCACCTTAGGCTGAAGGAAGGCGAGATTCAGGGTAACACCAAACCACGCTCAGTCTAGTAGCTAGCCCTACCAGAACATGAGAGGGCTCTCTCCGGGTCAATCTCAGGAAAATGTATCAATAGGCCTTGAGATGACTGAAATGAGTGCTAATTTTAGGCTGGGTATATTAATCAAGGATTTTGGAATGATTTTTAGGGGTTTTTTGTTGGAAAAAGGAAAAGGCAGTTTTGGGCTCGGGGATGAGGCCAAATTCTTGCAGAGTTCAAGTTGGGGCAGGGAAGGCAATGGCTTTGATGTCTTAGATTCAATGAATGGATAGAAAATACTGCTGAGGAGCTGCAGAGGGAAATAAGGTGCAAGGATCCTCTTCAAACAGAGGAAAACATATAAAACTAAACAAAATTTTAAGGCAGAGCACCAGAAAACTAATGAATTCCACCTTAGTTACTCATTTGTTTAATTCAGAAGCAAAGAGAAGGAAAATTGCATACATATAACATTAATGAAACTTACAGATACATGGAGAAAAACATCATCAAAACTCAGAGCCACAAGGATCCCAACAAGTGCTGCAAAACTCTGGTCTTTCCTTTGCCAAAAAGCTGAAATGAATATACAATGAGGTGCCAAACTATTCCCAAAAGTCCAACCCTAAAAATGTCTCAGAAAATACATGATATAGACCATCCTAACCCCTTCCCATGCCTCTATGGGTCAAGCTCATCCTTCTAGGAGATGTTTCAACCAATTCTAAACAAGGAACTGAAATCTAGGCAATCAAACAACTTGCCTCTATATGGAAGGAAACTGATTCATTCATTTAATTTTCACTTTTTAGTGAATGAATCCTCTAGAACAAGTAAATATGAGCCAAAATTACATCATAGTCATCAAGTTACATCAATATAGATCAATATTTACATCAAAAATTGAAACTAGTCAAACTGGGCGAATTTCTGAGCTGAAGAGTGAAAATGAGGCCAAATTTCTCTATGCGCCGCGCCCAAAAACTCAATGCGTCACGCCACTTTGAGCCTGTTTTTGAGGCACTTCCTGAAGTCCAAATTGAGCTCATGATAGCTCGTTGGAAATCCCTTTCTGTTTGCTATCCAACCCAAGTGGAATTTTTCAATTTGGAGTTCATTTTCCCCTCCAAAACGGCAAACTCCCAAGACTGGTTCCTGCTGGTGCAAAAGGTGGCAGAAAGGCCATTTTCAAGGTGTTTTTGACCCTTTAAACCACCCAGAACTTGATGGAATCTCTCAGCCATTCCTAATCATGCATAATTTACCATAAAAAACCCAAAAACATCAATTTTTCCTCCATAAGATGTTCCAAGCATAAGCACGCGTTGAGTGGCGTGACGCGTTGGGCAGAAAAACCTGTTTTGCAACCAAAATTTCAAAAATGAAAAAATTTCCTCCAAATTTGCTGAAATTTGGAGTGAATGTCTCCCATCATGTCCCATGCTCAACCAAGGAATCTTCGGTCAATATTGGGAGTGGATCAGGCCTTTTTCGCCGTTTCAGTGCTCTCCTCAACCTCGCCTTCAGGATCTTCATCCTGGCTCTACAAACGTGTGTGTGGGCCCAATAGTGGTTCTTCATGTGTCTAAGCATGTCTTTGTCCCTATTGGCCTTTGCCAATAGTTTCTCAAGATGAATGTTGACTCTCGTAAGGCAAGTATCCTGCTCAAACAGTGTCATGTCACCTGGTCTTTTTCGGGCCAATTCACGGTCTTCACGGATTTGCCGCAACTCTATGAGTGTCTGCTGATCCTCCAGTTGTTTATTCCGCTGCTCTAAGTAATTTATAACCCATTAAGCTCTCTGAAATTTCTCGGTCAATGTGTCAATCTCAGCTTTCTTCTCCTGGATGGTTTCTTTCAGCTTTGAGTTGGGAGAGCTCGAATCAACATCAATCAATATAAAATCAGTATCTTGGCCTCCTGAGGGGCCCTCATCGTGCATAGGCCTCTTGCCTCTGTCCTGAACCTTTACCTGTGCTGATGTCGAAGGCGAGACCCCTTCCACACCAAGTGGAGATAGTACTCGCGCTGCTGATGAAGATAACGAGACCCCTTCCACCCCTGGTGGAGATAGTACTCGTCGTGCTGCTGCAAATAAGGCTCTAGTACCTCTCTGATATGTAACACATACTGGAGCACTAATAGGCTCAATCTCAGGAACCTCAAACTGATGTGAAGGCTCTCCTGCATCATGAACAATATTGGGAGTAGGCTGAGGGGCTGTAAAGAAGTCGCGGGAAATGAACTCCTCCCATGCAATGCCTTGCAATCCAAGCTGATGTACCACAATCATCTTGATGAGTGCATAATGATAAATGCTGTTATGTTGCTACTCTGAAGTCTTCTTCTACACAAGGGTATTCATCCGCTCTATGTTTCAGCACATGAAATATGGAATACTCATCAGTCTCACTCTCGTGAAATGCATCAAAAGTCTGATGTGATATGCATAAAGGCGTGAGAACCAGCCCTCACAGCCGAAGTATCTAATGATGAGTTCCATAGACCGGAATGGAAATACCCTGCTGAGCTGCCTCAAATAGCCAGGCCTGATGTAAGGTTCATAATATGCTCTATCCAGCTGCTGTCTCTTATTCCACTCTTCACCTATGTTTGGTATCTCGGTTGCCTGAGAAATGGTTTCTGGTGTTAAGGTGAAGTTCACTCCAGCAAGGTTTACATGACCATCATGCAAATGTAGGACAAATAAGCGAACCAACTCCTGATGATGCTGAATCTGAGCAATCATCTCACAATACTGAAAACATGAATGTTGCTGAAAGCATGCCATTGCAAGTGGGCATGCCTGCAACTGAGTCAAGGAAGTGGGCTCTTCTCTGACGTGCCTGCCACTTTTATGAGACCTCCTCAGTACATTTAGCTTGGTGGTTGAGTCACTGTCTTGCTCATACCCTTGCTCATATGATGAAGTTGTCTCTGACATGGTGCTTTGCAATGTGTATAACAAGTATATGCTGATATATATGTGGTGAAAACAAGAGTTTGTCTTTCAATACCCAATGTGCCAAGTATGTAATGAGAGACTGTGGTAAGTATGATCAGTGGGAAATGATGGTGTTGGAATTGGTATTTGGGTACGCAGTCCTTTTTCCGCTCCAAACAAGGTACCGAGCAATGTACGGGTATGTTCTTAAAAATTAGCATTCGATTGTTTGAACAATGGGGCTGAGTACGAAGCTCTGATTGCTGGCCTAAAAATTCTTAGAAAGCTGAATGCTAAGAGAATTGCAGTCTATGGCGACTCCGAATTGGTGATTAAGAAAGTAAAGGGTGAATACCAAACGAAACATCCCCAAATGCGTGCTTACCGAAATGCTGTTCTGGATATTTTGAAGCAGTTTTCAGATTATACTTTGACTTGTATTCCTCGCATTCAAAATGGAATTGCAGATGCACTTGCTAAGGTAGCAAGTAATTTGAAGATCCCAATGAATTCAAGTAATAAGTTTTAAATCCATGTGAAGCACCGTCCTACCATCCAGGATAATCAAAGATGTTGGAAAGTTTTTCAAGATGATGATGAGATTAATGATTTTCTGCAAAATAAAGGTAAGTTCAAAGATACCTCAATTGATGTAGAATATGATGATGGTGAAGCTGACATGCAAGTAAATCAGATGGAAGTGTTGTAGCTGAAAGATAACGTTATTCCTAAAGGTTTGATACCTTTAGAAGAGCTCTTTGATCAGGATGATGTGGCTAAGAAACCAACCTTACGACCGACTGAAAAAGGATTTGAAGATGTAAATATTGGAACAGCTGAAGACCCCAAGATGGTGAAGTTATCCAAATCATTGCCACCGGAGGTAAAGGCTAAATATGTGAGTTTGTTGTCTTCATTTGCTGATGCTTTCGCGTGGGATTACTCAAATTTAAAGACGTATGATACGAATATAATTCAGCACACTATCCCAATCAAGCCTAATCAGAAGACTTTCAGATAGAAGCTAAGAAGAATCAACCCGAAGTTGCTGCCATCAATTGAGAAGGAGGTAAATAGGTTGTACAAAGAAGGAATCATTGTTCCCATCAGATTTTCTGATTGGATTTCCAATTTGGTGCCAGTGCGGAAAAAGACAGGTGAGATTCGGTTGTGTATTGATTTCAGAAATTTGAACAAGGTGTCATTGAAGGACAATTATCCATTGCCTAAGATGGATCATATACTGCAGCGAGTAGTTGGAGCATCTCGCATGTCACTACTCGATGGTTATTTTGGATATAACCAAATTTTGGTCCATGAGGATGACCGAGACAAAACCGCGTTCACCACTCCGTGGGGAACTTTCCACTATGCCAAGATGCCATTATTTCTGAAGAATGCTGGTGCGACTTTTCAGCGGGCGATGGACATGGATTTTTCGAATGAGAAAAATGTTTTCCTGGTTATATAACTTGATGATTTGACGGTCTTTTCCAATTCAGATGAAGAGCATATGTATCACTTGAAAGTTGTTTTTCAAAAGTGCAGAAAATATGGTGTCTCGCTTAATCCGAAAAAGAGCTTGTTTGCCATGGATGAGGGAAAATTACTTGGTCACATTATTTCAAAAGATGGCATTCGTATTGATCCAGCACATGTTGAAGCAATTCATCAAATTGATCCTCCTAGGAACAAGAAGGAGATTCAGTATTTTAATGGTAAGATGAACTTTTTACGCCGCTTTGTCCCTAACCTTGCTGAACATCTAAGAGAGATAAAAAATATGCTGAAAAATGATAGCCAAGTGAAGTGGATTGAAGAGGCGGTAAAGTCATTTAATTTAGTTAAGTTGGAACTATCTTCAGGTCCGGTGTTAATCAGCCCAGATTACACCCAAGATTTTATTTTGTTTTCATTTGCTTCGGAGCATACCATGGCAGCTGTGTTAATGCAGAAAAGAGATGGGCATGAGAAGCCAATAGCTTTTTTCAGTCGAACTATAAGAGACGCAACCTTAAAGTACAACATCATTGAGAAGCAAGCCCTGGCACTGGTAAAAGCATTAAAGGATTTTCGGGTATACATTTTGCATTCTCACATTTTGGCTTATGTTCCTAATGCTTCTGTGAAAGATGTTTTAGTACAAACTGATCCGGAAGGAAGACAAGGAAAGTGGATTGCAGCTTTGCTAGAGTATGATGTGGAGATAAGGCCCACGAAGCTTATCAAGGGACAGGGGCTGGCGAAGCTTATGGCTGAATCGAATTTGCACGCGCTAGACATAAATCTGATTGCTGCTATGTCTGATGAGGATGAGGAGAATTCGCCACTTCAGGTATCAGAAATTTTTGTTGCTTCTCCGTGGTATTCAGATATCGTGTATGTTCTTCAAAATTTTTCATTACCGCCCGGCATGACTATAAACAAAGGTAGAACTCTGAAACTGAAGGTTGCAAAATTTTGTATTTTGAATTCTACACTTTATTGGAAAGATCCAGGTGGTGTTTTGTTAAATTGTTTGGTGGAAGAAGAAGCGAAGAAGGTAATGGAGGATTTCCATAAAGGAGACTACGGGGGTCACCTTTTTTGGAAAACAACAGCCAATAAGATTTTGAGAGCGGGATACTATTGACCGACATTGTTTGCTGATGTGTATAAAACAGTCAAAGGCTGCCATGAGTGCCAGATTTTCGAAGGACGAAAGAAATTACAGCCTTTTCCGCTTAAACCTATTGAGGTAAGCGCCCCTTTTCAGCAGTGGGGTTTGGATTTCATTGGGGAGATCCATCCTCCTTCTTCAGGACAACATATATGGATCCTAACAGTGACTGATTAATTCACGAAATGGATCAAAGCAGTTCCCACCAGACAAGCTACGGATTCGGTAATCATTTCTTTCCTTGAGAACAACATTTTGTCTCGTTTTGGTTGCCCGAATAAATTGATCACTGATAATGCAGCAACTTTTAAATCAAGAAAGATGATTGAGTTTTGTGCCAAGTATAAAATCATTTTGGGACATTCAACCGCCTATCATTCGCAAGGCAACGGATTGGCAGAATCTTCCAATAAATCTTTAGTCAACATCATTAAAAAGTTGCTGGACATAAATAAGAAGAGTTGGCATAAGAAGCTGGTCAATGCGCTATGGGATGATCGGGTGAGTCAAAAGAAATCCATTGGTATGTCCCCCTTTGAGTTAGTTTATGGAGTGGATATAGTGTTTCCTACCTCTCTTGTTGTTCTGGTGGTCAAGCTTCTTCAGGAAGCTGGCAGTGAAGAAAGCCATATGCAGATAATGATAAATCTGATGATTCATTTGCAGCAAACGAGAGAAGAGTTTTTCCAGAACACATTTAAGTTGCAGGAGAGAATCAAGAAAATCTATGACAGGAAAGCGAACGCGGATAAATTCCAATTAGAGGAACTGGTGCTGAAGTGGGATGCTAGGAATGAGGACAAAGGTAAACACGGTAAGTTTGAAAATCTCTGGAAAGGTCCATTTAAGATTGCAGCATATTGAGGTCAGAACGCCTTCCTTTTGAAGGAGATGAATGGTGAAGACTGTCAGGAGGGCCGGCCAATGGTCGGCTACTCAAGCGGTACCATTTCTAAGATGTTTTCTACTGATCACATTGTCATTGTACATATCATTTATTTCAATTTCATTGCAAGTGTGCACTGTGGTCTTTTCTTCAGTTTGGGGCCTAAAATGAAGGCTATAATTCTGAAGAAGGATTTCAGTTTCGGTTTGAGTCTGTCTAGTCGGTTTGGTTCAGTCATTTCTGTTTTAAAAATTGAGTCAGTCTGAGTCAAAGTTTCAGTCAAATAAATTCAGTCAACAGTCTTGAGTTTCTTTGTCAAAATAATGGACTCCATAGCCCAATGGACGAAGGCACTGTCTATCTCTCCCAGAGATCTGCCGTTCTTGGCACCTCTAAGGATCCACCATCCCCATTGGAGCCAATGTTAGAGTCAGTCTTTACATCCCTCCGTCAAAGATCCTTTCTCTTATTGCATTTCATTTTTAGGTGTCTCATTCCGCTCATTCATTTGCATTCTGTTAGGGGCATGCCATTATCTGACGGAAGAGCTTTGTTCTCTCTTTCTCCCTCATTTTGTACCTGCTGGGTTGGTCAAAATTTATCAAAATTCATCAAAGTTGATTTCAGTCATTTACAGTCATAGATGGTCTTGTGGTCAAAAAAGAGTCTTTCAGTCACTAGGTTTAGGGTTTGGTCTTCAGAATGTAAAATAATGCCCGCAGGCCATGAGGATGTCTTCAATAAGTTTTCATTTCAAGATTTTCATCATTAACAATGCTCAAGGATGTTTCTTCTTCAAAACTCTGTTTTGAAGAAGAAATCGTCAAATTAATTGTTTGTAATAAATATGTATTTTTAAAGTTTTTTGCCATGAAGTACTTCAAATGCAGCCTCTGGTCATCCTTTGTCGAAGTCCAAATGCCACCATCCTTGCAAAAAATCAACCAAGAAGCCATCATTTCAAGCCAAAAAATCAAAAAGGAAACTTGAAGAACAAAGTTGTATTAAAAGTGAAGAAATGCCAATTTTGAAACATTACACAATTGGGTCTTTACAAAGAGAAAATCAAAGCCATGACTTTATAAAGATATTTTCATTGTTTGAAAAGCCATTTGCATCCAAGACATCAAAGAAAGTCGAAATTTAGTGGTGAGAGGGCGAAGCTGTCATTTTGAAACCACGACTGTGTGTTAAGACTCTGCGCGGTGCATTGGGTAAGCGCGCGATGCACATAGACTGCGTGATGCATTGGGTGGTTTGCCACAGTGCATTTTTCCACTGGCACGGTGCATCCACACGGCGCGGCGCACAGAGCCGACAGGCTTAAATTCTTCAAATTTTCATCAAAAAACTAAATTGACTTTAATATTTCCTGCTCCAAGTAAGTTGAAATTCTTGCCCATCGATTTTAAGTCGTGCTTGGTGTGTTTGGAGGAAAAAATATGAGGGTTTTGATTGGTGAAATATGAACCCTATGTCCATACCAAAATCTGCTTCCTTGGGTTTTGATATTGGTGTTTTGAAATTGTAATTTTGTTGCCAAGTTCCCTTTCCCATTTATGATCATTTCCCTTTCATAATTCTATCATTATAGTTTATCCCTGGTGCCCTAAACTCCCAAAACCAATCATATCCCTTGTACCCTTTTTCCCTATCACTAAACCCTATTAGCCCTCCCCCTTTCATATCATTTATAGATTCCCAATTCCCAAAACATTCAAGGACTGTCTTTACATCCTTGATTTCACTTAGCTTAAATATATCTTGTCATTTCATTTATCCCTATCTCTAGAAACTATATTTCCCATCACCATCTCCCACTCCCATATCACTTATAAAATCCCTAAATCCCAAAGTTCCTAAACATAAATCAAGGGACTGTTTTTGCATTAATTTCACTTGACAAACTCCCACTTTTCCCACTGATCATACTTACCACAATCTCTCATTACATACTTGGCACATTGGGTATTGAAAGAAAATCTCTTGTTTTCACCACATATATATTAGCATATACTTGTTATACACATTGCAAAGCACCATGTCAGAGACAAATTCATCATATGAGCAAGGATATGAGCAAGACAGTGACTCAACCACCGAGCTAAATGTACCGAGGAGGTCTCATAAAAGTGGCAGGCATGTCAGAGAAGAGCCCACTTCCTTGACTCAGTTGCAGGCCTGCCCGCTTGCAATGGCATGCTTTCAGCAACATTCATGTTTTCAGTATTGTGAGATGATTTCTCAGATTCAACATCATCAGGTGTTGGTTCGCTTATTTGTCCTACATTTGCGTGATGTTCATGTAAACTTTGTTGGAGTGAAATTCACCTTAACACCATAAACCATTTCTCAGGCAACCGAGATACCAAACATAGGTGAAGAGTGGAATAAGAGACAGTAGCTGGATAGAGCATATTATGAACCTTACATTAGGCCTGGCTATTTGAGGCAGCTTAGTAGGGTATTTCCATTCTGGTTTCTGAAGGAGTCCTATGCACCATTGATGAAACTCATCATTAGATACTTCAGCTGTGAGGGCTGGTTCTCACGCCTTTATGCATATCACATCAGAATTTTGATGCATTTCATGAGAGTGAGACTGATGAGTATTCCATATTTCATGTGCTGAAACATAGAGTAGATGACTACCCTTGTTCAGAAGAAGACTTCAGAGAAGCAAAATAACATCATTTATCATTATGCGCTCATCAAGATGATTGTGGTACATCAGCTTGGATTGCAGGGCATTGCATGGGAGGAGTTCATTTCCCGCGACTTCTTTACAGCCCCTCAGCCTACTCCCGAGATTGTTCATGATGCAGGAGAGCCTTCACATCAGTTTGAGGTTCCTGAGACAGAGCCTATCGGTGCTCCAGTATGTGTTACATATCAGAGAGGTACTAGAGCCTTATTTGCAGTAGCACGACAAGTACTATCTCCACCAGGGGTGGAAGGGGTCTCGTTATCCTCATCAGCAGCACGAGTACTATCTCCACTTGGCGTGGAAGGGGTCTCTCCTCCGACATCAACACAGGTAAAGGTTCAGGATAGAGGCAAGAGGCCTATGCACGATGAGGGCCCCTCAGGAGGCCAAGATATTGATTTTATATTGATCGATGTTGATTCGAGCTCTCCCAGCTCAAAGCTGAAAGAAACCATCCAGGAGCAGAAAGCTGAGATCGACAAATTGACCGAGAAATTGTAGAGAGCTCAGTGGGTTATAAATTACTTGGAGCAGTGGAATAAAAAACTGGAGGATCAGCAGACACTCATAGAGTTGCGGAAAATCGATGAAGACCGTGAATTGGCCCGAAAAAGACCAGGTGACATGACACCGTTTGAGCGGGAGACTTGCCTTACAAGAGTCAACATTCATCTTGAGAAACTATTGGCAAAGGAAAATAGGGACAAAGACATCCTCAGACACATGAAGAACCACTATTGGGCCCGCACACACGTTTGCAGAGCCAGGATGAAGATCCTGAAGGCGAGGTTGAGGAGAGCACTGAAATGGAGAAAAAGGCCTGATCCACTCCAAATATTGGCTGAAGCTTCCTTTTCAAAGCATGGGACATGATGGGAGACATTCACTCCAAATTTCAGCAAATTTGGAGGAATTTTTTTCATTTTTTTCATTTTGGTTGCAAAACAGGTTTTTCTGCCCAACGCGTCGCGCCACTCGACGCGCACTTATGCTTGGAACATCTTCTAGAGGAAAAATTGGTGTTTTTGGGTTTTTTATGGTAAATTTCTGGGTGGTTTAAAGGGTCAAAAACACCTTGAAAATGGCCTTTCTGCCACCTTTTGCACCAGCAGGAACCAATCTTGGGAGATGGCATTTTTGGAGGGGAAAATAAACTCCAAATTGAAAAATTCCACTTGGGTTGGATAGCAGACAGAAAGAGATTTCCAAAGAGCTATCATGAGCTCAATTTGGACTTCGGGAAGTGCCTCAAAAATAGGCTCAAATTGGCGCGACGCATTGAGTTTTTGGGCGCTGCGCATATAGAAATTTGGCCTCATTTTCACTCTTCAGCTCAGAAATTCGCCCAGTTTGACTAGTTTCACTTTTTGATGTAATTATTGATCTATCTTGATGTAACTTGATGAATATGATGTAATTTTGGCTCATATTTACTTTTTCTAGAGGATTCATTCACTAAAAAGTGAAAATTAAATGAATGAATCAGTTTCCTTCCATATAGAGGCAAGTTGTTTGATTGCCTAGATTTCAGTTCCTTGTTTAGAATTGGTTAAAACAGCTCCTAGAAGGATGAGCTCGACCCATAGAGGCATGGGAAGGGGTTGGGATGTTCTATATCATGTATTTTATGAGACATTTTCAGGGTTGGACTCTTGGGAAAAGTTTGGAACCTCATTGTATATTCATTTCAGCTTTTTGGCAAAGGATGTTGGGTAGGTGTTATATTCTTTCCACGACTAAGCACGCACGGGGGGGCGATAGCCCCCCCTGTCGGGGTCCGGGGCAGCGCCCCAGCGAAAATTTTTTGTCCTTAATTTCCGGTGGGTAGTCCGCGTCCATGGTTTTGCACATGGTTTTGGGGTACGATGGTTTTCGGCCCATGGTATTTTTGTAGATCCGGTCAAGGGAACTACGATTATGTTCTAATCCAAGGTTTATGGATTGGGGTTTATGTATGCTTCGACATGTATATATATGTGTTGTAACACTAAAAGGAATATAATGAAAATCAAGCTGGTTGTCCCGATTTGGGATCCAGGGGAAAATCTCTGTGTTTATCTATTTTATGTTTTATGATCTCGCTATTGTTTATTTTTTGTTATAAGATTCGTTTGTAGATAATTTCTGTTCAGGGTTAAAACCTACATTTGGTATCAGAGCTGTTTCAGCTTCAAGGGGACGCCTTTGCTGCTGAGGGTTTTTTGTTCGGGCCTGAGGTAGACCCTGTTCAGTGGGAGATCTGCGGGATCGATTCTTGCGGTGAGAGAAGATGGCAAGCGGCAGAAAGATAGAGATCGAGAAATTTAATGGTCAGAGTTTTGAGTTGTGGAAGCTCAAGATGGAGGATCTGCTGGTGGATAAAGATCAGTGGATCGCAGTAGATCCAGGTACTAAGCCAACATGAATGTCAGATGAAGACTGGAAGAAACTGGATCGGAAGGCTAAAAGCACAATACGGTTGTGTGTCTCAGATTCAGTATTGTTGAATGTATCTGGGGAACCTACGGCGAAGACCTTGTGGGAAAAGCTAGGGACTTTGTACCAATCTAAGTCTCTAGTGAATAAGTTGTTCCTGCGGAAAAATCTGTATAACCTGAGGATGAAGGATGGAGACTCGGTGACAAAGCATCTGAATGCCTTCAATACTATGGTAAGTTAGCTGTCATCTTTTGATATTAAAATCTCAGATGAAGATAAGTGCATCAGTTTGTTGTGTTATCTACCAGGCTCGTGGGACAGTCTGGTTATTGCAATAGGTAGCAATACAACTACCTTGAATTTTGATGACATTGTCTCAGCCTTGCTGTCGGAGGAAATGAGACGGAGAAATATGGAGGGTCAGAATGGAGATGCCTTATCTGTACGAGGAAGGTCCCAGAACAGAAACAAGAATAGGGTTTCGAGTGGGAGATCTAAATCTAGAGGGAGATCTAAATCTCCTGGAAAGTTTGTAAAGGTGTGCTGGAAATGCGGAAAGGAAGGGCACTACAAAAAGGATTGCAGATCTAAAGCTCTTGAGAAAGGAAAGGGATCCGATGATGCTCCTTCTGCAGAGGCAAAAACCACCTCGGATGAAGGTGGGGATGTGTATTTGGCTTCTTCTTCAAATACACATGTAGATCATGAGTCATGGTTGATTGACTCAGGTGCATCCTTTCACTTCACTCCCCATAGGGAGTGGTTCTGCGAGTATGAGAAATATGATGGTGGTGATGTCTTCCTAGGGAATGATAGGAAGGCCAGAATCATCGGACGTGGAAAGGTCAAGCTGAAGCTGCAAGGTGGAAGGATTAGAACACTTCCTGGTGTTCTGCATATTCCTGCATTGGCCAGAAATCTGATTTCTGTAAGCAAGATGGATGATGCAGGTGTAAAAACAGTGTTCGAGAAAGATGCCTGCAAGATGGTTCGGGAGCACTGGTATTAATGCGGGGAGTTCGGACTGGAACTCTGTACAAGCTACAAGGTAGCACTGTTATTGATGGGTGTAACAGTTCTGTGGTTCCTGAAAGTGGGACGGAAAGTCTAGCTGTCTCTGGAGAAAAGACCATGCTATGGCATCAAAGGCTTGGACATATTGGAGAGAAGGGCCTTCGGATAATGCATAGAGATGGTATGGTAGAAGGTATGTCTAATTGTTCTCTGGATTTCGATTTCTGTGAACATTGTGTATATGGGAAGCAGAATCGGGTGAGTTTTCCTTCTGGTGCTAAGAGGGCAAAAAAGATATTAGAACTTGTGCACAGTGATGTGTTTGGGCCTGTGTCAGTTCCATCACTGGGAAAGTCTGTGTACTATGTTTCATTCATAGATGACTTCTCAAGGAATACATGGATATATTTCTTGAGGAAGAAATATGAAGTCTTTGACAAATTTAAAGAATTTAAGGCTCTGGTGGAAAACCAGACAGAGAAGAAGATAAGGGTGTTGAGGACAGATAATGGTGGGGAGTTCTGCAAGAAGGAATTTGAAGAGTTCTGTAAGACGTGTGGTATAGCACGACAAAAGACTAATCCATACACACCTCAACAAAATAGAGTTGCAGAAAGAATGAATAGAACACTGATGGAAAAGGCAAGAAGCATGCTCAGTGGTACCGGGTTAGGACAAGAATTCTGGGCAGAGGCAGTGGAGACTGCATGTTACTTAGTTAACAGATCACCTTCATCAGCGTTGGAGGATAAGACTCCACATGAGGTATGGACCGGTAAGAAACCCTCTCTTTCACATCTAAGGGTATTTGGATGTGATGCATATGTACATGTTCCAAAGGAGAAAAGGACCAAGTTGGATAATAAATCTGAAAGGTGCATCTTTATTGGGTATAAGGATGGTTTAAAGGGTTACAAGCTTTGGAACCCAGAAACAAGGAAGGTCGTGTACAGCCGAGATGTGGTGTTTAGAGAAGTGAAAGATGTTGTTAAACATGAATTCCTACCAAAGGAACCTGAGAAGATAGAGTTTGAGCTAAAGGAGGATGAATCAGACTCTACAATAGAAGAAGACTCAGAAGATGAAGAGCCACAAACTCCAGCTTTGAGAAGATCAGTTCGGGAAAGAAGGCAACTAGAAAGGTATAGTCCATATGATTTCTGTTCAGGTTTTTCCTTAACTATAACTAATGATGAACCCAGAAATGTGAGGGAGGCAGTAGATTCAGAGGATGGAAAAATCTGGAAGGAGGCCATGGTCGATGAAATGGCATCCTTTCACAAAAAAGATGCATGGGATCTGGTGGAGTTGCCGGCTGGAAGGAAGCCCATTGGGAGAAAATGGGTGTTTAAGAAGAAGATGAATGTAGAAGGCAAGGCGGAGAAATACAAAGCTCAGTTGGTAGCGAAAGGTTATTCCCAGGTGTCGGGAATTGATTTTGGTGATATTTTTTCTCATGTTGCCAAAGTTACTTCTATTAGATTACTTTTATCTGTTGCTGCTGCATTTGATTTTGAGATAGAACAGATGGATGTGAAGACAACATTTCTTCACGGGGATCTAGAAGAGGAGATCTACATGAAGCAACCTGAAGGCTTTATGGTGAAGGGTAAGAAAGAACTGGTATGCAGGTTGAAGAAGTCTCTGTATGGGTTAAAACAGTCACCAAGGATGTGGTATCAGAAATTTGATACCTATATACAGGGACTTGCCTTCACCAGAAGCAAGGAGGATCACTGTGTTTATTTTAAATTAATTGGTGACCGTGTTATTTATTTGGTCTTGTATGTGGATGATATGTTGTTGATTGGAAATGACAAAGAAATTATCCAAGATTTGAAGACCCAACTGCTCTCCAAATTCGACATGAAGCATCTTGGTGCTGCAAACTATATTTTGGGCATGGAAATTAAGAGAGATCGGGCAAAGAGGAAGCTCTAGTTAAACCAGAGGAAGTATGTCGAGACTATATTGCAGAGGTTCAATATGCAGGATAGTAAACCGGTGAATGTTCCTATTCTTGTAGGTGTAAAGTTGTCTGCTGAACAGTGTCCCAAGACACAAGAAGAAGAGGAGTATATGTCCTGTGTTCCATATGCAAGTGCAGTGGGTAGCCTGATGTATGCAATGGTCTATACTAGACCAGACATTGCACATGCAGTGGGAGTATTGAGCAGGTTTATGTCAAACCCAGGGAAGGAGCATTGGACAATAGTGAAGCTGGTTTTCAGATATTTACGTGGCACTAGTGATTATGGCTTGTGCTACCAAGGAAGACCAGGATTGGAAAGAATGTTGGACATTTGTGGTTTTGTTGATGCAGACTGGGCTAGAGATCTGGACCAAATAAGATCTACAAGTGGGTATGTGTTTAGCTTATTTGGAGGCGCAGTCAGTTGGATGAGTAAAAGACAGTCTGTAGTGGCTCTTTCAACTACAGAGGCAGAATACATAGCAGCCACTCATGCAAGCAAGGAAGCAGTTTGGTTGCAGAGATTGTGTTCAGGTATGGGGTTGGTACATCAAGCTATAAGGATAGACTGTGATAGCCAAAGTGCAATTTTCTTGGCTAAGAACCCTGCTTACCATTCAAAGACAAAGTACATTGATGTTCAATATCACTTTGTTAGAGATATGGTTGAGGCTAAAAGGGTGTTGCTGGTAAAGGTGGACACTTTGAAGAATGTTGCAG
The DNA here is from genome assembly GCA_034641835.2 of Pinus albicaulis. Taxonomy (NCBI): domain Eukaryota; kingdom Viridiplantae; phylum Streptophyta; class Pinopsida; order Pinales; family Pinaceae; genus Pinus; species Pinus albicaulis. Next base: position 706,884,450 of record CM076579.1, read on the forward strand.
ATGCATTAACAAATTCTATGAGCACTCAGAAGTTCTCTTGGTGTAGAGAAACAATGGGTGTACTAAGCTCTCTTGTGACCCCCTGTGGAAAGAAAACAACAAGTGGGAGAATGTTGGGTAGGTGTTATATTCTTTCCACGACTAAGCACGCGCGGGGGGGTAGGAGGGGGGGCGATAGCCCCCCCTTTGCGCTGGGCGAAACGGGGGGGTCACAGGGGGGGCGGTAGCCCCCCATGTCGGGGTCCGAGGCAGTGCCCCGGCGAAAATTTTTGGTCCTTAATTTCCGGTGGGTAGTCCGCGTCCATGGTTTTGTGCATGGTTTTGCACATGGTTTTGGGGTACGATGGTTTTCGGCCCCTGGCATTTTTGTAGATCCGGTCAAGGGAACTAAAGTTATGTTCTAATCCAGGGTTTATGGATTGGGGTTTATGTATGCTTCGGCATGTATATATATGTGTTGTAACACTAAAAGGAATATAATGAAAATCAAGCTACTTGTCCCGATTTGGGATCCAGGGGAAAATCTCTGTGTTTATCTGTTTTATGTTTTATTATCTCGCTATTGTTTATTTTCTGTTATAAGATTCGTGTGTAGATAATTTCTGTTTAGGGTTAAAACCTACAAAGGAAAGACCAGAGTTTTGCAGCACTTGTTGGGATCCTTGTGGCTCTGAGTTTTGATGATGTTTTTCTCCATGTATCTGTAAGTTTCATTAATGTTATATGTATGCCATTTTCCTTCTCTTTGCTTCTGAATTAAACAAATGAGTAACTAAGGTGGAATTCATTAGTTTGCTGGTGCTCTACCTTAAACTTTTGTTTAGTTTTATATGTTTTCCTCCGTTTGAAGAGGATCCTTGCACATTCTTGCCATCTTCAGCTCCTCAGCAGTATTTTCTATCCATTCATTGAATCTAAGACATCAAAGCCATTGCCTTCCCTACCCCAACTTGAGCTCTGCAAGAATTTGGCCCCATCCATGAGCCCAAAACTGCATTTTCCTTTTTCCAACAAAAAACCCCTAAAAATCATTCCAAACTCCTTGATTAATATACCTAGCCTAAAATTAGCACCCATTTCAGTCATCTCAAGGCCTATTGATACATTTTCATGAGATTGACCCAGAGAGAGCCCTCTCCTGTTCTGGTAGGGCTAGCTACCAGACTGAGCGTGGTTTGGTGTTACCCTGAATCTCATCTTCCTTCAGCCTAAGGTGGATTTGGGCAATAACAGACTCAGTTAGAACTGAAGTGTTAAATTTGTGACAGAGCTGGAAGAGTAGTTATGGAAGTTGTTATTCAGTTTAACTTAGTTAAGTGAGTTAAACTTAGTTGTGCTAGTTGTATCTAGTTCTAACTGAAGATACACTAGTGAGAGTTTAGTGAATTAATTATTTAATTAATTCACAACTAGAGACTCACTTGCAATTGAACAAATACAACAGTTAACTACTTGCATATCAGTTCCACTGGAGATCCAGTGGAGAGATAGGTGAAAGGGTGAGATGGACTATATGTTGTGACTATAGTGATGAATTCAATGCATCTGACACACATTGAAGATGCCAATGAGGATTGCACAGTCAAGGCAAGGCCAATTCGAATTCATTCAAAGGTCTTCTTCAACAGGGATTGCACAATGGAGGCAGGCTGTTAGGAGGCAAGAAATTGATGCATAGATATGCAAATTTATGCATGACAGTGTGTAATGATTGCTGATTTTACTAAGAGATTGATGTACTAAGCTTTGTATGAGATTATTACATGATCCATTGATATAAATAATATATTATAGTTGGGGTTTTTAGCTTTAAGCTTTCCCGTTAAACAACTGTGTTTATGTGCGATTGATTTTCTTCATGTGTTTTGCAATTGCCGATTTAATTTGCGCAAAGAATTAAGTGGAAGGATTTTGTATTTAACATAAGATTAATGTGTTAGATCAGGAGAATCTGGTAATACTATCAGTATTAATAAATTTCTACATGCAATAGAAACTGTACTTGCTTTAAATGGATGAGATAATGCACAAAAGTGTGCATACTTGGTAAGTCTATCAAATACCACCATGATGAAACTCTTTCCTTCTGACTTAGGTAAACCTGTGATAAAATCCATTGAAATCTCCTCCTAATGTTGACTTGGAATGGATAAAGGCTGTAGAATACCCAGGGTCTTAATTGTCTCAACTTTATTTTGCTGGAAAACCAAACATTCTGCCACAAACTTTTGAATATCAAATTTAAGGCCATCCCAAAAAAATTATTTCTTCACCCTGTGGTAAGTTTTAAAAAATCTCAAGTGTCCTCCTAAGGGAGAAGAGTGAAATTCCAAAAGAATCTTTTGTTTTAGTTGGGAATTCTTACAAAGATATAAGTGATCTTTGTACCATAAGGAATCATTTTTCCAACTAAATGTATCGTATGTACTAGGATATTGCTGCAACTTTTGAATGAGTGTCCACACTTCTTCATCCTTCTTCCATTCATCCCTTGCTTCGGTTATCCAATCTGGTTGGATAATAGAAATGGAACAAAGCAATGCTTCCACCTCTTCATCCTTTCTTGAGAGTGCATCTGTAGTAACATTTAGCTTCCCGTTTTTGTAGATGATTTAAAAGTCATAACCCAAATATTTTTGACCCATTTTTTCTACTCTTCTGAAGATAGTATTTGTTCCAAAAAGTATTTAATACTATCATGATCAATTTTTACCTTGAAGTGTCTTCCCATTAGGCAAGGTCACCATTTCTTTAGTGCATGTAGTATTGCCAACATTTCCTTCTCATAAATAGCTTTCTGTAAATACTTTCCTTTGATTGGACGAATTTCATGTTGAAAATGCAACAAGATGATGGAGCTTAGTGAAATGAAGTCGCCTTCACTAAGTGGGCCCGCAGGCTATTTTTGGCGCAAAGTCTATTTTTAGACTATGTCTATTTTTAGACATATGGAGCATGGTCTAGGAGTTGCAGTATGCTATTCTTGGATGATTGGTTGAGTTGGTAAAAACAGATGGACCTCTATTTTTAGACATACAGGTCGAAGTCTATTTTTAGACTGCCTGTCTAAAAATAGGTCAGTCAAATATTATTAGCCCTTAATAATATTTGGACTCTAAACTTCAGTTTATTCTCTTACAGCACTTCAGTTGGAGCTACGGATGTGGCTCATGCATCTGACAGAAGGAATTATGCTATTCCTTGGGGTTTGGTGAGCTCATGCATTGTTGACTTCAGTTAGGAATTCAGTGGCAGAGTTTGGTGGAGTTTATGGGACAATTGGTGGAGTTGTGTTCGGTTTAACTTAGTTGAACTAGTTGTGATTAGTTTAACTAGCTAATCAACTAGTAATGAGTGGAGTGAATTAAATATTATTTAATTCACTAATTATTAACTCATTATTCAACTCAAGAACACATCAGTTCACTACAGTGCATGGACAGTTCAGTGGAGACCAGTGGAAGAGGTAGATGAAAGGTTGAGTTTGCTATTAGTTGCGACAGTAGTTGTGCATGAGTTTTGCACAAGCATTGGAGGAGATTGCCAATGATGATTGCGCAGTTGAAGCCAAGGAGATTCAAACTTGGATCTCTCATTAGACCAGCCTTGATTGCGCAATAGAGGCAGGCAATTAGTGGATGAGTTTTGAACTTGTGACTTGTTCAAAACCAAGCTAGTTTGTGTGTAACTTTGGAGACAGTACTGAGTACTTGTGAGGAGTATTGTACTGATATTGTTACATGTTTCTCTTCTATTATAATATACAAATAGCTGGGGGTTTCAGCTATAAGCTTTCCCCATTACATATTGTGTTTATGTGCGCATGCGACTGTTTCTATTTCCGCAAATTGATGATTGATTATAGAAGAGATTATGTGTTGCATGAATTCAAATTAGTATGTGATCGTGGATAATCTCTGTGATGGGACCTCATTATTCAGCTAAATTTCTACATGGTATCGAGCGAATTGATCATCGTGATCTATTGCGTTGATTACAATATTATTTCGGAGAAGACGTAGTCTCAGACGTCGTAGCCTCTGGATCCATCCTTTCTCTAAAAGTTGATATATCCAGTAAATGCCCATACAGTCGATCTCTATGCTAGAAATAATTTGTTCTCACATATCCAGGAGCAGTTGAGTTTTTGAGCTTGGAATTCGACTCGAATATGCTCTTGAAGGTAGTTCGAATTATGTTGCATGGAAAGATCGGATGGAGGCAATATTAGAAGATAATGGACTAAAGGAGTTCGTAGATACGGATGTCCAAAAGCCCACTGATCCTGCTGAAGTCGAAGCTTGGCAAAAGAAGATGGCGAAATGTCGAAGGATTCTGTTCGAGGGCGTTAAGGATCACATTGTATCCAACGTACATGGAAAAGCTTCTCCATATTTGATGTGGAAAGCACTGATAGATCTATTCCAGAGTAAGAGCGACCAAAGGAAGTTGGAGCTCAAGGATAAGCTCAGAAACATTAAGATCGAGAAAGGCGACAGTATCGCCAAGTACCTCACAAATTTCACTCAATGCAGAGATGAGCTGGGAAGTGTGGGGGTGACTGTCGAAGAAGAGGATATGGTAGACCTGGCTCTCCTTGGTTTTCCGAAAAGTTGGCATGCATATCAAGATAGTGTCAATGGTCGGGAGAAGTTGCCGGGATGGGAGCGACTTTGGACGGATCTCATGCAAGAGGAGATAAGGAGGACTACCAGGGAAGGATCTTCATCAAAGGTATCTGATGAAGAAAATTGCGCTTTGGATGCCAAAGCAAAGAAGGGGAAGAGAAAGAAAGCTTCTCAGTCTGGTGCGAAAGGAAAGAAGCAAGACATGTCCAAGGTGAAGTGTTTTCACGGTCACTTCAGTACGTACACCATGAGAAACATTGTCCGTTTAAGAAGAAATTAAGAAGGTCAGCTGATCTGCAAAGCAGAGAGGCATTGGCTTCTCAATTCGAACCGGATTTTTCACTGGATTGCATGCTTCGTTTCAAGTGTGATGGGACTGCTTGGTTCTTGGAAAGTGGTGCATCATTTCACATGACCGGAGATCGAGATCTGTTTTCAGATCTGGAGGAAAAAGATCTTGGAGTGCACATCGAGATGGGCGATGATGGTAGATACAGTGCGAATGGTATCGGTACCATTTCCTTTGAGAGGGAGTTTGGTAAAACTTTCATATTGAAGGAAGTTTTACATGTTCCAGGATTGATGAAGAACCTGATCTCTGTGGCGATGTTGGAAGACAAGGGGTATGATGTGGTCTTCAGCGAAGGAAAAGCCTTCCTGTGCAGTAAGACTACTGGTGAGACCCGGAAGATAGGGGTTTCTGAGTCAAGAACCTTTATCAATTGCAATTAGATGGCATGCAAGGCGGGAGAGAAGTAGAGCCGAGATGATGAGGGCGAACTGCGGGTACGAGAGACTGGGCTACCTTCACCATGGAGCTTTGAAGATACTGCAGCAGATTTCTACTGGGCTTCCTTAGGGCACTCTTGTGCAGTCAGATCAGTGCAAGGGGTGTACCTTGGGAAAATTTGTGAAAGCCACCTTTCACGAGAAGGATAGTCGCGCCAAGACGATCCTTGAGAGAATTCACACAGATGTGTGTGGACCTTTCTCAGTAGCTTCGACAACAAAGCACAAGTACTATGTGATATTTGTTGATGATTTTTCTCGAAAGTGCTGGATCTTCTTCATGCAGAAGAAGAGCGAGACATACTCAAAGTTCTGTGAGTTCAAGGCACTGGTTGAGAAGGAATCGGGGAAGCATGTGAAGGCTCTTAGGAGTGACAATGGTGGTGAATTCATCTCGGCTGAATTCAAAGACTTTTGCAGCACAGAAGGGATTCAGAGAGAGCTCATCGCACCCCATAACCCACAGCAGAACGGGGTGGCTGAGCAGAATGTTGGAAATATGATGCAGAGTGTTGTCCTTGATGGCAACCCACTAAATGAAGATGAAGACATGCGACTGTTGACATGTATTGTCCTTGATGGCAAACCACCTGATGAAGTTATTCTTGACTTGATGGACTTGGTAAATGATGTAAATCTGATATGATATGATGTTTTTTGACAATATGATGATGAGTGTTGTCCTTGAAAGGCAACCCACTGGATGAAGATGATGACAACTTACTTGATGAAGTTGTGCTTGAGAGAATATGTTTCTGATGAAGAAAATATGATGTATCTACAGTATGTACATTCAGCATGTGCTAAATATATGATGAAAAGAGTATGTTTCAAGGAATACGCGAATCTGTCCAGGGGAAGTCGCGTATGCATGCGGGAAAGAACGTGACAAGTCGCGTATGGGAAAAAGCACTCAAAAAGTGCAAAACCAGGGGTAACCACCATGGTATTGACCCATTTTATTGGGTAATGATTCGTCTAAAAGACCTCGTCCAGGAATACCATCGGAAGTAATGTAGTTTTGGGCTCATGGCATTGGTTTGGCTCATGGTATTGAAAAAGGGTAAACCTATATAAGGAGAAGAATTTCATTGTGCAAATCATGAGTGGGGGAGCAAGATGTCTGAGCTTGAATGAATAATTCTCTATGAAGTATATCTATATGGAAAGGGTAAAGGTTTCATAATAGATCTGAATCTATGATGCACCTATGAAGAAATGATGAAGCGGAATATCTAGATCTGGAATGTATTTGTATCTGCTAGATCTGTTTATGGAAGGCTTAGATCTGAGATATGGCGAACATCTGTCTGAGGTAAAGGGTAAAATATGAAGTGATGTATCTGTTGTGAAGAATTGCAAAGACATAAAAGTCTGAAGAATCATACGCTAGTTCGCCGAAGAGGAAGCACGTATATACGCGGCTTCGCGGACGAGAAAGCGCGTATGCGCAATGAAATTGGATCTGTAATATGTACAGAAGTATACGCTGGTTTATGTGAACAGAAGCGCATATATACGCAACATCAGTGAAAGGGACGCGCGTATGAAAAATAGGGTTTGCTGAAGTCTGCAGAAATTCTGATCTGTTTACCGGTTTACCGATATCTCGCGGCTGAGTTATATGTGGACTGCTTCATGGTTGACTATGCTTAAAAGTATGGAGTGGGTCCACCGAAAAATATGATGAAACGTGGCTCGCAAGTGGTGTCCTAAAGGATGTTTTGGATCCAGTGTGAAAATTGATGCAACGTGGTCCATAGAGGTGCTGAGGGTTGTAGCCTTCAGTCAGGGGGTCGTAGCTCCCTTCCAGGTGAGGCTGGTAAACGAGATCGGGGGTTCGTAGCTCCCGAGCTCCTCTGTGAGAGGCCGGTAAACAAGCGCAGGTTGCCTCGCGTGCCGGTAGAGCTCCTGCACCAAAGACATATGTTGTAAGATGTTTTCTCTATAATAAAATATTGAAGGCCGAGCAACCGCAATGGTGGTTTTCTCCCCATCTTGGGTTTCCACCTTAAAACTCGGTGTTCATGTGTGATGCTTATGTGTGATGGTTTATTCTATTCTACGCACATGTTTATCGTTTATAGAACATCTAATGAATGAATGATGGAATGATATAAGTGAAGAATTAATGGCATAATTAGATCTCTGTGTATACGCGAGTTTTATGAAGGATATCCGCGTGTATACGCTAGTTGGCTTCAGCAAAGTAGCATATGGGTTTTGGAGCATGAAAAAGTAAAAGTTTTGAATATGCAGTAAATACTGATTCACCCCCCCCTCTCAGTATTTTTCCCAACAATTGGTATGAGAGCAGGTCCTTTTGCAGAAGCTTGATCGCTTGAAGGAGATCCGTCGCAATGGGAAAGAAGCAAAAGAAGAAGGTTACTCAAGGAAATAAGATGCCTCAGAAATCATGTATAGCAGAAATTGAAGGAGATGAAACAGGTATTGATCGTTGCTCTTGTATTTCACTTACCTGTATATGCAAAGGTTATGATAGTGAAAGTGAAGATGAAGAAGATTCTGACCAAGCTCTACAAGTGCTCATGGCAAAGAAGCAAAAGAAGAAGGCTACTCAAAGTAAGGAGATGTCTCAGAAAACCTGTATAGAAGAAGTTGACAAAGATGAATCTGATAGTGATTGGGGTCCTTGTAATCTTATCTGTGCAAGAAATGATGTAGATAGTGAAAGTAATGTTGTGGATTTAAAAGAAGTTATCAAAGATCAACAAATAATATTTAATGAGAAGGAATCTGCCTCCAAAAATTTGATCTTTAGATTGAAAAGGATGTTCGATGATGTATACAATCGAAGTAAAGGACTTGAAGCTGCAATCATCTCTCTGCAAGCAGATCTTGAAGAATCAAATAAGAAGAATGAAGGACTTGAAGCAGAAAACGTTTCTCTAAAAACAGATCTGGAAAAATCAAAAAGGAAGAATGAAGGTCTTGAAGCTGGAATCATCTCTCTACAAGCAAGACTTGAAGCATCAAGTAAGAAGAATGAGGAACCTCTACAATCATTTGAAAAGGAAGGACTTGAAGCAAAAATCATTTCCCTCAAAGAAGACCTGGATAAAACAGGTAAGAAGAATGCAGGACTTGAAGAAGAAATCATATCTCTGAAAGTAAATCTTGAAGCATCGAAGAAGAAGAATGAAGAACTCTTGCAAACTTTTGAAGAACAAGGAAATGGGTTGAAAGAAGAGATTCTAAATCTGAAGGATCAAGTAGAAGATGGAAGAAGGAAAGAAGAAAGCATGACAAAGCAATGTCAAGCCTTGGAGGTTGAGGTAAACATTCTCAAAGGTAAATTAGAAGAAAAGGTTAAACTTTTGAGGTTTCAAGATAGTACTAATATTTTGGACAATATTCTAAGCAATCAAAGGTCACCTGCTATCAAACTTGGTCTTGGTTTCCATGAAACTGTTAAAGGAGAATCTAGCTCACAAGGAAGTGCTAAAAATTCAGAGGATGTCAATGCAAAACCTGAAGTGTTGAAAGAGACAAAAGGTCAACCAACAATGATGAAATCTCAAAGGAAATCAGTCAATAATGTTGAATGCTTTAATTGTCATAATTATGGGCATGTTGCAGCAAATTGCAGGAGCAAATCATTTCAGCCTCAAACAAACAGTTCCTACATAGAAAGGTACTCTGGTTTCTTCAAGGGATATTGTTTTTCATGTAACAAGTATGGACATTAAGCAGCTGATTGTAAAAGGAGGAAGATTAGAAATACTCATTATGATTCTTATGATTATTTTTCTGGACATATGAGATGTTATTCTTGTAACAAGTATGGACATGTAGAAAAGGAATGCAGGTTGAACAGATATGAGAAATTGGATAACTTCCAGCACACAAATAGAAAGATCAAACAAATTTGGAAAAAGACGGAGGACCGATCAGAAACGTAGGGAATTCTGACCCTACTGCAGTCATCCGCTTCTGAAGCTGACTTTTCTTATTGACTACAGGAATGATGTGGGATACGTTATGAGATTTAGTAATGTATCGTCACAGGGGGAGCAATGCATGATGACTCTCATGGTTGATTTGATTACTCTGGTTATGTTTACTTCTGACAGCGCATTTGATGTGAAAAAAAACAAGTACAGGAAGTACAAGCTCAGGAGGAGATGAAGGAAGACGAAAATTTTCTATGCTTCACTTTCCATACGCGGGTTCGATGAACCAAAGTCGCGTATACACGCGAGTTACAACAGACACAGTCGCGTATGCATTGATGATAAGAGAAATTATATGATAGCTGAAGATCTGGAGCAGAGGTTCAGGGGGAGCATCAGTCTGACTGTTAATAACTGTATTATTGACTCAATATCAACTTAGTTTCTCAGTTATAAATAATGATGATATGACACATGGTTTCTTATGTTGAAGATTGTGGATGAGTCCTGTTTGCTTTTTGATGAAGAGTATTCATTGTTGAGATGAAAGTCTTATAATTCGGAGATAAGGGCAGTTCAAGCAGAGATTGTTGTTGATGACTTACTGATGAACGTATTCAGGTTGCACAAGTTAAGAAGGAGCACTGGTTTAGGGGGAGCAGCAGGTTGAATACTAATGATTGCATTGTTGGCAATATGACTGCTTATTCTTTTGTTTTTGTGATACTCATGCTCAAATAATGATGACTTGGTACATGGTTTATTATGATGAGATTTTCAGCCCTGGTTGCTGATAAGTATCTTTTGTGCTCACACATGGATGAGTTGAATGTCGTTTGATTCAGAAATAAGAATAGATCATGCAGAGTTTGTTACTATGGTTGAGATATTTTGCCTACATATGTTACTTCATGTTAAATCTTGAAGATCTTGATGATATTGGACCACATGGATGAGTTGGATGTCGTTTGATTCAGAAATAAGAATAGATCATGCAGAGTTTGTTACTATGGTTGAGATCTTTTGCCTACATATGTTACTTCATGTTAAATCTCGAAGATCTTGATGATATTGGACCACATGGATGTTTTCTTGACACATATTTGAAGATGTTGTTCTGGTATGATAATTTATCTTCGAAATAATGTATTGATGCTGCAAATAAACTGAAGGCTTGGTTACTAATGTGCTTATGCTACAACCATTGGATGACGCTTGAAGACACAACTACATTGTCCCATCTGTCTTCCCTCACATGTTCCAGGGAAGCATTTGAAATTCACAAGCTGAAGCTGGAGTTGTCTCTGTCTGTCAGAAGAACAAATCTACTTAAATGCAGAAGATTGAATTGGATACGCGGGTTTCCTGAAATACAGTCGCGTATATACGCGAGTTGAAACACTTAAAGCCGCGTATGGTTTGTTGCTGGCAATTTTTGTTTGTGATCAGCATTCTTCAGCACAACTGCAATGCTGTTTGGTATCTCTGATACTGTCTGGTATCTCTGGTGGTGTTCCAGTCCTCATAATTCTATTTCTAATGTTTTGATAAATATGCCTTGATGATTTGTTGGTGAAAGTGTTCAGGATGCACAAACTAAGGGAGAGCCTTAGTCATATAGAAAGGATGCTTGGATGCACAGATTCAAGGGGAGCATTAGCTTTGCTGAGTATAATGCATTATTGGCATTATGATGGTTCTGAAATATGTTCTCTTTCTTGATGAATTTCTGGTGTTGGCCTTAAAGTTATATTTGTAGTTGGATGAAAAGGTCATGTAGAGATCCATGATGTAAATTTGTAATATTTAGTCATGTAAGGACTTGATAAATTTATAAACCCACTTGGTTGGGTAGCTGTGTCAAATTTTGTAAACCCACTTGGTTGGGTAGCTGAGTCAAATTTGTAAACCCACTTAGTTGGGTAGTTGAGTCTCATATGTAAATCCACTTGGATGGATCTTTGATGTAAGTATGAGTCATTGGTGATAGGAAATTCATAGAGTCATGTACTCCATTGGAAAATATGTTTGAAAATTCAGCATGAACTCAGGGGGAGCTTGGTCACTTCAGTATATATTAGATCTGCAGAACGCTTCTTCCACATGAGGAGAAAAGGGGGAGAGCATGTTGGTTTTTGATCCGCCCTTTGCCCTTGATGTCAAAGGGGGAGAGTGACATGGTGTTTGAATGAAGTGAAAGAATGGGGTCAAAAATGGAGAGAATGACATGGTGCCATTGTATTCTTAGTGTTCCTAACTGTTGTGGTGATCAAACACCATCATGGTTGCCATCAAGTCTAAAGGGGGAGATTGTTGGCAAAATGATGCAGAGTGTTGTCCTTGATGGAAACCCACTGAATGAAGATGAAGACATGAGAGTGTTGGCATGTGTTGTCCTTGATGGAAATCCACCTGATGAAGTTATTCTTGACCTGATGGACTTGGTAAATGATGTGATATGATGTTTGTTGACAATATGATGCTGAGTGTTGTCCTTGAAAGGAAACCCACTTGATGAAGATGATGACAACTTACTTGATGAAGTTGTGCTTGATAGAATATGTTCTTGATGAAGTAAATTTGATGTATCTACAGTAAGTACATTCAGGATGAGCTAGATCTATGATGAAAAGAGCATGTCTCAAGGCATACGCGGATCTGTCTAGGGGAAGTCGCGTATGCACGCGGAAAAGAACGTGCCAAGTCGCGTATGGGAAAAAGCGCTCAAAAAGTGCAAAACCAGGGGTAACCACCATGGTATTGACCCATTGTATTGGGTAATGATTCGTCTAAATGACCTCGTCCAGGAATACCATCGGAAGTAATGTGGTTTTGGCTCATGGTATTGAAAAAGGGTAAACCTATATAAGGAGAAGAAATTCATTGTGCAATTCATGAGTGTGGGTGCAAGATGTCTAAGCTTGAATGAATACTTCTCTCTGAAGTACATCTGAATGGAAAGGTTTGATGATAGATTTGAATCTATGATGCACCTATGAAGAAATGATGAAGCGGGAGATCTAGATCTGAAATGTATCTGTATTTGCTAGATCTGTTTATGGAATGATTAGATCTGATATATGGCGAACATCTGTCTGAGGTAAAGGGTAAAATCTGAAGTGATGTATCTGTTGTGAAGAATTGCAAAGACATAAAAGTCTGAAGAACCATATGCTAGTTCGCCGAAGAGGAAGCGCGTATATACGCGGCTTCGCTGAAGAGAAAGCGCGTATGCGCAATGAAATTGGAACTGTAATATGTACAGAAGTATACGCTGGTTTATGTGAACGGAAGCGCGTATATACGCTAAATCAGTGAAAGGGAAGCGCGTATGCAAACTAGGGTTTGCTGAAGTCTGCGATAAGAAATGTCTGATCTGTTCTGTTGGTTTACTGATATCTGTCAGTGAGTTATATGTATCTGTTTCATGGTTGACTGTGCTTAAAAGTATGGAGTGGGTCCAGTCTAAAAATATGATGAAACGTGGCCTGCAAGTGGTGTCCTAAAGGATGCTTTGGATCCAGTGTGAAAATTGATGAAACGTGGTCCATAGAGGTGCTGAGGGTTGTAGCCTTCAGTCAGGGGGTTGTAGATCCCTTCCAGGTGAGGCTGGTAAACGAGATCAGGGGGTGGTAGCTCCCTTCCAGGTGAGGCTGGTAAACGAGATCAGGGGGTCGTAGCTCCCTTCCAGGAGAGGCTGGTAAACGAGTCAGGGGGTTGGAGCTCCCTTCCAGGAGAGGCCGGTAAACGAGCGCAGGTGGGTGCCTGCGTGCTGGTCAAGTCTGCGCCAGCACATATGTTGTAAGATGTTTTCTCTATAATAAAATATTGAAGGCTGAGCAACTGCAGCGGTGGTTTTCTCCCGACTTGGGTTTCCACCTAAAAATCCTGGTGTTCATGTGTGATGCTTTGTGTGATGGTTTATTCTGTTCTTACCGCACATGTTTACTGTTTATAGAACATCTAATGAATGAATGATGGAATGATATAAGTGAAGAACTAATGGCATAATTAGATCTCTGTGTATACGCGAGTTTTATGAAGGATATCCGCGTGTATACGCTAGTTGGCTTCAACAAAGTAGCGTATGGGTTTTGGAGCATGAAAAAGTAAAATTTTTGAATATGCAGTAAATACTGATTCACCCCCCCCCCTCTCAGTATTTTTCCCAACACGGAAGAACAAAACGATCGTGGGTGCTGCACGGGCGATGTTGCATGATCAGGGCCTACCCCTTCACTTGTGGGCTGAGGCATGCAATACAACAGTATATGTGCAGAACTGTTGTCCTCACAAGATTCTTGGCATGAGTACACCGGAGGAGGCGTTTTCTGGCAAGAGGCCTGATATTTCTCATCTGAGAATTTTTGGCTCACCTGTCTACATGCATGTGACGAAGGATGCCAGAAAGAAGCTGGATCCGACCGCAGAGGTTGGAATATTTGTGGGGTACACTGATACACCTCACAACTATCGGGTGTATTTGCCAGACAGTCGCAAGACTGTTGTGCGACGAGATATCAAGTTTCAGGAGGAGAAAGCCATGCAGTGTTCGCTTGAGAGGGAGCCACACTTGCATGCATATGAGGAGCTATTAGTTCCTAAGGAGGAGCTTCTGGATGTGGATCAGCCACAAGAGGAAGTTCAGGAGGTGGAAGAGACCACCCATGCAACACCAACCATCAGAGGGCACAAGCGCACTACAGAAGCTGAGCGACTGGCTCGAGATGCAGAGAAGGTTGTAGGACCACCTACAGCACAGCGTAGACAGAGGCAGTCACCGGATCGGTACACTGGATACATGGCTCTTATGAGTCAATGTGTCGTGACGGAGCCATCCTCTTTCGAGGAAGCTGTGGAGGAACCCGCATGGGTAGATGCCATGGTCGAAGAATATGATTCGATCGTCAGAAACAGTGCATGGGAGATTGTCCCAAGACCGGAGGGGAAATCCGTGGTGGGTTCGTGATGGATCTACAAAGTGAAGCAGGCGGCTGACGGGAGTGTGGAGAAGTACAAGGCGAGATTTGTCGCCCGTGGCTTCTCACAGATCGAGGGGATCGATTATGAGGAGAATTTTTCACCTGTTGCAAGGTACTCTTCCATACGGACGATCCTAGCTTTCTCAGCACATATGGGAAGGCATATCCATCAGATGGATGTGAAGACTGTGTTCCTCAACGGAGTCATTGAGGAGGAGGTGTACATAGAGCAGCCTGAAGGTTTCGAGATCTTCAGCAGTGAGTCGCATGTATGCCGACTCAAGAGAGCACTGTACGAGCTGAAGCAAGCACCTCGTGCTTGGTACACACGGATAGACAGTTATTTCACCGGGCTTGGATTTTCCAAGAGTGAGGCGGATCCTAACCTGTACCAGATTGTGGTGGAGGGGAAGCTGCTGATCATTGTACTGTATGTAGATGATCTGATTTTGACGGGTGATGAGCTGTTGATACTTTCATGCAAGGAGGATCTTGCTAGAGAGTTCGAGATGAAGGAGTTGGGCCTCCTTCATTATTTCTCGGGATTGGAAATTTGGCAGCGCAGTGGTGGACTGTTTGTTTCTCAGGGTAAGTATGCCCGGGAGATACTGGAGAAGTTCAACATGCATGGCTGCAAGCCTGTTGATACTCCTCTTCCTGGTGGTTGGAGGAAGGAGGATGCTACTTCAGCGGAGGTAGTGGATGCCACTGTTTATCGACGGTTGGTGGGGTCGCTTATGTATCTGGTCAATACACTTTAGATATATATATATTAACAAAACACTGCAGCTACTGGTTGCGAAGCCTACAAAACAACCTACAGGTAGGCAAGCGCCATGCGTTATCTTGGTAATGACATCGGGATATTTGGTACATTTTCGAGCCGGAGGGTGGAGTGAAGCTGGAAACTCGCGATGCGGTCGATGAGAGCCATGGTAAGAAGAGCACTTCCGGAGGAGTTTTCAGCATTGGGTCGACAGCAGTTTCCTGGTACAGCAGGAAGCAGAGATCCGTGGCACTCAGTTCAGCAGAGGCCGAGTACATGGCAGCAAGCTTGGCTGCATGCGAGGCTATTTGGATGAGGAAGATCCTCGTTGGATTGTTTGGGTTGCACTTGGAGCCTACTGTGATTTATTGTGATAACCAGAGTTGCATTAAAATCTCGGATAATCTAGTATTTCATGATAGATCCAAACATATCGACATTAGGTACCATCATATCAGAGATTGTGTTCAGCGGAGAATCATGTTATATATCCTTCCCTGGAGATGAGATGTTAAATGTGAAAGGCACTCTACCGAGGAACAGTTAGGTCTCCTGTGAGGAAAACAGATGCAGTGCAGATAATCCATATCTTGTTGAGAGGGAGTGTTGAAAATGCAACAAGATGATGGAGCTTAGTGAAATGAAGTCGCCTTCACTAAGTGGGCACGCAGGCTATTTTTGGCGCAAAGTCTATTTTTAGACTATGTCTATTTTTAGACATATGGATCATGGTCTATGAGTTGCAGGATGCTATTTATGGATGATTGGTCGAGTTGGTAAAAATATATGGACCTCTATTTTAAGACATTGGGCGGTTTCTATTTTTAGACTGCCGGGCTAAAAATAGAACAGTCAAATATATTAACCCTTAATAATATTTGGACTCTAAACTTCATTTTATTCTCTTACAGCACTTCAGTTGGAGCTACGGATGTGGCCCATGCATCTGACAGAAGGAATTACACTATTCCTTGGGGTTTGGTGAGCTCATGCATGGTTGACTTCAGTTAGGACTTCAGTGGCAGAAGTTTGGTGGAGTTGATGAGACAGTTGGTGGAGTTGTGTTCGGTTTAACTTCGTTGAACTAGTTGTGATTAGTTTAACTAGCTAATCAACTAGTAATGAGTGGAGTGAATTAAATATTATTTAATTCACTAATTATTAACTCATTATTCAACTCAAGAACACATCAGTTCACTACAGTGCATGGACAGTTCAGTGGAGACCGGTGGAAGAGGTAGATGAAAGGGTGAGTTTGCTATTAGTTGCGACAGCAGTTGTGCATGAGATTTGCACAAGCATTGGAGGAGATTGCCAATGATGACAAACGATTTGGAGCCAGGTGAAGAGTTGTTGGGATGGATCTCTCATTAGACCAGCCTTGATTACGCAATAGAGGCAGGCAATTAGTGGATGAGTTTTGAACCTGTGACTTGTTCAAAACTGAGCTAGTTTGTGTGTAACTTTTGGAGACAGTACTGAGTACTTGTGAGGAGTATTGTACTGAGATTGTTACATGTTCTCTTCTATTATAATATACAAAATAGCTGGGGGTTTTCGGCTATAAGCTTTCCCCATTACATATTGCGTTTATGTGCATATACGTATTTCCATTTAGCAGATTGATGATCGGTGTAGAAGAGACAATGTGTTGCATATGAATTAATTGATAACGATCAAATCATCTAGTGGATAAATCTTATTAGCTGCAAGGTCTGTTCAAAAGCAATGGGTCTTCCTTCTTGCATTAAAACAACACCAATTCCATTTCCCAAGGCATCACATTCCATGATAAAGGTTTTTGTGAAGTATGGCGTAGCTAAGACCGATGTTAGGCTCATTGCCTCTTTAAGATGTTCAAAGGGCTTAGTTGATTCAAGAGTCCATGAAAATGCATATTTCTTCAATAATGTTGTTAGAGGTGTTGCTATTCTCCCATAATTCTTAAAAAAATTGCGATAATAGCCTGGTAACCCCAAAAATCCTCGCAACTGCTTTATGGTTGTGGGGAATTTCCATTCCTTAATGGCTTTAATTTTGTTAGGGTATACCTTAACACCCTCGTGAGATACAATATGACCCATATATTCCACTTCTTGTACTCCAAAGAAAAATTTGGAGGTTTTTTCATATAGATGTTTCTCCTCCAATAGTTTGAGAACCCTGTCAACATGCTGAACATGATCCTTCCAAGACCTGTTGTAGATTAGTATATCATCAAAAAATAATAACACAAATTTTCTAAGGAAGGGTTTGAAAATGGAATGCATCAACCCTTGAAATGTAGAAGGTGCACTGGTAAGGCCAAAAGGCATGACCAAAAATTCATAATGAGCCTCATGAGTTTGAAATGATGTTTCCAGAATATCTTCAGTCTTTATTCTAATTTGATGATATCCTAAACGAATTAGATCCAACTTGGTAAAATAAATTTCTCGATGTAATTCATCCAATAATTCATCAACAAGAGGAATGGGAAATTTATCTTTAATAGTGAGCTTATTGAGCTCCCTATAATACAGACAAATGTGCCATGATCCATCCTTATTTTTCACCAATACTACTGGAGCAGAGAAATAACTTTGACTCGGTTGAATTATACCAGCCTCTAACATTTCTGCAATCATACGTTCAATTTCTATTTTTTGTACATAAGGATATCTATAAGGCTAATATTTGGAGGAAAACTTCCTGGAATAAAATGAATAACATGATCATGATCATGAATAGGTGGGAGTCCTTTGGGAGTTTCAAACACCTTGGAATGATTTTCCAATGCTTTTTGGAGATATGGAGAAATAGATGATTTTGATATTCGAACTTATAGTGAGCATAATTGTGAAATTATGCCTAATTTTTATTTCTTAAGAAGTTTTCTCATGACATTAGAGCTTATTATCTTTCTTGACTTTCCTGCGATACCCTGTAATTCAACTTCCTCTCCTTTTGAAAAAAAATTCAAGAAAATTTCTTGAAAATTAAAAGCTACTGTGCCCAAAGATTGTAACCATTGGAATCCTAGTACAACATCAACACCTCCCATTGGAATGGAAAGAATTGGGCTATTCAATACATATTCCCCCATGTTTAGCTTGATATTATGGCATTTTCCAAAGCAATTTATAGTTCCTCCATTTACAACCATCACTTGACATTCTGGTGCTGGGTATAGGAAGCAATTCAATTCCTTGGATACCTTACGATGAATAAAATTATGGTTACTACCCGAGTGAATCAATACTATTACATTTTTCTTCTTGATATGTCCTTCTATCTTGAGAGTTTGAAGAGTGGTAATTCTTGCCAATGCATTACAGGATATGGTCTGACTCATTTCTTCATTCTCTAGGGTTGGTTCTGGGTGTATATCCTCTTCTTTTGAATTTTCTTGTTCATTTTCTTCCTCCTCTTCACAATCTATGTAAAATAATTTCTTCTCAGCACACTCATGACCTTTAGTGTATTTTCTATCACAACTATAACAAAGCCATTTTTCTCTTTTTTTCTTCCAATTTTTGTGGTGTCAACCTTGTAGGTTGCGAAAGTCTAGGAGTAGCAACACTTCCATCTTTATAGATGTGAGTGGTAGGATTCCTTGTCGCCATAATTTTACTTTCAATTTTTCTTGCCAACCTGAATGCCTTCTCCAATGAATCAGGTTCCCAAAGGAAAACCTCATGTTGGATGTTATCCTTTAAAGTCCCTATGAAGACATCAATCCTGTGTTCCTCAATATTAGTTACCCTTATATTAAATTTTTTGAAGTCCTCAATGTGCTACACCATTGTATCCTTTTGTTTGAGATTGATCAATCGGCTAAATAAGGTGTTTCTGTTTGTATCATCATAATGTGCTATCATTTCCTCCGTAAAAATTGACCAAGTGACAATTTTTTTACGAGAGAAAAGCCATCAATACCATACAAATGTATTTTTTTCTAAATGTAAAGTTGCAATGCATACCTTTTGTGTGTTTTTCACATTATGGAGATCAAAATATTGCTCCATCTGTAGTATCCATGTTACGGGATCCTTGCCATAAAACTTCCTCATATCCATATTTGGAATATGGTGGGACTTACATCCAACATTAGATTTTATGAAATCACGATTAAAATTTATTTTTTTTATCATCATGAGTTTATTTTACTACCTTTTCACCATTAGGAATTAAATCTTGTATCAAATTTGTCAAACCTTCCTTCAAACCTTCCATGTCCGCTTTTATATCATTCTTCATGTCTTCCATGTTAGATTCTATGTCATCCATCTTAGCTTCCATGCCTTTCTTTAAACCATCCATATTAGCTTCCATGCCTTTCTTCAAACCATCCATCTTAGCTTCCGTGCCTTTCTTCAAAACTTCCATTTCATTTTTTGTTGCTCTTTTCGAGAGCGAAATTTGATGCACTTGCTCTTGTAATTTTTATATATCATGTTGCAATTCTTCCTCTTCATGAGTCATAGTAGAGCCTTATGAGTGCTTAATGGGTGTTGAATTATTTTTAGGGGAATTTTAGAACCTAATATTGATATCTATGCTTCAATATGGCCTTGGAATTACTTCAAAATAATTTTTAAAACAAGACTTATGAAATTTGAAAAAAAACATACACACCTTTTTCTTGCTTTTGCGGAGCTTGATATTGAAACTGAATTATATCTTTAATTTTGGATCTTCAATATCTGAAATTCGGTCTTGTAGTATCCCTATAAATCTTCTTTCGAATGCCATAGGTCTAACCTGATTTGGATTCTTCAAGGAAAAGTTATGCTCAATCTAGCACAATGTCCTAATTATGGCCTGGTTCAGTAGAGCGAAGTTGTATGACGTGCCACATGTCAGTGTTTCCTCCTTTGGCTCTAAATTGATACACAGGAAACTACAGTCCGTGAAATTTTTCCCACTTTTTATAGAATTCCAATCTAATTCTTAGAGAGAGAGTTATGATTCTTTTCCCAAGGTCACCTCTTTTAGATGAAATTCGAGAGCCTGAAAAAACCTTAAATTCCACAGATAATATCTCCGAAAATATTGTGAAAAAAGATCTGAAATGTTTATACGAAGTTCCTCAAGATGTATTTGAAATGGGTTTTTTGTTTTAGTGTTTTCACCTTCGTAGAAAAAAATTATAGCGAAAATTCCACGATGACCTGTTTGAAGTAGCGAAACCCTAGAATCCAAAGCTCTAATACCAAATGTTATGAAACCAACTCCAAAAATAGAAGAAAATAGAGATCAACGCCTTATAAATAAGACACTTCAAGGGGGAAACCTCCTTTACATTACATAAATGAATAATTCTTCGATGATCAAATGAAAAAACCTCCTTTCTATATATACGAGTCCATGGGGTCACAATATAATCCTAGTCGACCTAACAATAATAATGTAAGGGCACAATAATAACAATATCTGGGTCACAGGGGGACAAAAATAATAATAAGAGGGCTACACTAACAAAAATAAGGTACTAAACGAGTAATATAGGGACCTAACAAGACCTAATTCAAGAAGGATGAAGGTCTAAAGCGGAAGGTAGCCAAGGTTGAATAAGAAGACGAGAAGGAGGAAGGAGTAGAAGTTTGAATATCGTTGACTCAAGATCTCGTCAATGGAACTTGTGTCTTGGTCTTGGAGTGGAAAATAGGTCAAGCGTCTTGGTCTTGATATTCATACATTGGAATCTCTATAAGAAGAAGAATTTGTCCGGGTTTTCCCATCAAGTGGGAAAGGTTTTGGCCTTGGCTAATAGCCTATATTATGTGTCTCTTGTCTCTTTTGGAAATTATACAACATGCATGTATATCATGGATTCACTCATTCTAACAATGTACTAAATTTAAATACTAAATCGCTTCTACAAATATTTTGCGGAATTAAAAACACAGTCACTAATCACATGAAGCAGAGAAGAATAAAATGAAACACAACGCAGATAATTTTCCGGGGAAAGCTTGCTGCTAAAAAACCCACTATATTATATTATATATTCATCATGGATCACGAAAAAATTACATACAAAATTATTCTCACAAGAGCCTTCCAGTACACAGTTAATTGTCTCACATTGTCATACAAAAAATGACCAATACTTAGACAATTTACTGCCTCCAGACAACCTGCCTTGCTTGCGCAATCCCTGATGAGTGCAATCCCTAAAGAATAGGAATTTTGGCCTTCCTTGACTATGCAAGTATCACAAGAAATCCAATGGGTGTTTGGTTGCATGGGTGCAACCCAATAATCCTACAACTGATAGTCAAATTCCCTTTTACATATATCTCAACAGGGTTTCCACTGGATCTGACATGCATGCCACTAATAATAGTAAATCCTCAATTGCATGTGAGATCACTGATTGTGAATTAATTAATATTTAATTCACTTGATCTCTCACTAGTGTATCAAGAAGTTACAACTAGCACAACTGAGTTTAACTCACTTAACTGAGTTAAACTAATTACAACATGCATTAACTAATGCACCACTGCACTTTGAACTTTTTTACAACTATAATTACTCTGCATGCCTCACCAAATACCTTTAACTTGAAATCCACTAGCTAACTGAGTTTATCACTCTCAGTTAACTGTTACAAGTTGTTTTTGAGACTACATTAAATTTTATTTTCCATCTTAATTAAGGGATAACTATAATAGACATGCATCAAAAATAGCACCGTGGGCCCCACCCTAGTGTAGGTGCTTAATGCACTAGGTATGGGTGTTGAAATTTTATTTTTGAATCTCAACACTCCCTCTCAATAAGAAAGGGATTATCCTTCACCCTGATCTTGTCTCTATGGTATTCGAATTTTCTCCTGGTGAGTGCCTTCGTCAGAATATCTGCATACTGATCTTCTGTGGGAATGTACTGAAAAAACATTATTCGTCTCTGTACACAATATCTGAGATGATGGTACTGAATATCTATATGCTTAGACCTAACATGAAACACAAGATTAATCGAGAGTTTAATGCAACTCTGATTATCACAATGAATCACTATCGGATCCATCTAAGAACCAAACAAGCCAACCAAGATCTTTCTCATCCAGATAGCCTCACATGTGGCTTGACTTGCTGCCATGTATTCTGCTTCCACTAAACTGAGTGCCAAATATCGTTGTTTCCTGATGTACCAAGAAATTGTTGTTGATCCTATAATTGAAGATCCCTCCTGATGTGCTCTTTCTGTCTGATGGACTGCCCGCCCAATCTGCATCTGTGAAGTCTTGAAGATTCACTCCCTCTGTCCATCTGTACCATATACCATACTCTGATGTGCCCCTAAGGCATCTCAATACATGCTTCTCTGCCTTCCAAAAGAGTTTGGTAGGCTTAACCATAGCTTGAATCAGCTGGTTAGCTGCGTAGAAAATGTATGGTCTGGTGTTCACTAGATACATCAGTGAACTAACTAACTTCCTGTAGACAGTAGCATCCACTACCTCTCCAGTAGTAGCATACTCTTTCCTCCAATTTCCTGGAAGCCTGAGTATCCATGGGTTTGCAGCTCTCCATGTGAAACTTACCCAGTATCTCCTTTGCATACTTTCCTTGAGACATAAAAATTTCACCATCTCGCTGCTGTATTTCCAATCCAAGGAAATAATGAAGGAGTCCCATGTCCTTATTTTCAAACTCCCTTGAAAGATCCTCCTTGCATGAGTGTATCAGCTGCTCATAACCAGCCAAAATTAGATCATCAACATACAAAACAATAATCAATAGCTTACCCTCAACCACAATCTGGTACAACTTTGCATCTGCTTCACTTTTGGTGAAGCCTAGTCTGGTGAAATAGATGTCTATCCGAGTGTACTAAGCACAGGTGCTTGCTTCAGCATATACAATGCTCTTTTGAGTCGGCACACATGCGACCTACTGTTGAAGATCTTGAAACCTTCAGGCTGCTCTCTGTACACCTCTTACTCAATGATCCCATTGAGAAACACAATTTTCACATCCATCTGATGAATGCGCTAGGCCATCTGCGCTGAGAGTGAAAGGATGGATATTATGGAAGAGTACCTTGCAACAGGTGCAAAAGTATCATCATAATCGATCCCCTCGATCTGTAAGAATCCCCTGGCCACAAATATGGCCTTGTATTTCTCCACACTCCCACTCGCAGCTTGATTTACCTTGTAGATCCATCTCAATCCAAGCATTGATTTGTTGACCGGTCTTGGGACAATCTCCCATGCATTGTTCTTGACAATGGAGTCATACTCCACCACCATTGCATCAACCCAGGTTGGTTGCTGCACTGATTCTTGAAAGGAAGATGGTTTAGTCACAATACATTTTCTCATAAGAGCCATGTATCCAGTAAATCGGTCAGGAAACTGTCTTTGTCTGCACTGTGAAGTAGGGACTCCTACATTCTCCGCAGCATCAAGTCTCAATCTATCAGCTTCCATGGTGCGCCTTTTGCCATTTTTGATGTATGGCTCTGCATGAGTGTTTTCCTCCACTCCATGAACCTCTACATGTGGTTGATCCACATCTTGAGGCTCATCCTTGGGAACCAACAATTCCTCCTCTGCATGCAAGTCTAACTCCCTCTCAAGAGATAACCACATGGCTTTCTCCTTATCAAATTTTATATCCCATCGCACAATATTCATTCTGTTGTTTGGAAAATACACATGATAATTATGGGATGTTTTAGTGTACCCCACAAAAATCTCGATCTCAAATATCGGTTACAACTTCTTCCTGGCATCCTTGGTCACATGCACATAAACAGATGAGCCAAAAATCTTAAAGAGTGAAACATCAGGTTTCTTACTAGTGAAAGCCTCTTTAGGTGTACTCATGCCAAGTATCCTATGAGGACAAAGGTTCTGCACAAATACCACAGTGTTGCATGCTTCCGCCCACAAATGCATCTGTAGGCCTTGATCATGTGGCATTGCTCTTGCTTCACCCACAATAATTTTGTTATTTCTTTCTGCAACCCCATTTTGCTGTGGGTTATGAGGCACTATAATTTCTCTTCGAATTTCTTCTTTGCTGTAGAAGTTATTGAATTTGTTAGAGATGTATTCTCCACCATTATCTCTCCTAAGATCCTTCACTTGCTTCCTCGACTCTTTCTCCGCTAGTGCCTTAAACTCAAGAAACTTAGAGAATGTATGATCTTTCTTCTGCATGAAGAAGATCCAACACTTACGAGAAAATTCATCAAAAAATATCACATAGTACTTATGTTTTGATGTCGAAGAAACATAGAATGGTCCACACACGTCTGTGTGAACTCTCTCAATGATCCCTGAAGCTCAGTTATCCTTCTCATGAAAGGTGTCCTTTACATATTTTCCCATAGTACATCCCTTGCATGTGTCTGACTGCATAAGTGTACCCTTGGGAAGACCAGTAGAAATTTGTAGCATGAATTTCAAGGCTCCATGGTGAAGATGGCCCAATCTCCTGTGCCATAATTCACCCTCATCCCAGATCACCACTTGATCCGCCTTGCCCATCATTGTTGTGCATCCATATACCTATGGCTTGTAGATATTCTTAACTCGAATCCATATCCTCTTGGCTTGTCTTGTTGTTTTGTGTCGCAATAAATCTTTCCCTTCACTAAAAACAACATCATAGCCTATATCCTCCAACATTGCGACTGAGATTGAATTTTTCTTCAAAATTGGCACATGCATTACATATTTTAATTGAAAGGGTTTACTCAATTTCCTCTGGAAGGTAATGGTACCAATCATGGTATCATTATACCGCCCGTCATCACCCATTTCAATATGCATATGGAGATCCTTCTCCTCCAAGTCACTGAAAATTTCCTTGCCTCCCGTCATGGGAAAGGAAGTGCCACTATCCAAATACCACACATATCCCAATGCACTTGACACCATGCATGCGATCAATGAGAAGTAAAGCTCAAATTGCAAGGCCAAAGCCTCACCAACTATAGATCCTCCAACCTTCTTGCTCTTCTTCTTTTGTGGATAGTTAGTAACAAAATTCCCATGCTCGCGACAATGCAAACACTTCACCTTGGACATGTCCTTCTTCTTGCCATTCTTGGACTCAGATTTGTAATGGAATTTCTTCCCCATTCCCTTCTTCGCCTTGGAAGCCAAAGTAAAATCTTATTCATATTCATTCTTAGATGAAGATCCATTTCTGGTGTTCTGTCTGAACTCCTCCTGCACCAAATCCGACCACATTCATTCCCAATCTGGAAAATTTTCACTTCCATTGATAGAGTCTTGATAACTGTGCCAACTCTTGGGAAGTCCTAGGAGAGCCAAATTCACCAAATCATCATCAGTGACAATTATAATAATGCTCCCCAGTTCATCCCGGCAGTGGACAAACTTTGTTAGATATTTTGGTATGGAGTCGCCCTTCTCCATCTTGATCTTCCCGAGTTTATCTTTGAGTGCTGATTTCATATGGTCGCTGCTACTCTGGAATAGCTCCATCAAAGCCTTCCAAAATGCATATGGTGTGGCTTTCCCATGGAGGCTTGAGACAATGTGGTTTCCTACTCCCTCGAATAGGATCCTCCTCGCCTTTGCCACTTTCTTTTTCCATGCATAAATATTTGCAGCATCTGTCACAAGGGGTTGAGGAACGTCATTGTCAATGAATTCCTTCAAGCCATTGTATTTGAGTACCTCCTCCGACTTTTCCTTCCAAGCAATATAGTTTGATATTCCCTCAACTGTGATGTGGCTCATTTGCATTTACTTTTGAAATATTTCTCAAAACACCAAAAAAGCATATATGTTAGAAAATGTAAAATTTTTGTATACCGAAAAATAATTTTTGATTTATATGTTTATGTATTAACATTGTGTGTGGATATGTGAAGGTGGGTCGAGTCGGGCTTATTCGCGTGCAGA
Organism: Pinus albicaulis; assembly: GCA_034641835.2. Lineage (NCBI taxonomy): Eukaryota > Viridiplantae > Streptophyta > Pinopsida > Pinales > Pinaceae > Pinus > Pinus albicaulis. The sequence continues at coordinate 706,910,411 of CM076579.1, forward strand.
GCAGTTCAAGATTTGGGCTGATTGATGCATTCATAACATTGCATATAGGTCAAGGTCAAGTCGTGCAAATATACGTGCAGAACAGTGTTTAGAGGCTTAAGCACAATCACATGTGGAAAGCCCGCCCGCATATCGCAAATCACAATCACAAGTTCAGGAGGAATGGTGCTAAGGAATAAGTTATAAATTAAAAAACGCGATACGAGGTCCGAATGTGATATAGTTCAGAGCTCGATCAAAGTATTTAAAGTCTGGCCATGGGACCCTCTCGCACATCGCACATCGCAAATCACAAAGCTCAGGAGGAATGGCACTAAGGAACAAGTTATAAATGCCGAAATGCGAAATGCGACAAGGTTTCAAATCGTCGATTGCGATTTGCGATCGACCCCACCTGCACTTTCCATGTCATCCCCATATCTATCACACATCGCACATTGCAAGCTCAAGAGGAATGACCCTAAGGAATATGTTATAAACGCCGAAGGAAATAATGCGATAAGGGGCGGATGCAATGTAGTTTCAGATTTAAATTGAAAAGGATTTCAAATCCAGAAGTAAGGGCCTTTCCATTTAGAAATTGCATCGAGGATAAGAGGAGGCTTATAATGAAGCAGCCTGGAAAGCTGAAATGCGATGGAAAGGCGAACGCGATACCATTCAAAGTTTAATTTAAATTTATTTAAAGTCCAGGATTATTTTTAGTTTCATTATTTTATTCATAAACGTCATCTGTGGAAGTTAGGGTTTTGTTCAGGCTCCCAAATTTCACCTAAACAGTCCATCATGGAATTTGCACTATAATTGTTTTTCTACGAAGGTTCAGAAGTTGAAATTTTTACAGAGCGAAGAAGAAATCCTGAGAAACTTCCTGTAAAAATTTCTGATCTTGGTTCGCACTATTTTCATAGATATGATCTATGGATGTTAGGGTTTTTTTAGGCTCCCTAATTTCATCTCAAAGAGGTGACTGTGGGAAAATCATCATAACTCTCTCTCTAAGCATCGGATTGGAATTCCGTAAAACTTAACCACAAGTAAATAGACTAGAGAAAGGAAGGATGGGGACTAGTTTCTTTATGAAACAATAGAATGGATACTAGGAGATTCTAGCTTTGTGTTACCCGGGGCTATCTATGTGGGTTTTCCCTTGCAGGTGCACCTACCTATGGCTGGTGGGAATGAACGGATGGCTCCCTGTTAACGAATTCTTTGACCAGTACTACTTACTCGTTTTCCATTAGAGTCAGGTAGAGCCTGGAGGGACACGATCATGTAGATGAGACAAGAGCTTGCCTTTACCTAATTAGGATATGTTCCAGGATGCACCACATCAATTGCCTCACCGAATATCTCCCTCCCTTACTTGAATGGCTGCTCTCCCTTCCCTGAGGTCTGGTATATAGTCGTAGGTGTTAGTTTCCTCTGTATCAATTTCAGAGCCAAAGGAGGAAACATTGACACGTGGCAAGCCGTACAAATTATCTCTACTAAACTAGTCCATAATTAGGTCATTGTGGGAGATTGGGCATAAATTTTCCTTGAATAATCCAAATCAGATCAGACCTATGGAATTAGAAAGAAGATTCATAGGGCTAATACAGGACCAAATTTCAGATATTGAAGATCGAAATCATAGATATAATTCAGTTTCAATATCTTGTAGACTTGGGTAAAACCCAACCCCTTGCAAAAAAAATTTGTATGCGAAGGCACCTTGTAAATAAATGGAAGACTGAACGCTGCGGGCATGAGTAGAAGAGGAAAAGTCGGGTAGAAGGGTACATAATAACATTGTTTGAAGTGCAGAGGCATAGTCAAAGTCAGGCAAACGGAGCATACCGTGGAACTGTTGGAAACACAATAGCTAGGTCAAGTCGGGGAAAGAGGTGTTATTTCAGAACTATTTGAATACCACATCAGAAACATAAAAAACATGATAGCAAGTAGAAAAGACAAATATTTAACTCTGAAAGAAATGTAGGGCAAGGATGTCCAATCTGTCAGGGAGACACATCAACACTTCAGGGAGACACATCAACAACAAATCAGATTCAGCAAAAAGAATAATATTTCAAGTTTAATTTGTTTTCTTTTTTTGTCAAGATCGAAGCTATAGTGATGTCTTCAATTGTAATGTAATAAGTAGTTTTAACAGTTTAGGTAGTCAAAGTAGTCCAAGAAATTCTAGCAGTTACGAACTGTTTTTGATGTATTTAAGCAAGACATAAAGAAAGAAGAGGGGTTTCGAGTTTTGGACCTCTAGAAGACTAAAACTTTGGTACTTAATTTTCTGAGGAATTAATTAAAGAAGCATCAATTTTCCTGCAACTGTTGATGGTGATTCATTTTTCCTATGCCATTTTGTGTCGCTTCTTCCCTGAATGAAGTGAAGTAAAGTAGTTGTAGGTCTCTTAATTACATATGTGAGTAAGATTTAAATAACCTTAATTGCACTCCTTCACTCCAACTCCTCTCCCTTCACAAATTCTCTCTGGAACTTAACAGTAATAGATTCTGTGTTTACAACATATTAGTTTGAGTTTCCTCTCTCTCCATAAATTCATTCTGAAATTTAAAGTGGTAGATTCTGTGTTACAACATATCATTTTGAGTTTCTTCTACGGTTTTTCTTTTCCATTCAGATATCAGAAGTTAATGTCATTGTAGATTCTTTCATAATGCCAGATTATTAAGAGTTTTAAAGAATTAGTTTCCAAAAGGATTGAACGAAGAACACCTAATATAATTACTCCTGTGACACATTGTTAAAAAATGTCTTAAGCACTGATTCCTTTTCATAGCCAAGGAATTGTCTCTTAAGATAAAACACAGTGCATTCTCCAACCTCAAGCTGCCATTGAAATCCATTTCGATCTTGAATCAACTGTAGAACCAAGAAAGTCTTTCTACAAATTCGAATTCTATCCAGTCACAAACTTAGACCCTCCTTCACAATTGTTATTTCCTATGCTCCGATACCATGTAGAAATCATACCACATGTATGTATATCATGGATTGACCCGATCTAACAATGTAGTAAAGTTAAAAACTGAATCACTTCTAAAAATATTTTGCAGAATTAAAAACACAATTGCTAATGACATGAAGAAAAGAAGAATCAAATCAAACACAACACAGATAATTTCCCGGGGAAAGCTTGCTACTCAAAACCCCACTATATTCTATTATATATTCAACATGGATCATGAAAAAATTACATAAAAAACTCTTCTCACAAGAGCCCTCTAGTACTCAACTATTTGTCTCACACTGTCATAGAAAAACTGACCAATAATTAACCAATTTACTACCTCCAGACAACCTGCCTTGCTTGCACAATCCCTAACGAATAGGAATTTTGTCCTTCCTTGACTGCACAAGTATCATGGGCACTACAATGGGTGTTTGGTTGCATGGGTGCAACCCAATAATCCTACAACTGATAATAAACTTCCCTTTCACCTAGATATCAAATGGGTTTCCATTGGATCTGACATGCATGCAACTAATAATAGTAAATCCTCAGTTGCATGTGAGATCACTGATTGTGAATTAATTAATATTTAATTCACTGATTCTGTCACTAGTGTATCAAGCAGTTACAAGTAGCACAAATGAGTTTAAATCACTTAACTGAATTAAACTAATTACAACCTACATTAACTAATTCACCACTACACTTCGAACTATGTTACAACTAGAATTACTCTGCATGCCTCACCAACTACCTCTAACTCGAAATTCACTAGATAACTGAGCTTATCACTCTCATTTAACTATTAAAATTTATTTTTGAGATGAGATTACATTTTATTGTCCATCTTAATTAAGGGATAACTAAAATATAAATGCACAAAAAATAGCACTATGGACCCCACCCTAGTGTAGGTTCTTAATGCACTAGGCGTGGGTGCTGAAATTTTTTTGTTGAATCTCAACATCTTTATGATTTATGAATTGGTAGTTGTTTTATGAAGAAGAACACTAATAACCTAAGTAAAAAAATATACTAATGTAAAGAAGTAAAAAAAACACTCACAAGCAGTTACTAATAGAGGATAAATCACTTAATTGTTCGGCCCTATATTTCTCAATAGGTACCACAATATAACTTCAAAATAATGGATTATCTGGGAAGGCTAGAAATTAAATAAGTATGATTTATATATATAAAAAATTCAAATGTGTTACAAATATCCACCATCTACTTACATGTCACTTTCCTCTATCTACCTTTCCCCAAAGGGTGCTCCCCTTAAAATTTGTTGGTGGAGTTGGCATCCCAGATGAGACCCACATTAATAATTTCAACGAATTTAGGAATATATTGAGTAATATAAACCATGGTTTAATATACCATATATCCATCTACCATAGAATGCTTAGGATGTGCTCTTTGTTTAACCAAAGCCTTCAATGATTTCAAATGCCTCTCAACCATCCACATTGACCTTATGTGTATAGGTACACACTTTTAATTCTCCTCAACTAGGTGTATGATCTAGTGTTCTTGTGCATTGAAAAATGTCAGAGATAGATGCTTTTTCATTTCACACATTAGACAAGGAATTTTTCCCATCTAATATTTATTTCTTCTGTATCAATTTCTTTAGATTAAAACAATCTCCAAATGATGCAAGAAAATCACAAGTTTCAACAAAAAAGTATATATAATTAATTTATAAGTAAAATGTATCTAGTAAAATATAAGTTTCACGAAAAATTGAACAAATGACACTTTGCATATAAATCACCACTTGCTTCATGTATTTTTCAAGCTGATATATAATTTGTTTGGTATTTTTGTCAAAATTGTTTGATATATACATACTGTAACAAAAAATGAATCATCATTTATTCCTAAATTAGTAGCAAAAAAACTATAACAAGATGTTTCACCAATATAGAAATATATACACCAAAATAATTACCTTAATCAAGGTATGCCAATCATGATTTTTTACCCCACCTAATTCACCTTTCTTTGTTAGGATATTCTTTATGTTTGAAGTGTTGGAATAAATAATTACTTAGAGAGGTGGGGGGGGGGAGATGAATCAATAATTAATGTTATTTCTCTTTTAATTTGGAAATAATTCATTTGAGAACTCACAACTAAATATGTAAGAAAAAATGTAAAACATTCACATGAATGCACATCATCAACATGAGAAACATACACATATGGACAAAAGGATTTAACGTGCAAACCCAAAATGGAAAAAACACCAGTATATTTCTTATTATGAAGTAATATGAGCTCCTACTCAATTACATAATTTTGTTTGTGAGTACCCACTCATAGGAGGCCCAAACCCCCTTCAAATTATAAATTCAAAACTTTCCAATAGGTTCCAATATCTTATAAATGTAGGCCACAACCTGCTTTAACCAACTATTCTATTTTTGAAACAATTTTCAAACTAAAAATAATGGCCTACTTATATTATAAAAAAATCATAAAGGACGTGGTTTTCTTTCTTTTACAACTCATTCCTCTATGCTCTGCAAATACACACTAAATTTCCCTCTTGTCTACTCACCTAGATCTACTACACACACACACACACACTATTCTTGTCCCACATACAATCAACACATTCTTCTCTCAGCCTACTCTCTTACAAAGTCTCTCTCTCGCTCTCCAACAAGTGCTAACTTCACCTCTCAAAACCCTATGTAAGTGAAATTTACCGCTACACACTGATCTAGGTGGATATTGGTGGCCACCCACCTATTCCACCTAGTTAGTTTCATCAGTTTTCTTATTTAATATTTTTAGCAATTTTTCGGGTCTTGAACTCCCGGAGCCATTATGAGGCCCTAAATGGTTTTTTTTGGCATGAACTCTGAATATTTGAAACAAATCGTGGAATCAATTGTATTCATCGGAGAGATATTTATAACAAGGTATCATACATGCCAAACAAAGATAATATGACCAAGTTAATGCCACGGGAATTTGGCTACCCAAATAACCCCGACGGGGCCCAAAAAATCTTGGTGTTACATCTCATTGGGTTAAGGTTTTGGTTGTTTAGGGTTTTATCTTATTGTAAAATAATAAAAATTCCCTTGAGCCTCATTGTAACATAGTTCATAGGTATGTAGCCACCACATCTCTTCTCAAATATAAGCTACCATCACCCGAGCTAGTTTTTTTTCCATTCCGTCTGTAAGAAAATTTCAATATTTGATATTAATGAAATGAAGTGTTATTATTGTTGCATCTATGTGTTTATGTTTATTTATATATTTTATTGCATTCCTACATAAGTTTGGATCAGTGGTATCAAAGCAGTTTGCTCGTTCTTGATCTTTATTTTCATGTCCCCAACGAGGTCAGGGTATAAGGAGTTAGGGATCGATCTGGTTGAACCTTTGCAAGATCATCCTTGCAAAAGCCGATGACCTCCCATGGCGGAAGAATAGAAAGACGAGGGAGCAGGAGATCTTATCAAGATATTGCTCAAGGAGGCCTTCGAGAAACAAAGGAACTTAATGATGGATAACTTTACCCAGATCCTTCAACAACTACCCATTAGCGGTGCATCTTCATCCAGCAACCACTCTAGAGGCACCACTCCTGTCAAGGTACAATTAAACTTTGACATTCCCATATTTGAGGGAAAAATAGATGCAAACATTGTAGATATATGGCTGAATTTTCTAGAAGGGTATTTTTCGGTCAATGATTTATTCGATTGAGAAATATTACCTTTGCGCTCCTCATAGACATCCCCCCATGTCAAAGATTGGTGGGAAACCTACTGTGAATAGAGGGATGAGGAAGAACCCTCACTTTTTTATCCACACCCACTTGGAATTCATTTCGAGACGAAATCGAGGAACAATATTACCCTGTGGGGAGCTATGAGGATAAGTACAACCAATGGACCACACTGTAACAACAAAGGGATCAAGATGTGCACAAGCTGAAGAATTTTTTCCATACCCTACATACAAAGTTGGGTATTAAATATTCAGAAAAACACTTCGTGCTCAAGTACCGTAGTTGTTTGCACAGATACGTTCAGGAGGAAATGGAGTTCCTCGACATTACCTCGCTTGACACGACATATCGATATGTTTCCAAGCTCGACCATAAATTTAAGTAGAAGAAGAAAGAATTTCATTCCACAAATCTGAAGCTAGGGAAAGGCACCCCCAAACCATAGAATAATGGGAAAATAAAAAGTGGGGCCACTCAGGACAACCCGTCGAAGAAGCAAGTGAAGAAAAAAACCACAAAGCTAAAGAAGGACACGGGGAAGTGGTGTGAATTCCATAAAAGATCCACTCACAACACAAGTGAGTGTTGGGCCAAACAGACGCTGGTGGCCGAGTTGAAGGAATTTGAATTAGATGCATGTTCTAATTCTGAGTCATAAATAGACAAGGGGAATGATAAATGGAAGCAAATCATTGATGTGGAATCTAGTTCCACCGTTTCCACCACCAAGATCCAGAAGGAGGAACCCGAATATCTAAAGGAGGGGGAGTGCCTCTTCCATTCCCAGATGTGGGTGAAGGGTTCTCCAATGCAATTCATTGTCGATAGAGGAAGCCAAAAGAACCTCATTTCAATAGAGGTCGTGAAGTGGCTTGCCTTACCGACCACAACACACTCAAAGCCGTATACCATCGGGTGGCTTCACCAAGGAAGAGATATTTTCTTCAAGCAACAGTGCCACCTTCCCTACAACATCAAGGCCTTCATGAATGAGGTACTATGTGATATTTCTCCTATTGAATTTTTTGATGTATTATTAGGCCAACCATACTTGTGGAAGAGACATGCTATGTATGAGTCTAGGCCTCATTATGTTATTATTACTTTGGGAAAAAAGTTGTACAGGATACCATAGGTAGAACCACCTTCCGCCATCTCTTGGATTAATGCAAAGAAATGCAATAAGATTATTTCCCAAACCAGGAAATATATTTTCATTACGTTCACCCATAGCGCAAGAAGAATACTGTGGCCACAACCTCTAAAAAAATCTCCCCTACTTGGAAACAATATATGGACAAAGTCGTGGAGGAATACAAGGAAATTTTCTCCTCACCCACCAGGGTTCCTGTTTACTGTTAGGTTAAGCACTCTGTTGATCTAACCCCAGGCATGCTACTGCCTAATGGGCTGATATATTGATGCTATGTTATATAAAATGATGAAATCAGGAGATAAATCCAAGAGATGTTGCATAAAGGACACATCATGCCAAGCTCCTCACCCTGTGGAAGCTTGATCATGTTGGTATAGAAGAAGGACGACACGTGGAGACTCTGTATTGACTATCGGGTGCTGATCAAGATCACATTTTGGAACAAATATCCAATCCCACGAATCAATGACCTCCTGGACTAGATCAAGGGGGCCAAATATTTAAGCAAGATCAAGTTTAAGTCTGGGTATCACCAAGTACCAATCGAAGCCTCCGATGTGTGGAAGACTGCCTTCAAATCCAAGGAGGGCCTCTTTGAATGGCTAGTCATGCCTTTTGGTTTGAAGAATGCTCCCGCAAAATTCATGCGGATGATTTGGAAGAGCACCTCCACCACATCCGACAGGTCCTCTAAGCATTGCGACAACTAAAGTTGTGTGCCAATTTGGAGAAGTGCACTTTTGGCATGACCCAGGTTCAATATCTAGGATACATTATTGATGAGAAGGGGGTGCATGTGGATCCAGCCACGATCCAAGTCATTCAATATAGGCCAACCCCAACCACTCTAATAGATATCCACAACTTTCTGGGTCTTGCCAATTTCTACCATAGGTTCATGTTGGGATTTTCTCATATCACTTGGCCCTTGAGTCAAGTCACCAAGGGAGGACCGAAAGAAAAATTATTTTGGTATGAATCTCAACAGAAGCTGCTCGTAGAGTTGAAACATCACCTCTACCCCTGTACCCGTGCTCACATTACCAGACTTGCAACAACCATTTGAGATCAAGACAGATGCCTTTGACTATGCTATTGGGGCAGTCCTTACTCAACAGGGATATCCAGTGGCATATCACAGTGAGACACTTTCTGACACAGTCTAGAAGTACCCCACTTATGACAAAGAGATGTATTCCATTATGTAGCCCTGCCAATAATGGAAGCGTTACATTTTTGGCAAGGAAACGATCATCCACACAAACCACCCACCCCTACAGTTCATACATACACAAGGGAAGTTGCAGAATGATCGCCATCAGATGTGGTCCACATAACCGAAAGAGTTTCATTTGAACATCAAGTACAAGAAGGGAAACACCAATAATGTTGCAGACTGCCTCAGCCGACCACCGATCATGGCGCTAACCACCGTGCTCAAATCTTGTGGACATGAGACTTCTGATTGGCTGCTTCTCTACAAAAGCGATCCAAAATTCGGCCACACATACAAGAAGCTATTGGAAGATAAGAAATTTACAAATTTCACCTCTAGGATGCAATGCTATGTCACTAGGACAATTTTTTGTTCCTTCAAGCGAGCATTTCGGGTCGCTGGGAATTTCGAGGTAGAGAAAAAAATAGCAGTACTGCAAAAGTATTTTTACTAGCCATAACTTCGACATGATGTCGATAAGTACATCAGATCCTACACTTCCTGCACCATTTACAAACTGACCATCAAGACGCAAGGTCTCTATACTTTGTTAACTACTCCTAGTCAACATTGGGAGTCCATCTCCATGGATTACATGTCAGGCCTTCCTTCTAATAAGCATGGAAACGACTGTGTTTTTGTGGTCGTCGATAGATTATCGAAGATGACCATTATGGAAACCTCCAAAAAGAATATCACAACATAAGCCACTACTAAACTCTTCTTTTAACGAGTGTGGGTACACTTTATGATCTAATAGTCCATCATCCTAGATCGGGACAACATGTTCCTCATTACATTTTGGTCCAATCTCTAGTCGATGCTAGACACCAAGCTCACCAAGTCCACAACTTTCGATCCCTAAAACAATGGACTGACAGAGGTCATAAAAAATATGATTGTTCACATTCTGCGCATGTACAACTCAAAGCATCCATTCACATGGGATGAAAGCCTCCCCTATGTACAACAAAAATATAATTGGACTCTCCACAACTCAACCAACCATAACCCCTTTCAGGTGGGCCTGTGATTCCAACCAGTATGTCCCATTGACGTAGCCATGCCATTTGTTGATACTCAGGCAGATTCGACTCATGTCCAGTCTGAAGCTGACAAGGTGAAAAACTTCATTAAGCGCATTCAACACATCTGCCAACAGGTTCATGATATATTGGACATAGCCAATGCTAAGTATAAGCAATGAAATGATCAACATCGGTTGCCACACAACTTCCACGTGGGGAAAAATTTGGTTACATTTGCAGAAGGAGCGCCTCTCTGGACCCCACTGCATGATACACCCATTATGATATGGTCCATATACCATCACCAAGGTCGTGGGAGAAAATTATTTTGAGCTTAGCATTCCCCCATTCCTTGGCCTACACATAGTACTCAACGTGGACCACCTTCGACCATAATTTCTGCCATTACTGGACACATCCGACATTGAAGAACAAATCACCCCGACAAAGTTAAATCCAGAATGCATGGAACAAGGGTAAAACGATTAGATCATGGACACACAACTTAAAATAAATCACTAGAAGAATATCCAATTGTATCGGGTTGTCAAAGCTGGCCAATCCCTTCACCAGGGAAAGTGGTTCACCAGGGACCAGGTTCAAAATAAATTTCCCTACCTCATGGAGGCTCTTCAAACAATGGGGAACATTGCTTCCTAAGGGGGGAGGAATGATCTAGGTGGATATTGGTGGATAGCCGCCTATTCCACCTAGTTCATTTCATTAATTTTCTTATTTACTATTTTGATCAGTTTTTCGAGTCTTGAACTTCCGAAGCCATTTTGAGGCCCTAAACGAAAATTTTTGGGCATGATTTCTCTGAATATTTGAAACACATCATGATATTAGTTGTATTACTCACAGATTTATTTCCAACTAGGTATCATGCACACCAAACGAAGATAATATGACCAAGTTACAACCTTGAACCCTAACGAGGCCCATAAACTCTTGGTGTTACATCTCCTCAGGTTGGGGTTTTGGTTGTTTAGGGTTTTCTCTTATTGTTAAATAATAAAAAGGCCCTTGAGCCTCATTTTAACATAGTTCAGAGGCATGTAGCCACCACATCTCTTCTCAGAGATAAGCTACCATTGCCCGAGCTAGTTTGTTTTCCATTCTGTCTGTAAGCATTTTTTAGTATTTGATATTAATGAAATGAAGTGTTATTCTTGCTGCATCTCTGCGTTTATGTTTATTTTTTTATTTTATTGCATTATTTCATAAGTCTAGATCACACACACACTATTATACGTTTCCCACTTCAATTGTATTTAGAGGGTATACTTCAATTAAGCCTCGTAGTTCAAAATCATGCATTAATTGAAACAAAGTAATTCAATAAGAACTGAAACAACACATTTCCGATGATTTTAAATCCACATAATATTTTCTTCCACAAAACCAGTGACATTTAATTCTTCAACATGGCTGAATTTTCTTATTCAATTTTATTTTCACAGTTAACTTAATCATTGACCATGCATTTCACTTTCCAAGTGACAGATGATATACTTGGTTCATTCAATTTTAGTGTGGCACAGGGTGTATTATAACATTTCAGACTTTCCTGAGACTGGGAGTTTTATCCAACTCTATACATATCGTAACATTCCAAAATACCTTGAGTCTTGTCTAGTTACTTGAATGTATTTATTCCATTTAATACATAGTGGAACCAACATACTTCATTTGTCACTTTGATAGGTTGTAGAGGATGTCAAACACTCACATAAATGTGCTCCACCAACTCCATTGACCATGCTCTATGAATTAGTATAGTGCAATGTCATTGGATTTAATTCCTTTGCATGGGTGAGCTTCTTGAGGCCTTGAAATAAATTTAGCCATTTAAATGATTTAGTGGACGTTTCATATTTTAGCAGACCTTCAAGTTTGATGGAACAACTGCCTAACATGACCTTTATCCCAAATATGGGCTCAAATTTCAAAGTTGGTAGATAGGTCGGAGGTCGACTTGCTTTATCGTTTATGCATCTGCATTTGTCCTGCTTAGCATGGAGACCCAACTAGCCTAAAGGTCGGACTTAGGGTCATTTTATTTTGATTTTTTCCAAAGACCAATTAAAAGAAATACACAAGAAAAACTCAACAAAATGATCCCCTAGCGCAAACCTTGGGGGTCCTTCCATATCATCCAATATATGTCATGCTTGCATCATGTTGATGTCATCGATGCCTATGTGGTGCCATGTGTCACCCAAATTTGGCCAACTTTTCTCCCCAAAGTGTCCAAAATTTCATGCCACATGTCACATGCCTAGAATGCCACATTAATGTGTGTTGAAATCATCCTGTTGTCACTCAGACATTTCCACATGTGCTCACTCTACTGGTCCATGTTGTCACATGTCTTTTTCACTGGTACTATTGGGTCCCACATTGGTCAGGGCCAGGATCGTGTCAATCCATTTCTCACAACGAGGCAGATGGAAGATGACCCGATTGGCAGATGGTTTGAATGAATCGGGGGTAGGGGCTCGATTGTCCATATTTTTTTTTCAAGTGGCCCAACCTTCTTACTGCCAAAATTCAACTAGAAATAAATTTTTATCTTGGATACCTTATTTTGGACTTAAACATACCATTGGAAAAAGTTTTTCAAATCACTAACCTCTAAGAGCATTTGCACTGATCTCTTGAGGAAACAATTCCTTTAAAGAAAAATACCCCCAACCACCATGGTTATAATTATTTAGCTTCTTTAATTTAATTTCTACTATGATGCTTATCTATGAAATACTGCATCTATCATGAGACTCCCCCTGAACTGAACACACCATCGATCTATCATCCTTGCCCATTTGGAATCAATGCTAGCCAAGTTGACATCACTTCCAACACATTTGATGCCACCTATCATCCTAACAATGGAAATTGTCCAAAAATATCCCCCTTTGGCATTGATGACAATAGTTCAATTATAGTAGCTCCCCTTGAAATCAAACATGGTTTTATTCATCTCTGCCCCCCCGGCCCCTGCTCCCCCCCCCCCCCCCCCATAACATCTATAAACATCATTCCACTCTGCAATTTATTCTTCTCCGCATTTGACATCAATGGAAAATGATGCACTAAGGGAAAGAATCTCCCCTTGAAACTTTTCATCCTACCCATTATTTAAACCAATAAACTAAGTAGCTACCAAAACTCATTCAAATTGAGTCATTAGGTTGTACGAGAAACAACTCATATTTGTTGCCTAATATACTCAAAGTTTTCTTATGTTAGATGCTTCATAATTATATTTGCAAGCTGCTCATTAGTGGCCACATATTCAAGTCAAACAACATTATTAGCAACCATTTCTCTTAGAAAATGAAACTTATTTGGAATATGCTTGGTCTTAGAATGCATGATAAGATTCTTAGAGATGTTGATAGCACTAGTGTTTTCACACATGATTGGAATTAAATCATTCAACTCTACCTTGATATACTTTAAGGTCTACTTCATCCAAATAATATGTGTGCAATAGGTGGTGGAAACAATGTACTCAACTTCAGTCATAGATAATGAGATTGAGTGTTTCTTTTTGCTAACTTAAGAAACAATACAATCTCCCAAAAATAATGTTGCTACAAAGGTTCTTTTCCTATCATCAAGGCTTCCTACCCAATCAAAATCAATATAAGATTTTAAATTAAAATATTTACTTCTCGAATACCATAAGCCAAATTTTTTTATACCTTGCAAATATTTTCAAATACATTTTACAACATTGATGTGGATTTCTCGGGCTCGCCTAAAATCTGGCCACTAGGCCCACATCTTGCATTATGTCTGGTATAGAGGTGGAGAGGTACAAAAATATTCCAATCATTGATCCACATGTTGTCTGATTTACAAGAGGGGTTTCATCCTCCTTACATAGCTTATGACCAATAACCATGGGGTACTAACTGGCTTGCATTTTTCCATCCTAAATTTATTCAGTGTTTCTCTTAAATACTTAGATTGGGAGATGATGAGGCAATTTTTAGATTGAGTAATTTGTCACCCAAGGAAGAAAGATAGTTCTCCTATCATAGAAATCTAAAATTATTTTTTCATAGAATCAGCATATCGATATCCCATCTCTTCAAAAATCACTCCCAAAAATAATATCATCCACGCAAACCACAACAGCTAGTAGATCATCAATTTTATTTTTTATAGACATATTACTATCAACAATTCCTATTTTAAAACCTTTTTTCTCAAGATGTTTATCTAATCTACAATACCAAGCTCTAGGGGATTATTTTAGTCCATTTTAGTTCGTAGAAACAACCTTCATTCTATGAGAGCATGGACCCTTCTGGTTGTTCTATATATGTTTCTTTTTCCATATCTCCATTGAGAAAGGTTAATTTCACATCCATTTGATATACCTTGATATTTTTATGACTGGAAAAATTAAGAAACATTTTGATGGCTTCCAATCTTGCTACAGGTGAAAAGGTCTCTTCAAAATATATTCCTTCTACCTATGCATATCCTTTAAAAACTAGTATTTATTTGTTTCTTATCACTTGTCCTTCATCGTTTAGATTTTTATTAAAGACCCATTTGGTGCCTATAATTTTTTTGCCTTTGGGTCTAGGTACAAGCTCCCAAGTGTAATTTTTAACAACTTGGTCTAATTCTTCATTCATTTCCTTCACCCATACCTTATCTTCACTTGCGTGACTGAGATTTTTTGGCTCAATTTGTGACAACAGGGAAAGATTTATGTAGCTTGGAATGCCAAGGAATTTCATCCTAGTTTGAACATCACGTCTGTGATCACCTGTAATTTGAATTTTTGGATGTTATTTCCGCACATACCTAGAAGGAATTGTGTGCCTCTATTATGTATCTTATTCTTGATCTAAGAATCTAGAGGTTGAATCTTCTTCTTCACCGGAGTTCTCATTTTCGTTAGATGTCTTTGAACATGGTAGTATTTCATCCAATACAATATCAAGGCAATCTTCAACCCATATTTTCCTCTTTTTGAAGCATTTGCAGCCTTTACTCTTGGTCAAGTATCCAAGAAATATACACTCACCCACTCGAGAGTAGAATTTTCCAAGATCTCTATCATTTCTCTTGATATAACATTTCCTCCAAAATACTTTGAAGTGTTTCATTGATGTTGGTATCCCTTTCCATAATTCATGAGTCTTGTCACTATTAGGCCCAAGCTGTGTCCTATTGGCTAGATATACATTTTTTGTGTTTCTTCTCCACATAAGGTGTGTGGATCCTTCCCTTAATCCATCATTACTTTGGCCATTTCCTTGATTTTACTGTTCTTTCTCTCTACTACTCCTTTTTTTTGTGGTGTTCTAGCTACTAAGTATTGCCTCCTTATGTTATGTTCTTCATAGAATTATTCAATCTCTTTTAAGGTGAAATATCCTCCTCTGTCTGGTTTAAACAATTGATCTTTATATCTTTCTCATTTTCAACCTCATATTTAAATATATTAAACCTTTTTCAGGGCTTCTGATTTTTCTTTCAACAACATTTTCTAAGTGGTTGTTATGCAGAATTATGATCTATGAATAAATTAAATACCCTAAGTGTGGTGCTATGAACTTAGAACAATAGATGAAAGACTTTTCTACCACTTTCTCTAACAGAAATAGACACACAAAATGATAGAAGAACCTACTTGTGATCCAAGCGCTTCTTCTTCTCCTTTTGTCGCTTTTGTTGTCACCTTCAATCCAACTTAGATTGCAAGATTTTTTCATGTAATTATAAATAGAGAACATCAAAAAAATTGCAATATATAGATGCCTACTTATCTTAATCACTTAAATTGATTAAAAATGAAACATATCTATCATTCAAGAATCCATTGCATGAGAAATAGAATCATAAACGTATACATATATGGGAAAATGAACATCAATATTTATCAAAGAGTAGAAGGGGGAGGTTACAACCAATGATCGATTTGATGCCACCAACTCTAGCTTCATCCCATATTCATCACATCCAACATCACACCAGCAGTATATCAGTACTTTCACTCTCTAAAATGAGAATCCAACAACATTTAATTACCAAAATTCTTCCTTCCCTAACAGTAAGATCTGTGCTCAATTTATAGGGAAACTGCTGGTAGTTTCTCAATCAATGACCTTCTAATAATAGGCAAGACATGTTTCCAAGTTCAGAGGTGTTAGATGGACACTTGGATTCGAAGTTTGACACATATGGACTCTTCTAGAAGGCATTGTCCATGTGGAGATTCCAAAACAATGATAATTTCACTCCCATTTGACCAACTCACTCTTGAATGTCGGGAAGTGCATTGCAGTGCACCCCAGAATGGAGGAAGCTGCATATGCAATGCAATTAGTCCCTTTAGAGGCAGCGTTGGTGAGTTCATAAGTGATATAACATATACTTCAAACCTTGGAAATCTCACAACAAAATCCATGAATGAATTTTTCTTCTCTTAGGGCATCTCCCTATTTCATTGGTCCTAGGGATGATGTCTAGTTTGACTAAGTTATGGGGGATGATGCCCAAATTGACCTATAACCGCTGCCCCCTAAAGCATGAAGTCGAAATAATAAAAATATTTTTTGAATGAGATGCTTTATGATGTGATGAGCTAGAAATGAAGCAGAGTGGCGACCTACATCAATATTACAATACATTACATCATGATATTTTCATCTTAATCACGAATTGCTAAGGGAGGCATTCCCATGCTCAACACATAAACTATATAATAACATGTACATAGTGCAAAAAGTCATCTACATTGGAATGTTGCCCAATATAGACATGCCTACAAATATAGGCCCATGTTCGGATTACGATTTGCATGTAAGGTCACCATACAGATGATGTGTACAAAAATCCTAAAATCACAGCCCAGATGGCTGAAATCAGATCCAGAGTCTTCTTATCTCGTTCACTCGATCGTTCGGGCACAAGTATAGCCATGCAAATATATGATTTGTAGTTGAACATGGTAAGACATCGTTTGATTACCAACCAATGATGTGAGATGTTAAAAAACACGAGAGAACCGCCATTGATGTTAATGGCTCTCAAGGTACTGCAGTACATTTTGTAAGGCTTGAATAGATGATTTGATGTCGAACACTAAACAAAATATTTCGGTCAAAGGTCAGGAAGCAAGGATCTTGTCGATGCTGTAACAAGCCTCATGGTACTGGAAGATGATGTTTCTAAGTAAACTTCCTGGGTGATGATTTGATGTCGATAGGAAGCCACTTTATCACGAAACAAGAGCTACTGATTTCAGAGAAAAAATGTGACTTGATATAGCAATATTCAGGGATGACTGTCATGAAAATCAAGGTTTGAGTATTGCAGAAGGATGAGTATTCATGGGATGACTTCTCTTGAACATATCAATGACACCGAGATGATTTGGCAACATTGACCCAAAACTGAAGTGAAGGTATGATGAATCATAGGTATGAATGAACCATCAAGAAGATTACCCAACCCAAACAATCACAATGATGGAGTGAAATTTCATGTTCAAGAGTGACCTGCTACTGTAAAAGTTTTATTCACTTTCCAAAATTTTCCTTGGTCATTTGTTGACCGGTGCCTCTTTAGTTTTTAACAAGCTTGAGGATGATAACATATGCTTGATCTATAATTCAAACCTTCGGGTGAATATGCACCACTATTTAATAATTTAACAAGTCTACCGATAAATGAAAATCGATTCTTTCCATGATCGACAAGTCTGTCTCTATTTTATGTTTTAACGAGCCTAACGACAGTGACAACCCGATCCTTTTTCATATTTAGAGAATTTGAAAAGAGGAAAAAGGAAAAATCCATGAGTCCTTTTTCGTAATTTTTTCGCTCAGATCCAAAAAAGTGTAAAATGATATCTGAGAGAACCTCCTAGCCATGTTCGACTAAGGTTTTCCTTTTTTGTAAAAAATCCATCTCGGTCTGGAAAAGCGTTAAAATTATACTGAGTAGATGTCATTTCATTTAATTTTACGAGCTCGAAAAGACAAGTGCTCGATAATATTTTCACATTATTGGAGTCTGAAAAGCGCTAAAAGAAGACTCCAAGGGTTCATTTTTCGCCGTTATCAAAGCCCGAAAAAGAGATAAAAGTGCGCTACAAGTCCTTTCTCATTTTTATCAAAGCTCGAAAAATAAGGATAAAAGTATGCTTTTTCCAAATTTCAATTTAATTTACGAGTAGGAAAAGACGGAAAGAACTTGACAATGTTCATGTGTTTTACGAGCATTAAAGATAGCAAAAGAAGCTTGGTATTTTCATGAGTTTAACAAGTCTTGAAAATAACTATAATGGACTCGAGATGGTTTTGAATGCCCCCCTACAAGAGCACATGTCGAATTCCCCCTACAAGAGCACATCCCCCCAAGCTTCATTTCATTCACCTAAGTAGACTACTAGTTACTAATAGCTGGATGGAATGAGTGTTCATTTACGAGATCAAATGGAAGACTCGTCTTAATCAGGAGAGGATTTTTTTCATTTTTTAACGAGATTGACACAGGAAGATAACTATGCTCATGACCTGTTTCATTTTTTAACGAGGTTGAAAAAGTAAAATAACTATCCTCATGGCCTATTTCATTTTTTAACGAGGTTGTCACAGTCAAAGAACTATCCTCATTATGCAGTCAAACCAGTGGGTGTGTGCTGGAAAAGATGTAGTCTAACGAAGTCATCATTTAAGCAGTTTGATGAGCACCACAAATGACAAGTTATAAGATGCGTTGACAGGTATTTTCCAAGGTTTCCATTTAATTTAGGAATATTCGAGGGTAATTTATGTGGTATCATCGACCACTAAGGAGCATAACTGAGGGGGCCAACTTGATATTGAACTGAAGATGTGAATAACAGATCAAACCGTTCAATACTAATAAGGGAGGAACCATATAGGATTCCAGATGATGACATGGGTGAAGTTAATGGACAAAACATCGAAGATGAAGCAACAACAGATTCTGTCGCAGCTGAAACAGATGGTTCAGTCTGGGATGTTTTCTTAGCCATGATCAAATGACCCAATGTATACCCTATAGGATCTATGAGAACTCGAATAGACACAGGATCAAAAAAAGCAGATGAAGGTGATTGAGGAAAATTCTCGTACAGGTAAAGATCCTTCCCAAAATGAGTTGGAGTTAAAGGTGTTTCGTCTTGTGGTAATTCTTCAATCAATATTAAACCAGGTGGAAGGATTTCACTGTCAGGCACAAAGTATGTTTTAGGAGGTTGACTGCGCGATATGGGATACTCAATGGCTACAATAGATTGTGGGGTGACCGATACATGAAAAAAATTCGATCATTCGACTTCAGGATGCAGATGTTCTGGCAAAAAAGTGACACTATCTAGATCAACTTCTAGTTGAACAACGTGAGGTTCGGGAGGTATGGTCTCACTGATTGGATGACTCGTGAATTGGATCTATAATGATATAATAACCTACTTGTGATCCAAGCGCTTCTTCTTCTCCTTCTGTCGCTTTTGTTGTCACCTTCAATCCAACTTAGATCTCCAGATTGTTTCCTGCAAGTATAAACCGAGAACAAAAAAAAAACTGAAATATAAATATGCCTACTTATCTTAATCACTTAAATTGATTAAACACGAAACATATATGTCATTCAAGAATCCATTGCATGAGAAATAGAAGCATAAGAAAATAAATATATGGGAAAATGAACAACAATATTTATTAAAGATTAGAAGGGGGAGGTTACAACCAATGATCGATTTGATGCCACCAAATTCAGCTTCATCCCAGCCTCATCACATCCAACATCACACCAACAACATATCAGTACTTTCACTCTCTCAAATGAGAATTCAACATCATTTCTTTACCAAAATTCTTCCTTCCCTAGCACTAGGATATGTGCTCAATTTATAGGGAATCTGATTGTAGTTTCTCAATGAATGAATTTTTAATAATAGGCAAGACATGTTCCCAAGTTCAGAGGTGTTATATGGACACTTGGATTCAAATTTTGACAAATATGAACTCTTCTAGAAGGGACTAGCCATGTGGAGATTCCAGAACAATGAGAATTTCTCTCCCAATTTACCAACACACTCTTGATGTCGTGAAGTGCATTTTAGTGCACCCTTGAATGGAGGAGGTTTGATATACAATGCAATTAGTCCCTTTAGAGGCAGCGTTGGTGAGTTCATAAGTGATATAACATATACTTCAAACCTTGGAAATCTCAAAATAGAAGTTATGAATGAATTGTTCTTCTCTTAGGGCATATAGAAACTGAAATTTAAGGGGATGATAGATCCTATTTCATTGGTCCTGGGGATGATGTCTAGTTTTACCAGGTCATAGGGGATGATGGCCAAATTTACCTATAATAGTGGCCCAGGTAAAATCAACAATAAATAAAATAAAGTACCTTTCCCCTCTTGGGAAATTTGTTCTTGTAAGACCAAAAATATCATTGTGAACCAAATCCATATGTTTATAGGTCGAGAGTTCATTTGTCCTAAACTGAGTCCTTGTTTGCTTTCCAAACTAACAAGATTTACAGATTGAGCTATCAGAATTTGAAAATCTTGGCAGCCTTTTATTTCTTCTGTTTTTCTTATTTTTATTAGGTTGTTGAAATTTATATGACCAAGTCTTCTATTTCACAACCATGTTTGATTTTTCTTACTCAGGTAGCAATTTACTCTGGAATCATCAAATTCATACACATTGTTGTGATTCTTGACTACCTTTCCTAAAAGCTTCCCATTATATACCTTTAATATCTCATAGTCTCTAGATCGAAAAGTCACATTGTAGCCATTATCACACAGTTTAATTACACTCAAAAAATGATTTTTGAGGCCTTCCACATACAACACATTTTTGGCCTTGTTCTTCCCATCAAGATTGGCTATGCCCTTTCCCTTAATTTTTGCCAGGGAATTATTTCCAAAGATGAAATTATTCCCTTTATGTTTTTTTTTTGTAAACAAGAACTTACTCTTGTCCCCAGTCATGTGTTTAGAGTAGCCACTATCCACATACCATCTATTTTATTGATCATGTGCAAACAAAGCAACTCCACATTCCTTGTTTTTCTCAATATTTTTCTTCCAAATTCTCTTGTCCCTAAAGAATGATGGCTTCTCGGTGAAATGTGGTTTGGTAGAGTATTAAACCCTTCTTATTGATCTGAAATTGTGTGAACAAAATATTTCTTATACAGAGATAGACAGTAGGGGCTTTTGCTGGTTATTTCACCATTACTAGAAAGGATGAAACTAGAAGCTTCTGGCCCTCTTATTGGCTCTGCCTAAAGAAATATAAGGTAAACAATAAATCAATCTGTCAATGAAAGTATTTGTTTATGTTTTCAAAGTATTCATTAACCAAATTTTATGTGTGCATAAGCAAATTCAAGTATTCTGCAATGGAAGTAATGTAGTTTGAAGTGCAACTAATGAGTTTTGATCACTGTATAAGTCTCATTGGGAAAAGTGGAGTTATGAAAAGTTATTGTTTAATGTATTAAAATCTGAAATATAACAAAAAAAATGCACAGCATAACAGTAAGCATTTGTTTAAGCAGTTCACCCCTCTCTTGGGCTACCTCTGTTGGGTCCAAAAGCCTCCAAATAGGCTTTTCCTCTTTTCATTAATGCTCAAATTAAGTATTACACTGTGAAAAAAGCCTCAAAAGGCTAAATTAGCTGCAAATTTAGAAATAGAGGACTGAAAACAGTAAACATCGACTATTCATTCACCTCAAATGGATGAGTATAGTCCAATACAGCTGATCTTTCACCAAGCCCTAGTGGCTCCACAATCAAATTCGCTGGTAAAATCACTAAAAGAGTGCCTTGATGGCTCTACAACCTGTCCCAACAGCTCCAGAATGCTTCAATACCCCAAAATAAATAAATAAATTGCTTCAATTGGACTTCCCTAGCCAAAGTTATGGCTAACTAAATTTTTGCCCAGTGTCCCCTTGAAAAACTCCAGTAAGTGTGGAGAACTGCCAGATAACTCCGAAAAATTAGGGAACGACGCTAAAATTGGGGCACTCCACCATAATACCACCAACGTTGAGGGATAAGGAGTTAAAGCCACGTGACCGGGCCCGTTGGAGGTGGTGGTTAAGACTTTGAGTTATGGCGTTGAAACTTTAATATAAAAACCATATATGAAACGTGCCTCCGCACCAAGCGCCGGTCCTTGTGACCAAGACCCAAATGTTATGCATGCCGTTTCATTTAGGACTGGGTTTCGAGCATTGAGGTCGTATGCGGAGGGGGCTGGCCCCTTTGGGGCCCCATTTGAAACAAATTCAAACTTCAAATAAAACTTCGCGCGCATTCTTAATAAGAACTTTGTGTGGCTCGACGGTTGAGCCGTTCGTTTGTGTCCGCCCTGACCCGGGGTCGAACCCTACCGTGAACATAAAAAAATTTTAAATGCCATTTCGTTTGACCTTGGGGCCACGTGGCGGCCTCCGGGCTGGCCACGTGGTGCCCTGTGATTGGCCGCTTGCAGAATATTCCGCAAAATATTCTAATTCTGTGGAATATTCTTTTTTTAATAATTTTTTTTTAAAGTCAAATTGGCCATTTTTTTTACTGAAATTGGCAAACTTCAAAGCTGAAAAAATTTATCATACAGCTTCGTTTTTCAATGCCGTTCATGTCTACAGGATTTTTTTTCCGAGCTCTTTCCAATCGATCTAGTTTGGACCAATTCTGAGCAACTTAATTTTTGAGCATTTTTCTACAAGAGACTGGATCTCCTGATCACACCTCCCAAATGGGAAGCTTTTGGACCCCAAAAGCTCTCTAACTAGTGAAACTGATAATGTGGAGAGTGATTCTCCACTCTTCCACCCTTGAATAACTAAAATCTACCCGATTTCATCAAATGGAGCTTTTGAGAAAATGATAAACTGTCTCTGGAATCAACTGATCGACCATTGCTAAGATTGATGGAGTCATGATGCAAATTATTAAAATTTGCATAACAGCAATTGTAATTTGCAGAAAAAAAAAAACTTTTTCTACACTGATCAAACTCCCCAGAAGACTTAAAATAACTTTCACCTTGCAAACTGTTCCCATGGCGAATTCTACCATTCTAAAACCAATTTTTTCCCATGTTGAATTGTGTGTCCTTCTTGCTTGCACTGCTTTTCTTTGACACTTCATTCACTGCATTGGCTGACCCAAAAGGTAATTTGTGCAACATAACATCATCTTCTTTCAAAGACAAACTATTATCAAACTGAGACATGTTATTAGCAACATCATAAAAAGGTGAATGCTAAAAATCTGGTCGTTTCAACATTAACAAAGTTAGACTTTGACTTGCATTAACCAGTCTTTTCAATTGACTTGCATGGAGTAAAGAAGATTCCAGCTTCTTCTTGTGTGCTCTCACAATTTACTCTTTACCATCTTTGAACAAGTGATACTTGTTTTCATGGCGATGAAAGATAGCCTTCCTGTCAAATAAATAAGGACTTCCCAAAACAATACTTGAGATATCAAGCGACACCACATCAAGTTCCACTGTGTCAATAAAATGTGCAGTTATTGCAAAGCGCAATATGCACTTCCTTGAGACTTGCAAATTGGCATCCTTGCATATCCATCCAAGTGGATAAGGCTTCGGATGTGGAATGGTCTCAAGTTTAAGCTGCTTGACCAAGTCTTCAGATATAAGATTAGCTTGTGACCCACTGTCAAATAGTGTGTCAATTTTGGTATGTTTTGAAATTACCCTCACATGGAAGAGCTCTATCCTCCTCTTTTCTTCATGAGTATCTTTGTGACAATTCAAAGAGCTAGAACTGGGAGTTGTGTCTTGCACCACTTCTTTCCCCTTAATGTTATTTAAAACCATGGCTATGCTTTTTGTCTCATCACCTGAGTCTGACCCTAAGTCTTGCTCAACTGTTGCTACAATTTTCTCCTTTTCTTTGGTCTTGTTTTTGTTCTTGAATTTTTCTGGTTTCAGTTCAGGATGAAGCTTCCAACAATGATCTTCATCATGACTTGTCTTCGAACAGTTCTTGCAAAAGAACTTTCCTTTTTCTTTTCTTGAATTTGAAACTCTCTTCTTTCCTTTGTTTTTGAAATTACTATCCTCATCAAAAGTATTCTTTCCTCTAGCTTCTAAATGTGTAGCCCGCACACAAACTTCATCTAAACTGGTAGGATTGAACATTAGAATAGTATGTTGTAGGTAATTGTGCAAACCTCCTATGTATTTCAACAAGGTGTCTTGACTTTGTAAGTCTACTCCAAGTAGAAGTGCTCTCCTTCTAAACTCTTGGGTATAATCTTGCACATTTTGACCCTTAAGTTGCCTAAAAATTTTCCAATTCATAATTTCTTTCTGAATATGAGCAAGAGGATAAAACTGTTTCTTAATATCAGTAATAAACTCATTCCAAGTTAGAGTTATCTTACCATGCTTTTTAATTTCCTCCCTGGTTTTGGCTTCCCACCAAACCAAAGCTGCTCCATCCATTCTCAATGATGCTAATTAGAATTTTGTGTCATCATCATGCAAATTTTGAATTCTTAGATAGACTTCCAGCTATCTAATCCAGTTATCCAATTTTTCTGCATTCACATCACCATTAAACATCGGCAACTCAAATTTTACATCAAGCTTTAACAAAGGATTTCTAAGAGATGTTTTTGTTTTGTGTGACTGATTAATAAAAGTTGAAGAGGATGATGTGGAAGAAGAGGATGACGATGGAGATGAAGGATCACCATTTCCTCCATTCCCTTTCTTAGACTTATCATTGTTTTTCTTCCCTCCTGAAGAATCTCATTCTTCTCTTTGGTTTCTAGACCCTTCTCCAGCAATCCTATCATTTCTTTCTTGGTATAGAATCCTAACCATCTCAATCATGTCCAAGAAAGATTTTCTAAAGACTCTTTCTTCTTCCTTGGGATCCATTTCCTCATGTACTTCTCCTTCTCTAGAAGACATGTTTGTGGCTGATTCTAAGGCTAATGAGGATGAAATGGAAGGTGGAGATAATGGCACTTTAGCCCTCCTTGGTTGAGGATTAACTTGTTCTCTAACCAATTGACCTTCCCCTCTTTTCAATTTCAGCCTAGTAAGCATCAAATTTTGCAGAATAACACAATATTCTTGCACAAATTTCACAAACTCTTAAGCAAAACCTAGAGCTCTGATACCAATCTGATCTGAAATTGTGTGAACAAAATATTTCTTATACAGAGATAGACAGTAGGGGCTTTTACTGGTTATTTCACCTTTACTAGAAAGGATGAAGCCAGAAGCTTCTGGCCCTCTTACCGGCTCTGCCTAAAGAAATATAAGGTAAACACTAAATAGATCTGTGAATGAAAGTATTTGTTTATGTTTGCAAAGTATTCATTAACCAAATTTTATGTGTGAATAAGCAAGTTCAAGTATTCTGCAATGGAAGTAATGTCGTTTGAAGTGAAACTAATGAGTTTTGATCACTGTATAAGTCTCATTGGGAAAAGTGGACTTATGAAAAGTTACTATATAATGTAGTAAAATTTGAAATATAATAGCAAAAATGCACAGCATAACAGTAAGCATTTGTTTAAGCAGTTCACCCCTCTCTTGGGCTACCTCTGCTGGTTCCAAAAGCCTCCAAATAGGCTTTTTCCTCTTTTCATTAATGCTCAAATTAAGTATTACGCTGTGAAGAAAGCCTCAAAAGTCTAAATTAGCTGCAAACTTAGAAACAGAGGACTGAAAACAGAAAAAATCAACTATTCATTCACCTCAAATGGATGAGTATAGTCTAATACAGCTGATCTTTCAGCAAGCCCTAGTGGCTCCACAATCAAATTCGCTGGTAAAATCACTGAAATATTGCCCTGATGGCTCTGCAACCTGTCCCAACAGCTCCAGAATGCTTCAATACCCCAAAATAAAAATAAAAATTCACTTCAATTGGACTTTCCTAGCCAAAGTTATGGCTAACTGAAGTTTTGCCCAGTGTCCCCTTGAAAAACTCCACTAAATGTGGAGAACTGCCAGATAACTCTGAAAAATTAGGGAACGACGCTAAAATTGGGGCACTCCGCCATAATACCGCCAAAGTTGAGGACTAAAGAGTTAAAGCCACGTGACCGGGCCCGTCGGAGGTGGTGGTTAAGACTTTGACTTATGGCGTTGAAACTTTAATATAAAAACCATATATGAAACGTGCCTCCGCACCAAACGCTGGTCCTTATGACCAAGACCCAAATTTTATGCGCACCGTTTCGTTTAGGACTGGGTTCCAAGCATTGAGGTTGTATGTGGAGGGGGCTGGCCCCTTTGGGGCCCCATTTGAAACAAATTCAAACTTCAAATAAAACTTCGCGCGCATTCTTAATAAGAACTTCGTGTGGCTCGACGGTTGAGCCGTTCGTTTGTGTCCGCCCTGATCCGGGGTCGAACCCTGCCGTGAACATAACAAAATTTTAAATGCCTTTTCGTTTGACCTTGGGGCCACGTGGCGGCCTCTGGGCTGGCCATGTGGCGCCCTATGATTGGCTGCTTGCGGAATATTCTGTAGAATATTTTGTGGAATATTCCTAGAATATTCTGTGGAATATTCTTTTTTTAAATTTTTTTTTTTTTAAAGTCAAATTGGCCATTTTTTTTACTGAAATTGGAAAATTTCAAAGCCAAAAAACTTTCTCATACAACGTCGGTTTTCAGTGCCGTTCACATCTACAGGATTGTTTTTCCGAGCTCTTTCCAGTCGATCTGGTTTGGACCAATTCTGAGCAACTTCATTTTTTAGCATTTTTCTACAAGAGACTTGATCTCCTGATCACTTATACATTCACTTTCCTTGCGACCAAAATTATTACACTTGAAGAATTCAATTTCATCCATTAGGGGACATAAAGGATTCCTTTTCCTAGGGGTGAATTCTGAGCTATAGAACTTCCATAATTTTTATATATGATATTTTCATCTTTCAACTTTAAAAATTATACAATTAATGGATTTATCTCCAAAGACATGAAATTTATAGCAATATCCATAAAACAATTTAGGGTACCTGACATTTGAAATTGATAAGTTTGATTTTATTGCTTCTACCTTAGTTGTATTGTTGACAGATTTGCATATCTTTGTGGAGGAGTGTTTGATATTTTAGTACTCTTTCTCCAACATTGAGTGCTTCTTTGAATTGGTTTTGGTTTATCTTCATAGATGTGCCTTGTAATAGCTTTGCAAATTTCTGAGGGCCTATCAATCATGTAGACCTAAAACTTGTCTTTCCTTTAGAGGAATTTCATGATTCAAAATATTCCAGACTTGTATTGCTTTCTGGAGACCTTTGATTGCTCAATATGTGATTTCATTTCTTCGTTCCTTAAACAAATTTTCTTTTCTAGATCCTTCTCAAACTTGGACTCCTCAAGGTCCATTTTCAAGGAAGCAATTTACGCTTCTAAACTATGTTTGTTCTCTTCCCATTCGAGGATCAAATCATTTAGAACCTTTTCCTTTATTTTTTCTTCCTCCAACTTGAATTTTAGAGACAAAATTTCTCATTTACATGTTTATGAAATCATATCCTTTTGTTCCTTGATCAACTCTTTCTTCAAGGGTCTATTATCATCCTCTAGTTTTTCACATGTCTTTTATTTTTCTTCTAATTTGAGTACTATGTTTTATTTACTTTTAATGGCTTCTCCATGTTTTTCTCTTTGATAAAAAAACTCCTGATTTCAAATTATTACATACATTCTTTACTCACAAAAACTACTCTTTTGGTTTCATGTTCTTATTTATATCCTTATTTAACTCATTAAGAGCACCAATGAGCTCCCATTCGAGAGCCACTATTCCTTCTTCTTCCTCAAGTTTTGAGTCATTCTTGGATTTGGAGTAAACTTCCAATGCCATGAGTAAGCATTCATTAGGCCCACCTTCAGAAGAATCCTTGTTTTTTTCTTATGATGTAGATTTGTCTTCCTTAGAGTAGAGCCCCTTCTTTTTGAAGGATTTCTTCTTTTGAAAAATTTAAGCTTTCTCTCTGGGCTTCTGAACCTTATCCTTTATTTTGTTTTATTTATAAGGGAACTTGGAAGCAAAATTTCCATATTTTCTACAGTCAAAGCATTTAAAGGCTAGCTTCCCCTTATACTTAACTGAACCACATTTTCATTTTCCTAGAAAAATGAGCCAAATCTTGATCATATTCACAACTGGGACAGTCTTGGTGATCTTTATGCTCCTTATTATTTTTAGACACGTTAAATGTTGCCTCATTTGGTTCAATATTCTATTTTTCTAATATTATCTCATAGGTTGTGAGGGTTCCATGTAGCTAGTTTGTTGTAAGATTTTTCAAGTCTATCATATCCTCGATGGATGATATTTTGGCATTGAATGTCATAAGCATAGACCTACAAACCTTTTGAACAACTAATTCCTCTTTGAGATCTTCACCAAGTCCTGTAATAATGTTTGTTACCTCATCAAATTTAAGGAAATATCTACTATGGTTTCTTCTTCATTCATCCTTGAGATCTCAAATCTTATTTTGAACGTTTGGAGCTTAGCTTGCTTGAATTTCTCATCTCCTTCACGAATATTATTAGGTTTGTTCCACACTTACTTGGCTAACTTACAATGCATTACCTTTACTAGTTCAGATTGACTAAGCCCAAAGAGAATTGAATTATTATTTTTTTAATTGCTTCCATAGATATTTTTACCACCAACATCTATAGGAGGGTTTTCTAGGACAACATAGTCAACTAATACAAAGCTCCAAACCTCTACCCCTAGAGAAATGGAATATGCCTCCATCCTAAATTTCGAAAAAACATAATTTGTCCCATCAAATATTGGTATATTACTTGAGTACGCATCCTAATTATCTTGTTTAGACATGATTCCTTATAGATTTACCTTCCAGTGGTTAAAATATTCCTGAAGGAACGATTCTTTGATACCAATTGTTGGAATAAGGAATTAATGATGGGGGGTGGGGGGGGGGGGGGGGGTGAATAATTAATTAATGCCTTTTAAAAATAAATTAAAGCTATTTCTTTCTCTTTTAATTTTGCAATCACTCATGTGAGCACTCACAACTAAATATGTAAGAAAAAATGTAAACCATTCACATGAACACACATCATCAACATATGAAATATACACATATGGATACAAAGATTTAACGTGGAAACCAAAAAGGGACAAACCATCAGTTTTTTTTTATTATTATGATGTAATTTTACCTCCTATATAATTACATCAATTTGTTTTTGAGTACCCACTCTAAAGAGGCCAAAACCCCATTCAAATTAGTAATTTGAAACTTTCCAAGAGGATCCAACCTCTTATAAATGCATGCCACAACTTGATTCAACCAAATGTTCTATTTTTCATACAATTTTCAAAATAAAAACAATGGTCTACTTCTATTAAAAAAATGAATAAAGGACCTGGTGTGTTGTATTTTATAGCTCATTCCTCTCTCCTCTGAAAATATATACTCAAATACCCTCTTTTTGTTCTCATATTACTTTGCTGCACACACACACACACACACACACACACACTATTCACATCACAGATACAGTCAACACATTATGCTCTCAACCTACTCTCGTGCATAGTCTCACCCTTGCTCTGCCACAAGTGCTAATGTCACCTCTCACAACCCTATATAAGCACCATTCACCACTGCAAACACTATTCTACCTTTCCCACTTCAACTATATTCAGAGGGTAGACTTTAGCTAATCCTCGTAGTTGGATATCATGCATTAATTGAAATAGAGTACTTCAATTAGAATTGCAACAACACATTATTGGTGAGTTTAATTCCACATAATAGTTTCTTTCACGAAACCAGTGGCATTTAACTCTTTAGCATCACTAACTTTGCTTATTCAATTTGATTTCCATAATAAACATGATCATTGACTATGCCTTTCACTTTCCCATTACAACTAAAATATTTGGTTCATTCAATTTTGTATGGTGCAGGGTGTACTGTGTCTTTTCACACTTTCCTGGGACAATATTTTTTCTCAAACTTTGTACATATCATATAATTCCATAAGATCTTGGGTCTTATCAAGTTACGTAAAGGGATTTCTTCCATTTAATACATAGTGGCACTAGGAGTTCTCCGTCTGTCATTTTGACAAGTTGTAGAGGAATTCCATCATTGAAATAATGTGCTCCACCAACTCCATTGCCTGAGCTCCATGAATTAGTACAATGAAATTTCATTGGAAATAATTCCTTTGCGTGAGTGAGCTTCTTGAGGTTCTGAAATGAATTTTGAAGTTTACAAGATTTAGCGGAGGTTTCAACTTTTAGCAAGCCTTCAATTTTGATGGATCAACTGCCTAATATGGCCTTTATGCCAAATATTTTCTTGAACTTCAATGTTGGAAGAGAGGTCAGAGGTTGACCCGCTTTACCAGATAATTTTTGTGCTAAATAGCTTGGAGGCCCGACTTAGGGTCATTGTCTTTTGATATTTTCCAAAGACCAATTAAAGCAAGTACACCTGAAATACTCAATAAAACCATCCCTTGGTGCAAACCTTGAGGTCCTGCAACATCAGTCAACATATGTCATGCCTCTATCATGATAATGCCATCCATACCTACATGGGGCCATGTGTCACCCAAATTTGTCCAACTTGGCCCCCCCAAAGTGTCCAAAACTGCATGCTACATGTCACATGTCTTGAGTACCACGTCACCATCTGCTGACATCATCTTGCTTTCACTCAGGCACTGCCATGTGTCCTTGCTCTATTGGTCGATGTTGTCACATGTATTTGTCACTAATAATGGGTCCCATATTGGTTAGGGTTGGGGCCGGGTCAACCCGTAGTGAGGCTCGACTAGATCGAGGGTTAGGGCCCAACTGTGCATCTTTGTTTTTCAAGTGGCTTGACCTTCTTAGCCTTCTTACTACCAAACTTCAACTGGAAATATATTTTGATCCTGGAGGTTTCTTTTTTGACTTCAATATACCATTGGAAATTTATTTCAGATAAATTTCCAACTGTGCCACTTATAGGAACATATAAACTAATCTCTTGAGGAAAAAATTCCTTGAAAGGAAACAAACCCCAACCACCATAATTATAATATTTTAGCTTCTTTAATTGACCTGCTACTATGATGATTCTGTACTAAAGACTTCATCTATCATGAGAGTCCCATTGAGCTCAACACACCATGCATCTTTCATCCTGACACATTTGATATCAATGCTAGCCTAGTTGACATCAATTCCAACACACTTGATGTCATCTGCCATCGTAATAATGTCAATTGTCCAACATGAAGAAAATCCATTGGGAAATTTGTTTTTTTAAATGGCCTCTTTTACATCCTCACATTATTGCTCTATCAATGACCATGGAAACACACTTACATTTTGGCCTCTATCACTATTTGAGTAAATCACAATTTGTATTCCATGATTGGCCTCCTTAATGTCATTACAAAATTTGACAATTTTTTCTTTGTCACTCTTTCCATCTAATATTTTTCATAATTTTTCTATTATGTTCTTCCTAATATTGTGATTTGTATCAAACAAATAAACAATTTCTAGGTGCTCATAGTAGGGGAAACAACTGAATTATATGGGATAACTTTTTATTCCTCATGGAAGCGCCCCATTATTAATGCCTTCATGATGACCTTCAAGGTGAAGCATTTTTAAAAATATTACAACAATGCTTGTCAATTAGTCCATTGAACAAAATGTAGTAAAAATATAAAATATTCCATTAGAGGAAATTTCAACTAAAAAATAGCCACCTATGAAAAAATTAAGAAATTAATAGAATAATGTCATGTACACAATTTTTTAATATATCATTTTTATTATTTTAATTTTATCAAAATTAATCAAATAGATTTGAGGTTTATCAATATATATATATATATATATATATATAATTTACACAGTATATTTAATAAAATTTAAATTACAAAATAAATGTGAAATTTAAATTAGTTATGCGTCATAAAAAAACAGACTTAACCCATGATTTACCCTTCATTAAAAATATTCTTGATATTATAAATTTTATAAAATAAGATATTAATTTTATTTTTAATATTTAATGTAATTATGGGTCACTTGGACACCATTTACGCTTAAGGCAGGTAAATTATATTATTAAAGAATTTTCCAGTGCCTAGTCACACATGTATCTCCTTTGATTTTTAAAGGATTTGAATTGGCTTACACATTATGACAAGGAAATTTAATGTTAAACTTTTTAAAATCAAATTTTCTCTAATGTAAACTTTTCATGTATGATACATCGATGATTTGTCTATCCATACCTTGATGATTAATTTTATTATATTGTAATTTCCATAGACAAGGTAT
The DNA here is from genome assembly GCA_034641835.2 of Pinus albicaulis. Lineage (NCBI taxonomy): Eukaryota > Viridiplantae > Streptophyta > Pinopsida > Pinales > Pinaceae > Pinus > Pinus albicaulis. The sequence continues at coordinate 706,942,948 of CM076579.1, forward strand.
CATTTTCGGTTTTTTTAATAAAGTCTCTTCTTTCCCATTAAAAATATGTTTTTCAATACTTCTATACCTATAGTTCTTAGAGAGGAAGTTCCTATACTCATCAAACACCCCCTTTCCTAAACTTCTATAACAATGAGATTTCATCTTAGGACGACAAACTGGACATGTAAATTTACCCTTCGGTTGAAGACCTACAAGAGATGGATTAAATTATACACTAATTATTTGAAGTATATTATTTAAAAACAATGCATGACATGAATTTCATAAAAGTACACTATTAAAGTGCAGTGTAACATAATAACATACGATAGAAATGTGTTAGCCCTGAGGCATCATGAATTTTCCATACAAGCTTTGCATGGAATTGAAATTCCCTTAATTCACTCACTGGTCTAGAGATATCATACATAGTGATGCCCTTCCATAACTCTAGAAACTCGTCAATAAGAGGCTCGATATATACATTCATATCTTTGACTTAGTACTTACCTAACAGATTAAAGATATAATACATAATTAATACATATCTTGGTAAATAAAAAAATATCAAACGTACAAGACATATTCATGAAAAAAATAAGACAAATGAGATGTTATCTTGTTGAAAATAATTAATCTATACAAATAACTAGAACAATCATTGCTAACATTATGTGCTCCCTCTTTATTGATATCCATGGAGGAATGCTATTTTTTATAACAAAAATAGACCACATTGAGTAAGTAGATATGAGCTCCCCAAATGGATTGATATCATCAACTGCCAATAAAAGCCTAAGATTATGAGGTTCATATTTAAAATGTGGCCATATTTCCTTTATCTTCTTAAATGCATATCCATTTGTAAGAATTCTATGAACACCATATTTAATTATGTTCTTCGCATGGTAATCCATAAACTGTGCTATGATTTTTCACTTGAACAATCATCGCAAATGTGGAATTACATGAATATAATGAAGAACCTTGCGAGGTACTTTTTTTGTTTCTTGATCGGTTTGATATCTACTAATTTTACATTTTGGGCATTCTTCTTTCAACGCATGTTCTCCTAGATAATATGATTATGCATGAATAACTTGATACCCCATTCCAATATATTCATAATGGCATGTAAATCTCGATATGTGAGAGGTAAAACATTTGACAATGGTAACATAAATTAATTAAAAAATCATTACTTCTTTGTGTAAAGAATATTATCGTATGTATTGCATCCAAATTTAATAGATAATCAATTAACAATAAAAATAGATGAAAAAATAAAACCTTTATCATCATGTACTAAATGTCACAAAATATATAACATACCGTAGGAGCTATGTGAAACAAGTGTTTGACAAACCATTCGTAACATTTAATTTCACTAGGAATGATATAGCAGAGAGAATACTTATTTTGTAGCCTTCATAAAGAGGTTTTGTTGCCTTCTCAATTATAGGTCTATCAAAAACACCATCTAGTTGGTCAACATCAACATCCATTCCAACATTTTTAGATGTCTTATGGATAAATATATTTATTCCCTCTTCTTCAACTATGTTATTAGAATAACCATCTTCTTCCATAGAAAAATTAACTTGATACAACAATCGCTTGTACAACAACCACATCATCTTGATCCATGGCTAGTGCCCTAGGGAACTCTTTCTTTATAATTACAAACAATCAAGTAATATTAGTGTATATAATAAATATTAAAATGATAATTTACAAAAATATATATATATAATATAGGAAAACAAAGACAAAAAAGACAATGACAAAGACAACTTGGGTGAGAGTGAGAAACAAAGAAAACAAATTAATGAAAAATATTATTGAATATGTGGAAAAAATATAGGAAACTTGTTAGTTTTCTTAACATGTATAAAGAGAGATTCTTTGTGAGATATATACTCACAACCAACAAAAGCAACCTATTCATATTTTTCCTTCATCGTTTTGTGATATTCTTTCTTGATTTTACTTGGAAACCACAAGTTTGGTGTGGATGGAAACTTTCCTCGACCCAACTAATTTGAGACCACAGTCTAATTTGTAAGGAGTTCAGAGTTGAGGGATTAGGGGTTAAGTGTAATATTCCAAATTAACAATTAGCTAATTGTAATATTAATTTCGATTAATTCTGGCATTTACTAATGTTGGGAAGAAATAAAGTGGGTAGGGAACCCTCAAATAATAATTAAGCTAAATAAAGTCTTTTCCTAAAGTCCCTAAGGGAAAATTGTGGCTTTAGTGGTGGGGTTGAATTGGCCTTAGGTGGTAGCGTAGAAGAGGCACGAAAAGGATAGCGTGGGATGGGCTAGAGAAATTCAGCACATGATTGGACCAAGGAGAGGCAGCATAGGCCAAGGTGGGGTCCAAGTAATATGTTGGGCCTCAAGTAATACGTTGGGCCTCAATGGACAAAATGAAATAGGAAAGGCTCATTTTGGTATGCATTCATATTATTTTCTCTTGGTCATTTTAACTAAGTACGCTTGAGCCAAAGATCCAAGTCTGCAGTGTTGTTTAGCACACGAGATATTCAAGTGGAGATCTCAACCTCTACCTCGAGGGACTTTGAGTGCCTGCTTAGGAGAGGAGTCCTCCATTTTGGTGAGAGAATTAGATAGCAGCAACAACACGAAGAGTGTAGCCCCTTCAGGACTGCATAGAGGAAGAGTAGATTATGCAGTCTAGTTTCGTGTAGGTGCTGGGATTATGGAGGGCAGTGGAGTTTCAATAGGAGATTTGAAGGAGAGGCTAGCCACCTCCTACCAGGGATTTTGGTAGCATTCTGGAGGAATTTCCCAAAATTTTCATTCAGAGGTTCAATTTATCTAGTAGAGCAGTGTGCCAGGCCCAAAGGGGCCAATTTATAGGGTCGAGATTTCAGGAAACCCTTCGCGGGTTTTTATGGGTTTATTGAGGAGAGTCCGATGTTCAATTCCCAGAATCTTCTAAGCATGGGAGGCATCCTAACCAATAGTCTTAATACAACTAGTAGGAGCATTTTTTAGGCTAGGCGGCGCAGTGATTGAGCCACACATAGCTACTTACAGTAGGATTTTTGCTTGGATTTGAATTTCCCTTCAGCCTACCTTGAGAAGGCCAAGGTGCAATCCTTTCAACACCACACTTGTACTCTTTTCCGACATATTAATAAAATGGCTCAACGGTGATTTTTGGTTCCAAATTCTATGTTTGATGGTGTATTTATTTTTGCTAAAATTTTTAGTCTATTTTATTCTATATTACTGTTAAATTCCAATTTGGGATATTACAGTGGTATCACAGCTCATAGAATTGGCACAATGTGTGGAGCACGCAGTCTATGACACTAGAAGATAGACAAAACATTACCCATCGAAGGCAGTAGAGGTGGTAAATATGGGGGAGTTAAGGAGAAAGGGGGAAGCAACATTTGGTAGCCTCTTAAAGGCCCTGAATGATATAGAAAAAGGAAAAAAGGGGATGTTGGAGGGAATCAAGAAAAAAAATAGGAATAAGTGCATCCATCATGAGTTCCTAATTGGGGAGACTTCAGGGGTCTCACAAAAGTGTGACCACCCTTCACCAGCCATTCACCCTCAAACCTTCAGTAGGTCAACCAGGACCATGTTGGCTACATTTTTACCTCGATTACTAAGTGAGAAAGGTAAGCGGGATGATCAGATACCCATGGGAGCTTATTTCCAAGAATGGGAGTCCATGTGGGAAAAATTCAGAGCAACTTTTTCCTTTAGATATTACTGCCAACTCAAATAGGACGAGAAAGTTAGGAATAGTAGGGGGTCTATCACGTAAGTTTATAAGTTACAGTGTACCATTGGGAGGATACCTTTTCCCATGTATGATGGATCCACCAAGTGCACGACATGAGCTCGGGTGGAAAATTTTGATACCTCTTTCCAGATTAATCAGATTATAGAGGGGTAAGCCATAAAAATGGATACCTTGCCCTTGGAGGATTAGGGCACAAATGATTGTGGAGAGTTCATAGATACACCTAGTGTGACGCAAGAGTCACCTTTTTTGGAGACTCCTTTGACTAGTCTGATTGGCATCTTAGAGGAGAGAGTGGAGCATACACCCATAGGGCCATCCATTGATGATGTGCTAAGGGATAGAGTGGCATTAGATGATGGTCACCCATAACAGTTTCATTAGTTCCATGCAGACCTTCTTGCATGGAAGAAGAAGGCCACGATAGTGCGACAGGCTGTCTTGCAACAGAACGAGGGGTTGGAGGTCTTGAGATCAGTTTGTGCTGACTCAACATCCAAACTTAATCACATTTATGGGTGATTGGATTCCCTAATGGTCCAACTATAGTGCACATTAGGGCATCAGATCCACCCTCTTTAGGCATACATAGATGAGGCTTATATCACTAGTAGGTTTCCTTTGCATAGTGGAGAGGGAAAGGAAAAGTCACCTCGACAAATTTTGGGTGTTGAACAGGATGGTGAGATGAGGCGACATGAGTTGTATAGGGTGAAACACTTGCAGTATGGAGGGTTTATTCTATGTGTGGGGACTCTTTCATTCGATTCCTCTCATGGGCTTGAATGACGAGAGATTATAAGTCGGTACCCGGTAGAGTGGATGGACTCATGGAGATGATAGTAGTTTGGAGTAAAGCACAGTGGGGGCTTCCAGACACTGAGGGAACTAGAGGTCCAAGTTGGAAATGGGATCCAGGTGGGGCATCCTATCTGATATTAGACATGCGATATGGATATGGCATTGATGAGGTAGCTGCTCTAGCGACTGAGCACATGCATTCTATTATCCTTGATAAAAACTAGGTTTGTCTTAGGTAAGTTAGGTTGGGTCATTTGGATGAAATAAGGTCATGAAGTTCATTAAATTTTAAAAATTCTACATAGTTTAAGGGGTCTAAATAGTGATTGATCATGTAATAAAGGTCTTATCAAGGTAAATTTGAAAAAAAAGTTGATTTCATGGGTAATAAAGGTAATTATGTGAAACTTGGTAACTTTTTCTAGATTTCGCAACGTAGCCAGTGTAAAACAATATAATTTCGCTATGGAAGTGCTTGACAGTTCCGTAGTGAAGTTTCCCTCCTGAGTACTGGAAACACTACAAATTTGTTTTTCTACTAACGGTGGGATAATATGTGTCTTGTCATAATTTCAATGGTCATTGCACACTTGGTCATCATGGTACTATTCAATTATGTGTCGTCATATGTCATGTGCATGCATGGTAATCATTATTCCTCACATCATTTCGTTTTTCCCACTCAATTCCTCTTTCCTAATTTAGCCCAATCCCTAATTCAATAAGCATAACCTTATCTTCATCCTTGTAAGTTGTTTGAACACTTTTTACAGTAGTCTAGAGTCTTGATTTTTGTTCAGTATTTGTGTTAGGCTAGTTGTTACCTGTGTTAAGAGAGGTGCTTGCTGTCTCAAAACAATTCTGCAGGTGTGAAAGAAGAATTTGATCAACACTGTGTTTGAAGGTATGGCTTCACATAAAAATACAAAAAATGGTGGCACTATGGTCATATATGAGCCCAAGAATATGAGGCTAATTGAAGAAGACCCCATCTTCTTACAAGCTTTTGAAAATGCAGGTTGCATGCGGTTCTAGCAGAAACTGCAAGGGTATCATGCACATGTGTCTAAATATTTGCTGTAAGCTTCATTGGTACAGGTTCAAAGGTGGTCACCCTCAATTTTTCTGTGTCTCCAAATAAAATTTCATAGGCAACCGAGATTCCAAGGTCTGGAGAGGAGTGGTTTAAAGAAATAAAGTTTAATATTCAAAATTGTGACGGGTTTCTAAAGGAGGAGCACATAGGCATAAACATCAGCTCATGCATCTCTAGGACTTGCCTCAAGGACAATTATTCAAAACTACTGATGGTGATTCAGAAATACTTTACTTGTGAAGGTATATTTCACATGATATATCAATGCCACTTCAGATTGTTGCTTCATTTCACAGGTAAACAAACTTTGGATTTACCATTTTTTCTATTTAGGAGTTTAGGAAAAATGGCTGATAAGGTTCAAGCTAAACCTGAAAGCAACGACACTTCTATTTTTCACCATGGTTTGATAAAATTGTTAGTTACGGAGGAGTTAAAGAAGTTAAATAGGGATTGTTCCACTTTTCCGTTCTTGAGTGGGTATGAGGTGGATGTCCTCACTCCAAGAAGGACACCTGTATCAAAGGAAAATACTCCAAAGAAAGATAAATAATCTAGGGCTGAAACAGAGGTTGAACATGAGGTGGAAGTGTAGACAAAGGTGCAGCCCATGGTGGAGCCTATGGAGGTAGAAATTGATAAATTGCAAGAGACAGTGGTGCCTTAACAAATCCCTACCAGCAGTAAAGTCAAAACTGATATAAGAACCCATAGAAGGATCACTAGAAGGTAGATAGAGGGGAAAAGAAAGCTAGAAGATATCTTGCAGGAAATTGACAATGAGGAATCTCCTGTTGTGAAAACTGTAGAAGTTAAAGGAGAAAAATCCAAGAAAAAGAGTCTTAAAGCTAAGAAAACAGACTTTTCCAAAGAAGACTCAGGTTTTGTTTTTAAACCTAGGAAGCCACTCACTAGGTCACAATTATCAAAGGGAGAAAAATATGAGAAGCTGCATAAGGAACCAAAAAGGGAGAAACAACCAGCAAGGGAAGAAATAGTAGATTTATCTCCAACAGACGCTGAGGTGAGCAAGGAAAGGAAGGGCACGGAAAAAATTCAAGAAAAATATGAACTAGAGCTTTTAAAATAACAACTTAAGGAAGCTAGAGAAGAGATTTTGGAAACTAAGCTGGAGTTAGCAGCCTTTAAACAAGAGAGGCATGAGATCATAGGCTTCAACAAAGAAGTGAGAAAATAGATAGATTTTTAGGTTGAGGTTGTAGAGGGGTGAAGGAAGATGTTGAAGAGGAAACTTCCTCTGCATAGAATGATGAAAGATCTCTTCAGAAGGAACAAGTGGTTGCAATCAGAAATAAGGAAGTTACAAATCCAAGTCATAGAATTAAAAATACAAATGGAGATGGTGCAAGTAGAGTTGACGAAAAAAGGTTTAAAGATGATTGTGATGGAAGATGACCCTGCTTCTCCTTAAAATATGGTAAGACACACCTTTTTTGGCCACTTTTTGTCTTAGGATATCATATCAAGTCATTTACAGGTCTTAAAGCATGTTTTTGGAGTTAAGGAGAAAAATTGCAAAATTTGGTGAAATTAGGCAAGTTCGTAGCGAGGTCCAGGCTTGAAGCCGAGTTTTTGCTATGAACTCGATGTAGAATTTTTTGAAGAAAAACTTCCCAAAAAATATCATGTCAGGGGTAAATGAAGGCACGTGTTTAAATTATTATACCAAATGAAGATCCTCTCACAGGCAGGAAAGTCAAAAAATTTGCAGAAGGTGGTGCTATGAAAATTCTACGAAAACTACGCTAAGAACTTGCCTAAATACTCTATTTTTCCAGCGTTCTAAAGTTTTGGTATTTTTGAGGCATTTAATGCATTTCAAGAAGGAGATGAGTCATTAAAAGAAATTGTGAAGTGTCATTGGGACATCTGTTGACGAAGACAGCTAAACAATACACTTCATAAGGTTGAGATGGTAGACAACACATCAATTTTGCCACGTCACAAATGGAAAGCTCATCATCAAATTCAGTATATTAGGACCTGAAATCCAGTATGACAGTTTTCCACCTGAACATGGTTGTTTTACAACTAAACACAGTTGTTTGGTTCGATAGCCATCATTAGCATGGGTTATTAGAAGTTCTTGTTGATGCAATTAATAGTGATAGAGTCCTTTTTTACGACAAACGCTTTCAAATAGAATTATCTTTATTTTTTCATCAATGTAATGGAATCATTTTTGGATTAGATCTTTAGATAAGTTTCGAGAGTCTAGCCTAGGTGGCGGACCTATGTAAAATGGAATTTACTCTATAAATATAGGAGTTTTAGAATTATAAGGGGCTGACGGATGTAATGACCATAGCTACTATGTAATTTGTTTTCACTCAGTTGATACACAGTTGCCGAAGTGTTTTGTTCAGACCTGAGATTCTGATTGAGCTTTTATGTGTTTGTGTCCTTTAATCTTTTAAATGTTGATTCAGATTTCTTATACATGATTACTTGGAATTCATAAAATATTATGCTCCAACTTCCTTTATGTATTATGTTTGTTGTTAGAGTTATTTTGTAAAAGCTCATGTACCTCAGTTTCCATGAATGATAATTTTTTTTAATTGAATTTCCATGTTGACTTCATGCCCAATGGTAGCCCTCACTCATCTTCCACCCAAAAAAATAATCTAAAAACATATAAGAGTTAGCCATCTTCATTATTGATCAGAGGCTCAATATTTAGCTCAAAAATGAAAGTGCTCAAAAATTCTCCAAACCAAAACGCCGCGTAGAGCTCATCGCCAGGATTCTGACGCAATTCATTTCGTCCAAATCAGACTCCGGATGAAGAAGTTATGACCTGCTATCTGTTTTCCCAAATAGGTAAAAAAATGTGCAGAACAGTGATAGACTGCTGACTTGGCAGTCCAATAAACATTTCAGGAATATCTAGGGAATATTCTTCAATTTCAGCTAATGACACTGTGACAAGTGTCAAAGTACGATTTTCCATTGATACTTTGGAATTGATTTTTTTTCCTCCTATTCTAAGGTTGAATGAGGTTTTTTTTTTTAGGTTGGGGTAGTCCAACCAGAGCTGGACATGTGGTGCAGCCAAAGGCCGCCATGTGTCCCCTATGGTGTGGACCCATCCAACCTTGGATTAAATTTCGAATTCTCATATTTCAAAGTCCAGTTATACATTATGGATGGTATATATTATTTTGATCTAAGGTCGAAACCTCAGTTTATACATGGCATTTGGCGGAATACTATATCGTGGACATGGATAAATACAGAGGTTTCTATGATATACATGGCGAGAAGGGTTAAATATTACGGTGGAGGCTCTATACATATGGTGGAAAAAAATTTCCTTGGCAAAGGCTTCTAATCTGGCAGAGGTGCTACATTTGGCAGACTGACACTAGACTTGGCAGACATGCATATATGAATTATACACCAAAGTTTAAACTTTGGCTATGTATTATTATACCACGAAACAAAATATGGTGTGGGAGTTGGGGTCAAACCAACGACCACTCCCATGCCACTTTTGCGTGCTACTGCTTTACTTCTCTGTGGGTCTTAACCCATACTTAAAGTTTAATAGCGCCATTAACGGGGGTCCAGAGGGGGCTAGCCCTGCGGGCCAACCCCCTCCCATATGATCAAATGTGGAGAACCAAGGGTGAGCGCCTTATGAACCGATGATAATTTTTGAATCTTAAACCCGTTTAATTAAAGTCTAATCCGAAGATTAATATGCGTTTACCACTAAACTAATCCACCACTAAGCTTATGGATAACACACAGTTTAATGAAGAACTTATCTAGTAAGCCATCATTAACTGTGTGTTAATACGTAGATTAAATTAGCAGCAATTATGGTGGAAGCACTATTTTAAGACGAAACTCCAAATGTAGCCATGTTAACTAAACATTTTCCAAATTTAGTGGAGAAAATGTAGGAAAAATGGTTTTTTCAATAACTGAGCCAATTTTCGACCAATTTTGGTTCAAGAAGAGTCATTATTGGTAGATTTTGATGTTTTGGAGCCACTGGAGTAGGTTGCAGAGGAAAAAAGAGACTGTAAACATCATTTTTTGACAATTTAAGCTAATACAAAGGCCCATGCCATGGAAGCTGGACCAAGGAGATGTAGCCCAGGATGGGTGAAATCCTTCATCAAAAACATGTATTTTTTATTCGATTTTCATGGTTTGCTGTGTTTTTATATGTTGTTGTTCAAAATTTAGTTTCCATGCTTTTATGTTCATGAAATCAAATTAATATCCACAAGTTTTTTTTTTTATCAATCATAAGCACATCTATAAACCCTTGTAAAAGAAGAAAACATAAGCACTTCCATTATAAATCTGAAACTGATATTAGCACAAAAATAACTAAAAATCAAATTTAGATCAAGATGGTATCAGAGCAAAGGTTATTTGCTTGCTTTTCTTTAGATTGTGCAAGAAGGGTTATAATAGATGAAATTATGTGATGCTTACAAGGTTGAAGTTGCAGAGAGGAGAAGGGAAGATATGGCTTGCTAGTCCTGAGGTTAGGACCAGAAGAAAGAGAGCTGAGAGGGCATCATCTTCACCCAAAGTTCCACTCATAGCTGCACTTGAAGCACCTCAAGTTCTATCTATAGAAGTTGAGATTGAGGAGGTACAAATTTCACAAGAAGTTGAGTTGATTGAAAAGGTACAAGCGTCAGAAGTTGAGCTTGAATTCTTAGCCATTATGTCAGGTGCTTGAGAGACTCAAGGAAATTCAAAAGAGGAATATGTCAAGAGAGAATTCAATGAAATTAAGGGAATGGTTAAAATCATGTTTGATGCATTCACTGTAGAAAGGGCATGAGAAGGTTCTAAGCCTCCACATGGAGAAGGAACTTCAGATGATAAGAAGGATGGAGAGAAGAGTTTGAAGGGCAGTGGAGGAAAGCCACCTCCATCTCCACCATCCTCATCCTCATCATCTTCCACTTCCACCACAAAAACCACCGACACTCATTCAAAAACCATAAAAGGAAAAACTCCATTTCTCAAGTTGGACATCAAGTTTTAAATTACCATGTACAATGGTGAGGTAAATGGAGAGAATTTGGAAAATTGGGTCCGTTAATTGGAAGTATACAATATAATTTAGAATCTACAAGAGGACGACATAAAGATCTAGTTGGATTCATTGAGGCTAGAAGGAGAAACACTAGTTTGGTGGGAGGCAAAGACTCAAGAGGAAATGTGAATCCATGGTAAGATATCCATTTCTTGGGTTGAATTTATTTATTCCATTAAAAGAAAAATTTACCCATTACACTATATGCAAAAATAAATTATGAGTTGGAAAAACTTTAGGCAACTCAAGGGCCAAACAGTTCAAGAGTATACCCAAGAGTTTAGAAATAGGTATTTGTTGTTAGGTGTAAACTTGAATTCCCAAGACACACTCTTGAAATACATTGGGGGTTTACATTCCTATTTGAAACATACTATCCTTATGTTTAACCCAAGCAACTTGGATGAAGTATGTGTGCAAGTCACACATATTGAAGCAAAGGGAAAGAACATACAAGAATATGATAGTAAAAGGAAGTCATTCAAGGGTAAGGGAAAACAGAAGGGAGTAAAATGGAAGGGAAAGAAGAATGCAACCATTAAGAAAGAAGGGGAGAAAACTACATGCAAACATTTTTCCAAAGAGGGGCATGATGAAGCCCACTGTTGGAAACTACATCCCGAACTAAGGCATACAAAAACAAATAACAAGGGGAAACAAAAGATGACTGCCACCACACAACATGATCTTGGATCCAATTCCGGTGATGAGACCAAGATCGTAGCCATGGTCAAAAAGGGAAAAGAAGGCATAGCAAGTACGAGTTCCTCAAATAGTCACAACAACACTCCAAATCAAGACACAAGGATAGAATTGTTCCATGTAAGAGTGATTTAAAATCATGTAAAGATTGATGCATTGTTTGATAGTGGGTCACATGCAAACTTGATTTTAGAAGACTTGGTAAAAAATATTAACCTTGAAACTATACCACATCATAAACCATACCCTTTGGGTTGGATAGGTAAGAATGTCAATTTACAGGTTACAAGGAAATGCATATTTCGATTTTCCATTACTGCACACTTTGTTGATGAAGTCGAGTTAGATGTGGTTCCACTTGACATTTCCGGGATTATCTTGGGAAGTCCATATTTTTATGACAGGAAAGCAGTGTTTTATCACCATGAGAACAAATATCATTTACTTAAGGACGGGGTGGAGTATATTGTGAGAGCTCATCGCAAAAAGCTGAATATTTCTTTAGTTAATGCAGGGAAAATGAAGAGGTTATTTAATGCAAGTAAAAATTTTGTGCTTCTCATGATCAAGAAAAAGGATGATGTTGAAAGTGAATCTTTTGAAGTATGTGATGAAAAATTAAAATCTGATTTGTTTGATGTGGTAAGTCAGCATGGCGAGATGTTTCAAGAACCAAGTGGGTTACCTCCAAGAGGGGAATTCAACATGAGATTCAGCTGCAACAGGATGTTCCAATTCCAAACATTGGTATGTATCACATTTCAATTATGGAGAGTTTGGAAATCAATAAGAAAAGCCAAGAATTTCTGAAAAGAGGTATCATACACCCATCTACTTCTCCATGCGGTTCACCGATTGTTTTTGTACCAAAGAAGGACGAGACTTGGTGCATGCGCATATATTTCCGTGAACTGAATAAAATCACGGTAAAGAATCTTTATCCACTCCCATGCATTGATTATTCTCTTGATCAGTTAAAGTATGAAAATTATTTCACTAAGATAGACTTACGAAGTGGTTATCATCAAGTTAGAATAGCTGAGGAGGACATTTGGAAAACTACATTTAAAACTAGTCAAGGATTATTTGAGTGGTTAATATGCCATTTGGTCTAACAAAGTCTCCAGCTACTTTCATGAGAGTTATGAATGATTTACTAATACCATTTCTATATGAATTCATCATTGTTTACTTAGATGATATTTTGATATTCAACAAATCAAGAGATGAACATGTCATGCATGTGAACAAGTTACGTGATGTCTTGAAAAAATAGCAGTTATTTTTAAAGATGTCAAAGTGTGAGTTTGGCAAGACTTCTTTAGTGTATTTGGGACACATTGTTGGAGGAGGTGAGTTGAAGATAGACCCTTCCAAAGTATAGGTCATTTTAAATTGGCCCAAGCCCTATACGGTTACGGAGGTAAGAATCTTTCTTGGGGCAGCACAATATTGGAGGAAATTCATTGCTAATTTTTCTTCCATTGCAGCTCTATTACATGCATTGACAAGTGTCAAGAAATTATTCCATTGGGGAGATATGTAGAAAAAATCATTTGATTCTTTAAATAAAAATATCATTTCAACACTGGTATTGGCTTTTCCAGATCTTAGACAACCCTTTGAGATCCAAATAGATGCAAGTGATTATACCATGGGAGCAGTTCTCATGTAGCATGGTAAGCCTATTTATTTTAATTCCAAAATTTTTAATGGAGTTGTGACTAACTATCCCACCTATGACAAAGAGTTGTATGCATTGGTATAAAGCGTAAATAAATGGAAGCACTATTTGATGGGGAAAGAGACCATTATCCATACCGACCATCAACCGTTGCAGTAATTACAATCACAGTCAAAGTTGCAACAATCAAGACACTTCAGATGGATGGGATTTCTACAACAATTTCATTTGGTTATCAGGTATAAAAAGGGAATCTACAATAAGGTAGCTGATATTCTCTCTAGGTCTATTGTAAATTCATCTATTATACTCAAGCACAATTCAGTTATGCATGAAAGTTACATTGAACAATATGCATATGATAGTGATTTTCAAGATGTGTATGAAAGCTTGACTCGAGGAAACCAAATTGAAAGAGCTAGATTATCACATGCATAATAGTTTGTTGTATCACTTGGGAAAGTTATGTATACCACAGGGAGAAATAAACAATATCATAAGGGAGGCACACACTTCATTGATTGCTGGACATTTTGGTGTAGGCAAGACGGTAGAAAATCTCCAAAGGTATTGTTATTGGCCATGCATGATTGATATTGTATCTCATTTTATTAGAGGATGTTCTTTATGTGCAATAAGTAAGCCTAGTAATAGGAAACTTGGATTGTACACTCCACTTCTGATTCCTTCACATCCTTGGGAGAGTATCTCAATGGATTTTGTAGGTGGTCTTCCAATGTCAAGGAAATGTCATGATTACTTGTATGTTGTTCTAGATAGTTTCAACAAAATGTGTCTTTTGATTCCATGTAAAAAAATTATAGCTGAAAAAACAACTCATCTTTTCTTTCAAAATGTATGGGTTCATTTTGGTCTTCCTACTTCTATTGTAAGTTATCAAGATTCCCGGTTTGTTGAGAATTTCTGGTCAAAATTGTGGGACATGATGGACACAAATTTGAAGAAGAGTACAAAATTTCATCCACAAACATGTGGTAAGACTGAGGTGGTTAACGGGAAAATAATTCATCTTCTTAGAGGTTATTGCAGAAAACATCCCAAGTTGTGGGATGAGCAGTTGCATTACATTCAACATGCACACAACAGGGCAAAGCATTCTTCCACAAACACATCGCCAGTTGAGGCATGTCTTGGGTACTTGCCAAGATCGCCTTTGGACTTCATCTTTGAGAAATATGTCACTCTATATGGTCATAGTGACATAGATAAGGCAAGGAAGTTCATTGAGAAAATTCAGTTGGTACATCACACAGTGCAAGAACAACTTAAAAAGAGTCAAAGAAGCTACAAGGTGGCAAGGCATGATAAACATCGTGTTGATCACAAATTCCAGGTTGGAGATGAAGTTTGGTTATATATCAAAAAATAAAGATTGCAAGAGGAAGGTAAAAAGCTTAAGCCAATCCTTTATGGTCCATTTAAAATTATGGAAAATATTGGTAGCAATGCATTTAAGCTAGACTTTCCTCCTTATATGCAAATATACTCTGTTGTTAATGTTGAGAATTTGGGGTTTTTTGAGCCTCCTTTGATTGATGATCAAGGAGAGCATGCTCAACTTCAATCAATAGATGATTTCTCGCCAGAATATCTTGATGAACTTCAACAAGATCTCATACCTGAAAGAAGAACTAGAACTTCAAGGAGAGGGACTGTCGATTACCTTAGAGTGGGACTCAAGGGACAAAATCCTTCCAAGGCCAAATGGATGGAGATTGAAAGGGTGAGGGAGTTTTACCCTCACTTGCTGAATAATTGATAGTATATTTTTGGGTCCAAAAGGCTTCTAGTGGGGAGGAATGATCAGAGGCTCAGTATTTGGCTTAAAAATGAAAGTGCTCAGAAATTATCCAAACCAAAACGACTGCATAGAGCTCATCTGTAGGATTCACAAGCAATCCATTTCATCCAAATACGACTCCGGATGAAGAAGTTATGAACTACTGTCCATTTTTCCAAATAGGTAAAAAATGCGCAGAACAGTGACAGACTGATGACTTGGCAGTTGAGTAAGCTTTTCAGGAATATCCATGGAATATTCTTCAATTTCAGCCAATGACACTGTAACAAGTGTCATAGTTAGATTCACCAATGATACTTTGGAATTGAATTTTTTTTCCTCCTATTCTAAGGTTGAATGAGAATTTTTTTAGGTTGGAGTAGTCCAACTAGAGCTGGACACGTGGTGCAGCCAGAGGCTACCACGTGCCCCCTCTGGTATGGACCCATCCAACCTTGGATTAAATTTCGAATTGTCATATTTCAAAGTCTAGTTATGCATTATGGATGGTATATATTCTTTTGATCTAAGGTTAAAACCTTAGTTTATACATGGCATATGGTGGAATACTCTGTGGTGGACAGGGCTGACTACGAATGTTTCTATGCTATACATGGTGGACAGGGTTAACTATTATGGTGGAGGCTCTATACATACGACGAACAGATAGTTCAACTGGCATAGGCTTCTAATCTGGAAGAGGTGCTACATTCGGCGGACCGACACTAGACTTGGCGGACAAACGTATATGATTTATACACCAAAGTTTAAACTCTCGCTATGTATTATTATACCGCAGAAAAAAATATGGTGCGGGGGTCGGGGTCGAACCCACGACCACCCCAGTGCCACTCTGGCACGCTACCGGTCTACTACTTCGTGGGTCTTAACCCATATAGACTTCCACCCATACTTAAAGTTTAAGAGCGCCATTAACGAGGGTCCGGAGGGGGCCAACCCTGCCAAAAAAACCCCTCCCATATGATCAAATGCGAAGAACCAAGGGTGAGCGCCATATGAACCGACAGGAAATTTTGAATCTTAAACTTGTTTAATTGAATTCTAATCTGAATATTAATACGTGTCTACCACTAAACTAATCTACCACTAAGCTTATGGATAACACATAGTTTAATGATGCTCTTATCCACTAAGCCATCTTTAACTACGTGTTAATCCACAGATTAATTTTTGAAAATTATGGTGGAAGTGTTATTTTAAGGCAGAACTCCAAATTTAGCCATGTTAACTGGACATTTTCCAGATTTAGTGGAGAAAATGTAGGAAAATTGATTTTTGCAATAACTGAGCCAATTTTCGACCAATTTTGGCTCATAAAGAGTCATTATTGGTAGATTTTGATGTTTTGGAGCCATTGGAGCAGGTTGCAGAGGCAACAAGAGTCTATAAACAACATTTTTGCACAATTTAAGCTAATACAAAGGCTCATGCCTTGGAAGCTGGACCAAGGAGATGTAGCCCAAGAGGGGTGAACTCCTTCATCAAAACCATGTGTTATTGATTCAATTGTCATGGTTTGCTATGTGTTTATATGCTATTGTTCAGCATTTAGTTTCCATGATTTTATGTTCATGAAATCAACTTAATATCCACAAGTTTGTTTGTTTATCAATCATAAGCACATCTATAAACCCTTGCACAAGAAGAAAACATAAGCACTTTCATTATAAATATGAAACTAATATTAGCACATCAATAAATAAAAATCAAATTCAGATCAATTATAAGATTTTTTCTTGAATATCTTACCTTTTTCTTGAGATATACCTCTCTGTTTGGAAGGCATAACTTCCAACCCCAAGTGGTTTGAAATAGTTACATCAAATTGAATGTTGAACAACCAAATTAATCCCAGTTTGGTGATAACACATTCCTTAGGGAAGTTCCAGTCAGAACTAGCATCTAGGTGGTTTGTGAGCAGAATCCATGGGATGTATTGGCATGTTATTTGTGCATGGGGTCACAAGATGATTATCATTCCCTGGTAAGAGCTTGTGGGAGGAGGTGGCATGGGTAGACCACCAGACTAGGCATTGTATGGAGATGATGTTCTCCCATTATGGTATTAGGCATATGAGCCACCAAAGCTCAACACAATAGAGATATCCCCTCTAGTAGGTGTGGCATTGGGATGCTCAAGTTTAAATAGGCAGTTGAGAAGGTGTAGATCACATCATGGTAGATGTACTATTAGGATGATGGGCACATGGGAACATATAGGATTCCCTATGATACATGGGGGTAGGGAATTGAGCGTTGGTAACCAATGGTGCATGGAGTTGTGCCACATAGTTCATCTCTTTATAGAGAAGTGTAGGGATGCATACTTGTGTGCAACTAAACATGATGATACACCATAAGTTGACGAAGTTTTATTGCCAGAGATATCTCCTGACGAGGGCATCATGCACATCATTAGGTTTGGCACACTCAGATTTGGAGTGCGGTTTGATCAAAGGGACGACCATGAGCTTCCATTTATAACTCCCACACATTGCACATTGACACAAGAGACCTGGATATCATCTCTTGATGCTCTCATCATGAGACACAAGTCTCAGGAGAATCATTTGGGACAATTGGATGGGTCATGGTACATTGGGAGAGAGGATGTTGAGGTATGGCATATGGCGAGGAAACGATTTGGCGGATGCAGCCTTGGGTATAGTGAAATCTTTTGCAAAGGTAGCACTTGCACCACCTTTGAGAAAACACCCAGGGAGATGCATGACCCCCTTCTAGCGAGACAACTTGAGGTGTCATAAGAGCTTGAGAGATTATGGATAGTAGAATTCGTCTACAGGAGGGCTCCTAGACTTTGAGCAGTGTCCAGGTGTACCCTCAGGAGTTGGGATAAAACATTTCACTGTGTGGTCTCGTAGGAGTAGGGAAGATTGCATTGCATGGGACAAAATCCTGATACTTGGGTTCAACCCATGCATTACTTGCAGGGGAAAAATATGACGGCCAAATGGGTTCTAGCAGGTAGCAACGATACACAACATCATTGTGCAAGGAGTCGGAGTTATAAGCTCCCAGTATAGTTTGGGGATCTAGGGATCCAATTGGCGGGTGGATCACTCTATTGTGTGATCAGTAGGGTCATGGAAGAGGGTAATCCATTTCACCTTGGGTTTAACCCATGGGGTATCACTGAGACCGCCACTTCTTGGTGAGGTAACTTATCCTGTTGTTACTAAGGGTCAAGATCGACAGTGAAGGGGTAGATATTGGCATCATGGAAATGCCCGAGCATGATAAGCTTGGTTCTCACAGACCTTCCACCAATAGGCCTTAGGAGAGGAGGATACAATATGCACATGTGGGAATTATGTCATAATCATAGTAGTGCAACATCAACATGGTGGCACCATTCTAAGTTTGGCAGGGGACCTGATCACTAGCGCTCTTCACATCTTAATACCCCTTATGGATGAGCTAGCTAATATAGGGGGAGATCATGAAGTTCTTCCATTGGGTTTTAGCGAGTCACCCATGATGCAGGGAAAGGAATGCATCTTCATCATAGTTGATTTATTAGCAAAGTATGCACCTTTATTTGCTATCTTAGCTCGGTACACAGCCTCACATGTGGCCAAGTTGTTTTTAAGAGATATTTTCTGGCTACATGGTCTTCCAAAGACCATAGTCACTGATAGGGACAGTAGATTTATGGGAGGATTTTGGAAGGAGATGTTTAAAATGGTGGGCATAGATATCACACCGAGCATAATCTACCATCCGTGGATCGACAGGCAGTCGAAGATAATGAACAAGTGGCTGGAGGGCCACTTGCGGAACTATGTTACAGGGTAATAAAAGGCCTGGTTACGTTGGATACACTTGGGGGAGTACTGCTACATACACAACATCACTTTCCATATGTCTATTGGTATGCCCCCTTTTCATGCTTTGTATGGTTATGATGCATTAAAATTTGTTGATGCTATGTTCAAGGAAAGTAAGGCCCCCAAGGGCAAAGACTAGATCCAAGAGAGTTAGGACATCCTTAGGGCTCTCAAGGATAACTTGAGGAGCATGGTAGTGAAGGAGTACCTAATCAAATGGAGGAATCTCCCAGATGAGGATGCCACTTGGGAGGGGGAACAAATTATTTAGAACCCATATTTGTAGTTGCTTGAGGACAAGCAACATTTTTGCGGGGAGGACTATAATATTCCAAATTAGGAGTAAAAAATTGGAATATTAATTTTGATTAATTTTGGAATTTCCTAATGTTGGGAGGAAATAAAGTGGGTAGGGAACCTAAAAATAATAATTAAGCCAAATAAAGTCTTTTCTTAAAGTCCCTAAGGGAAAATTTCAGCTTTAATGGTGGGGTCAAGTTGGCCTTTGGTGGTAGCATAGAAGAGGCACGAAAAGGACAACTTCGGATTAGCTGGAGAAAGGCAACTTGTGATTGGCCCAAGGAGAGGAAACATAGGCCAAGGTGGCGTCAAAGAAATAAAGTGGGCCTCAATGGAAAAAAGGAAGAAGGAAAGAATCATTTTGGTATGCATTCATCTTATTTTCTCTTGGTAATTTTGACTGAGCACACTTGAGCCAGAGAGCCAAGTTTGCAGTGATGTTTAGCACACGAGATCTTCAAGAGGAGATCTCAACATATACCTCAAGGGACTTCGAGTGCCCGCTCAGGAGAGGAGTCCCACATTTTGGTGAGAGAATTATACAACAACAACAACAGGAAGAGTGTAGCCCCTTCATGTTTGTGTAGAGGCAGAGTAGACTGCACAATGATTGCACAGTCCAATTTGGTGTGGATGTCAGGAGTGTGGAGAGTAGAGGAGTTTCAGTCAGATATTTGGAGGGGAGGCTAGCCACCTGCTACAAGGGATTTTGGTAGCATTTCAGAGGCATTTCCTGGTAGTTTCATTCAGAGGTTCAATTTCCCCAACAGAGCAGTGTGTCAAGCCCAGAGGGGCCAATTTCCGAGGTCGAGCTTTCAACAAACTCTTCACGGGTTTTTGTGGGTTTGTTGAGGAGAGTCTAGTGTTCAATTCCCGAAATTGTCTAAGCACAGGAGGAAGCCTAACTATCAGTCCAAATACAACCATCAAAAACATTTTATGGGCTAGGAAACATAATGATTGAGCCACACAGAGATACTTACAACATATTTTTTTCTTGGATTTGAGTTTCCCTTCAGCCTGTCTTGAGAAGGCCGAGGTGAAATCCTTTTAGCACCATACTTGTACCCTTTTATGGCATATTAATAAAATGACTCAACAATGAATTTTGGCCGCAAATTCTATGTTTAATGGTGTATTTATTTTTGTTGTAGTTTTTAGTCTATTTTTTTCTATATTAAAGTTAAATCCCAATTTGGGATATTAAATTAAGAGGTTATTGGCCATCCAATAATTACAAGTACTTAGGAGTTGGCGGTCTATATCAAGTAATAAATTTAGGTGAGAGTGAGAAAAAAAACAACAAATCAATGATGAAGCTCGTGCAATTTATCAAGATGTTTATGGAATATATAAGCCACCCCTAGGTAACCTTTAAACCATTAATCTCTAATCCCTTAGATCATATCCCACTAATCTTAACACCTCAACTCCATTCCTCCTAATTAAGCCCTGAAACCCTTAACCCTTAATTCATTAACCCTTAACCCCTAAACCCTTAACCAATAACCGCTTACCCCTAAGCCCCTAAGCTGACATAATCCCTTAATCCCTAACCCTAAACCCGTTAAATCGTAAACCCCGAATTTACAAAAAAAATCTACAATATAAAGACATATAATGAATAAATTACCAAGGGAAAATATTCATGCCCACCTTCAAGGTGTCCAAATTCTCTACAATGTTGTTTAGTTATTTTTATTCAAATTTTCCTCCTATTGTATCCCTTGCATTTCTTACAAGGTTAATAAAATTTACCATCACCCATTTTTCCTTACCAAACTTTCAATATTGATTATCTTAAAAAATTAACTGCATTTTAACTATTTGTAATGCAATTAATAAATTATTTTTGAACAAAAAATAGCCCTTATATATAAAAAAAAAAAGATTTTGGATTTTTGAAATCTGCGGATTATGGAGAGATGTTGTATAACAAAAAAAAGAATTGACCTTGTCAAATGTCGACATTCCAACATTGTTATGGTCAACCTGGCCAAATGTCGGAAATCCTACGAACGTCACATACACTTCAAGTATCTGACGTAATAAAAAGGTGTCGCATATCCAACAAACCCATAAGATATATGATGATATTCAGGGATTTTAAAAAAAATACAAATAATACAAATAAAATGTGACGATACGACCGATTTTGTTAGTACTATCGGAGTAAAACATCGATTTTTTTGCCCATATGTACTAATTTTTCCCATTTTAGTAGATACTTTCAAATTCATAATCAAACATCTTTGTGACCCATTTTTGTGCTCTTCTGAAGAAATTCTTTGCTTTAAGAAGTATTCCAAACTATCATGATCTGTTTTTATTATGAAGTATCTTCTAATTAGGTATGGACATCATTTCTTAAATACATGTAGGATGTCCAACATTTATTTTTCATATATGGGCATGAGTAAATTCTTTCCTTTAAGTTCACTACTTTGATAGGTAAGGGGCCTTTCTTCTTGCATTAAAACTACACCAATGCCATGACCTATTTGAAACTAATTTTATGATCCTTCACAATCCCTAACATCTATTGAGTATATATTCGAAAGTATAGTGAAACAAAATATGAAATTTGAACCAAATGTTCTGCATGAAATCTCCTCAATATGGTCCAAAGTTTCACCGTATGAAAATTCTCAGATTTTATTAATTTTTATTGAAAAAATGTCAAACTGACCAGTTTGACACTAATTTCATGAGAATTTAAGAACCCTAACACCCTTTGAGAATATCTCCCAAATTATATTGAACCAATAACCAAAATATGAACCATATGTTCCTTGAGGTTTATCCTCAATACATTCTAATTTTCACAATCTGAAGCCTCAAAAAAAAATGTTATAGTGAATATTCTAAACTGACATGTTTGAAACTAATTTTAAGAGCATTCAAGAACCCTTATTTCCTTAGATAATATCTCCGAAAATATAAAAAATCAAGATATAAAATGTGAACCAGGTATTCTTCGAGGTTTGGGCTCTCAATATGATACAAGTTTCACAATCTGAAACATACAGGAAAAATCTATAGTGAAAATTCCTAGATGATCCGTTTGAAGCAGAAAAACCCTAAGATCATGAGATCTGATACCAAATTTTATGAACCTTGCTCCTTAAATATGATAAGAAATCAATAATTATAGTCCTCTTCAAAGGAGAAACCTCCTTTTACAATGAATACAATGTACAAAATAAGATTTGATGATCCTAAGATCGTGTCTCCTTATTATACATATAGGAAGAAAAGGCCACAATTATAATAAAATGAGACCATAAGAGGTTTTAGCTTACATAACGATATAAAAACAGAAATTAATAATTCAATATATAGTTAACAAGGAGTTTTAGTGTTAAAATGAGCCTTATATAGGGCTTAACATTAAGCAAGTTGAGTGTGCATGCACATGCATGAGAGAGAGAGAGATAAATCATAAAAATAAATGTTTCCAGGAAACACAAAGTACCATACTTGGATCCCTATAGTTATGTATAGTTGTACAAATAGACTGCATATGTGGCCATACAATTCTATAACAACAATACTTTCTTAACAAGTCATTTCACTCGCTAGAGGGTGATTTTTGGTAACTGTGCAATGTTGTATTTTTAATAGGAAGCTTGTGGAGGTTTCATTGTAAGTTTTTGGAATGAATGAAAATTTGATATTGAAGGAGTAATTGTAGATGTATGTGTGAAATTAAATTTATGCTTCCACTATTTAATTTATAGTTATTATATGATTAATGTTATGGTTTTAAATCTACGTCTACATTAATTAAGTTCAACAATTGCTCAGTTAATTGATATATAAGGAATTTAGTTAGTCAACTTGGAAAATTTCAAAAATTTAACCTTCAGTCCTTTATGGAATTGATGTGACCATCTCTTATATATAAGTAAGTATTTCTTACACTCTTGTAATAAGGAAGAGTCAGAATAAAACTCTTCTTTCCATCTTCACTCATACCAAAAAAAATAAATTGGATTTGTGTGGAGTGGGGTTGATTTTGGGAGAGAAAAGAGAAGAGGAACATAAATTTTACCTTCGAAAAAGAGAGTTTCCGCACTATGGGACTGAATAGCCCATGAAATAAATTCATTTGAACTTTGCGAAGAAGAAGAGGAGAGGAATGATGTGCAGTAGTACAAGCTAAGATGATTAGTGAGACAACCTTACACCTTTCAATCCCAAGAGAAAATTGATTATATAATTATCCAAAAACCAAGAGAAATGATGGTGGAGTTAAATTTGAAAATGGATAGTAGATGGAATCTATACACTCAGTTAATAGAAATGGAGGGAACAAAATTTCTAAGGAACCATTGAGAAGAGAAGGAAGTTTCTTACATATTTCATGTGTGATAGGTATTCTGGCCGTCAAAGCTAACCTGATTGAATAATGGTAAAAATTAGGATGAGGTTGCTTGGTTGGCTTGATTCCTATTGATATGTGAAGGGTGATTTGAGAGAGTCCTAAATTTTTCTCCACCTTAATGATCTCATAAACAACCTAGGGGTTAAATCCATATAGGATTGGATGAGTCAACTTAAAGGCTTAGCTTGTGATGGATATAAATTTATTTCTCTTCCTCCACTGTTATGAAATGAATATTTTATGATGATGATTAAGATTCCATTATGATTGTGATATTTCTATGAAAACCTAGTAGGATTGAGGAATGAAAGAGCGGTTGTGTAAAATTGATATATGCTAAATTTTCTAGCAATAAGATTGTGCTAAGTTCTAGGATTTATTATAATGTTTTGGAAACTCCTGTGTGCATTGATGGGTATAGTATTTGTGATTTTTAGCTATGGATACAGAGTTTGGATTTTAAAACATGACTCAATTTTGTCGTTGAGTTCTTAAATTGATAATGAATTGGTGTGTAATTCATAGTAAATTTGCAGTAAAGAATTAACTGTGATAGTTATGTTGGACTCCATTACTTGAAAGGAATTTATATATTCTAATACAACAACAATTCTATCCCCTAATAAATCCCCTGAGAAAATCTCAACAATGTGTTGCATTATCTTCATGAGAGTGGAAAATGTTGTAGAATCCAGACATTATGGATGATATTACATCTATGATTGATTTCATGGTTGTAGTACATCAAATTCAAAATTTATTTGCATAAACGATGCATGCTCGGTACTCAGCCAAAACCTCTATAAAATCCATTCAATCCGACTCTTGCCTATCAACACAATTCAATGTTCTATTATGTGGCTAGTTGCTCAGATCACTGGCCATAACTATTTATTGAAACCCAATAAATATTTTTGCCTCTATCCTAAGTTATAGTTAGCGAATTATTTGGAAATTATCAATTGTGATACATATCAATTTCCACTAGCAATATTTGACCAGGTTTGTTCTCATCTTTAGTCCTCTCAAGAGGACTCCTGCTCTCAATATTTGACATGAAAATTTTGCAGAGGTCTAGCTCTCGACCTGTATTCAAAATGAACGAGTTTAGACAAATAAATAAATAAATATATATATCCAATTTGAAGGTCACAACCAAGCTAGACACCAAATTGGTGTATCAGACCCTTTTGTTTGTGGGCCAAGGGACCCACCTCCGCACAACGATTTTACTACTAAATTCTACAAAGACATACATACACTACCCCTTTTCTTTTGAACATATGACCTCTTAAGAGGAAGCACATGCTCTTAACCATTAAGCCTACTCAAAGAAATACCCCTTTCAAAGAGAGCATTATTCCTGCTCATAAAGAAAATTGAGCACAAAGATGTGACGAAAAAACTCACATGCTAATCCATTAGATTTAATACCTAGAAATTAGCTCACTCACATGGTGCATTGTAGTATTCATATGGAGGAATTAAGCACACCAAAAAAGTTTCACTCGCCCTCTCTAGACACACAACTTACTCGCATAATCATCCTGCATAAAGTATTTACCTTGCCTCTCAGACATGCGTTGGCACACATTCAAATAGATAATATTAACAAGAATTTGGGGAAATAACTATATTATTCATAACAGAATAATTACATGTTTATTTACAATGGCTCTCGCTTTACTCAGTTTACCTAGATTGCCTATTTTTTCCTATTCTTCCCCTCTCATTTTTCTAAGGCTATTCTGACACTATACTTATGTATATACTTGAGATTACTGTGTATAAAATTGATATTAAAACAAAAAATAAAAATAGGCAAAGAGAATTTTTCAACACCTATCCCTTACTCCTAAAATTACCCTCACCTCACTAAACACTTGCTATGCTTACAAATCCCATGCAAAGGAAAAATACCGGCTTACTAAAACTAACTAATAACTCTGACCCGAATTTATGCAGGAACGCAATAGAACAAAAATATAACCATAAATACAAATATGTAGCGGAAATAACACTTCATTTCATTAATATCAAATAATTGGAATTTTCTTACAGAAAAAATGGAAATAAACTAGCGAGGGCGCTGGTAGCTATCTCTAAGAAGAGATGTGGTAACTACAGGCCTCTGAACTGAGTTACAATGAGGGTCGAGGGCCTATTTATTATTTAGAAACAATGTAAAACCCTAAATATCCAAAACCCTAACCCTAGGAGATGAAGCACCAAAACTATGGGCCCCGTTTGGGTAAATTGGCGATTCAACTTCCCGGAGACGTAATTTTGGCATACGATCTTCGTTTGACGCGAACCATACCTCGTTAGAAAGATCTATCCGAGGAATACAAATTTTGAGTGAGAAAAATTAGTCCAAGGTCCTATGTTGCTCTCGAATTTCCCAAAAAATGTCGTTTAAGGCCTCAAAACGGCTCTGAAAGTTCAAGACCCAAAAAATTGCTAAAAATAGTAAGTTGTGCTGAAACTGAAAAACTGAAAGAGACAATGGTGGGGCCCCAAGTGAAATAGGTGGGTGGCTACCAATCTCCACCTGGATCATTCCTCCCCCCTTAGGAAGCAATGGTCCCCATTGCGTTGAGTTACTCCATGAGATTTTGAAACTTCTACTGAACTTGGTCCCTGGTGAACCACTTGCCTTGGTGCAGGAGTTGGCCAGCTTTGAGAACCCGATATAGTTGGATCTTCTATTGGTGATTTTTCTTGATTTGCATGTCCATGATACAATCTGTGGTGGCCTGTTCCATGCAGTCTGGTTTTAACTCTTTTGGTGTGAGTTATTCTACAATGTCGGAGGTGTCCAGTAGAGGTGGGAAGTAGGGATGAAGGCAGTCTACATTTAATACAAATGCAGAACAAGGAATGGTGGAATATTGAGCTCGAAGGCATTTTTCCCTATAGCGTTGGTAATGGTGTACGACCCATATCAGAACGGGCAAAGCTTTCGGTGGGGTCCAGTGAGGCACTCCTTCTGCAAATGTAGCCACACTTTGTCGCCCACTTGGATGTTGTGTGGCACCCGATGTTGATCATGGTGTTGCCTATAATTAGAATTGGCTCTGTCTAATATGTCATGAACTTGTTGGCGGATGTGCTAAATGTGCTCGATGAATCTGTTTGCTTTGTCAACTTCAAACTGGACATGAGCCGAATCGACCTGAGTAGCCACAAATGGCAGGGCTACGTCAATGGGACATAATGGCTGGAATCCCAAGCCCACATGAAAGGGGCTGTGGTCGGTTGAGCTGTGAAGAGCACGGTTATAACTGTTTTGTACATAGGGGAGGATCTCATCCCATGTGCATGGATTCTTTGAATTTTACATGCATAGAATGTCTACAATCATTCTGTTGACGACCTCTGTCTGGCCATCTGTTTGGGGATAGAAATCTGTGGACTTGGTGAGCTTGGTGTACAACATTGACCAGAGGCTGGACCAAAACGTGTTGAGGAACCTACTATCCCGATCTGATATGATAAACCGTGGGATCCCAAAGTGCACCCACACTCGTTCAAAGAAGAGTTTAGCAGTGGCTTCTGCTGTGATATTCTTCTTGCAGGCTTCCATAATGGCCATCTTCGAGAATCTGTCGACTACCACGAAAACACAGTCGTTTCCATGCTTATTAGAAGTCAGGCCCGACATGTAATCCATGGAGATGGATTCCCAAGGTCGACTAGGGGTAGGTAGCGAAGTATATAGGCCTTGCTTCTTGATGGTCAGTTTGGAAATGGCGTAAGCAGTGCAGGATTTGATGTGCTTCCCGACATCCTTCAAAATTTTTGACCAATAGAAATACTTCTGCAGTGCTGCCACTGTTTTCTCGACCCCGAAATTCCCAGCGAATCGACTGTAGTGTGCTGCCCATATCATCTTGGCACTCTCGCTTGAAGGAACATAAAGGTGTCTCAGGTGACATAAAAGTGCATCTTGGAGGTGAAAATTTGGAACTTGCGTACCCCCCAAGATTGCCTTGTATGTGTGGTTGAATTCTGGGTCGTTCTCATAGAGAAGCAGCCAATCAGAAGTCTCGTGCCCACAAGAGTTTAGAACAGTGATGAGTGCCACGATCGGTGGTCGGCTGAGGCAGTCTGCAACATTATTGGTGCTACCCTTCTTGTACTTGATGTTCAAATGAAACTTTTGCAGATATGTGGACCACTTCTGAGGGCGATCGTTCTGCAAATTCCCTTGTGTCTATATGAACTTCAGGGGTCGGTGGTCTATGTGGATGATTGTTTCCTTCCCCAAAATGTAATGCTTCCATTGTCGACAAGCTTGCACAATGGAATACATTTCTTTGTCATAAGTGGGATACTTGTGAACTGTGTCAGACAATGTCTCATTGTGATATGACACTGGATGTGCCTGTTGAGTAAGAACTTCCCCAATAGCATAATCAAAGGCATATGTCTCGATCTCAAATGGTTGTTGCAAGTCTGGTAATGTGAGCACTAGGGTAGAACAGAGGCAATTTTTCAATTCTGTGAACGCCTTCTATTGAGATTCCGACCAAAAGAATTTTTCTCTCACTCCTCCCTTGGTGACTTGACTCAAGGGCCAAGTGATATGAAAGAATCCCAACACGAATCTACGGTAGAAATTAGCAAGACCCAGAAAGTTGTGAAGCTCTGTTATAGTGGTTGGGGCTGGCCAATCCCAAATGACTTGGATCTTGGTTGGATCCACATGCACCCCCCTTTCATCAATAATGTATCCCAGATATTGAACCTGGGTCATGCCAAAAGTGCACTTCTCGAAATTGGCACACAATTTGTGTTTCCGCAGTGTTTGGAGGACTTGTCGGATGTGCTGGAGGTGATCTTCCCAAGTCTGGCTGAAGATCGGGATATCATCCAAGTACACCACTACAAATGAGTTGGTGAATGGCTGCAAGATGTCATCCATCAACCTCATGAATATTGTGGGAGCATTTGTCAACCCGAAAGGCATGACTAGCCATTCAAAAAGGCCATCCTTGGCTTTGAAGGCATTCTTCCACACATCGGAGGGTTCGATTGGTACCTGGTGATACCCAGACTTCAAGTCGATCTTGCTGAAATATTTCGCCCCTTTGAGTTGGTCCAGAAGGTCATCAATCTATGGGATCGGGTACCTATTCCGGACAATGATCTTGTTCAGCTCCCGATAGTCAATATAGAGTCTCCACGTCCCATCCTTCTTCTGCACCAACATGATCGGGCTCCCACAGGGTGATGAAATTGGCCGAATGTGACCTTTCTGCAGCAACTCCTGAATCTGCCTCTTGATTTCATCGTTCTCCAGAACAGAGCACCGATAAATCGATCCATTGGGTAGTGGCACACCTGGGGTCAGATTAGTCGAGTGCTTGACCTGACAATGCAGAGGAACCCCTGTGGGTGAGGTGAATGTGTCCCCGTAATCCTCCACAACCTTGTCCATTTGTTGTTGTCGTGTAGAGGAGCCCTGTCTGGAGGTCGTGGCCATAGTCTTCTTCTTGCCATGCAGGTGGATCATCAGGGAAAAAAATTTCCTGGTTTGGGAAATGAGCTTACTGCATTGTTTTACAGTAACCAAAGAGATAGTGGCAGGTGGTGGTACCTCTGGTATCCTATACAACTTATTTCCCAAAGTAACAATAACAGCGCGAGGCCGGGACTCATACACATCATGACACTTCCACAAGTATTTTTTTCCCTAACAATACATCAGAAACATCAAGAGGAGAAATGTCACATAATACCTCATCCGTGAAGGGCTTGATGCTATAGGGAAGGCGGCACTGCTGGCTGACCCGGAGATCCCATCCTTGGTGAAGCCACCCGATGATGTATGGATGTGGGTGGGCTATGGTCAGCAAGCCCAACCACTTCACGACGTCTGTTGAAATGAGTTTCTTTTGGCTCCCATTGTCGACAATGAACTATACCAGGGAGCCCTTTACCCACATCTGGGAGTGGAAGAGACGTTCCTCCTCCTTTGGATCTTCCGGTTCCTCCTTCTAGATCTTCGTAGTGGTAACAATGGTGTTGGGATCTGCATCAATAATATGTTTCCCTTTTTCATTCCCCTTGCCAGGTTCGATTCAGAGTTAGAACATGCATCTGACTCAGAAGCCCTCATTTCGGCCACTAGCGACTGCTTGGCCCGACACTCACTTGTGTTGTGAGTGGAGCTCTTATGGAACTCACACCACTTTCCCGTGTCCTTCTTTGGCTTTAGGGTGTTTTTATTTGCTTGTGGCTTTGACAGATTGTCTTGAGCCGCCATGCCTTGGCTATATCCTTTATTCTGCGGTTTGAGAGCACCTTTCCCTTGCTTTTGATTTGCAGATCCAAAGTCTCGCTTCCTCTGTTTAAGTTTCTACTCAACCTTGGCAGCATACCGGTATGCCCTACCAAGCGTGGAGATGTCGAGGAACTCCATTTCCTCCTGAATGTATCTGTGCAAAAAAATGCGATAATTTAGCACCAGATGTTACTCTGAATCTTTGATACCCAAATTTGTGTGCAAGGTATGGAATAGATTCGTCAGCTCATGCACATCTTGATCCCTTTGTTGTCGCAGCGTGGTCCATTGTATGTACTTGTCCTCATAGCTCCCCACGGGATAGTATTGTTCCTTGATGGCGTCTCAGAAATAATTCCAAGTGGGTACGGCCGAGAACAGAGAGGGTTTTGTCTCGTCCTTTTTCTCACAGTAGGTTTCCCACCAGTCCTTGACATGGGGGGTAGCGTTGAGGAGTGCAAAAATAATCTTCTCCCGGTCGGAAAAGTTATGAACCAAGAAATATACTTCTAATAGATTCAACCATATATCTACGACATCTGCATCTATTTGACCCTCAAATATGGGAATGTCAAAATTTACTTGCACCTTAAAGGGAGTAACGCCTCCATAGTGGCTACTAGATGCAGATGCGCTGCCGGTGGGTAGCCGTTGAAGGATCTGGGAAAATTTATCCATCATCGCGTCCCTTTGTTTTTCGAGGGCCTCCTCAAGCAATATTTTGATAGGATCTCCTGGTCCCTCATCTTTCTTTTCGTCCCCCATGGGCATTCGTCGGGGTTTGCGAGGCTGATCTTGCAAAGGTTCCACCCGATTGAGCCCTAAATCCTTATACCCTAACCACGTTGGGGACATGCAAAGAAAAAAAAAGAAAGAGAAGACCGCTCTAATACCACTAATTTGGATTTATGTAGGAATGAAATATAACAAACATATAACCATAAATAAAAATATGCAGCGGAAATAACACTTCATTTCATTAATATCAAAGAACTGAAATTTTCTTACAGATAGAATAGAAATAAACTAGCGAGGGCACTGGTAGCTATCTCTGAGAAGAGATGTGGCGGCTACATGCCTCTGAACTGAGTTACAATGAGGCTTGAGGGCCTATTTATTATTTAGAAATAATGGAAAACCCTAAATATCCAAAACCCTAACCCTAGGAGATGAAGCGCCAAAACTATGGGCCCTGTTTGGGTAAATTGGTGTTTAACCTTCCCGGGGACGTAACTTTGGCATACGATCTTCGTTTGACACAAACCATACCTCGTTAGAAATATCTATCCGAGGACTACAAATTTTGAGTGAGAAAACTTGGTCCATGGACCCATGTTGCTCCTGGTTTTCCCAAAAAACAATTTTTAGGGCCTCAAAACAGCTCCGGAAGTTCAGGACCCAAAAAACTTTTAAAAATAGTAAGTTGTGCTGAAACTGAAAAACTGAAAGAGACAATGGTGGGGCCCCAAGTGGAATAGGTGGGTGGCCACCAATATCCACCTGGATCAAACTCAATTGTCCCAAATTATTCTAGAACCTAGACATGTAATTACAACAAAATTACTAATTCTGCTTTTATACAAATCTACAATTGAGGGAAAATATATCCCCTTTTGAGACATCTTGTGACCCACTTTTGGTTCCTAAACAAAAGGAGTTGCCTAGGGATGATGCTCCTACATTGGACTTTCCAAATGGAAAAAATTTAGCCTCTTGGTAAAATGTCTTCAATGTGGCTAATCCTATAGGGTACCAAAATTTGTGTTGCAATTGCCCACTTTGTTTGGCTTGCAGGGTTGCTATTGTCCTCATCTCTCCTTAATCCCATACCTTACCTTGCAATTATGCACTTTATAACACTTTTGTTGTTGTTCATCTACTTGTCTCCATCATTTATTTTTTGAGGGTTTCATCGTCCTAGAGTCCAACATCTTGTTTTTTCTTGCTCACTTGTTTTCTGATTTCGCTTTTTGGATTTAGCCTAATTCTCCTACTTGCTACCTCTTTGTCCCTTTCCTTGGGAACTTGATGCATTGACATCCATATAATTTTATGGATACTAATCACTTGAAAACACTTCATGACCTCAATTTTCATGTCATCATCCAATACTTGCTTCAAGATGTTCAAAAAACTTGGTTTCCTCCACCATGGCTACCCTATGAGACATATTACTTCTCTCTTCTCCTCTTGATTTGGTTGTCCTTTTCCATTATACTGGACTACATTCATCTTGCGTACTTGTAGTATTCATCTTAGGGACTTCACTTTACAACTGAGTATCTCTCTGTTCTTGGTGTACCATCCTTTGGGTATTGTCATCCACATTTCTTGTTGTTGAACCAACTTCTCTAGTTTCAGCAACAATCTTAGCACCTCTGGCTTTGTGATTATATTCTTTGTGAATTATTTCTCAAGCCAATCCTCAAACCTAGGATTTATCAACCAATATATAAACAACATGGCATCATAATGTTTTTCTTCCCCTATATCTTCTTGACTATCTCCCTCCTTCTGCAACTGCTCTCCCACGGTTGCATCCATTGACTATTTCAAGGTATCATTCTTGATGACATCTGAGGGGAAATTATCCCTCTTTCATTGTCATAACAAAATATTGGTTTTTTTCTCCATCCTCCACATGGGTACTAGGTGCCATGGTCATTTCTGAAAATTCCTTGAAAGGTTCTCTTGGCTTCATTTTGCCTTGTTTCTGCTTCTCAGAAGCTACTTCATCCTTTCTTGAGGACTGTCCACTGTCTGCTACCTCATTTGGGAATTTTTGGAGCAATTCAATGCTCTCCTTATCCTTTTGGACCGGTTGTCCATTCTCCTTCTCTACAAAACCTACATTTACATGAAATTAACCAACTTTAAAAACACAAGGCCATCTAGCCTCTTCTGTTGCCTCTAGCATCAATTCTTCTTGTTGTGTATGGTCCTTCTTCTAAGATAAGAATATCATCTTTTCTCATGACAGACTTCAAATTATGTCCTCCTTACATGATTTTGGAAGGTACTCCTTCTCTTTCTTCTACTCTTGTGAGAGTTACAAATGATTGTCCCTCTTGGCCATTCCTATGATATGTATCACCGTGATTTCTAGCCCAATTTGGGATATGTGCTACTAGTCCTTCTTACTAACCTTCAAAGAAACTTTTATACAATGTCTCGTTATCATCCTCTATTTGCAACTCCCTCTGCTACCTTGGTGCTTCTGCCACCATATCTGCTATCCTGAGGCAAGACAGTTTTTAATTAGGTTGAAAAAATTTCAAATGTTTTAATAAATAAATAAATTATTAATATAAAGAAAATAAAAATTATAAATAAAAATTTCAAATGTTTTAATAAATGTTTTTTTTATAAATAAAATATATTTATAATTATCTATAAATAATTAAAATAAAATAATAAATAAATAAAAATTTGAAATTATAAATTAAATAATGTTATTATATGTTATAAATTCAAATCATATCATAAAAACAAATAAATAGATTTATATCACCATTCTCATTTCTTAACTTAGCATTGAGAATTACATTTTTAAATTTATTTTATTTTCAAAAATATAATAATATTCTTTTTCAAAACATTTTTTTATATTAATGTTGATTTTTTACCTTCAACTTTCTCTAATGTATATGCACTTGCAATACAACAACGATATTCGGAACAATATAGCAATGAAATATAACTCAAATTACAACTATGGAAAGTATATTTACTTCCCAAAATGATTTGAGTTTAAATATAATATTTTATAAAATATTCACCTACTTAAAAATGATAATATCGCAATATAGTAACCCCTTACATTTCATTAAATTCCAAAGTTTTGTGAACCAATATTCTTATGTGTCTTTACATGTCAGTCATCTGCCTCTTCCTCTTTGGCTTTGAATTTCAATTTGGTCTCCATTTTCAAATAGGCTTCTTATTTGTACCTAAGGAATCTTCAAAGTACTCTTGACAAATTGTTTATAACCGATTTCCAAAAGATTGATATTAAAAGCATCTCAACTTATTTTTAGCCTATAAACTCAATCATGTCAACTTTGTATTATCAATCTTGAATATAGTGCCAACCTCCATGGCTCTTTATTATTCATAGGACTTTGTATGTGAAGGGGATTGCTTCTAATTACTATTGGTAAAGTATGAAATATCTATTATTTTCTTGAATTGTGGGCATAATGCAAGTAAGATTCATGTCATGTTTTTATGTGAACTAAAAATATTCTAGCCATTATTAGTAAGTCTAAAGATTTTTTTTTTTGTAAATTAGAATAATTCTATTAAAAAGTATATGGTAAAAAATGGAGTTACAGTCAAGAGAGGCTAGATAGCAGGGATGTTGGAAATGATGAACTATCAACCTCGGTCCCTTTAAGTAGCCAAGAGAGAAACAAAGAGAGCCAAGAAGATAAACATGGGAGCTGTAAGAGACAGACACAGGAATCTACCCAGAATGGGTTGAATCCTCAGTACGACATTTCTTTCCTCTCTTTTTTGAAACTTGAACCCAACCGTCATGGGGTGGATGGGATAAAACCACTTGAAGACTGTTGTTGACTAAAGGAGTAGTCTTTTTATCCGAATCTGAGGAGGAATCATGAGATCATTTTTTATCACTCGAAGGAACATTGGGCTCTTCGGGGTCTACCGAGTGCATATCCTTTTCCTGCTTTGCAACCTCCACATCTGCTTCAATCTCCTCCTCATCTGAATTGAAGGAGTCAATGTCATCCGTGGGAGGTCATTCATAGGGTTTCCAACTTTTAGAGTTTGATTTACGATTGCTTCTCTTCTTTTGGGTGAGGAACGTAGTACAGGAGTTTTGAATATGCCATGTTTGATGGCAGTGACAACATTGGAAAGCATTGTTATCCTAGTCTAAGGTCTATGTCCAATGGAAATCACCAAATTTGAGATTGATTTGATCGAGCAGGCCTTTACTTATGTCTATTTCAACACATATTCTGCCATAGGTGTATATGCCCGTCTCCCCCTTGGACGAATCCGTTGCCAGAAAGTGTCCCAGGGTGTTTCCAATTCCTTGAAAGACAGATAAGTGCCACAGAGGAGCAGGTAGATTTGGAAGCTTGACCCAAATAGGAAGCTTGGTAATGATTGCCATAGAAAGGTCAAAGTTTGGGAACCAGGGTGTGAGGAATAGCCCTGCTTTTCCCCAAAACCAAGGACCACCTATTAAGGCTTTTTTATAGTCTTCATTGAAAGAAAACATAACTATAAAGAAACCCTTCGAGCAAAAGATAACCATGTGGTTTTTGGTACAAGTGCAATGAATCCATTGGTAAATATCTACTGAGCGAGGCCATAGTCCATTAAATCGGCAAATAATGACCAATTCTGCATACATTTGAAACTAGTTTTCAAGTGTCGGATGATAAATTTCTACAAACGGATCATCCATTTTATCAACCAAAAATGGCTTGGGAGTCTAAAAGGGTTGAGCAGCTTTCTTGGGAGGATGTGCATGGACAACATCCTTGTAAGAGAAAGCTTAAGCAGAAGATGGTTGCTCAACTGCCCCTTCTCGTAAACGAAGAGTTAAAACCACAAAAGCATATTTTTCAATGTTATAAAATGAGAGCATAAGATATTCCTCTAGATGTTTACCTCCATAGAGAAATCAATAAAAGGAAGAAGGAATCCCCAGCCTGTGTTCAAGGGCGTGCGAGAGGCTCTTCATCAGATCTGTAGTGTGAACCCAAAGAATCATGGTTTTTCCAGTAAGAAGATAAATATGAATTTGAAAGGAGGGGAATAAAAAATCTAGGGACTCTTGGCTTCCAATGCCTATCTGGGAGGCCAGATCGATAAGTCCTGATGGCCCACTGCTGCCCAAGGCTACCTGCTCACATTTACCATTTTCCTTTGTGAGAAAACAGCCTCGGCATATAGATCCTGGGGCTTAGCGCTGGAGCGAGGAACCATTAAAGAGTAGGGGTAGGCCATAATGATCAACGTCTTTCTCGTAGGTAAAATTGACGTTGGAGATCGCGGCTTCCTTTGGCATCGTATCGAGATTGAGAACCCTCCCGATCCTACTAGCATGGAAAACGAAATCCTTCTCCACCTTCTCTCTGTCCCAGTAGCTTTCATGATTGGGTGTTAGGCAAAATGGTGGCTCCCCTGGTCTCCGAACGCCCAGATCCGCAGGGCCGAAATGTTGCATGTCGGTGGTGGGAGATGCTGCGCAAATGAAAGTGCAAACCCCTTCAGCATTGTGTTCACCTCTCTTGCGTCTGTGTACATCACTGTGGATCAAGATCTGCCCACCAGAGCTATGGACGAGAAGCGCAACATCTGATTTGGTCTCTGTGCCAGTGATTGCAACACCTACCAAGAACTGTGAAACCATTTCTCTCACCATCTCTCCCCCAAAGTTATCAAATTAAAAAAAATAAGTAAATAAATAAATAAAATAGTAAGTCTAAAGATATTGAGTTGCAAACTATCCTTAATTTTTTCTTGGGTTGGAGAATATTCTAACCTAAGTTTAAATATATTGAGTTATAATTTATTCCTAATCCTTCTTTCGGTTGGATCAAAAGCTAAAGAGCATAACGCAATTGATTCTCTTAGATTTAGTATTGCTGAATTTTTTATGAAAGCTACAATGAAGGAATTGTCAAACAATTTAGGGAATCTATATCAGTATATGTCCCTAGTGAACAAGTCATTCCCAAGGAAAACATTGTATGACTTGAGGATGAATTATGGAGACCTAGTGATAGAGAAAATGAATTCCTTCAATATTATGTGAAGTTAGATATTATTTGTTGATATTAATATTTTAGATGAAGATAAGTGCGTTTTTTTTTGTGTTCTTTACCGAACTCATGGGAGAATTTGTTTGTTGCAATAGGTAGTAATTCGACTACTTTGAGT
This sequence comes from Pinus albicaulis, assembly GCA_034641835.2. NCBI lineage: Eukaryota > Viridiplantae > Streptophyta > Pinopsida > Pinales > Pinaceae > Pinus > Pinus albicaulis. The sequence continues at coordinate 706,979,664 of CM076579.1, forward strand.
TATGACAATATAGTCTCATCCTTCTTATCAAAGGAAATGAGATGAAAAATTATGGAAATTCAAAACACATATGCCTTGCTTGTAACACAACATATCCATAATATAAATATAAATAAGTCCTCAAGTGGGATTTCTAAAACTGGAGGAAAATCTAAATCTATATGAAATTTTGTAAAGGCATAATGGATATGCGGAAAAGAAGGGAATTACAAGAAATATCGTGAATCCAAAATTAATAAGATAAGGGAGGGATATGATGATGCTCCTTTTACATAATAAAAAACTTCCTCTAATGAATAAGGGGATGTGTATTTAGATTCTTCAAGTACACATGTAGATCGTGAGGCATGAATGGTAAAATCAAGTGCATATTTATATATGACTCCTCATAAGGAGTGGTTCTATGAGTATGAAAGATATAATGATGATGATATTTTATTAGGGTATGACTCGACAACCAGAATCATAGGATGAGGAAATGTTAGGTTGAAGCATATGGGTGGAAGGATTAGAACACTCCCTAGTGTTTTTCACATTTCAGAATTGGTCATGCATATATGGAGTATGGTTTTTGCATATTTGTGACTTTCGCTTATGCAGACATCCATATCTACTTGCATATACATGAGCAATCATTAACATTATTTATCATGATGATGCATGGGAGAAATAAGAAAATTTATTTCCGTTATAGAAAATTTCATGAATATGGACATTTGTTAAGGGAATGCCCTCATAATAAAATATCGAAGACAACACAGGAAGAGAAAAAAGAAAATGAGGAAGGATTGACAAAAGTGACTAGCAGGAAGAAGGTAACAAGAAAAGGAGTTGTGAATCCTTCCACATCGAAGGAGGGAAACAAAAAAAGATACTCAACACTTCAAATGGAAGAAGAAATGCAACAATACTAGGAAAAAAACAAAGAAGCAACTAAGAAACAAGGGTTTGGTATGGAATGCACCTAATAACAAGAATAAGGCAGGAATCAAGTAGCACAACCAAAAAAAAAAACATTGTAAAGGATGTGGATATGATTGAAGAAGAGGAGGAATTAGAAAATGAAGAATCAAAAGACCTAAAACTGAAGAACATGGATCTCCAAAAAATAACACAGGAATGGAAAACAAAAGATCCAAGATCCAACAAATATACCATAAGAACAAGTGCAACTGATAGGAAGAGTGTACTTCAAGGATCAAAGGAAATCAAGAAAACAACCTTCAGGTAACAATTCAAAACCAAACCATTCAAAACCATGTGTCATTACCGTGCCAAATAACGTGTCCAAACCATATGTCTAACCCACCACGTGCCCAATACCTTCTTGGATCCATTGTAACTACGTCCAACTCCAAGAATCTCCATACCAAGATTCCGTAAACTCCTTTTATACTCACTTGCATTTTTGCATAAGTATGACTTCCATATATGCACACTTCCATATCTGTGAATACACATAAGTTGTACATATACAAAAACCATATTTCGTATATATGTAGCTTATGTATATGCACACATATATGGAAGTGTGCATATATGAAAATCACACATATGTGGAAATGTAAGTAAATATATGGAAGATGACTTTCACATATGTGTGACTATGTGTTCCCTTATGATTCCCAAGTGAGTATGTGTTGTTTGAGTGTGGATGCAAATGAAATAATATGAATGAGTTTGTTTTTAATCACATATAAAACAAAGCCAAAAAAATGGTTAATTTGAATTATATGAATCAATTTCCACATATGTGTGACTTATGTATATGAACGTTTCTATATCTATGTGCATATAGGGAATATATCTTTCGTATATATACAATAGATATATGCACAACTTCCGTATATATGTGCATATACATAATATGCCTTCTATATATGTGAACTTCCATATATATGCACATATATGTGCAACCTCTATAAACATGTGCATATACAAAAGATGGATTTCGTATATTTGCAAATTCTGTAGATACGTGCATATATAAAAGACAAATTTCGTATATGTGCAACACACATATATAGAAGCCATCTTCCATGTATATGCACATACACGGAAAAAATGCACATATACAGAAGATATGCACATATATAGAAGATGCACATATACAGAAGCTACACCTCTATAGAGGCTGAAGTTATGCACAACTTCCGTATATGTGCATATCTTCCGTATATGCACAACTTTCATATATGCACATATATTCTGTATATGCACAACTTTCATATATGTGCATATTTTATGTATATGTGCATACCTTTTGTATATTTTCAACATCTGTATATGCACATATCTTTTGTATATGTGCAACTTCCATATATGCGCATATGCGAAAGTTACGCATATACAGAAGAAATGCGCAACTTTCGTAATATGCATATATGAAAAGTTCCATATATGTGCAACTTCCATATATGTGCACATATTATGTATATGTGAAACTTTCATATATGTGTAACTCCTGTATATGTGCATATATTCCATATATGCACATGTACTATATATATGCAACTTCCATATATGTGCATATATGGAAAATATTCACATATATGGAAGATGAACATATACGTAATATATGTGCATATACAAAAGTCGAATAGCTTCTATATATGTGTATCTTATCTATCACATATCTTATGTATGTGCGCAACGAATATATGAAAGTTACACATATCGAAATATATGCATATATACAGAAGTTATGTATATATGGAGGTTGAATTTGTGCACACGTATGTGCATATACTGAAGATATGTGCATATACAGAAGTTGTGCATACACAAAAGTTGTGCATATATGGAAGGTATGTGCATATACAGAAGTTGTGCATATATGGAAGTTGCAGATATACAAAAGTTGTGAATATACGAAATATATGCGCATATACGAAAGATGTGCATATACGGAAGTCACAGAGTTTTTTTTATATATATATCTCATATCTTCCTTATATGCATAACTTCTGTATATGTGCATATATTTTGTATATTTTCAACTTCCATATTTGTGCATATACATAAGTTGTGTATACGAAAGATGCACATATATGGAAGATATGTGTATATATAGAAGATATGCGCTTATATAAAAGTTGTGAATATATGGAAGATTTAATTGCATATCATGAGTGAAATTAGTTGAATCACATATCTTTGTCTACTCTTTGAGCACTGAGTCGCTTTCAATGCTAGGGGTGTTACTAAGAATATACAATAAGAGAGGCCTATCCAAACTTTCTCTTTGTGCCTCTTAACATAGAATGAATGAATTACATGTGAGACATGTAGATGGAACATATTACATATTAAACATGTGGACCTGGAGTTTACATCATCACATTAATTAAGAGTCTTATTTTATACATGTTTTTTCAGGGAAGAAAACAAGCTTACTTGGTCCTAGGTCACGATCATCAAGTTGTAATCTAATTCAAAATAGGAGTGATTATCCAAATTGGGGCTGACATTTCTCTTTCTCTCTCTCTCTCCAAATCTGTCACTATCTCCCTCCCTCTCTCCTTCTCCCTCTCCCTCCCTCTCCCCCATGCATCTCTCTCTCTCTCTGCTCTCCTTCTATCTCTCTTCCCTCCTTATCTCCTCTCTCCCTCACCCTCTCTCCATCTATCCCTTGTCATTCCCAATCTCTCTCCACCTTTATATGTCCATGTATTTTTTCTTCCCTCCCTCTCTCTCCCCCTCCAATTCCATATCTCTCTCCCCCCCATAACTCTCTCTCTCTCCCTACAAAAGAGAGACATGAAAACTACATTTTATGTCAAACAAAAGAGAAGCCTATGAATTATCATTTCATTAAACATATCTATGTTTCATATTATTAGGATGAAGATTGCATTAAAAATAATGAACAAAAATATAGCAAGAAAAGGAAACAAAGTCATGTAAACTTCCTTTATGGTGTCTTGATGGTGGCTCATTTTCAACTCAACATTAATATGCTTTCATACCTACATTATTTAAGCAAAAAAAAAATGTCTAACCTAACTAACCTACTCTAAATTAATCAAATGGTAATAAAGCTAAATGAACTTGTATTTCCAATGTAACCATCGGAGCAAATCCAATCCCGCAAAGAAAAATAAGTTCCAAATTAGTAAACATAATTGGAGTGTTTCAAAAATAAAAACAAACAAGTCACACTTACTTTTATTATCGTCATTTATAAACAAATCAAGTGCGACATTACCATTTTTTTGGAAATTTTCTCGATAAGACCACTCAATCCAATCTCCAATCATATCCTGATATGTACAAATTTCAACATAGAATTGTTTAAAAGAAAAAAATTCCTGATGAGAATTGTAATGAAAAGAATATTGTTAAATAATATTGATGTTATTAATTGATTCATATCATATATTTCATTAAGACATTATAACTCATCATAATTTTAATTGAAAAGGAAGTGTCCTATTTTCTTGAGAATTCTTATTAAGTTTGGATATTTCAAAATTAACAATTTGAGATAAAATAATTGAAACGACAAATATTTTTGAACCATCATAAATTTTTATATGAGTTTTGTAACTAATATCACGATGGAGACTAGTGATGATATTTGATTGATTAACAACCTCAAATAATTGATAATGATAAAAAAAAATATTCTTCTTTAAACACAAATGGATCTAAATCAGTAGAAGACACAATTTGAGACACATTGGAGTCATTTATTAACCCCCCTATTAATAATCGATTAGAGAAAGAATTAATAGGTTCATGGGGTGAAATATAATTCTCTCATTTATCTTCTTCATTGTGTACATGATTATAACTTAACATTGCAGAAATAAATTCATCATATTCAACATGTTCCATCATCTATTCATAATCATATTGATGTTGGAGAGAAGATGTCTAATTTCACTATCTAATATCATAAAAGTAATATGTACCAAGAATATTTTTCACCCAAATATTTAATTTCTCAAGCCAAATAAGTCACATGCTTAATACGATGAAAGGAGATGAGACATGGATTGTGTTTTCTTGGCATTAATAAATATGGTAAAATACGATTTCAGACATAATGCTTAGTAATATTAGGTCATCATAGGACTTAGTTGGTAACAAAGCACACACAAAGGACCATAGAGTTGCTCGAAGAGCTATTATGGATGTAGTTATAAGTAAAAAGAAATCCAATGAAAGGTTGGTCAATGAAAATTCAAAGGCATTTAATATTAATAGAAGAACATTGACAAGAAGGATTGCTACAAGAGAACAATTGGAAACCATGAACCCTTAGAAGAATTGGGAAATGGTGTGTAGGGCTGCTTGAAATGACAATGTCTCAGATGAATAAAATAGCATAATAATTGAATTTGGAATGAAAATTCTAGAGTCTTTTCTATTTGAAGAAATAACTTGACACATAGAGTCGCACATGGTGTTAGGGAGGAGCCCCAAAAACAATTGTTGGACATTTCAAAAACATAGTTATTCCACATGTTCCAAGATGTATATCCTGACATTAAAATTGAACAACGAACTTTTGAGGCAATGAAGCCTTGGTATATATACAACTCAACAAATTATGTTACACATGTTTTTGTAGGTACCATCTGGAATTCAATTATTACTATGAAGTATTTCATAATTATAGGTTACAATTCCAATATTCAAATGAAGCACCTCCATTGCATGTCATTGAATTCATCAAGAATTTAATTTGGGAAAGGGGAGAAGGTGAGCACTTTTATAATACGAAGTGTGTTAAAAACAAATTTGATAATTACCTTAATTTGAATAAATGGAAGGATCATGCACGTGATTATTCAAATGACATGGTTAAAAGGACTATTTCCAAGTATGTTACATTTTAGTTATCTCATGGAGGTGAATCAAGAAGGATTAATTTGGTCGAAGATGAAGCTCCCATCAAAGAATTCATTGATACATTTAATACTATCCAAATTTATTAGTATGTCCAACATATTAATACAACAAGATGTAAAGTCATGTAATTTCAAACTAGTAAAGATACTTTTATGTTTGATGTTGTATTATTTGTTGTTGGCTTTGCATATAACTATACCTTTTCATGACAAAATGAAATACAAATCCATTATTATCATTTAGAACAAGTTACGATTTTGGTCCATGTATCTTATAGGAAGGTCGAGCAACATATTGATGGAAGTCAAAGTACATGAGAACAAAGAATAGTGAAACCCCTTGATTATACCTCAAGATATTTAAACTTAGACTAGAATATTCTCCAACCTAAGAAAAATTAGGGATAGTTTACAACTCAATATATTTAGACTTACTAATAAAGGCTAGAATATTTGTAGTTCACATACAAACATGGCATGAATCTTACTTGTATTGTGCCCACATTGCAAGAAAATAAAATCATTAGGGAAATTTTGAGGTTTAAAATGGGCCTCCTAAGAAAAATGTATAACAAAAATAAACTTTATAAGAACCAATAGGATTCAATATGATGATGTCAACCATGGGGGATGATTGACCATTTTTTAATTAAAAGGGTAAAAAAATTAAAAAATAATAAAATAATAAAACTACTTTTTCAACTCGTATTTTCAACTTATCTCCCAAATTTTTTACTCAAATTTCGAGTGGGAGTGCTCGTTGGATGAAAAATTTAATTCCTCATCCAAGGAGTACCCATGTTGCATACTTTGATGGACCCTAATTCTTCCCCTAGTTGAAGTATGCAAGACCCTCAAAATTTACCAATAGTAATTAGAAGAAATTTCCTTCGCATACAAAGTCTTATGCACCCTGGCACTATATTCAAGATTGAGAATACAAAGTTGACATGACGAGTGTTAAGGCCAAAAACAAGTTGAGATATGTTTAATATCAATCTTTTGGAAATCAATTATAAAAAAATTGTCAAGAGTATCTTTCAAGATTTCCTAGGTACAAATAAGAAACTTATTTGAAAATGGAGAATTGAAATTCAAAGCCAAAAAAGAAACAGATGATTAGTAAGGATGATTAGTGACATGTAAAGACAAATAAGAATAATAAGAAGATGAAATAAGCTATCAAGAAAGCTTCACAAGTTAGTAAGACACAAAAGAATAATGAGAAGATGAAATAAGCAATCAAGAAAGCTTCACAAAACTTTAGACTTTAGTGAGATGTAAGGGGTTACTATATGATGATATTATCATTTTTAAGTATGTAAATATTTTATAAAATGTTATTTCATAGAAAATTATTTAAAATCAAATTAGTTTGAGAAGTAAGTATACTTTCCATAGTTGTAATTTGAGTTATATTTCATTGCTATATTATTCTAAATATCATTGTGGGATTGCAAGTGCATAGACATTAGAGAAACTCAAAGGTAAAAAATCAACTTTTGAAAAAAATATTATTATATTTTTGAAAATAAAATAAATTTCAAATTTTTTTAAAGTTTTGAATGCTAAGTTAAGAAATAAGAATGGTGATATAGATCTATTTATTTGTTTTTATGATATGATATGAATTTATTACATATAATAACATTATCTAATTCATAATTTCAAATTTTTATTTATTTATTTATATTATTTTATTTTTTTCTATTTTTTATATTATTTTAATTATTTTATCTAATAAAATATAAAACACATAAATAAATTTTTTATTTATATTAATAATTTATTTCCATTAATTAAAAATCATTTTACGTCACTATAAATATGTAAAAATTATATAAAGTAAAAGATTCTCACAACACACTTTTTAAAATTACACATGTAAAATTTATGTATAATGATAAAAAATTCTCATAACATATTTTTTCTAAAATTATAGAGTCAATAATATTGATCTCTTTTTCTTTTCTTTTTTTCTTTTTTTTTTTCATTTTATAAGATGAAAAAACCATCTAGTATATATAATGTACCAGTGCATTTGCATAGCATAGTTCAGGAAATTTCTTACATGCTTTATAGAGCTTACAATAACATTATAAAAAAATACTATTCCTCACATATTTCGTGGATGGTACCTGGAAACTTAACAATAAGAAGTGGAGCAAACACAAAAAGTAGGCATCTGTTTCAGAAAATATGATCCAAAAAAGACACAAGACAGTGACACAAAAATATGCAGAGGACTGATATCATGGGAAAAACAAAGATAAGACCCACGCTTGAGTCATAGCGCGAAGTCCATGTCGCGATACAATGGAAAAATTCAACCATCCAAATAAGTTAGAGGAACAACATCAAAAGGTTTCATTCTTACCATCTTCCTTTGCAAATCTAGCCAATAGAGTTTATCAATCCACAAAATCAGAGAAATTTTACAGTGCCGCTAGCCCCTCTTCCTTCGACATCCAATAGTTCATAATGTGTGATACCAAAGGTCCCCTGCAATCCCTTCTTGGATAGCCTATCAGAAGTGGTGTTCTTCTCGTAATAGATGTGGTTGAAAGTGATGTTTGTGAAGGTCCTGCAAATTTCTTTGATCCTTTCCAGCTAAGTAAATAAGTGTCTCGGTGCTAGAGTGTTATGATTGTTCATGTAGTCTATAAGCACCTTCAAATCTCCAAAAACTTAAAGAGTGTCAATTTACAACCGCTTAGTGAACCAGAGGAGTCCCCACAATGCCAGTATCTCAGCCCTAGTGTTTGTACCACGTCCCCCAAACCAATGGATTTTATAATGGCATTGTGGATTGATCATCAACCATGCCCCATAACCGTAGCTATGATTCTGAGTCGTACCATCAAAAAACCCCACTGGATAGTGGATCTTGAAAGGTCCGAGTCTATGATAAAGATCCTTTGGTGGTCTGTTAAGACTCTTTGGCCCCCCCATCCTCGCAAAACCCGATCTGCCACCCCCTCCCTCCACCGTGCAAAATTTTTCTTGGAAAATAAATTTGTTACATCCACACCATAAATAACAAAGAAAATATAAGGGAATGTCTCTTAAGTCAGCACCCCTCTCATTCCACCATGTGACACCGTCCTGAACCGAAATAAAAATATCATGTTGAAATTTAAGAATATCAAAAAGTATGCCCCAGATCCTTCTAGAAAAAACACAGTTATAGAACAGATTTACGTTGTCTTCCTTTGCACGCATAAAAAGTCTATAGATCCCCAACCCAATCCATCCTTTCCTCATGAGATTAGGTCATGTGAGATTCTTGTCTTTCCAAACTAGCCAAAGAAAAATTATGATTTTCACCTGAACTTTCGTCTTCCACAATTTCCCGAACCATCACGTCTGTGGATTTCCCCTCTTTTGTAGGATGAGATCCCTATAGGTATCTCGAGTAATGACATGTCCTTCTTTCATAGTTCCTCCCCAAGAAATATGATCTCCCATCTGACAATGAAACAATCCCATGTACCTCAGTCCCTCAATATACATATCCCATGCACTAGCGCTGTGGTCGAAAATCCCCATGTTTGCTGCTACTTTCCATATCAGGTAGCCTTTGAACCATTGATTAATGGCCCGCCCAATATAAAATATGCCCTTTCCATACAGTTGGTTGATAAGACCAATGCCCATACTTTTGTGTAATGGGAAACCCCAGATGACCCCATCTCCAATCCTTATTTTAGCACCATTTCCAAAAATCCAACATAGTCTTCTCATAAACAAAGTCCAGATGTTCTAGAAGCCATTCCAAATAGCTGAGCCCCTTGTAGTAGGGAATTCCCCATGAATGAACATCACTTCCAAAGACTGTGTCTTAAGGTATTTTTCCTTGATGATATCCCACCATAGTCTTGGATTATTTAAACCCCGCCACATGGATTTCATGAGCAGTGACATCCCAAAAACATCAGTGTCTAGAAGCCCCTAATGCTCCAACATATTTTAGAATTGAAATATTATCCCAATTTTCCAAGTGGTATTTCCCTCCCCCTTTTCCTTCCTCCCATATAAACTTTTTAACATTTGATTTAATTCTTTAGATGATAGATTTTGGAAGGAGATAAATATGAGCCCAGTAAACCGATAGTTGTTGTAAAACCCCCTGAACCAAAATCAATCTTCCATCCCTCGAGAGCCATCTAGTGGTCCATCTGTTGATTCTTTTTCTGATTTTCTCAATGAACCACAACTAGTCTTCAACCCTGTATTGCGTGAGCTTAAGTTGAAACCCCAAATAGGTAAAGCCATCCTTAAGCAGGGTACTTCTAAAGTTGAATAAATCGATCACTTGTTTTGCTATCTCCTAATACCCTTCAGAGAACATAATACTGGATTTTCTCATTTTTTATCATCCCCAATTCCCTTCCAAATTTCAACAATATGTAGTTTATTTCCACCTAGTATTGTTTTTTGAGCATACCAAAAATTAAAACATCATCTACGAAAGGCTGTGTGAGGCATGTTTATCTGCCGTGACTTTGATTCCTCGGAAAATTCCCCGCGCAACCACCGAGTTGATTTTATTGCTTAATGAGTCCATTACCATAACAAATAACATCGGTGAGAGGGGATAACCCTATCTAATTCCTCATCATGCATGGAAGAAATTTGAGGGGGTTCCGTTGATCAAGACTACCATCAGTGCCCCGATAATGCATCCCATTATCCACTCCACAAACTCACACTTCATCCAAATCTTGTACAAGATCATACGCAAGAAGGCTCGTTCCACCCTATCATATGCCTTTTTTGCATAAACTTTCATCACCGCCGCTTCCATATGTCTGGTATGAATTGAATGTATCACTTCCTGGGTTGTGGCCACAACATCACGAATAAGCCTGTTGTGAAGGAAACCAAATTTCTCTATCGAGATATGACGAGGAAAAACCCCTTTGATTCTATCAACAATGATTTTTGATATTATCTTATATAGAGTATTGCAAAGAGAGATCGGTTGAAAATCCCCAAATGTCCTCGATCCCTTATTCTTGGGGATTAAGGCTATGGATGTTGAATTAATCACTCCATTGACATGACCATTTATCCTTGCCTCCTCTAATAGGTTCGTTATGTCTTGAATAAAGTAGTCCGAAAAATGAATGAAGAACTCTGGAGTCCACCCATGTGGACCTGGGCTCTTGTCCCATGTAAAATATTTAAGCACTCCAACTTCAACCTTGCTAACCACCGCTCCCTGTCTCAAGTTTTCATATTTTGAGAACATGTGAGGGAGATCCTCCACTCCCTAGAGTTGATATTCTATGATAGGTTCCTCCCGAGCATTAAAAATACCTTCAAAGTGCTTCACAACTTCCCTCTGGATAACTTCAGTTTTATAATAGTGAGCCCCGTCCACAAGACTGTCCCAAATTGCATTCATGTTCTTCCTTCCATTTGCAAAAGCATGATTTTTTTGTTTTTTTTTATGTCACTCTCTTTTAACCATAAGGCCCAACTTTTGAGCCTCCATGTCAATTCCTGTGCAAGGAGAAACTATCGTTTCTTTGTCTCAAGAGTTCTTATCCTATTCCATCCCTCCATCGTCATATGTCCCCCATCGATAGCACCAAAAATATGTTTGGTCTCTCGGATTTTCTCTTGTAAATCCTTTTGGATTTGTCTCTTCTTTAGTCTTTCCTAAACCCACACCATTTTTTTGAGTTGTTGAAGTGTCTTAGACATGTACTCCATGGAGGACATCCCTTCTTCCTTCTTGGTGTTTTTAAGAAAGTTGATAAATAGGGATTTAAAATCCTCATCATCTAGCCAAGTTCGATTGAACTTGAAGGGGCTACCATTTAATACTTTCTCAAATTTCCATTTCAAAATTATAGGTCAATGGTGTGATAGTGGCAGTACCTCCACCCACGACTTTGTTGAGCCCATTTGATCCAACTGAGTTTCCTTTACAAAAAAGAGATCAATGTGCTTTGTAATGTAATCCTCACCGTTGTTGTCGTTATACCATTTGGGGCAACTTTCTAACATTTCCAGATCAATAAGTCGGGCTACCCTGATCATGTCTACAATATGATCTGCAAGTGGATCCATCCTAATGCAAACTACCCAACAATCACCCCTGTTGGGGTTCCCATGTTTTGGCCAGGTTGGCAAGACCAAAAGATGAGACAACATAGAACCACTTTGGGACCTTAGGATCTAGCCCTCCTAGGTCCAGAGAGGGATCTCTCTATGATAGTCAAAGGTTTATGTCTTTGAAGCTCGAAAGTTATGATTTCAGGCTAGTTATATGCACAAGGTTTGTTTGTTGTTTTATGTTTGGTTGTTGGGAATCAGGAAAGAAGGTTCCAATATAAAACAAGGGTGAGCAAAGAGGAAACTAGAAAAAGATAGATAACTCAGGGAACATCAAAGCCATTGGGCTATGGAGTCAAGAAAGGATTTACTTGTGTTCAATGTGCAAGCTTTCAGTTGGGCTAGTCGTCTAAAGCATTTGGATCTTAAAGAAGATATCTGGAATGGGACATTAAGGACTGAAAATGAGTGAAGGAAAACCATCCAACTTTGTCTATAGATCAGGTCAGAGGTCATTTAACTCCAGACCTGCTTGGAAAAAATCGGAGGCAAGACAAAGGGTTCTAAGAAAGGGTTAATTGGGATGGAAAGGTCCTAGCGAGGCAGGGGTAAGGTTCCAAACCTCCTAGAGTTCCCAACACATCCAACTGAATCCTAACAAGAACATCTAAACATAGACTCCATTAATTCATACATCAGAGAGCAGGCAATAGCATCCACTACACTGCTTAAATCAATTGAAATCAACATTCAGATACACATATAAGCAGAAAACATTAAGGGTTGGGAGAGCAGCAACATAAGGTACCTATCAAGGGTAAATATTATGCTAAACTTCTGATGCAAGCCTGAAGAAACATAATGAAATGAAAGCAAGTCAATCACAAATACAGAGAAAGGAAAACATCACCAGCTGCTTTAGATCATGATCCAAAGAAACATGCTTGTAATATTAAAAACAACACCAATCAGGTACATCATAGCCCACAGCTTGAACATTCAACCTGAATACATAAAATCCCAGTCTATCTCACAGTATTACATAGAGAACTTGTCTCAAGAGGAAAATGCTTGCATTTCACTGATATCTCATCAACAACCATTACAATGTTTTCCTCTGTGCTTTATAGCAGAGGATGGACCTAAGATCGACTGAGAGAGTAGGTGAAAATTGAATGTAACATTAAACACAACAATGAATGCAGGGCCGAAACCCATTCTGCTTGGCATGCTGTATATTTAATCCATGTCACTTCCTTGGTGAAAGGATGATCTGCTTAGGATATGATCTTGACCTTTTGGCTTGTAGTACTCCAGGTGGTTCGGAACAAAAATGAAATGAACTACTAGGAAGATCTGTCTCATAAATGTCTTCTTGTTTTTGAACTGTAGTTAGGGCGGAAATTCCTTCAGGGACATGGTGTGTAATAAAAGCAGTATGGGTGCCTTGTACTTGCTGAAAGAAAACATTCTGCTAACTAATAAACCCTGATGTTACATGTTACTGTGCTCAGGATCTTTGGATCGATCCTCGGGGTTATCAAACTACTACTCTGCCCTCTGAACTTCAGATTAAAAGCTCAAGATCTTTATTAGTTCGCTTCAATCTTCCTTTTGCTCTGTACTGAAACACCCTGCTACTCCATTTGCTTCTGACAGGGTAGCTCGGGTTTTAATGGTGATGGGAGATTTTCAGAGTTTGGAAATCTGTTTCTCCTTGGTGCACATCCCGTCAACCACTTTCTTTGACAATTTTATAGCAGCGCCAGCCCTCGGATTTAATTCTGTCTGCAAACTTCTCCATTAAGATGGTACGACCGGGACATGGAGGCTTTCACCTCCAACAACCCTGTAAAACAATAACTGTGAAGAAATCCATGGATGAGAATGATGGAGGAGGCGAAGACACACTGTGGACACAGAAAATAGCCATGCAGATGGAGAACTGGGGAGAAATCGTGACGGAATGGTGAAACAAGCTCTGGTGGAGGCTTGACGACCTGCGGAGTGAAAATGCGTGAAAATCATTAAAAAATGCGAGAATGGGACATTATATGCGACAGAATGTTTGAAGGGTACGGAACATGCACGTGGGGTGACGTGGTAGATGGACAGCCGAGTGGACAGATGAGGTGGAGGCCCGGGGACAATGGAGCGGTCAACGATGGAGGGACAGATCGGTACCGTCTATTATAGTGGAGATCGACGACAGGAAACGACAGACGGTGGGCCACCGGACATGATATGCGGGAGTTAAATAGCGTGCAGCTTTGATGAATGAGCGTCGTTGGATGAGGACTCCAAGATCTGGCGGTCGTCATTTATTCCGCTACCCGTCTATCACCCAAACAATAGCGCGCAAAATGAAAGCGGTTTCAGGTTCGTACAGAGGACACATGGCGATTTCTGTATGGGATAGCTGCGATTCGCGGAATACCACCTGCCCAGCAAAGGTGGTGCGGAACAAACAACGTGGTTTTGGAGGTATGACGTATGGCTGGCGGGGTCCACATGATAAGTCGCGTGCCGCGCCGTTGGATCTGTGGGAGTGATGAACGGCGGATCTGCGACCCCGCATATTTAATCAAAACCTTATAACAATGCTTATACCCCGGCGCGCAGCCTCTGAAAATTATTTAAGAACCCGAAAATGCGATCGAACAAAGGTTTTATATGATTCCTTGGGCGGAAAATACATAGGAGAGGATAAGCGCCCGACGGGTTTAGCGAGTGGTCCCGGCGCTAGGTTCTATGGAAGAAAAGGGGCGCGGGGCTATCAGCAGAAGGGCCAAGCCTGTCATAAGGTCAGAAGATGGGTTTTAAACCATTTCAATGCATTCTGAAGCCTTTAAAGGGTAACGATAGGGAGATGGAGGGGGAATTTGGGAAAACAAAGGGCATGGGGGATTTCAAGAGGGAAAGTAGAGGGTTAATAGGGGAAATTTAAGGGGAGAAAGGGACCCTGACAGAAAGAGGAGAAGGGGAGAAATGAACATTTTGCAGGGATATGAAAGGTAATCTAGGCCCTTTTGAGGAATGGATCAGCAGAGAGGATATATATTAGGCCTAGCAGATAGAGACTTCAAGGAGGATGGGTTTTCAAGGGAAAGATATTCCTTGAAGGCTACAAAACCATTCAACCCCCAACTTGCTTGTCAAGAACTTCATAGGGGGGCTAACAACCCCTATCCAACATCACATTCATATCACTCGCCATTAACGGGTTTCTCAAATTAAAAATCCTACAGACCTCCATCCTCCTCCAAAATTTACCCCTCGCGTTGTATGGGGAACAAATATTTACAAGATGTATTATGCTTTTATGGCCCCAGATGAAACCAGTCAAAATAATGCCACCAAAAAACTTGAACTCCTTAAGGTCTGCCCACCTTAGATCCCACAAAACTACCAGACTGCCGGAGCATCCCACAAAATCAAAAGCCACAACATGCCATGCTTGACACATAGCATAGAAGATAGAGATGAAATTTTCAGCCGTCGTCATAGTCTATTTAATAAAAATAAGAAAAGGATCAATCTTTTGCCAAAATTCGCGCAAGGAAACAATTTTTTCCCTCCCCCCAGACCTCACAAATTCAGGGAGAAACCGATCATTAGGACTTAGAGCGAGTGGGTTCAAGTGCTCTAAGGACCCTGTCAAGAACAAAGGATACTAGGACATCGGTGAATTTCCCAGATAGAGGAGCCTCCGAGGAAGGCCTGCCAGGGATGGGTTTTTTATTTAGGCGTGGACGCGGTTTCCCTCTCCTGATGGTGGTGTTGCTCGAAGATGTTGGGATAATGGATATAGGGGGAGACATAGCGTGCTAACGGTGGACAATCAACAGAGCCATATCAACAATTAGATTGTGGAGCAAAATCTTTGGGTCGCTGCCAATCGAATTGATAGTGGACACATGCTACACAGGCGAAATGGAGTGGGGGGATCCAGATGTACTGGGGACAACAGGGGATATAGGTTCGACCTGCAAGTCGAAAGACTGTTGGAGGTCAAGATCTGGAGGAGTTCCAACCCCGTCCCTAACACAGAAAATCAGTGGAAAGTCCGACATATTCATAGGTGGCCAGGAAATACCCACCCTCGACGCGGAGCAAAAACCATTATGTGTAGGTAGGGAAATAGTCCGAGTATGTCCCTCCCATTTCGAATGCACATAATCGACACCCCCCGGATAATATACAGAATCAGTGAAAGGTTGGGAAATAGCATCAGAAATAGACATACCTATTTTAGACCACGATGGCGACAGATCCAAGTTCCTATCCAGTTTTTCCGGACAGTGGTGGTTAATAGGTGAACGATATTCTCCATATTTCCGAGAAAACTGCCTATGACATGTTATCATGAGATGTCCAGTTTGGTGGCAAAGGTGAAAGCGGAAGTTGTTGACTATGAACAACGTGCTCCCATGCCAATTCGATGAAAGGGGGCAATCGAGAATGAAATTTCCACCAAGACCTAGGTTACCTGCTTGTCGAAAACCCCAAGCATTTCGGATCGACAAATCTGCATTTGCCAATGCAGTGTCCAATCGTCATGAGGACATGCAGCGTCCAGAATTCAAGAGGTAAACCCGACATGTTAACCCACACTATATGATTTCTGAGGGTGTCCTTAGTAGGGTTGAAGGTGATGTACCATTAGTGGAGCGCAAGGAAACAACTTCCCAAAACCCATGGCCTCCGCAGAACCTCCCCCACATCCTTCATATTCATGAAATGGTAGCTATACCAGCCATTCAACAATTTGCAAACCTTCGGCAGGTAGCCCAATAGCTTAATCCATGCATCTTGAAGCCACAATGCCATGTCCACATTCTTGTCCCGCTCGAAATACCACCTACCCACTAGAGCACGGGACTGAAGGCTGGACGCCCTGTCCTACATGACGTTGTGACCAAAACTTAAGAGACGACCTTCTGACGCAGGTTTGAAAGGCTTCGATTGTTTGAAGGTGGGTCGGTGTAAAAAAGAGTGGTTCAGGGCATGCTGAGATGGTTCCCAAGTCGCACCCGCAAGACCATTTCCATTTGTACCAGGCGAAAGAAGAGCCAACGATGAATTAAGTCAGTCGTCGTTATTCTCATCGTCCAACTCCTCCAGAAAGGAGGCCAGTTCCACCATTTGTACAATCCAAGTGGCAAGTAGTGCCAGCCACAGTTGAAAAGGGAGGAGTCTTTCGTTCGACGAATCGGGAGCTGATGTGACAGCTCCCGATCAGCCCCTCCGGCGACCCCTCCCTCCTCCTGGAAAACGGCGACAACAACAACCCAAATGGTGGACCCCGCATGGCATCCTCCGCCACCTCTCCCTGGAACCACTCCTCTCCCCTCTGCCACCCACGACGCCACGACCAGGAGCCACTTACCGCTGATACTTGTCGAACATTAAAAACTACGCGGGAAGGCGGGATTTTAAATTTGAATGGCATGGGAAGGCGGGATTTGAAATTTAAATTTGAATAGCATGGAAATGATGGTTTGAAATATAAACTCCGTCTTAGAGGGATGATTCTGACATCTCTATCTATTTTTGCCAGCAAAACCAAGATGAATTCCTTTCTGTTAATCTGCACAACGAGCAATGCAGAAAGTGCTTGAGCAGCCAACCCGTGAGATGTGCTTGGCTTCCAACATCTTCACTAGAGAGGGAATACACTCTCTGTCACCCAATGTCTTATTGGTTTAATCGCTGAATGAAAAATTGCAGATAGCGGAAGCAACCAATTGCTGAACAGTCGGAAGGCCCCCTTTTTTTTAAGAATAGAATATCAAGGCCTTACTAGCTCCTGCGATTTGGGCGTAGTGGGTTCTTCTAAAAGGCGTTCCCTCCTCTTTCAAAATTTTTACCACATCCTACAAAATTTTCCCTTCGCCATTTATACAAACTTTGCTTCTCTACACTTGTGGCCGTAAACGTTTGGGGCTTCCAAGAGGTATGATTTGGTTTGATTAATTCATGGCAGTGGCAGTGATGACTCCTTGGGGCTATGCGAAGGTATGAGCATTTCCGTAAGTATTTTCAAGCATTTCTTCCATGGAAAATATCAGCGTATGTAGAAACGTTCTACGCTAAAACCAAGAATGGCAATCTGTGGAAACCATGAATATGTTTTTGTTGCATTTTCCTTTTTCTTTTCTGACTCCAAAGCGTTAAAGTTGGTAAATTTCTTAGAGATCGGTTGTTTCACCGTGTGCTTTCAAGATTGTAATGAATCTTGTAGCAGTATAAAGACTGCTCTATACAGATGTAGCGAAAATTCCATTTACTTTGTCAATCATTTGACACATTTTTTTTATTTTATTTTATTTTGGGATGCAGGAACTATATTACATTTTCTTGCCTAGACTACATGCCAAAAGAAACCAGATTGTTCAGCATGTTAATCATGTAAGCAAGTTGTTAATGACCGAGTTGGAGCAATGGGCTGAAAGCTGATTTGCAGTGAGACGTTCAAATTTACAAAAACTCGAGATCTTATAATAAAATCATATTTTTTTATTAAATCAATATTTAAAACGGAAGTGAGACGAGATGTTCAATTGGGTTTTGAAAATAAAATGTCAAGTTTGATATAATTTTATATGTTTGGAACTTATTTTGAATTTTTTTTTCCTTTCTAAAAAACTATTAATATGGTTTTATTTCTCGGTGATTGTTGATTGAGGTTATTTTTATAATTATTTTAAATTATAAAATTCTTAAATAAAATTCTTACATTCATTGACTTTACTTTTATAATTATTTTAAATTATCAAGTTCCTAAATAAAATTTATCAACACAGATTTATTTTTAATAAAGTTTTAATATATTTTTTATTAATTATAGAATTAATTAAAATTTAATAATATAAATAATTTTTTATCTTTATTTCATTTATAATAAATATTTACATTTATTTAATGTTAAAAAGAATTAATTTTTATTATTTTTAAAACTATAAAATTTAATATTTTAAGATTTTTAATAAATTTAAATGAAGAAAAAATTAATTAATAAAAAAATTAAATTTATAATTTCAATATATTTTATAAATGTAAATACTTCAAGGGGTAGAATTTAATGGTGGAAAATGAGTAGTTTTTCAGCCTTTGGAATCAAAGCCTACCTATGTATCATTTTTTTAAATTTAATCTTAGGGTGTAGATTAATTAAAATGTTCATTCAAATCTCTACTAACTTTGTGACCCCCTTGAGCTAACTCAAGTTGTGGAAGGTGTTACCAGATAATTAAGTTGATGTCCAAGGTTTGTTATGAATATGGAGCTAAAAATTCCTCTAATTTTTTCATAGTTTGCATAATTAAATTTGATACCACCATCATATCCAACACATCGAGAGCATTGCAAAAATATAAATTTTATCTCAATCTGACTCTTGGATTGAAAGTTATGCCCACTTCAAGTATCACCAATCGAATAAGGCCATGGGTGCACGTGTGGGTCTGCCATGTCACTACAAGGTGTCCATGTGTCCATTACTAGGTCTCCATGTCACTTGCCATCTCAATTAAGGCTCATGGGCCCCACCAAGAATGGCCCCATGGGTTATGCAGTGATTTCACATTACCCCCAATTTTGGGTTCTTGGAAATTAAAGTGGTTTTTCATGGATGGTTTCCTGTTTTGGAACCCCCTCGGTTAATTCACGGTATACCAAGGCGAGGGAGGGGGTGAGATAAATGAGGACCATAGATAGGACCCATAAACCAATCATTTTTCCATGAGGTGGTGCCCTTTTAACATGGGCCCCATGGTGATAATACTAATGTCGAACCCTCCCATTAACTCAAAGAGGGTCAAGGGGGCACAAAATGAAATGTGGGTTGTTGATCTGGCCATCCTGTGATTTTGTCATCCAAGGTAGCATGTTATTTATGGAGGTCAAAAGTTTGATCTGATGAGTGGTGGGAGGTTTCGTCAGATGACAACCCCAACAGATGGGAATTTCTTAGACAATTACCATCACCACTCTATTGTCACCTCCATACTACAATTGTTCGTTTTGTGTTACATTGCACATTGGTTGTGGCAATGAGCAGTGGGTGGCAATAAGGTCATGTAGCTCCACATGGACTCCACATTGCTCCAACAAGTAATCTAAAAGGGTCGTGCATCCACATTAGCATAGTTCCACACCAACTCGCCACTACCATGTGGCATCCACGAGGCATTGTCACGGTGGCTTAGATGCATACCCCACATAACCCTCTATGTTCTGTTTAATGATGATTTTACATTATATATGATTCCAGATTAATCGAGGGTGTCATGCCATTTTCGAATGTTGACATGCCTCTATAAATAGTTTTCTTCTTTTCCCTCCAAAATTCATTACTCTTATTTTATTATTTTAAGTATTATTTTTCCTTAGGAGGCCACTTTTAGGCTAAAATTTACTCTAATGTATTTTCAAAGCAAGGACTAGAAGAATCTATGGTCCATTGTCCTAGCAAATGACCAAACTCATTAGAAAAACAAAAACCCTCCCAAGCACATGGGATGACTAACTTAAACTAGAGAACACTGATAGGACATTGAAACTATAATATATGGATGAAAAATGTAATATTTCATTTCTAGATATGGTCAAAATAGACAGAATCTAGCCATGGTATTTACCCATGATATTTGCCCATGGTATTCTCCTTTGTTCGTAGTGAATGAATGTGCAACAATGTTCAAGAATGAATGTGCGACAATGTACCAATTAGAGATATTTAGAAAATGATGTGTTTAAAATGCTAATAACTCATCATATTTAAAAAAAAATAGTCTAGATAAATTTCAATAGATTTACAAACAACCTAAGTCAACTTTGAGTGTTTAAAATGCTAATAACTCATCATATTTAAAAAAATAGAAGACTAGAGAAATTTCAATGCCTGATGAATCGTTGATAAAACGTGGAATTTGAAACCTGCAAATGATTTCCCTGGTGGATCGAAGGCGGGAGGATCGTCACCCTCTGCCTTTGAATTTTCTTTAAACACAGCGGAAAAAACCATTAAAACCCTGCAAAATACGAACAAAAATTATAAAATCCATGCATATATAGGTTTACTGCTTCAGAAGGTACGTGGAAAGAGCGTGGTCGTTGGATGGCATCATCCAATGGTCGGGATTTGATTAGAGGAGTCAAAGGGAGGGCGGTAGAATATTTTGAATCAGGGCCGTCGATCGCGCAGAGATCGACGATCGGGAGCAAAAATGGAAAGTCAAAGCGGAAAACGTTTGACTGGGTGATGAATCTGGGCGATGAAATATAGGCCGTCGATCTGCAGATCATATCGATGGCGGAGATCTACTGAATGCCGCACCGTAGGCCGGTTAACTATCGGGCATCTTTGGTGAGCGATCGTCATCCGATGGGCGGCCTTAGATCAGACGGTGGACGCCAATATCGCATGGGGTCAACGTCCGATGTTTAATGCACGATGGACGACAGTTTGGCGAACAGTGCCTAGGCCACGCGTCAATTGGTGAGTGGAATCGCTATCGATCGGAAGAAAACCGCCCTCCGCTCGAAGGCGGTGCGATGGATACCACCAGTTTTGGCAACGACGAGTGGATGGCGGGGACCACCGGGGTGAGCGACTCCGCGCCGTTGATCTGCAGATCAAATCGACAGTGGGGATTGAATGAAATTTTGAACCGGCAGAAAAAAACTTAGAAAATAATTAAAAACCCGAAGTTTGAAAATAACATAAGGTTTTAATATTTTCGGGGGGGGGGGCGGGATATATATATAATATGATCAGGAGTCCGGCTACGAGGCCTTTGGGTGCGTGGAGAATTATATGACCGAGGGTCAAAGGGAAAATGGCTAGGACCCACATATGTCCAAAATGTGGGTTTTTATGATTTTTCAATGGTTCTCCAAGGAAGTTGAGGGTTCCGATATGGTTTAAAAATGAGTTTTAAACCATGTAAAGAGGATTTTCACAAAAGGGAGAAAAGGAATCATGAAAACAGAGGAGTTTTACGAAGAAAGGGAAGCAAATGAAAGTTAGTTTTGGAAGAAGGGGAAAAAGGAAAATGGTGCTTGCAGCAGTAATATGTCTTGGAAATCTGCAGGGTTTCTGAATGTAGAACAGGCACATCAGTGAAGTTTGGACAGAGGAGAGGCAGGAGGCCTTCAAGAGTCTTCAAGAGCCAACACTATTTAGTAATAAAATTTGTTCCTTGAAGGCTCAAAAAGTCTTAGCCACCTTTTTCTATAATAAATTTATAGGTGGCTAACACTTGCCTCGCTTGCTAGATTCAGTTGTAGTTTTTGAAATCTGCTGCTTTCCTTTATCTCTTGATTTGGCCATTTGATTCGCTGATTTCCTTTTAGCCATAGTTCGGATATGATGCTTTTGCTGCGTTAAACCTGTATAGATTATCTGTGAGCCTGTATAATGGGAGGACATGGTTATGAAGGTTAACCCTTGCATTTTGAGAAATATTTCCGCCTCTGTCACATGATTCGCAGTTTTATAAATACAAGTCCCTTGACAAAGATAGTTCACAGAGTTATAGATACAATTCCCTTAACAGAGATAGAAACCAAAGTAGGTTGACAGGCTTTTTATCTTACCAACTATAGACCATACTAAACATGCAGAATTCAAAAGAAGGTAAACCCAAGTATCACGAAGATCACTTGAAAAACCATTACAGAGGCCTTCCGGTTTGCCTTCACTATGACTACAGAGGTTTTGAAAGATTTGCTTCTGCCAAGACCAAACAAGGCCGAAAAAACAACAATGAAAGCTACCTCAATTATCCCCTAAACCATTGGCGAAAACCGAACAAAGGCCATTCGGCTTGTCCTCTTAATGCTTACAACAGTTTTCTAACATTTGAAATTTCCCAACATAAATGAACTCCAAACCATGCATTAAGCAAATGAAAATCCTATTTATGCAAGGAACTTTGAATTTTCTATAGGGATTACAAAAGCGAGGCTGAATAGCCTCCTGCGAGGTAAACAAATTAATATTCTTGACTGAACTACAGATACTCGCAAAAACCATACCAGGAACATCTTTAAGAACAGAGTGGTTACAATTCCTACCCATACCACCTCTATTCTGACCTCTACAGAGATTTATGGTTAAAAGCAGAAGGTTGAAGTGAAGAATAATGACATATCATTGTACCCAAGCTTGAGACCTCTCCACAGTGTCTGTAGTGTTTCTAGTCAGGGCGTATTCTTCAGCAGCTCAACCCAAACCTCTGTTCCTGCCAGAACGATTTGGTTGCTTATGTTTTAGAATTTTCCTCTTTAGTCTCTCCCTCTACTCTTTCTAATGCCATCCTAACATTGTTAGATGTCTTTCCTTGTCGATCATCATGAGAGTAAATGTCGCGTACATTCTCAGACTGGAAAGTTAATGCTGGCTGGACTTCGCATGCAGGAACCTCCTATGCACGCATATCCGTCGCCTTCCACTTGCCCTATAGCACCTGACACTGGTCACCATGATCGGGGGTCTTCGCTTCCAGCTGTATCTCGCTCTATAATGATATGGAGAGGGTGTAATTCTATATCCCATAGTCTATCTCTTGGATTCACTCATTCAACATTGTTAAATTTTCACTTTCCATTCAAAATTTTTATTTCATCATTTTTCATCATTCAAGTTATTAACAACCTCTCATGTCAACAAAATTAGGCCCTAAAAAAATTTAAAATTAAATTGACCTAATTAATATTAGAAATATTTAGCATATTTAAAATGATCAAAATAATCAGATGTTCAACAAATTTTGTATAACCACGCACAAATGAAACCAGCCTAGATCCATCTTAACCCTCGATCTATCAAGCACCGAGAGGGATCAAATCTCTTGAGGTGTAAACATTTCCTCAAATTTTGCACTAAAAAAATTGTTTGCACCTTGAGAGATTTGATCCCTCGAGGTGGTACTTGATAGATTCGGGATTAAGATGGATCTAGGTTGGTGATACACTTCATATTTTTAAAATTAAAAAAGTCATATAAATTAATTAAATTATAATTTTATTTTAAATTATCATTATTATCAATTATAAATAGAATTATGAATTGCTATAGCTCTGAGTTTTCATAGCCAATACCTTGTAGTGCATTTGCTTTCTGGTAGTTTTAGGCTATAAAAAACCCTCTGTTATAACCATCCCTTGGCATTGCTACATCCAATGCTCTTCCTTAATCTCGTATTAAATTATTGATTTTATATTTATTAGTATGTTTTATTTTTTAAATATAATTAGTAGTTGTTTTTTTTAATTGTTCATTATATCTAGACAAATATTGCATCCTCTTTAACTCTGCATATTAAATTGTTTTATTGACAATCCATTAAATTTTGATAAAGATAACATGTTTTGTAATCTAAATTTTATTAATTTTGTTTATTTTTTGATAAGAAATTTATATTATTCTTGTTTTATTAGATTTCAGGAGAGATGACATGTTTTTGGAAAATTTTATATTGAATTTTATGTTTATTATTTTGTATTTTTTTTAATAGTCAATTAAATTTAAATAAGAAATATATATTTGGTTATATTGATTTTTTTGTTATTGTATTTAATTAATATTTATTAAATAAATTTGTTATATATATATATATGTGTGGGGTAAAGAGAATTTTATGTTTATTTTAATTTTTATTTAACTTAATAAAATTAGAACCCCTCTTCGCCTTATATATTTAAATTATTTGTTAAAATTATAAATGATAAGAAAAAATTAAAATTAAATAGAAAAATTATTTTATTTTTCTTTTAAGTGGCTCTTTTCTTATGGTTTGAATTTGAAACTTAATGAAACTAAAACTCCTTCTCCACCTTATACATTTAATTTATCTATTAAAATCATACATTATAATTTTATTTTATTTTTAAATTTAAAATTAAATTTATTTTATTTATATATATACAACATGAGTGCCTCAAGAGCAATAAAAAAAACCTCTTTAAATGCAATTTAAAAGTTATTTCTAATTAAAATTTAATTTAGTGAAAATTTTCATAACAATCTAGTGAATAAATTTTATGATTTGCTATTTTATATTTTTATTAATTTCAATAAAATCGATAAAAATTAAATTTATTTATAATATATTTTTATAAAAATATATTTTCAAATTAAATTGAAAAAATAAACTCCATGTGCTTTTTAACGTGAAATAGATTGATCACACAAATAAATTTATTTATAATACTTTTTATAAGAAAATATATTCGAAAGTTAAAAATTAGATAGAAAAAATAATGTCCATAAGTTATTAATTTTTTTGACTTAAAAACATTTAAACAAGAGAGACCATGAAGAAAAAACAATTAGAATTGTCCACCATGTACTGTTCATGGAAATTTGGTGTTTGGAATAGATTTGCAATTAGTCTTACTGGTTGTTTATGGCAAGACTGAAAGTTGACTTAGGTTGTTTGTAAATCTATTGAAATTTCTCTAGTCTTCTATTTTTTTAAATATGATGAGTTATTAGCATTTTAAACACTGAAAGTTGACTTAGGTTGTTTGTAAATCTATTGAAATTTATCTAGTCTAATTTTTTTTTAAATACGATGAGTTATTAGCATTTTAAACACATCATTTCCTAAATATCTCTAATTGGTACATTGTCGCACATTCATTCTCGAACATTGTTGCACATTCATTCACTACGAACAAAGGAGAATACCATGGGCAAATATCATGGGTAAATACCATGGCTAGATTCTGTCTATTTTGACCATATCTAGAAATGAAATATTACATTTTTCATCCATATATTATAGTTTCAATGTCCTATCAGTGTTCTCTAGTTTAAGTTAGTCATCCCATGTGCTTGGGAGGGTTTTTGTTTTTCTAATGAGGTTGGTCATTTGCTAGGACAATGGACCATAGATTATTCTAGTCCTTGCTTTGAAAATACATTAGAGTAAATTTTAGCCTAAAAGTGGCCTCCAAAGGAAAAATAATACTTAAAATAATAAAATAAGAGTAATGAATTTTGGAGGGAAAAGAAGAAAACTATTTATAGAGGCATGTCAACATTGGAAAATGGCATGACACCCCCGATTAATCTGGAATCATATATAATGTAAAATCATCATTAAAAAGAACATAGAGGGTTATGTGGGGTATGCATCTAAGCCACCGTGACAATGCCTCGTGGATGCCACATGGTAGTGGCGAGTTGGTGTGGAACTATGCTAATGTGGATGCACGATCCTTTTAGATGACTTGTTGGAGCAATGTGGAGTCCATGTGGAGCTACATGACCTTATTGCCACTCACTGCTCATTTGCACAACCAATGTGCAATGTAACACAAAACGAACAATTGTAGTATGGAAGTGACAATAGAGTGGTGATGGTAATTGTCTAAGAAATTCCCATCTGTTGGGGTTGTCATCTGACGAAACCTCCCACCACTCATCAGATCAAACTTTTGACCTCCATAAATAACATGCTACCTTGGATGAAAAAACCACAGGATGGCCAGATCAACAACCCACATTTCATTTTGTGCCCCCTTGGCCCGCTTTGAGTTAATGGGAGGGTTCGACATTAGTATTCTCACCATGGGGCCCACGTTAAAAGGGCAGCACCTCATGGAAAAATGATTGGTTTATGGGTCCTATCTATGGTCCTCATTTATCTCACCCCCTCCCCCGCCTTGGTATACCGTGAGTTAACCGGGGGGGTTCCAAAACAGGGAACCATCCATGAAAAACCACTTTAATTTCCAAGAACCCAAAATTGGGGGTAATGTGAAATCACTGCATAACCCATGGGGCCATTCTTGGTGGGGCCCATGAGCCTTAATTGAGATGGCAAGTGACATGGAGACCTAGTAATGGACACATGGACACCTTGTAGTGACATGGCAAACCCACACGTGCACCCATGGCCTTATTCGATTGGTGATACTTGAAGTGGGCATAACTTTCAATCCAAGAGTCAGATTGAGATAAAATTTATATTTTTGCAATGCTCTCGATGTGTTGGATACGATGGTGGTATCAAATTTAATTATGCAAACTATGAAAAAATTAGAGGACTTTTTAGCTCCATATTCATAACAAACCTTGGACATCAACTTAATTATCTGGTAACACCTTCCACAACTTGAGTTAGCTCAAGGAGGTCACAAAGTTAGTAGAGATTTGAATGAACATTTTAATTAATCTACACCCTAAGAGTTTAAATTTAAAAAAATGATACGTAAGTAAGCTTTGATTCCAAAGGCTGAAAAACTACTCATTTTCCACCATTAAATTCTACCCCTTGAAGTATTTACATTTATAAAATATATTGAAATTATAAATTTAATTTTTTTATTAATTAAATTTTTCTTCATTTAAATTTATTAAACATCTTAAAATATTAAATTTTATAGTTTTAAAAATAATAAAAATTAATTCTTTTTAACATTAAATAAATGTAAATATTTATTATAAATTAAATAAAGATAAAAAATTATTTATATTATTAAATTTTAATTAATTCTATAATTAATAAAAAATATATTAAAACTTTATTAAAAATAAATCTTTGTTGATAAATTTTATTTAGGAACTTGATAATTTAAAATAATTATAAAAATAACCTCAATCAACAATCACCGAGAAATAAAACCATATTAATAGTTTTTTAGAAAGGAAAAAAAAATTCAAAATAAGTTCCAAACATATAAAATTATATCAACCTTGACATTTTATTTTCAAAACCCAATTGAACGTCTCGTCTCACTTCCGTTTTAAATATTGATTTAATAAAAAAATATGATTTGATTATAAGATCTCGAGCTTTTGTAAATTTGAACGTCTCACTGCAAATCATCTTTCGGCCCATTGCTCCAACTCGGTCATTAACAACTTGCTTACATGATTAACATGCTGAAAAATCTGGTTTCTTTTGGCATGTAGTCTACGCAAGAAAATGTAATATAGTTCCTGCATCCTAAAATAAAATAAAATAAATGTGTCAAATGATTGACAAAGTAAATGGAATTTTCGCTACATCTGTATAGATCAGTCTTTATATTGCTACAAGATTCATTACAATCTTGAAAGCACACGGTGAAACAACCGATCTCTAAGAAATTTACCAACTTTAACGCTTTGGAGTTAGAAAAGAAAAAGGAAAATGCAACAAAAACATATTCATGGTTTCCACAGATTGCCATTCTTGGTTTTAGCGTAGAACGTTTCTACATACGTTGATATTTTCCATGGAAGCAATGCTTGAAAAGACTTACGGAAACGCTCGTACCTTCGCACAACCCCAAGGAGTCATCACTGCCACCGCCATGAATTAATCAAACCAAATCATACCTCTTGGAAGCCCCAAACGTTTACGGCCACAAGTGTAGAGAAGCAAAGTTTGTATAAATGGCGAAGGGAAAATTTTGTAGGATGTGGTAAAAATTTTGAAAGAGGAGGGAACGCCTTTTAGAAGAACCCACTACGCCCAAATCGCAGGAGCTAATAAGGCCTTGATATTCTATTCTTAAAAAAAAGGGGGCCTTCCGACTGTTCAGCAACTGGTTGCTTCCGCTATCTGCAATTTTTCATTCAGCGATCAAACCAATAAGACATTGGGTGACAGAGAGTGTATTCCCTCTCTGGTGAAGATGTTGGAAGCCAAGCACATCTTAGGGGTTGGCTGCTCAAGCACTTTCTGCATTGCTCGTTGTGCAGATTAACAGAAAGGAATTCATCTTGGTTTTACTGACAAAAATAGATAGAGATGTCGGAATCATCCCTCTAAGACGGAGTTTATATTTCAAACCCTCATTTCCGTGCTATTCAAATTTAAATTTCAAATCCCACCTTCCCGCGTAGTTTTTAATGTTCGACAATTATCAGCGGTATGTGGCTCCTGGTCGTGGCGTCGTGGGCGGCGGAGGGGAGAGGAGCGGCGCCTGGGAGAGGTGGCGGAGGATGCCATGCGGGGTCCACCGTCTGGGTTGCTGCCATCGCCATTTGCCGGGAGGAGGGAGGGGTCGCCGGAGGAGCTGATCGGGCGCTGTCACATCAGCGCCCGATTCGTCGAACGAAAGACTCCTCCGTTGATGTTGCGATGTTCCTATCGATGCAAATTAATGAGGCACAAAGCCCAGTGATACAATCCGCCCCAAATTGGCAACCAATATTTTAGCTGCTATTCGCCCATTAATGCCCTTAAAAGTACCACTGGGCATACCATGGGCATGGACATGGGCATCGATCAAGAAGAGTGGATAGTTTCCGAGGTCTGACAATGAACAGGGTCTTCCGAGGTCTGACAACGAACAGGACACGGCAAAAAATCAATTCTGACAACGAACAGGAAACGACAGCGCGGCAAATTCCGTCAATTTGAAATTTGAAATTTGAATTTATCCGCATTCACACAAACCATTGCAATGTAACGCGAGCAGGACTGCAGGTTCGGCAGCTATGCTGGTGGGGGTTTTGCAAATTTGATGAAATTCACACTGATTCATTCATTCATGTTATTCAAATGCAGTTCGGATTCAAATCGCAGGCGATGCATTGCAACCAGTCTGGTACAGCGTGTGTACATCTGGAACGCGAGCAGGACCGCAGGTTCGGCAGCTATGCTGGTGGGGGTTTTTGTCTTGGCTGCTATTTCATCTAATCACGTTTATATTCTGCAGGAACAACAGATATTCTGGCTGGAGCGATCTACAGCTAAAATAGGCTACATGTTGTCTGCAAGAACATTATGGATTCCTTGGGGTAATGACAATCGCTATTGGCGATGGGTTTCTGTAGAGAATTCCAGGTTGGTTTTGCTTCTCTTATCAATTTTCTTATTTCAGAAATGGGGTTTTTGTGATTTGGATTTAAATTGTGTTGGTTTTTTTTTCAATATCGATGACATTGATATTATAAACTCCACCTTATTGTTATTGTTTTATTATTTTCGAAATCACTTGTTCAACCCAACTCTGCGAAAAAAATTCATTTAGAGGAAACCCTCAAATCGATGATATATGTTGTCGTTATTGATTGTGAGTTCAGATTCGAGGAAGTTGCGGAGCTATTAAATGTTTACTGGATGGAGGCCCGCAATGGGTTTGACTGCAGGAAATTGTCTGCAAATACAGAGTACAGGGTGTTGTTTTTTATTAAATTTGGAGAGAAACCCCATGGGTGGAATGCGCTGCCGATTAAATTTTCGATTAAAACGCCAGACGGAGAAGAAATGGAAACCGAGCATATTTTAGCAGCGATAGGGTTGCCCATAAATAGTGACGGATGGATGGAAGTGGTTGCAGGGGAATTCATTGTGAAAGCAGCGTATGAAGATTCTTCTATCATCGAATTCTGTATGAAAGAAGTGCAGTCGAACTTCTAGAAAAGAGGTCTCCTCATTCAGGGAGTTAAGATTGAACCCAAGTACACTTAAACTAAAATTAAAATAAGATACTGGTTATGTTTTGGAACATGCTATGTGGAGAGGCTGTGGATTGTTCCGTTTTCTTGTTTTGTTACCAAAGGTTTCGACAATAAAATGTAGAATGCACTTTGTTGTTTTGTTATTAGAGGTTTCGACAATAATTTTTGTTGTTAACATGCTATGTGGAGAGGCTGTGGATTGTTCCGTTTTCTTGTTTTGTTACCAGAGGTCTCGAAAATAAAATGTAGAATGCACTTTGTTGTTTTGGTAGTAGAGGTTTCAACAATAATTTTTGTTGTTTAAAATGCATTGTGATTGCATGTTTTTTTCTTGTTTAAAATGAAATTTTAAATGGATAAATAAATTCAGTGATTTGAAATTATACAAAATCATACTGATTATGCCAAATAAATTTAATAAAAAAAATTATAAAAACAGTTAAACTATAAACATCTCTAAATTGCATAACAACAGTTCGGGGCAACACCAACAAGAAACTTCGAGAAATTAATCTTTGTAATTATTACCAACGTTTATGGCACATTTCATAGTGGCTGTAATGCATGTCCACAACCTGTACCGGCCACAACAGCATAGAAAGCACAATAATGAAGGAAAACATAACTGTTTGACTCAAGATATAGCTCAATTGATTTTAAAAACTTGCAATGACAATTTAAAACATATTTCCTTCACTTTGAGTCATCAGATTATTCAGTGAAAACTCATTTAATACATGATCATATATGCATGAATTTTTGGCATGACTGTCAATCTAGGTTTTATGAACATACTCTAAAGGTCATCAATATGGAAAAGAAAAAGTAATAGGTTTAATGCTTATATCTTATTGATGGTATGATATGGAGTAAAGAAAGATGATATATGTGATATTGACATTTCAAACTTGGCTCAAGGTTTAAGTGTATAATAAGGGTATTCAAGGTTTAAGTGCATAATAGGGGTAATTTATTATGGAGTTTTAAGATTAGATCCATATATTCATATGGTGTAATTTTATGTTAACTTTGAACTTATAACATTTTAGTTGAGGTTGTTGTTATGTGCATTATTTAGTTTGATTAAAGGTTATGTATGAGAATGTGGTAAGTTTATTAAATATATGTTGTAAAGGGTGACAATACTAAGTAATATGCATGGAGGTTGATATATGTGTTGCATAGTGATGAATGCTCTCCATTTATGGAAAAAAAGTAGATCTCGAAAGATGTTAATCTTGATGCAAGTAATTTGTAATTTTCACAAGAGATAAAACTCATAACAAAGCTCAAAAATACCGTTTCTCTTGAGTAGTAAACTCGTGATGAATTTTGATGGAAACCTGAGAGCTTCTCACTGAATGGAGAAGTGGTATAAAGAATTGAGTTGGTGTGGAACAACAACACGGGGTAAATAAGAGTCTTGGGCATCCACGTGGTAAAGAATAATCTTGGGCATCAAGTTATGCAACCTAGAAGAGTCATTGTGTTTCTAAAGTTCACTCTCGACTAAAAGACATAGTGAGTTAATGTCCCAGACTGATATGCATTGTATAATTTATTTATGTGTCATATTCTTTTACATGTATTAAGAATATACAAAGATTAAAATCATTTCCTAAGACTAAATATCTTTGTCAAAAGAAAACAAGAGAAATGGGTTTCTACCATTGGTGCAATCCGTTAGTAATTTGCTTTTTTTTTTCCTCCACATATAAACAAAGTATATGTTATTGTCGTCTCTTCCCTCTACATGTTACAATGTATTACATACCCATGTATTTGAAAAGACTCGCACTTATGAGATAACATTGTTAATATTTCTCACGAAAATAGAAATGAAATAAAGGTGGGCTCTTGAACATAGTAAAAGAAAAGAATGTTGCATGTATGGAAAACACTTTGTTAAGATTTTGCATTTATTTTCCCCTTTCACTTGTTTCATCACTTGAGATTGCATAGCCATTTAAATAAGTGCAACCATTTTGTTGTTAATGTATTTTTTTTCCAAACCATGTCTCTACTTTGTTTTATGAGTGAAATGAAAACACTAACCTTGTTTTAAAAAGGAAAATTCTTAACAATTGGGTATTATATCAATATAGTTCCTTTAAATATTATTTTCCACTTTGTTTCAACATCAATCATAAGGCATTTTAAGCATGCATATGTGATAAATTGCTCTTTATTGAGTTATATTTGCATGTCATACTTAGAGAAAGTTTTTTTTTTTTTTACAACTTGAGTGGGCCTAATGGTTAAGACTATGTGCTTCCTTGTTAGAGGTCATGGCTTGAAATCTAGAGGGGGGTAGAGTATGTACATATTTGTAGAATTTAGTATATTTGCATGTAATTTTTCTTTATAGACAACTTGAGTGGACCTAATAGTTAATATCATATGCTTCCTTGCAAGATTTCATAAGTACAAACCTAGAGGGGGTTAGAGTATGTACATCTCTATATC
Source organism: Pinus albicaulis (assembly GCA_034641835.2). Taxonomy (NCBI): domain Eukaryota; kingdom Viridiplantae; phylum Streptophyta; class Pinopsida; order Pinales; family Pinaceae; genus Pinus; species Pinus albicaulis. The sequence continues at coordinate 707,012,466 of CM076579.1, forward strand.
CATTAGTAGGAAAATCATTGTATGGAAGAAGGTCCCTTGTACCATAAGAAAAGGGTTTTCATACACCAATTTCATGTCCTACATGGCTGTGACTTTAAAATAATAATAATAATAATAATATAAGTGATTCAGACTTATGCAGGAACACAATAAAATATAGAAATAAACATAAACGCATAGATGCAGTAGAAATATAAGTTAATTTCATTAATATCAAATGATTGAAATATGCTTACACAAATAAGTGAAATAAACTAGCTAGGGAACTATTAGCTTATCTCTGAGAATAGATGTGGTGGCTACAGGACTCTGAACTATGGTACAATGAGGATTGAAGACCTATTTATTATTGAGAAAAAATGGAAAACCCTAAACATCCAAAAACCTAACCTTAGGAAATGAAACGCCAAAAATATGGGCCTCGTTTCGGTAAATTGGTACATCAACTTCTCGGGGACGTAACTTTGGCATACGATCACTGTTTGACACACACAATATCTCGTTAGAAAGATTTATCCGAGGACTACAAATTTTGAGTGAGAAACATCAATCTAATACCCTTGTTTCTCTCATTTTCCCCAAAAATACGTCGTTTAGGGCCTCAAAACGGCACCGGAAGTTTAAGAGCCAAAAAACCACTAAAAATAATAAATTGTGCTACATTTAAGGAAACTAAAAAAAATGAAAGAAGCAATGGTGGGGGTCCAAGTGGTAGATGCGGGTGGCCACCAATATCCACCTGGATCATTCCTCTCCCCTTAGGAATCAATGGTCCCCATTACGTTGAGGTCTTCCATGAGATGAGGAAAAATCTGCTGAACTTGGTCCTTGGTGAGCGACTTGCCTTGGTGAAAGAATTGGCTTGCTTTGACAACTCAATATAGCTGGATCCTTTGTTGTCGAGTGTTCTTGATCTATGTATCTGTTAGCCCCCTATAAATTTTTGACAAGCAAATAGGGGGCTAAATGTTTTTGAGCCTTCAAGGAATGCATTTCCTCTGAAACAAATCATCCTTGAAGCCTCCTTGTGCCTTCTATCCATCGATAAAATCCCCTCTGCTGATTCCCATTATAAAGCCTCTCTTTTTGTGAAGAATGCCCAAAGGCCTCCTCTCCCCTCCTATTTCATCCTCAATTAGCCTCTGTTTCCCTCTCTTTTTCCCTCCCTTATTCCCCTAAATTATCTCAAAATCCCCTTTAATCCTACATGCACCCCTTATTTGGTTTACTTTCCCCTTTTTCCTCTACCGTTATCCCTTTCTGACCACAAATTGCATTAAAAAGGCCGAAAACCCATATTTTAACACATATCAGGCCTAGCCCCATTCAGCTCAGCCCCCTCAAACCATTTCCCCACGTAACCCTGCGCCAGAACCAGACGCTAGCCTGGAAAGCGCTTATTGCAAATGGATGTCGGGAGTGCTATTAACCATCGATCTGTACAGATCGGACGGCCTTCGCAAACTCCATAGCATCCGTGGCCCCCCCGTTTACCCCTCCGAACGCATACCCACCGTCCATGTGACCCGCAGATTGACGGCTCGCAGTTCATCCGCCCCGGTGGTCCCTGCGCCACGCCCTGTGCAGAAACAAGCTGTTTCTATCGCACCGTCTTTGGAAGGTGGGCGGTATTTTTCATTTCGCAGCGATGCCATTCACCGCAAGACACGTGTCTTCGAGCACTATTTAAAAACCGCCCCCCATCGTGCATTAACATTCGAATGTGGACCCGACGCGATATGCGCTGTCCATCCAACGGTAATCGCGCCACGAAGATGCTCGGGAATTATCCGAGGCAAATGAAACCCCTGGCCCACCATCTGTCACCCTCAGATGCATTCTCAACCGTCGATCTCCTCCTAAGATCGGACGGTCCGGATTAAAGGCATACCCCGCCATTTTTCTGGTCCCACCACGTCACCATTTCATATATTTTTGTCGCATTTTTTTTTCCGTTCCCTTTATATTTCATTCAAAGGTCAAAATGTCAAAGTTTCACATTAAAATTTGCTGCATTCTGCCAACCTTCTCCAAATCATCCTCCATTGTTTCGCTGCGTTTTTTCGCCATCACCCTGCACTGTTCCACCATCCAACCAAGATGTACTGCCATTCTCATTGTCCCCGCTGCATCCACCCTCCCCATGCATGGTTTTCTTAACGAGTTTACGTGTTTTGCAGGGTTACATACAGGCAGAAAACCGCCATGGTTCACAGTCACTGTTACAGTGGCAAAGGACGCAGGGAAAACCATGTGCAGAGATCAAAATTAGGAGGAAAGGCCTAGGAAGGTGTTATGACATAACTTTCATTAAAGGAACAGGGTTAAACTCTGCAAAACCTTCCCAAAGCCATTAAAGCACAGATTTCACTGACAGAAAGATGATGGTTCTTTCTCTCATCAGGTTTTTCGTAAAAAAACCCATACTGAACAATATCTTCGGGCTTATTCGCATCATTTCCCTGCTCAAAAGTTAGGCGTCCTCAACACCTTAGCCACTAGGGCGTTGAGAATCTTGGATGAGTCTCACTTTGAGGGAGAAAAGACCCATCTCCTTGATGTTTTTTTTTCTAATGGTTATAGTAAGTCTCAAGGACTTAAAGCCTTTCTTAAAGCTGAAAGAGGTTCCTTGGTTAATAATACAAATCCTAATCAATGGTCCTGCAATGTAAGGCTTCCTTTCATTTAGGGTACCACTGATAGGATTTCTAGAATTCTTAGGAAGCATAGGGTTTCCTCTTCCTTCAAACCCCTTAACACGATTCGCAGCTCTCTTAACTCAGTTAAAGATCCTGTGAACCCTAGGGATGGAAAAGGGGTCTATCTTATTCCTTGTTCATGTGGGACGCCTTACATTGGTGAAACGGGTAGGTCCATTAGCCAAAGGATATGTGAACATGTAGCTGACCTTAGACATGGCAGGTCCCGCACCTCTGCCCTAGCTGATCATGTGAAAAAAACTAACCATCATATTTGCATCGAAGAGGCTAAGGTCTTAGCCAGGATTGATCATTTTCATCATCGTAAGTTAAGAGAGGCCCTTGAAATTGAAAAAAGGCCCATAAATCTCAATAGAGATATTGGTTGGAATATCAGCAGGTGTTGGATCCCTGCCTTATATTCTTAAACGTTCTTTTTCTTAATATAATAATATATAATTATAATTAAATAATATTTGTATTTTGAAAAATCAATTAACAATATCAACAAAAATAAAATTTGTTATTTATAATAATAATTTTTAGATTTGAGAACATGAGGGAAATCAAATAGTTTAGATTTGAGATTTTTAGGAATTGATTGTAAATCCTAAGTTGAAACTGAATCTAACTTAGGATTTACAATCAATTCCTAAAAATCTCAAATCTAAACTATTTGATTTCCCTCATGTTCTCCAATCATCCAGGAACATTACAAAATCCTCACATTAATTAAAATCTCATTTAATCACTCAAAACCCATTAATAATTACATAAAAATCAATATTCTCTAAAAAACACAAGACCCCCCATGTTTAATAAAATACAAGGTATTTTCTGAAGCTAATGCCCCTGCATCAGGAAGTCAGGTGAACTCACAGTAGGGCATGTCATAGAAAAACCCTATACCTAACCAGAACACTGTGTTTTCACAAGGGGCAATGGCTACAAACTCTCAGTCACTTTTATTAGCTTCATTAAATTTACCAGATTTAACTAAGTTGACAAATGATCCCACTGCACACAACCCTACATGGACTCCCATGCCCACGAAACTCCCTTCGGACTTTCCACCTATGGTATTCATTGAACAACATCGTTGACGATACTATTCGACTAAGACTATTTCAACGCACCCTAATTGGAATAGTCACGAAATGGTATGTGGAGTAGCCATCTGCTACACATGGAACCTTTAGTGCCCTCACTACTGCATTCCTGACCTATTTTCAGTTACCCATCAACCGCGATTCTGGAATGAAATTACTGACCCACTTTAGGCAAACACCCACCGTCCATATCTCAGACCATCTCCACGAATGGCAGAGGCGTCGTAGTTAGGCAAACCCCATTTCTAGAATGTTTTGCCTATTGTTCCAAGGCAATCACCTATGTTGTTGCCTATGTTTTTCCTATTGATTAGTGATTCTAAAGTTCCTGGGGAAAAGGGTAAAGTTAGGTTTCCATGTAGGTTATGTGAAGGGAGGCATCAAAATCACCTTTTCCCTCAACCACTCATCACAAGTCACCCCATGACACTAAGTTGGTGACACCACCTCCATAAATACATCATATGTCATACATGGTTTGTCTAAATTTGTGAGAAATATCTAAGTTTATTAATGACCCAATTATTACTTTTTCCAAAGTGGTTTATCTGAAAAGCATAAAATATTTACCTAAAAATGTGATTTCCATGCTTAGTGATATGCATTAATCAAGACCATAATATTTACTCAAAACAAATCGTTTTCAATGGAATGTGTACAGATATTTGAAGAATGTGTAAGTGGGAGAGGATTAATGAGTTGGAAGTTGAAGACCCGGAGGATATGATTGAATTTTCAGCAGAAGACTTAACATGGGATAATATTGATGGGGACCAAGTTACAGTTATTCCATATTGTCGACTTGATGATTTTATAAGAGGAGAGGAATCGAGTGAATCTGCACCCACTCAATTTCATCTTCGTACTCATCGAAGTAAAAAAGTAGAGGATATCAAACAAACATATTGTTCAACATATTTGGAGTACGTTATGTGAGTCTTTATATATTTATCAATATACGTATAATTTGTTACAGTATGCATATATGTTATATCTAATTTGTTGTAAAACATTTATATGCAGGTATTGGTGTGCATATGGTCCGGATTGCAAAAACCAAAGTATGAGTGCATCCTCAGATATAACTAAAAAACGCAATCAACAAGAAAGTATTAAAGTTGGTTGCCAATGTCACTTCATTGTACGACGACTTCAACTTAGACCAGACGATGTTGTAATAATATATACTTCATGTAGGCATATTGATAAATCCAATGTTGTTTGTCATGGAAAAGATGCAATCGGCAGGCCTATGAGATTCAAATATGCACCACATTTAACAAGGGATATGCGATCTATTGTCCTACATTTAATCCAAAGAGGATTTAATGTTACAATGATATGGGACAAGTTCATCTCTGATGTGAAGGATGGATTTGGTGAGTTATACACAGGGACATCTCGAGATACATATATGACAAGACAAGATATATTAAACATTTACAATGATACTATAAGGCTAGAGTATGTTAAAGATCAAAGTGATCCAAACAGTGTAGAATGTTGGTATAAGGAACACCCTAAGAGCTTTTTCTTCTACCAGAAACAAGATCTTGTTGAAAACATCCCTTTTATTATAGGCATACAAACAAAGTGGATGCACTCAATGATGCTAAAATATTCTCACAATAATATAATCTCAATGGATTCAACATTTAGTACAAATAAGTATGGGGTGAGTACAAATTTATTCTAAATTTGATTTATTTATTCAACCTCATTTTAGTGCATGTAACTTACATAAATATAATTATGTACATTGTTTGTAATGTAGAATCAATTGTACACCTTAATGGTTTTCGACGAACATCGCAATGGGGTTCCAGTAGCTTGGGTGATATCATCACGCAATACTATAGCTGAGCTTTCTAAATGGATGTCAACTCTCTTTTCCATTGGGAAGAAAGAGCGACCAGATTGGCAGGTTCAAGCTTTCATCACAGATGATGCTACTGCTGAAATTGAAGCATTAAGGTGATGTGTTTATTCTTTTATAAGAGACATAAAAATATTGTTAATGTATATTCCCTCTAATAAATTGTGTTATTCCAGGTCTTCAATCAAGTGTAATATATTATTATGTGTGTGGCATGTTCGTCGTGCATGGTTGAAGAATGTTGGAAATAAAGTCCAAGGAAGGGAAAACCAAATCCACATTTTTCATTCTTTAGGAGAAATCATGCACGCATGTGAAGATGATGAATCTGTAAAAAAGACAGTTGAAAGATTCTTTGAAAGATTCAGGGACCAACCAAGGTTTTTGGAATATTTTAAAACAACTTGGTTAGCCAACAACAAAATATGTAAGTTTCTTGTAAGTGACTTTAATGACTATTTTTCATTTCATATGTATTATTAATTCATAGCTAATAAATTTCTTTCTACAGATATGTGGGCAAAAGCATACAGAAATTTTCCACATTCCAATCAGGATACAAATAATGCCATTGAATCTTATCATCGGCATATCAAGGAAAGGTACCTAAGCGAAAAGAATAATGCATGTCATAGACGTGTCGATTGGTTAATATATGTGTTGTTGACAAAGGTTGTATTATATTACAATCATATGCAACGTTTAAAAGAAGTTGGTTTTGTACGGCCTAGAAAAATTGAGGAACAATTGAATTCATCCAAGTGTAGAGCTAGACAAATCCCAAATGAAGATTGCGTGCCTGATGAAAAGAGTAACAATGGTTATTGGGTTCGTAGCCAAAATAAGGATACACGTGATATTTGGTACAATGTCATATATAAAGGTTCCAATCTACACTTCTGTAATTGCAATTGGGCCTTGAATGGAAATGTTTGTAAACATGTATTGAAAGTTGAGATGTTGGTGAGTAACATTACTTTGGGTGAAAATGTATTGCCTAATATCACTAATCCTACCACAGAAGGGCCTACAATTTCATTTGATTTGAATGAAACACCTATAGTGGGCCTAGAAATCCAAACAGAGCTTCTGCCATGCATTGATTCTCCTCCAAATATAAGTTATTATAATGAAACAAGCATTGATAATGTTCAATCAACCAATGTACGGCCAGATAGTGCATTATTTGAAGATGATGAGATGAAACGTGTTAACTTATCAACTCATGAGAAATTGAGATCCATAATACCTACAAATTTGGAGCAAGCAAAGGCATTGAACAGTTTGGTAGAAAAAGCATGTCAAGATTACAATAGAATGTTTTTCAATAATATAAATCCATCAAAGATCACTACTAAAAGAAAACATAGTTTCTTGAGCCCAGTAAAAAAGAAAAGGCAATGTGGGCGCAAGTCAAAATCAGTGAAAGATAATCCACATTTTGAAAAGGTTGGACGAGTTCGTTCAAAAAAAAGAAACATGGATGAGCAACTGGAGTTATCTTCTCAACACCAAAGAAGTGTGGGCCACATACCTGAGTTAGTGCAACATTCTATTATACAGAAAAATGGTATGGAAATTTGATGACATGCATTTTTTTATGTGAAATACGATATATTATCATTTTCGATGCATTTTCATAACTATATGAAACTTTTTATTGTTACAGTCGAGGGACCCACATCTCACAACGTTCCAGGTTGTCGAATTCAATTATTTGATGAGCATGTTGGTGAAAAAAACTATAGCAGTTTGAACACTGGTCCACTCATTAACATCCCAATTTCCTCCCCGAGGGTGCTTCCTCCTCTTGTACAACCAGTGGGGATTTATTTTCACCCACACCGACCACCTTTCTCCATCATAAATTCTCCCATGCCTATAATCACCTCCCCAAACTCTTCCCAATCCCCACCCCTACCATTTATTCATCCACCCTTCTCATTGTTTCAATCATCCACCTTTGACATTCCAATTTCCCCCCCTAGGGTGATCCCTCGCCCTAGGGTGATTCCCACTATCGTACAACCAGTGGGGGTGTATCACCGCCCACACCCACTACCTTTTTTCGATTTCACTTCCACTATGCCTTTATCCATCACCCATGAACCATGCCTATATCCATCAACAACAGCTCCACCATCTGTCGAGGAAGGACAATCTTCTCCATTGCCTTAGATCTTCATGGTGAGAATGAGTAGTTGATCAAAATATTATCATGAATTAACATCAATTGATTCTATGCATTTTGGATTTTACAACTAATTAGTTATTTAATTTTTGCAGCAATATCAATTTTGAAATGCACTTGGGAGTGCGAAGCGCGACGAGGGTGACGTATAGACCCAATCTATAAATCAGTCATGATGTCATTTTTCCATTATTTCATTATGGGCGCGACCTTCCATTATCTATGTTGGGAATACCATGGGCCATGGGCCCATTTTGTAAAAGAGAAAAATGTATAACTAGACCAATTTGGAATACAAGTACAAGAATGTGAACTTGTGTATATGACAATGCCTTCATTAACTTTTAAATTCATGATGTGGATTTAATGTTATATTCTATCAATGTTACATTACTGTTGATGAATGTAGTTAGAATGGATTTATTTTGTTTCATTTACAAATTATAAAGTTTGCAAGTTAAATTACTTAAATTTATATCTTATTCAATGTTGCATGCATGCAAAACCATATCATACCATGAAACTTTGCTTAGTTATAATAATAGATGTATCATGTACATGAAGAGAGCATATATATGGATTCAAATTTATTTTAATTTTGAATTTTATGAAATGGAAAACTAAAGTTTTAAAGTACAACATACATGCCTTCTAATAAAATCTGCAAAAATTGATAAAGTTTTGAGCCTTTACCAGTTCAATACTAACATTTAAAGATGAAAACTTTATTGATAAGTGGTGTAGTATTATTTAAGTTTTTTTCGGTTTTATATATATTTTAACAATTCCTTTATTTATCTATAAATAGGGCACAAACAATATTTGTGGTATGAATACAAAGAAGTGTGTAAGATTTTTTTGAGATGTGGATTCACCTTAGTGTGGATGGGTTTTTTCCCACATATTTTCGAACAAGTAACTTTTACACCAAGAATTTCCTTAAAATAACACCCTATCACCATCTACTCTAAAAGTTAACTAAATTAAAACTTTAAAATTTTTTATTATTATCATTATTAATTAAAAAAAAAAAAAATATATGACAAACATAATAATATATTTTTTGAATTTGTATTTTCGAGCAGGTAACTTTTACGCCATGAAGTGCCTTAACATAACACCCTGAGATCACCCTGAGCTCCTTTCCACCATTTGGGCCTTCAATTTTTTTTCTAATATTTGTTGTTCTGTGAACATTTTAGGCAGTTTTTAATTACATACCATGCTTCATAGCATGCTCTACACTGGAATGAAACATTTTCATAGTCGAGCTTTTGGAGTCAAACATAATTTTGAATCGTCAAATTAATTTTGGTGGGAAAAGCCTTGTTGAATTCCATCTCCAAACTTTCAAATAAAAAACCAAGTGCCCAATCATACCTAGCCTAAAATATTAAACAAAAAACAAAGTTAAATCTAAAAGATACAACCCTCTCTGAAATTTAGGAAGGCTAGATCCTAAATTTCCAAAGAAGGTTTGTGGTTACCCCTAGTTTTCTTAAAACTGAAAAAATTCAAAGAGCCCACAATCTTTAGAAATTACTAGGGTGATAACATCCCCTAGAGTGAAGTTTTCCCTTGGCTGTGTACCTACATCTCATGTCCTCTTCTATTTCTTGTTTGGCATTAGTCTTGATGATAAGGAAAAGATAAATCGAAAGAAAGAACAATAATAATGAAACATCACAAGATAATGTCATAATATGAGAAATCAATTAACTTGCCAACCTATTGTATTTCTCAACAAACAACTCTTTCGTGTCTATACATGCCTGCAAGCACATCATGGAGTTCTCAAAAACTCTTTGTTAAGGTCATTGATGTTTTTGCATCAATCTTAGACATATGATCAAAAATAGGTTCTTCAGATGAAATATCGAAACAACAATTGCATTGTAGTTTCCCTTACCATTAGCCTATTGTCTATCTTGTTGGTCATACATCCAATCCTTCTCTTTCAAGCAATTGTTCTCTTCTTAGAGTTAAGCATTAGTGACCTTGAAGCTTTCCAACCTCTTTCTATTTCCTTTACCCGTGCTGAGACATGGAATTGTCATGCAACTACTTCCAAAGAAATTCAACTATTCATAAATAAAAGGCTTATAATCCACTGGCTTCACCAACATAGATATTATGCCAAAAAAAAAAAAAAAAAATCAAATTTTCTTTTCTATTTCTTTTTAATGACTTTAAAGCATACAACATGCCAACTAATAAACCACTTTTGTCTTGAGTGTAACCTACAACGACTTGCCGGCAACACAATGACAATCCCCTCTTAAAAGGATTTATTAAATGAAGTGGAAAGGCACTATTACTAAATTACTTCACAAAGTTATTTTATATTTTATTTTTATAGAAATCCTTCAACCAAAACCATTGATAATTAATTTTATGGATAAAGAAACACCACAACCTCAAATTAAAACCATCGAAAGGATTTATTAAATGAAGGGAAAAGACACTATTACTAAATCACTTCACAAAGTTATTTTATATTTTATTTTTAAAGAAATCCATCAACCAAAACCATTGATAATTAACTTTATGGATAAAGAAACACCACAACCTCAAATGAAAAGATAATCATAAAACCTTGTATGAAAACTATGTAGCTAAATCCATGTGGTTAAATCACTTTATAATGTTATGAATCTCATGGCTTATGTTCATTGAAGAGATTTTTATATTTTTTATTTTTTTTTATAATTAAAGTTAATTGGAAATATTATTTTACATTAGAAATATTATATATATATATATATATATATATATATATATATATATATATATATAGATATAGATATATATATATAATTATATAATTTAATTAAAATTTTAAAAAAAATATCTATATAAAATAATGAAAAATAAATAAAATGTTTAAATATATGCTTTTCAAAGAGCATGGGATAAACCAGTGGTCTTTATATTCTGCGTTGGCAAATGCCATCCGAGAGCATGATTTAATTTCCATTCTCATTATATATTTTCATTTAATTTTACTTCAAATTTAAATATATATATACAATTTAAATATTAAAATTTTATCATTTTATTCTTTTTATATTAAAATTTAATTTCAATAATAATAAAATGAAAAATAAATAAAATATTTAAATATATCTTTCCCCATTGGGTTATTATTATGTTATTTTTATAGGGTTATTTATATTTTTTATTTTTATTTTATTTTGACCAAGTTAAAATATTTAAATTCCATTATATTAATTTTTTTATTTAATTTTATTTTTATAATTTAATTTAATTTTTAATTTTATCTAATTTGACTCAGTGAAAATGTTAAATATTACATTATAACATTATTACCATATTCCACTAGAAAGCATCTCTCAACACAAATATACATTATAAATAAAATAAAATATTATATTAATCCTCAAACTAATCTAATTTTAAAATTTAAAATAAAAATAAAATTTATTTAATTAAAATGTAATTAAAAATAAATATAAAGTCAATTGTGTAGAAAAATATTATATTAATAATTAAATTAATAAAATATTAAAATATTAGATATAAATAAAAATAAAATTTACTCAATTAAAAAAATTATTACAAAAATTATTGTCAACTTTACTCACATTATATATTACGAAGAAAATGTTGTTGCAATCATCAAATGAATAAAAACTTCACTTTTAAAAAAAAAGTAGGGATAACAAGTTAGAAGAACCATTAACAAACAATTGCCATATCCTTAAAATACCTTCTATATAAAGTTGTGTAATGTTTTTGTGAAAAAAAATCACCAATCAAAAAAATCATAGACACAAATTAGTGTTTATTTAAATTCTAATTGTGTAAATTTTAATGATGAAATATTTACACATAACACGAATATTTAATTATAAAATTATGTTACATTTTTGTGAATATTACATTTTTCATTGAAAGTTTTAATAGTTAGATTGAAAATTCAGATATTAATTTGTTTTAGAAAATTAACTTGATTTTTTTGGTTTTTTATTTGTTTTTTTTTTAAATCATAATCTTTGTTTTTCTAAAATGAGTTTTTGATTAAATATATAGATTTAATCCTTAAACTTTTTCTAATTTTTCTAAATTATAAAGAATTTACAACTTAAAAAAAATTAAAATTCCAACCAATCCTATTAAATTCTAAACAAATTAAACCCGAAAATAAATTGAAAACTCCTCTAAAACCTAACTCCGGATTTAAATTTTTAAAAAATAGATTTTTAAATATTTTAATTTATTGTTTTTTAAAATATATCATGAAATTATTATTATTTTTCTAAAATATGTTATCATAATTATTATTATTTACAAAAATTAAGAAAAAATCAACCTAAGTAATTCTCAATAAAACATCATATTACACTAAGATTTTGAATCCGGAGGGAAAAGTTGTCATTCAAATATTAAAATATTTCTCAAATGTTACCAAGTACTTTCTTAAAAAAAATGCTTTTAATATCCTCATAAGATATTCTAGGTTATAAAAAATAACCTTTAAGACCATCATACGCTATTTATACACAACTTTAAGTATCATAATCATTCCTTCAAATGTTAAGTATCATAATCATTCCTTCAAATGTTATATTTAACTTTAAGTATCATAATCATTCCTTCATATATACTTGGCTACACACTCTTCAATTCTTTATCTCAACATTTTGTGCTGGAGGATAAGTTGTCTCGAAGATGAGGGATGTTCTTTGCTTTGAATGTTCTTCCCATAGAATTTGTCAGAGCCGAGTAGCACGGTTGCCTGCTGTATGCCGCCGTTTGTATCCCTGCTGTATGCCGCCGATTTAACATCTGAACGACTCAATAATTAATGCCCGACGAACGAATTCATGGCCGGGAGCTACAAAGAAACCTGTCACGTCGTATTCCAATTCCAATCCGCGATGGCTCGCATGACCATGCTCCATGGCCATGGCCATGGCCATGGCATGGCATTGGTACAATCGGAAGCATTAATGGGTCAATAGCAGCTAAAATAAGGCTCGTCCCCCAAATTAGTCATCAACTTATGAACATAAATGTCTAGAAATAAGAGGGGATGGAGAACCGTCCCGCTACGTAAATGCCACTAAAAACCACCACCCCGGCTCCAACACCAAAAAACCAGCCCAATCCTTTGAATGACAGGCGTCCTCAGTAGCCGTTGAAAGAATAAAAAACAGCTAGATAAGTCAGTATCAGAGGAGAGTGCAGTTACTCCAGGTTGTGTGGGCCGACGGGCAATTAATCTGTCATGACTAGAGGTGACCCACACAATGCAGATTCAAATTTTCTGGGATCAACAAAAATACCGCCACCAAGTTCCATCACCGGTCCCTTTGGTGTCCCTGGAAAAATGCGAGCCCAGGTTCTCGAGGATTCACAACAGGTTCACACCAGCAACAACAATGGAGAGTCCCTCTGATCGGAACTATCCACCCCACCACCCAATCAGGAAATCCAGGAGAGGTACTGACAACAGCAACAACGCCTACACCCACATAAATACCACCATTTATTACATTAAAACACCCCGATGCTCTCGCAAGGTTTGGAAATGATAAAGGATTGCATCTATTTATCCCAGAGAGAAAGGTGTACAGAGTCGCCAGAACCCTAGCCAATGGAAATAAGGTAGATATGGTTAAAATGGTTCCATAGGCAGTCTCCCATTTTCCGGTCGCTAGACCATAAGCCTTGTCACAAGCTTCAACCACAATGAATTTTTTCCACTAATATTAATCCTATTTGTAACTTTATTCTTTTTAACCATGCGCTAATTATAACTCTAATTCTAATCCCCCAACACATTACTGTGATCCTTTATTCATATTTGAAATATACATGTTATATAAAATTAAAATATAATCTATATACATATATATTATAAGCCAAACAAAAAATATATATATAACCAAAAATATATTTGAAATATAACCCACATATATAATTTAATAGAAATAAAAAGTTGGATTTGACAATTTTTAAAGTTATTATATACACTGATCTTAAGATTTCGTCTTTTAAATATATATTAACTTCCATCTTAATTATTTTCCATCATTTTTAAATATATAAAAGAAAGTTAGAAACAACTTCGAAATTCATTTCTTTTGCTATGTTTATGAAAATCTATCATGACTAATATAAATCGGGCTAACGAAAATATTGTTATCCAACCAGTATCTATCTTTTCGCTATGCAACCAATATCCATTTAACCTCACTGTAATAAAAAGAAATGACTTCGAAATCGATTTCATAACTCTAATGTTTTAATTTTTTTTTGTCGAGAAATGAAATTTCAATGTTTAAGAGATTAAAAATAGTCTATGAAATTATGAGTTTCCTATTTTTCGTCTTTTGCATTTCAGTCTTTTTCTTATTCAAATTGATGATAAACTGGCCCAACCTTCCAACAATCCCATCACTAAAAAGACAATACCAAAAACCACAAAGTTTCAATTTCTATTGCTATTGAAATTCAAAATAATAATTTAATCCATTCTTCCTAGTAAAAGTGGCTCCTCACATGTGGGTGGTGTGTAAAACATCAAACTATTTCGTTTCCCTTTCAATGCCGGATTCGAGGATATGATGTGGTCCCATTCATATTCGTTAAATATCCACAAGCCAACAAAATCGACCTATGTATATACCAGACCTTAGGACATAAAATCCAAATAGAAAAAGATCCTTTTGAGACCCATGTCCTTACTCCTAAAATTGTCTGCACCTCACCTAGACACTTGCTATGTTTACAAACAAAGCCCATTCAAAGGAAAAATATCACAACTCACTAAAACTAACTAGCAGCTCAGTTGTCCCAGATTCTTCTAGAATTTGGACAAATGTAATTACAACAAAATTAGTAATTCTACTTTTACAACAAAATTAGTAATTCTACTTTTATACAAATTTACAGTTGAGGGAAAATCTATCCTCTCTTGGTACATTTCATGACCCCTTTTAGGTTCTCAAACAAAATAGAGTTGTCTAGGGATGATGCTCCTGCATTATGTGCGCTGACTAAGAAAAAATACTTACCCTTTCTCTCTTCTATTCCACCCCGGTTTTCCATAAAGCCCTCGAAATCGAAAATCATATGAATAAATTTAATCGTGGAGATGGATACAAGTTATGTCATTCTTGGAAACCTCTAATTCACAACTTTCATTTTTGATCTCCGTCCCCCATAGTCTCAATTTTATTTTCCCTTTGTTTACTTTTCTTTCATTTTTTTTAATTCTTCCCTCTCCCTTGTTTTATCGTTATTTTTTCTTTACATTTATCATTATTTTGATTATCATTTCTTTATCTTTTATTAATCTCCACTCTTCCCCAAGCCTCTAGTATATACCCTCACATTTTTTCATTTATTTCTATATTATCCCCCTCCTTTTTTCTCTTTCCCCTACCCTTCTTGATACATTTATTTTAATAATTCTTCTAATTATTTACTTTAATTAGTTATTTATTAAACAATATTTTCCTAATTAATTATTGAAGTTATGGCCTCTGCAACCACACTTTCAGTACATGTTGTCGCAAGCTTCAATCCTGCCATTTCCTCCTCATAAAGTATCACACTTTTGAGTGTATACCACACTTCCCCATTGAAGGCCTCATTCGTTGTTGGGCCTCCATTCAATTTCCGAGGGCTCCCTTCCGCAGAGGGTTCATCTTTGCTTGCAACCTAGGTCAATGGACAAACAAGCAACACCCCAACTATGAAATATCCTCCGACAAGACCAATATGTTGTGCCAAAGTCAAGATCTTAAGAAAGGAGCTGTACTGGGATAATGGCATTGGCTCTGTGCCAATAATTGACCAGAAACCATATCTGCCTCAAGATTTGGTAAAACAAAGGAGTTTTTTTTAGTGAAGGGTTCCTCCTACAACCACGAGGAGGTTATTACCTCAAAGTTGGATATTTTCATTGTCTTTGTGATACCACTCTTATGGGGATCCTTCTGCATGGAGGTCAAAGTCAAAAATATTATCGCCTCACTCACAACCATGATACAAGATTGGATGGTAATCCCTACATGGAGGTAGGCAAGTTCAAGATCTAAAAGCACTCATCGAGCATGATATAACCAAGGATGCCTTGATATCCCGTGTTTCATTTAGTGTTAAGTTTAAGAGGTAGAGCCAAAGGTTGGGGTTCATTCCTCCCAACCCAAATCTTTCAAGGATACCCTCAAGCCAAGGCTCACACAGGCAATTCCCAAAGAGATCTCACGGAAAACCTTCATTCTGGATTGGACGCAAAATATCCCAACAATCAAAGTGGATCATCTTCAAACCGTGCATGCTTACATGGATTATTTAGTGGATGCTATTTTCTGTAAATTTAATGGGTTATGGCCTACAACATCTATGCTCTGAGAATGGGTACATTAGACCTGGTCCCCAAATACAAATCTACTTTTTTGCTCGAAAGATTTATTTGTGCTATATTTTAAATATTTAAAGGATTATTGAAAGGTTTTTTATGGAGAAAATTGGTTTTGAGGTTGTGTTGCTTTTTTTTTCATAACTTGATTTTCTATTTTTAACCCTCTTTATGCCAACTATAGTCACTCCAGTTTGAGTAGGAATCCCAGATTTTCCCCTTCATATGAACATATTCGCTGATGTGGGAAACTCACTTGGTTGTTTCATTAAAGTAGACATAGAAAGACTTGAGAAGGGTATTGTGTCCTTTGCTTTAATATGTGTAGAAATCAATCTCAGCAAAGGGTTGCCAGATAAAATCCTCCTCAAGTGGAATGGAATTATTAATTTGTAGCCAGTGGACTACGAAAATACATCATTCTACTATAGGATCTCAGCTCGGTCATCTCCAAAATGTTTTTTTCCAAAAAAAAATTCCCTCTTCTCAAAGGTTCTCTCCTCGAATAAGTCACAAGCATGGCAAGATCAAAGAGCTCCAAAAGAAGCTAAGACTTCTTCAGCTCATAAGACACATAATATCTAGCAGCTAAAATCTTGTACAACTAAAATGAGTCCTTCAACCTTAGCTCAACCATATGCAAGGACATCTCATCATGTAGAAGTTGAGATCCATCCCTCGAATGGAGAAGCACAAGATACAACTATGGTTTTGGCTTCGTCAATGAGTGGCCACAAACGCTTCCATGAATCAAATCACTCACATAGTGATAAGGAAGCACAAAAAGTAGCAAAACCTCTGGGTTTGGAATTGGACCAAGGAAATGTAGTTATTGTCTCCTCTACATATGTCCCTTGTAACTCCTCGAGTAGATTGATGTATAAAATAAAGGAAAAGATGTCACTGTGTAAAATCCATGAGCATTTCTAGGTTCTTTGACTAATAAAGTAATAAAAGCATTGTCATTGTCAATCCTGGGTTAATTTTCATGTAAATTTAGGTTAACTTGTCTCTTGTATTGGATTTGGTTAGTATTCCCCTAGAATCGACCAAGCCAAATTAACCGTAAACATATAATGGATTGATCAAAAAGTAATACAATTTTTTAATTAAAAAACAAATCCTAATTATTTTGTTTAATTATTTATTACTTATTATTTCTTACAAATGTAAATTACAAATTTAAATTTATATATTGAATTTTTTTTTTTTAATTATTAATTAGAAACACATTATTAAATTGTTTTAGATTGTTAAAAAAATTCATTTTTTCTCGGAGTGTCAATGATGTAACCCAGTTGAATTCTAGCATTCTTTTTGACCTAATATTCCACTCCTTTCTG
Source organism: Pinus albicaulis (assembly GCA_034641835.2). Lineage (NCBI taxonomy): Eukaryota > Viridiplantae > Streptophyta > Pinopsida > Pinales > Pinaceae > Pinus > Pinus albicaulis. Next base: position 707,030,079 of record CM076579.1, read on the forward strand.
GCATTTTATAATTTTATTGATTGTTATGTCTTTGATCTAATATTCCTCTTTTTTTGGGCATTTTATAATTTTATTGATTGTTGACCTAATATTCCTCTCCTTTCTAGCATTTTATAATTTTATTGATTTTCTTTGATTTAATATTTCTCTCCTTTGTGACATTTTATAATTTTATTGATTGTTAATATTTTTCTTTTTTTCTGGCATTTTTCAGTTTGCACTTTTTTACTCCAAATTGGCGTATGAGACTTCCTTGTTTGTAGGACAAGGGAATGCTATTTTTTACCTAATATTCCTCTCTTTTCTGGCACTTTTTTACACCAATTTGCACTTATTTTTAGGGCATCTTTATAATACTATTTGCACTTATTTACACCAAATTGGTGTATGAGACCCCCTTGTTTGTGGGACAAAGAACCCAGCTCCACGCAGAGATTTAACTACTAAGTCTACGAAGATATACATACTCTACCCCCTCTAGTTTTGAACCTATAACTTCTTAAGAGAAAACACATGCTTTTAACCATTAGACCCACTCAAACTGTATTTCGCTAATATGATCCCACTCAAACTGTGTTTTGCTAATATTTTGCTAATATAATCGCACTCATTTTCAATCATATCATCCATGTGTCCACTTGTTTAACACTTTCTTCAATCCACATATCTAGATATAACATTACAATAATGTAAGGTTTTCCAAAGTCAAACAATCCGTGGCATACTTATCTTGAAAATGGTTCATAATGTAGGCTTATGGATCGATGAAGGTTAACGTGGTTTTAAGTGTGCCAATGGATATTAGTGGGTGAAAAGTCCCAAATATTAATAAAGTGATCTTATCCCATATGTCCCAAAAATTCTGTGTTTCATTCCTACCTTTATGACCCCATGGGATTACAATTGTTGAGTACTTGAACTTCTGAGTTAAAAATGTCTTCACATGTCGATTTCATGGAAGCCAAATCAGTTTTTGAGTTTAATATATTTTTGCTACCTGTAGATATTGATAGAATAATCTCCCAACAGGTTGAGGGCAACAAGATTTAAAGCTTGGCTATAGCAGCTGAATATTTCAACACTTTCTTGAGGTATGGCCTTTGAATTATTTAAAAAATACGAGTTTGGTTGGCCGTATGCACATTCACCTGATATTGGTGAGTTAATTTCGTTTTTGGTCGAGCCACAAGGACCATGGCTTGCCCCATTTGGAAATCCCAAATTATTAATTATTTCTGATTGTATTTGGAGTAACCATAGTCATGTCTCTGATTTGAATTCCTGCCCAAAAATATGGATGGCATATTGCTTCTTCTGCATGGAGTTTTATTATATCATTTTCCGGTAGTGCATAAAATCTACAACACACATATCTAATAGTAATTAGGAATTCAATCTCTATTTGGTAAAGTGATGGGTTCCTTTTGTTACTAAAATATCAATGGTAATATTCTTTAGGTTTGATAGTTATATTCTTTAGGTCTGATAGTTATGGCAAAAAAGCTTAGTTTGGTTTTTGTTGGAATCTGGTAATATATATATATATATATATATATATATATATATATATATATATATTGGAGTGTTTGAAACGTTTTTTTGATAGTGGAAATGGATTCAGTACCATCAATAATTCTTGGGACACTCAAAATATTGAAGCTTGACATCTGTAACTTAGATTTTGAAAAATTTAGCTGAACTTTGTTATAATCTTGCAGAAATTTCCATTATTTTCAGGGTTTAATTTGTGGGTTTTTTTACACTACACTTAATGTAAATGATAATTTAACATATTGTGGAAAGAATTTTAGGATTTGTTATCATAGTAGAAATAGATTCAACACCATCAATAATCCTTGGGACACTCAAAATCTTGAAGTCTGACAACTATAACTCAGATTTTGAAAAATTTAGCTCGTTGATGCAGGAGCATCCTGCTCAAATGTCATTGGTTATTTGGGAGAATTAGGAGGTCTTATGTTTTAAAAAGAGTGGTTCTCTAAATGTATTTTTAAATGTTTTGAGTGATTTAGAATAGGATTTAATTAATATTGTGAGAAAAATTGTAAATGTTCTTGAAAGTTGGAGAACATGAGAGAATTAGGGATTGAGAGATTTGAGAAATTATTGTAGATCTTAAATTAGGAATTAGTTCACAATTTATGGAATTGAGAGGATCCTTAGGGATAAAAGAGAGATTTTAGGAATTAATGAGGACTTAGAAGAATTAGGGATTTTTTGAGTAAACTGGGATCTAAACCAAAATTGGTTTAGAATCCATTTGTAAAAATTGTAAGCCTCGAAGGCATGAAAAAATAGATAGGCATAGAGACTCATGATTTAGATCAAAAGGAGGATTTGATGGAAATAGAAATCAAATAGAATAAAATTTCATTTCCTCTGTAGCTGTGAATTTGTGTGCGTAAATGTCAAATCATGTAGGCTTAATTTCCTTTGAAGCAATTCTGAGATGGTGGACTTCAAGTCAAATCCTGATGAATTGATTGTTGTGTGTATGTTTCTCTTTAAATTTCTATGTCTACAATGAACGCAAACAGTCCAGTGATATTGTTAAATTAAAGGACCGTCAATTGTTGATGCAAGGAAGTCGTACCTTTGCAGACAGGATCGTCAATCTGGCAGAATTAAGGAAATCGAATAGCAGTAGTGTGTAAGGAATTAAGAAGAGTGACAACCATCTAATCTTCGATCAACGGTTATCGCAATTTAAATTGCAGGAAGTTTAACATTACAATCGGACCCGCTCTTTGATAAATCCGATTTGATAGATTTAGTTGATCATGCAACATTCATATGATCTAATGGTCTTCCTATTAAGATCATTGATACGACGAATATCGCATTTAAACATGTGTAGAAGTTAAAGTGAGAATTGGATGTGATGCTTTATAAATTCGGCTTAAACATTTAAGTTGATTGTCTGCAGTATTTTAAATCTAATGGCCCTCGTTTCTGGCTTGGGAATCCAATGAAAATCACATTAAAACTTACACGGAGTTTAGTAAGAATTTTGGATGCAATAGTTCAATGAAAAATCTTTTAATAATGGTTTAAATCCATCACTAAACCAACCAAATTCGACTCAGCAAATATTTGTTAGGTGTGATTTTATTATTGTTGCACTTTATATATAAATTATACAATTATGTTTCTACCATTTATGAAAGAGGTATAAAATGGGTGTTAATAAGATTGAAGTCCGTGGGTTTTATATTTGTATAAAATAAATAGTCTGATTAAGGCTATATCTGAAAATGAGAAAGTTTGATTTTGGGGCAAACTTATAAACATGCATTTTGTATGCATACTATGGGTTGACGCAACATGAGCTGCGTCATAGTGGTATCAGAGTTGATGTAAATTATTTTGAAGTCAAAACTGAATTGTGAAGAATGTAATTGAAATTGTAAGAAAGGGTGATTATAAAAAAGAAAAAATGGATTTTGTGTGCAACCGAGCGAAGTATGAACAAATTGAGATTTGCCTCAAGATAGAGAGTTATGATAGCCAAAGAAAGTTTGCAGAAGAACTAGCATGAGGAAGATTTATCACAGATGGTAGACTGTGATAACAAAGGAATATTGTTTTCTAATTAGAAATAGAATTTTGAGAAGTTTTTATACTTTATTTACACAGATTTCATGAGAAGGAGATGAATTGTGGCTGGTGAGCTAAATTCTTAAGAAATCAATAAGAAGTTCTGTGTAAATTCTAATTTGTTGAGACCCAAATTGATGTTGATTGAAGTCTTTTTCAGGATTGATTGTTGTGGCAGCAGTTGTATGTTGAAAGAATGCATAGTGGAAGCATGGAGACAGAACTATAGAATCAGATTCATAGGAATGGTAAAGGCCAACAAATAAGGAGATCCTAAAGAAAGGCGATGTGGAAAAATGGTATGCATAAGTTTTGATTAATTAATGATATTTTACAGATTGAACAGATCAAGGGAGTGAAAAAGTTGCATGTTTGCAGGAGACAGCCAGATGAGACAAATTGATTATAAATGTATGAAAGTTTGCAACAGTTGAATGATTGGTAAAGACTACAGTAGTAAAAACTGTAGGAAGAAATTTTAGAAGTTCTTAGAGATTGTAGCAGAACCTTATTCCAGCTAAGGCTTGGAATAGATAGGGATAAAGGAGTTCTTAAGAAAAGTGAGTGTAGCAACCACAGAGAGAGAAAGTTTGCTCAGTGTAAGTTTTAGGGAAAAGAGAACTTGGAAACCAGACAGAGGAGAGGTTTGGTGATCAACTTAGAATGAATTTGATTGGATGCAGGTGTAGAAGCTCACATATAAGTAAAGATGGCTATGGGAAGTCATAGAGAAGGTTTCGAAGAAAGCTACAAGATAAAGGAAAATGGTGCTAAAACAATCCACATAAACCGGATGAGTCAAGAGGAGCTTGACAAGGAGTTAGATGAGATAAGAAAATAACTCGATGAGTTAACAATGTTTCTAGAGGAAAACCAAAGATAAGGTTGGGTCTTGAAGAAAAACACAATGAAGTGGTCTAAGTTATAGATAATTCTATAACAGAGACAAATGAAGTGGTTGGTTGAAAAACTCAGAGAAGTAGAAATGGAAGTTTCGATTTGTGGACCAGAACGGGGTGAAATTATGGGTGAAGAGGACAATGAGAAAGGTTCCATGGACTATTGGAATAGTCCAGAACAATTCAGAGATATGTTGACAAGGGAAGCAAATGAGGCTATGGAACCTTGTGTTTTTAAAACTCATAGTTTGTATGTGTTTGCAGGATGTGCGGAAGATGATGGACAATCTGATGAAACTGTCACAAAAATGAATAAAGTTCTTGAGGTAAAGTATGATGGAGAATTCCTTTTAGCGGAGGAAGGTACTGATTTATTGCAGCAGAAGGAATTCATAGATGAATTTATGTTTGGTATAAGACATCCAGTTAAAGCTGTTATGGAGTAGAAGCATAATGAAAATGACGTACTGATATTCCAAGGAGGTAAACAAATGATTTTTTTTAATGAAATTAATGAAATAATTGTGCAATGTGATGATACATAAAACAAGATAACTCAGGAGGATTGCCAGAAGAAGAGTGAAACTAAGAATGAATATTGTGAAGAAATGCCAGAAAGATTTCACATGGAAATGGAGTTCTTGGAAAGATGGCTCAAGGAACCAAAAGGAAGAATGAAGCTTGCAAAACCTAATAAATAAGAAATTGTAGAGTTAAGTAAATGTTTTAACTCTTCAATTAATAATATGGCTGTAGGTACAGAAGACAACGTTAATAAATATGAAGTTGAAATCAGAAGAATTATGCATAAGATATTTAGTATCAGAGAGAAGACTGAGATAAATTTTCAACTGGCATTGTTGATAGAAATGTTCCAGAAAATTAAAGGGGACTAGAGATACAACTACATAATGGGAAAGAAGGAGAAATGGTATAAGCTACAACAAAGTGAAGTTGTTGGAGAAGGACAAGTTTCTTTTGAACTTGAAGATGGAGCAGTGATGTTTGAATCATCAATTGAGGCAACTGAGATTTATGATTTTGAAATTGAAAACTTGTGTATGTTTGCAGATAATGTCAAGGCAGAGAGAGAGAATTTGAGTTTTGAGACTATTAGATCTCATGAGGAAGCTCATACACAATTGGAGGAACGTATGATTTTACAGCATAATGCTAAAATTGAAAACAAAGGAAATTTGACTCACAATGATGACCAAAAGCAAGAACAAGAAGCAAAGGATAGAAAGTACTCAAATGATATGCTTGAGGAAGTTGAGATGAAGACCAATGAAATTTTTCTGATTCATGTAAAAGACTTGGAACAGAAAAAGGATTTGATGAGAAAATCATCAAACAAAACCATTGAGTCATGTGATTTTAAAGCTGACAATTTGGGGGTGATTGCAAGTTTTGAAAATTTTGCAGGTGATATACAGTCACTGGAAGTTGTCATAAAGATGAAGAAAGAAAGAAAAATGAACACAAAAATTTCAAAGAAACAAGATCAGAATTGTATTCTGATGAAGGATAAGGCTATGTTATCTGATGAAGAAAGTCAATAAAAAGCACATATACAGCTAGTTAGTGAATTGGAGTTACTGGAGAATTGGCTGAAAGCATCAGTAGAGAAAAAATAACCTGGGGAAGATTGCAAAGAATTTGCAGCAGTGGAAAAAAATGTTACTAAAGTCAAGGAATTGAAGAGCAATTTATTTTTTGAAACTAAATTTGCAAAAGAAATGGATATTGCAGAGGGAGATATCTTCAAAGATATTCAGGAATTTTGGGAGGCAACAATATCTACAATGGTATTTGGAGTAATCTAAAAAATGATAGCAGAAGTTGAAGAAAAAGAAGGCAATAAGAGTTTTGAAACTTATAGACAAGGGAAAGGACAACAGTAGCAAAGTAATTTGGATAGGGAAATAGAGAATTGGATGAAGCTTACAGGAAATGAACATAAAGAAAGGAGCTGCAGATAGAGATTCAGGTGGATAAAAAGCTGGACAGTAACAAATATTGAAGGAAAAGCGAATGGAGTGTTGCAAATGAAGATATGGCAACCAGGAGAAGCAAGGAAAGATAGCATAGTACTTAAACAACAATTGAAAGAAGCAAGGAAATCACTGAAGAACAGAGTTTGGAATCCTGGAGGTGGAAAGTCATTAAGACTTGTGGTTGTTGCATTATTACAGAAAAGCAACAAACCTCATAGACAGGAGTCTATGAAAATTTTCTACATGGGGAGTCTGATGCAGGAACATCCTGGTCAAATGTCATTAGTTATTTGGGAGACTTAGGAGGTCTTATGTTTTAAAGAGAGTGGTTCTCTAAATGTATTTTTAAATGTTTTGAGTGATTTAGAATAGGATTTAATTAATATTGTGAGCAAAATTGTAAATGTTCTCGAAAGTTGGAGAAAATGAGATAATTAGGGATTGAGAGATTTGAGAAATTATTGTAGATCTTAAATTAGGAATTAGTTAACGATTAATGGGATTGAGAGGATCCTTAGGGATAAAAGAGAGATTTTAGGAATTAATGAGGACTTAGAAGAATTAGGGATTTGTTGAGTAAACTAGGGATCTAAACCAAAATTGGTTTAGAATCCATTTGTATAAATTGTAAGCCTCGAAGGCATGAAAAAATAGATAGAAATAGAGACTTGAGATTTAGATCGAGAGGAGGATTTGATGGAAATAGAAATCAAATAGAATAAAATTTCATTTCCTCTGTAGCTGTGAATTTGTGTGTGTAAATGTCAAATCATGTAGGCTTAATTTCCTTTGAAGTAATTCTGAGATGATGGAATTCAAGTCGAATCTTGATGAATTGATTGTTGTGTGTATGTTTCTCTTTAAATTTCCGCGTCTACTATGAAGGCAAACAATCCAGTGATATTGTTAAATTAAAGGACTGCCGATTGTTGATGCAAAGAAGCCGTACCTTTGCAGACAAGATTGTCAGGATTGTCAATCTGGAGGAATTAAGGAAATTGAATAGCAGTAGTGTGTAAGAAATTAAGAAGAGCGTCAACAGTCTGATCTTTGATTGACGGTTATCGCAATTTAAATTGCAATAATTTTAGCATTACAATCAGAACCAATATTTAATAAATCCAATTTGATAAATTTAGTTGATCATGCAACATTCATATGATCTAATGGTCTTCGTATTAAGATCATTGATCCGACGAATATCGCATTTAAACATGCGCATAAGTTAAGGTGAGAATTCGATGCGATGTTGTATAAATTCGGCTTAAATATTTAAGTTGACTGTCCGTATTCTTTTAAATCTGATGGCCCTTGTTTCTAGCTTGGGAATCCAACAAAAATCACATTAAAACTTACATGGCGTTTAGTAAGAATTTTGGATGCGATAGTTCAATGAAAAATCTTTTAATATTGGTTTAAATCCGTCACTAAACCAACCAAATTCGACTCAAAAAATATTTGTTAGGTGCGATTTTATTATTGTTGCACTTTATATATAAGTTATACGATTATGTTTCCTCCATTTATGAAAGAGGTATAAAATGGGTGTTAATAAGATTGAAGTCCATGGGTTTTATATTTGTATAAAATAAATAGTCTAATTAAGGCTATATCTGAAAATGAGAAAGTTTGATTTTGGGGCAAACTTGTAAACATGCATTTTGTATGCATACCATGGGTTGACACAGCATGAGTTGCGTCACTAGCTTTTATTATAATTTTCATTATTTTCAAGATTTAATTTGTGAGTTTTTTACACTACACTTAATGTAAATGGTAATTTCACATATTGTGAAAAAGGGTTTTGGTTTTGTTATTATAACTCCTACATTACTATTGTAGTTGAATGAGAAAAATATCATGGTAATTGTGTATTACACCATTTTTTTTTATTTTTTTTGGTGCGTGCTGGTTGTGGCTCTCTCATCTTTTCATTTCTTCCAGTTTATACATAGTAATATATTGAAATTACTTTCACTGTATTCAAAATCTTATGAAAAAACCCTTGTGGGGATTTGTTAAATAGTTGTAGAAAAACATTGTGAATTGATTCATTCTTAGTTGTTTAAAATGAATGCACTTGAAGTGTTATATGAAAGAACACCAACAAACTAATGGTGTTTTTCATATATCCTTAAACGTTAATAATGACTAACCATTCCCCAATTAAAAAAAATTAGAGCCTTATTTTTTTTATATGAAATAATAGATGGCTATATTATAGCATGGGTGGGTTAAGTTGGACCTGGGGTGGAGTGTTATCATCGATCAACAATGAGTGTACAAATGTGTTTTTTAAATATAATATATCTTTTTTTATTGGTTATTTAACATGCGAATCTAATTTGTGTTTATTAGTGTAGTTGATTTCTTATGTTTAGGTAATAAATAGTTACACTGATGATTAGTTGATTTAATATGTTTATATAATTTTCAAATAGAATGTATATATAATGTTGGAGAAATATTGTGTTAATTTAATTTCCACATTTGAAATTCAAACTTTATTTATGAGATCTACTAAACTTCTGAATATTTTCTACAATGTGTTGGTTTGTAAATATCAAGTTTTAAGATTTTGTTTAAAAAGTTTCAGACTCTGTTATAAGACTGAAGTTTTATGAGTGCAAATCCATTGTTATGGGGTGAAAATTCTAAGAGATTATCAAAGTTTCGCCACTATAATTTTGCTACCAAGCACAAGAAGAACATACTAATGGTCAGAGGGAGCTAAGAACATAATATTCCAGTGGGAGTGATGCCCAAATTTCTCTAACCATTACAACATATCCATTCCCATTTCTATGAGGATCATCAATACTTGTGAGAGGTTAGTGTGTGATGCCTACAAAACTCCAATACTTATAGTAGTTTTTATGCTCAAGAGGGGTGTGTTGAACTTATGACAGGTTGTTGTTTTGGTAGAACTATTTTGATTAAAGTTGTGTTCAAGGGGATTGCATGAATGACTATATTAGGTCTTAGAGAGTGTGGCCAACTAGAGGGAATTTCAAACTCAATATTTAAAAATATAGGTTGTAAATGTTAATGGAGGAGATGGATCTATCAAGAATAATATAAGGATATGTTACAAATCCTATTGAACCCTATTAGTTGCTTTAGTATGAGAAGAAATTTTCTCAGGAAAAGATGATCATCTTGTATTTCATGAAGGAACACTTGATTCCTCATGTTGAGGGAAAATCAATGAAGCATATTTATGAGGCATTGAATGCTCTATATCAAAGTGTCAATGTTTCTCAAAAGTTGATCCTAGATAATAAAATAATCCACACTTACATGGGTAATACAAACATATTATCTAGTTACATGATGAATATCCTATAATTTTTGAACCTATATAATTAACATATGATAAAGAGAAAAATAAAAATTGAAACATCTATATCAAGACAAACCCTTAATTGGGAAAATTGTCAAATGTTTAAAGTTGGTCCCTTAAATTTCATGTTCTATTAACTTCACCACTTACAATACAATATATAGGACTCCACAACATCCAAAACTCTAATCTATTAACATATATTATATTTCTTAATCAAGATATATTACAATGGGTTGAAAAATCATTGGTTGAAAACCATCAAAAAGGGCGAAAAATGAACCAAGAACTACCCAATTTCTTTTTTGGGTTTCACCATGGAACTTGGACAAGGGGGGCCTCATTGACCCCCATAACACATAGGAACAATGAACAAAGATAACCATGCAAATAATTTATGACATTCCTAACATATCCCTAAGATTAGAGATCAATTATTTGCAATTTGCATGAAGATTGATGATGAGTTTTTGAACACTTTCCTACATTTGAGAAGCTTTGGGATTTACTCACCATGAAGAAACAAGGCATGAAACTATGAGAGACATAATAGATGAGGTACAAGACCACCTTGCTTTCATCGGGAAGATGAGGAAAGGAAATAAAAAAGGACTTGTGATGGGTAAGGAAGAAGATGCATTTTCTACCAACCATTGTAAGGACATAAGCCATGTGACCTGCATTATTTGGCACAAAAAGGGACATTACACAATCCATGTCTAAGGAAGAAGAAAGGAAAGTATAAGAAACAACAAATGCAGTTTGCAAGGAGTTTGAACATTACAATTGGAATGGATGAGTTACCATCCAAGCTAAAAACCTATGGTTTCATGCATGTCTACCAACAACATGTTTGAAGCTGGTTGGTAGGTAGTCATTGTAAATTCCTTACACATGAACTTTAATGGGGAGATATCCAACAAGTTTTCAGAGTGAGATGTAGGGATGCAAATGGAGTCAGTTGATAATGCAACATGTTATATAATTGGAATGTGCACCATCTCCTTCAAGATGCACTTAGGTGATGTTCTTGAGATGCATGATACTTTGTTTATAATAATTTGATGAATAACCAGCTTTATGTATCACTAATCACAAATATGAAGTGTGTAGGTGAGTTTGATGACTAATAGTGGAAAACAAGAATGTGGATGAGTTTTATCCCAAGGAGTGTGAGATGGAGGCCTTTACCATCCTATTGATATATTGAAGCCTAAAGGTAGAGTGCATGACAATGAAAATATGAGAAAACCTTCTAGCTTTGAGGAGGAAAATGTACCGCATGTATGGCGAGATGTCATAGCAAAGGAGTATAACGATATTCTCAAGAATGGTTTCTAGGAAATAGTTCCAAGAATGATGAGGAAATCAATGATTTATTCTTTCTATATAGTTTTACATTTACAAGATCAAACATGCATCTAAGTGGAGCATACCCCTTGTGATTGGGCCTTAAATATTGATGAGAACCCACTAAATTTTGGCTTTGCAAATAATTGTGCATATTCTAATTAATTTTTTTTCTAATAATTTCAATCTACTTCTCTTGATCGTGTATGTATATGCCTTGATTCTTTCAGGAAGTTCAAAACTACTAATTGTGAGGTGCAAGAATAACTTGGCCAATTGATATAATAAGGATGTTGATTTATTCTTCCTTTGAAAAAGAAGGTATATTTTGGAGATTATAAAGAGACTCCATATGTTTGATTACAAGCACTTTGATACAACTATGGTTCCAAATATAAAGTTAACTTGTGATAAGGACTGTAATTTAGTTCATATTACCTTCTACTAGTAGGTTTGTTTTGAGATATACCTTGTGATTATTAGGTCATAAATGTGTTATGTTGTTAACACCTTGAACCAATTTATGGTTCAATCTCATTAGGCTCATTAGAAGGCTACTAAGAACATTCTCATATACTTGAAGGGTGAAATCCAATATGGTGTGTGGCATACAAGAGATAGTGAGTTACTACTCCTTGATTTTTTTGATTCACACTAGGCAGGAGATGCAACCACACAAAATATTTATTCTACATAGTAGTTTAGCTTTTTTAGCAAGTATGATTCTCTGGTCTAGCAGGAATTTTGAGGTAGTTGCACTCAATTCATTGAAAGGAGAATATATGGTAGCTTGTTCTACTAGTTGTGAGGCCATTTGGTTTCATAAGTTGGTTGCAAAGTTGGCGAATCAGATGTTGGAGATGATACTAGTTCACTATAACAGAAGAGTTGCATCAAGATATATAAAACTCTAGTTTCGTATTATCACTCCAAACAAATTGATATTTGATAACATTTCCTAAGAGAAAACACATAAAAGGGAGGAATAGTTTTTTACTATATTATTATAAATTTGTATGACAAAAATATTTTTTCAAAGCCCTTGGCAAAGGGGAAGTTTGATATGTTGAGGGAGAAGCATGGTGTGACAGAGAACACTTTCCTAGAAAAGACAAAAGTGTTAAAGCCACATTTCACTTTGATAGTGTTTGACTCCTATCCCATTTTTCCATCTATTTGGCATTTAGGGATTATATTAGACTAGTAGTGGAGTGGATAAATTGGCACCTTTGAGTTTTTTCCTAAATATTCTTGGGATATGTTGGTCACTCTACATGAGTTACTAGGGGAAATGTTCTTGGCATGATTTGTGATGTAACTAATTTCCTTAGCACATTTTAGGTGATCTATTTGGGGAATATTCTCTTGGAAATCACTTGAAGGAGTTAAGGTGGACCTAGTATTGGAGTGCTCCCTTCTAGAGAGTTTGTTTGTTTTTTTTTCCTTATAAATTCAATCATCTTATTCCATAAAAGAATATGAGGGGGCACAATACTTCATAGTAGTGTTTTTGTTGTTGAGAGCTTGTGAAAATTTTCTTTGTTGTTATGTAAAATAGAAATAAATGTCATTCTTGGTGTAGATTAGTGTGCAAATTTGAATTTTCAACTCTGATCTATGTATTATTTATGGCTGATTTAACATGCAACTATGATTTTTCCAAATCCAAGTTGGCACTAAGACAATTTAACATACTTATATAGTTTTGAGATTTGATGTATATTAAATGTTGCATTGGCATTGAGCATATTTAAGTTGAGTTGTCTTTAGTGCAACTTTTTGAAGGTTTTTTCGGTCTAATTTCTCTAAATCCGGCATGAATTCATTGAAAACAAAAGTTTTATGGGTAACCTTGGACAATCGAAGTGCCCTAAGGGTTTTTTAGGGTGCTAAATCCACATATACAGTAAAAAAATAGTTTAAATAACATAAATCAAGATTCAACCTCAAATTTGTTCACCGGATTCCGCACCGGAAACTCCAAAAAGTAGCACGAAAGACAACTCCTATTTAATTCCATATTTGGTTTTCATATTTCAATGTATCAAATCTAATGTTTGGTTGTTATAACTATATAACCTTTTGATATGGAGTGTTTTCTATACTCTTGAAAATGACATACAAATATTTGATGTTTAAACTTTATAGATCCAAAATTTTGATAGAAATTTCAAAATGTTTGAAATTAAGTTGTATGTATGGAGTTCGAAAACTATAGATATGATGTCATGAGGTCAACATTCAAATAAGCCCCTAGCCTTGTGATGTTGCTTCATCCTACTAGGGGTCACATTCAACCCCATGGAATAATAAGATCATAAGTTGGGCCTTATTGTGTTTTATTTTACTATTAATCACCTATTATTTTTATAAATTTCTTGATAATGTTTGACGATTATGAGAAACGATATCCTTCATATAAAATTAATGCTTGCTAATATAAAAAAAAATCATAATTACATTGTTGTAGAAATTGATTATCAGAGGAATTTAATGTTCCTCATTGACATTATCATGGGTTTGATAGATCAAAAAGAATCACCCCACTTCGGGATGATCTTTAGAATGAATTTTCTTACCTCTCTTTCTCACAAAATTGGTTCACCCAACATGAGGTGGTTCATCGAAAGTAATTTTCTATTATGAGAGATGAAGAAGAATCCCTATCGGAATCATAAGATGTGTATACATGAGCATGCTTCGAAATACCCAAATATACTTCTTTGTTTACCAACTACGTGTTTTCAAGGGTTACTGGGTTCCTTATTGAGTCTTCACACCGAGTCTGATGAATAACAACAGTCGAATCACAATCTCCCAAAATCATAATATCATCAACACCCTCATCCCCTTGGTCATAAATAGAATAATTCTCTCCCTTCATAGGGGGCAGGACACAAGGTTTCCAACTTTTAGATTTGGAAGTTCTATTGAGTCATTTCTTGTGTGGATTTAACTAAGGGTAGGAATTTGTAAATGTCTAATTTGTATTGAGAAATAAATGCATATAGGAATTAGGGTTTGAATGCCCTTTTATTTATAATTACTTGTGAATTATGTTGGGTTTTTTTACTTCTTTATTATGTTATCTTTCATCAAGCAACTACCGAAATAAAATGTATGAAGATCATGAGAATTAGGAACACATGATGTAGGCACTCAAGCAGGGGAAAACCCAATCCAACTCTTCCACTAGTAGATTCAAATCAAAATGATATAATCCAAGACCCTTTTGACCTAGACAAAGGCCTACTCCAATCACCAAGTCAACCCCTCCTTCAAGTAGATGTATTATGCCAAAGTATCCAAGTGTTGGATTTATAGATGCATCTTCAATCCATAATTTTGGCCCCTAACTACAAAATTTTGGACCTGCAACTACTTCATAATTTCGTCCCCGAGCTACTCATTTAGAAACCTTAGAAGACTCCACACATGTGAGATAAAGATGCCCAAAACTTTGATTTTTTTTCTTCTTCAATTAGGTCTTCTTCTTATGAAATTCACTCTCTTTTTATCCTCTTTCTCCTATAGATTGAACTTGTGAGTGTGTGCTTCCAAATGAGTCCACTTACATCTATTTATATTAATTTTTTTGGGTCGAATAACCCTAATCCAGGTTTAATTCATCAAGACGAGGTTGACTTGGTGAGGAGGTGACAAATGATACTTTTGACTCAAAAATAAATTTCCTTACATGATACAAATTCCTAAGAAGGGTCTAATAAATGTGACAAAGAATCTTTTGACTCATGACAAAACCTAGAAGCCTTCAATGGAGGCTATGACCTAGAAACTAAATAAAAGAGCATGAAACCCATGCTTTAAAAATATTTTTCTTTTACAATAATTTTTTTTGTTGACAAATACAATTATGAGGACTGACACTAGTTATATTCTTCAACACTCCCTCTTAACTAGGGATGTATTCAAAAGTACATATATAAATAGGTACATGGAAGATCACAAAATTATATGCTCTATGAAGAGTCATAGCGCATGCAGTGCTACATATTAGATACTTTACCATGGTATCTAACTAGGTGGGACTAAGGTGTGTTCCAATCTTTAGCCACTCTAGGTGCCATCAAGCTTTATCTCTAACACCAACCCATGGATTTATGTTCATATCCAAGGTCAGATCTCCAAGACCAATGCCACCCTCCCTGCTTCGATATCTAGACATCATTATGGGTCGTCTACATGTCCTCCCAAGAATCTTGTCGCCCCAAGATGCTTCATCTCCCCATATCTATTAAATCTATAATATCAACCAATCCAAGCATGCTTCTAAAATATTCAAACTTCTTATTTGGAATATATTTTTTCAACGCGTCAACTACATGTTCATCTGTCATAATATATTGTAGCTTCATGATCCCATCCTACACCAAAATTCTAATGTAGTGGTTAATATGCTTCGTCCTGGCATAAAACACAGGGTCTTAATATATCTTGATGTTTCTTTGATTATCATAATTTATCATGGTAGGATCTAGTGGCCTTCCAAAAAAATTCTAAAAATAATTTTCTTAACCAAACTGTTTCTTTTCCTACTTTGCATGAAGCAACATATTCAACTTCAACGCTACTTAAAGAAACATGTTACTGTTTTATACTCATCCATGAAATCATTGCAGATCCAAAATTGAAACAACCACTCATAGTTCTTCTTCCATCAATCTCACTGCCACCCTAATTAGAATCCATAAAACTTTTTATCTTAACTTCCTTTCCATCATACTTCAGGTGGTTATGAATCGTTTCACGTAGGTTTATCAAAATATGTTTGGAAGCTATCCAATGGTCATGACGAGTCTCCAATCGAAATTGAAAAAGAATGCTTACAAAAAAGCATATGTCAGGTTTGGTATTCACCAATTACAACAAAGAGCCCTCCAACTTACGATAGCTTGTAGGATCAACGAGACTAATGTCAGAGCTTCTCAACTTCTTTAGATTTGTGATCATGGGAGTAGTCATAGGCTTGGAATCCATCACACCTAACTTTTGTAAACCTTGATTATATACTTTCCTTGACAAAGTTATATCTCATCGGGCTTATGCCAAACTTCCCATCCCAAATAGTAGTGCATGAGTCCTATATCTTTCATTTCAAATTTAGTTGCTAGCAAGTTCTTACATTCTAGAACTATGTGCTCCACACTTGTAATAAATAAATCATCCACATAGAAAAGTATAATAGTTGGTTCATTCTTCACTATCTTGATGTAGAGGTTTGCATCAACATAACTTTTGACAAAGCCAATCCCTAAAATATAGGCATCCATCCTTGCGTACCAAACCCTAGGAGCTTGCTTCAATCTATATAGAGCTTTCTTTAGTATGCAAACATGAGTATCCCTGCTATTTATCTCAAATCCTTTCATTTGATAGATATATACTTCTTCATCAATGGTTCCATTTAGAAAGGTTGTTTTAATGTCCATTTAATGTATATTCCATCCCATAGTTGCATTTAGAAAAATAAAATATCTAAGAGTATTGTACCTGGCAGTAAGAGAAAAGGTTTCTTCATAATCTATTCCTTATTTTTGAGAGAAACCCCTTGAAAAAACTCTTTCTTTGTATTTTTATATGCTTCCATCAACGACATGCTTGATTTTATAAATCCATTTTGAAGTGACATGAGAATTGTCACTAGGTATAGGAACGATTTCTCAAACCCCATTCTTCATGATAGATTTATATTCTTTCTGCATTGCTTTCTTCCATTCTTCTTGATGAGAGGCTTCTTCAAAAGTATTTGGTTCTTCTTTGATTAACTTCATCATGTATGTTGCATACCCTGAGTATATTTTTGGTCTTTTTCTTTCTCTAAAAGTTCTTTTTGTTGCTCCATGTCCTTCAACTTCTTCAAGTGTAGCTTTTAACCAATTTGGCATCTTCTTTGTTTTAGGATTGATTTTAGGTTGGATAGGTCCACTTGGAGCTTCTTCCTCTAAGTTTGTAGGCGACTTGTCATGTTTCTCGTCTTCTTCAAATAGTGGTACATATTCTTCATCGGACTCGATAGTTATATCCTTGGATATTTTATAGGCATGGTTTTCATCAAATATGACATCTCTGGTAACTTCAATTCTTCTTTCTTCTTTGATGTAGATTCTATAAGATTTTGATGAAAGGATATATCCAACAAAGATATATTTTATACTTGTATAGTTTAACTTCTTTTGCTTGTCTTTTGGAACATGAATGTATGCAGGACATCCAAATATTCAGAGATGGTCTACACATGGCTTCTTCCCTGAAAATGCTTCTTCTGGTGTCATATTTTCAAGGAAACTATGAGTACTTCTATTTTGTATGCATATTTTTGTCATGGTTGATTCTCCCCAATGAAATTTTGGTAGGTCTTGATGAAGTATTAGATTCCTTATGCATTCTTTAATGGTTCTATTCCTTGTTTATGATACTCCATTTTGTTTGGGGTTGTAGGGAACGTTGGGTTCCCCCTTAATGCTTGCTTCTTTGTAATATGTTATAAGTTATTTTGAAGTGTATTCACCTCCATTTTCGAAGCTCAGAGTTTTTATATTTATTTTGGTTAGGTTGTCAACTTCGGATATAACTCCTTGAACTTCTCAAATACTTCATCCTTTGTATTGAGAAGATAGAGCCATGTCTTACTAGAGTGATCATCAATGAAGATCACATAATATTTATGGCCTCCAAGAGATTTATTAGACATGGGCCCACATACATCAGAATGAATGAGTTATAATATCTCCTTAGACCTTGTATCACTGCATGTAAAGGTTTTCTTTGTATTCTTTCCCTAGGAACATCCCTTGCATACTCCTTCATGGTCCTCCTTGATGTTGGGGATGCCCTTCACCATTTTACTTAGAGAGGATATTATCCTATAGTGAATACGTCCATATATTCAATGCAAAAGTTCGATGGGAATAATTTCCATATGAACAAAGGCTTGAGGATATGGGTTTATAACTCTATATAATCCTCCTGCATGAATCCCAATAACCCTTTCTTTTTCAAAACAAGAATCTTTTCCCCAAACCAAAATTTTTCCATCTACAAAAGCAACTCTATCTCCTTTATCTTATAAACAAGAAATGGAAATCAAATTATTTTTCAAAATTAGGACATAGAGGATGTTGTTGAGGTGTATATTTTCTCTACTTTCTAGCTTAAATTATGTAGATCCAAGGCCCTTGATTACATAGCTATAGTTGTCTCCAAGTTCCAATGCATGTGATGATGATCCTTTTGATAGAGTATGAAGTTTTCCACTTTCTCCTATCATGTGTCTTGAGGCTACAATATCAATAATCCATACATTTTCACATCAAATGTACTTGTAAGTGCAACCAAGAATAATTCACTCTTGACTCTTCTAGTTATATTTTAGATGCCCCTTACACCAAATCTTCCTGCAATATTAAAGAATTTGAATCCAATCTTCAAATAGTTTTCCATTGAGAGAGTGATATTTATTTTAAGACTTTGTTCCTTCCTTCAAATGATAGCCAACAAAGTGATCTTCAAATAGTCCTTCCTTCACCTTAGCTCTGATACCATGTTGAGAAATTAATGTATGTAGGAATTAGAGTTTGATTCCTCTTTAATTGATAATTACTTGTGAATTATGTTGGCTTCTTTTACTTCTTTATTATGTTATATTTCATCAAGAAATCACCAAAATAAAATGTATGAAGATCACGAGAATAAGGAGTTGAAATGTGTAACTAGGTTCAACCTTCATAATGTCTATTGTAATCATGATTTTATATATTTTATATTAAAGAGAGAATAAATTTATTATTTTCATTCTTGATGCATGGGTTTCATGTTCAAGATAAATTTATTTATAGGTCAAGCACCCATTGAGTGCTTCTAGGTTTTTCATAGAATTATGAAGTCAAAAGATCAGTCTCATACATCTAAGACCCCTTTGGAAATGTTGTATTTTGTAAATTATTTTTTTGTAAGATAAAAAGTGCCATAAAAACCCTCCAAGACCTTGTCAAACAAGTCATCCTGCAAGAACGATCAAGTAAACCACAACAACAACAATTCAACCTCCTAAGAAGCACATATATAAGGGAACCTTGACTTCATTTGGAAGAAAAATTCAATCAAGAAAGAAGTAGTTCGATCTCCTCAAGAAAGAAATTGGAAAAGGATGAAAATCAAGGAAACGAATAAGAAAAGCAAGATCGAAATTTTAGAACTCTTTCTCTCTCTTGTTAGGGTTTCTAAAGTAGTCGCTAGAAATAAATTGCAGAATTTTCTGGGGAAGTTGAAGTTGTAGAAGAAATTTTTGGGGAACTTGAAGTTGTAGAAGAAATTTCTGGGGAAGTCAAAGTTGAAAAAGAAGTTGTTGGGGAAGTCAAAGTTGCTGCTAGGTCAAAGTTACTAGAAGCTGCTAGGCTGAAGTTATTGGGGTCAAAGTTGTTAGAAAAATTATTGGAAGCTATGAAGTTTGACTTGGTCTTGGAAGGGTCTTTGACAAGGGTCTTAGATCTTGGAATTTGTCATTTGAAAATTTTATAAGAAGAGAAGAATTCTTGTGGGTTTTCCTCTCAAGAAGAGAGGTTTTCACCTTGGCTTGCAAGCTATATTTTTTGTCCTCTTGTCTCATTAATCCTCATTGTTAGGTAGTTGTTTATTGATAAAAACACAATAATAATCAAGAGAAATAAGAATTTAATCAAGTTAAGTAAAAATACATCACAAGCAGTTATCAAAGTGAGAGAAATCACCTAATCTTGTTGCCCCTAGATTTCTCAACATGGTATCATAGCTAAGGTGCCTACAACAACAAGAAGAGGAAGATTGAATATCATATCATTGAAGAAGGATACATAAGGGTCAAGCACCAGAATATCATTAAGAAGCACCAAGGAGGAGCACTCATATCAAGGATCACATCATCACAAGGAGAAGAAGATCTCAAAGACCATACATCATCTCAAAGAAATAAGGACTACACTTTTGAAGAATTTTTACATCCAAAGATAGCAAGAAGAAGTGTATCCATAATCATCAAAGAAATTAAGGTGATCTCACTCTCTTTAAATAAAGGATCACATCTCAAGCATATCATCTCGAAAATAAGTATTTTCATCTTTAAAGAAGGAAGACATCATCAAGGAAATAATAATATTCAAGAAGGCAAATTCAATTGCCATCATCATCAAGAAGACATCAATATGAAGATATCATCATCAAAGAAGCATCTTCACTTTAAAAGTAAGTATCTTTATATTTATGTATGAATATACTATCAACATGACACCATTCTACAAGGAAAGCAACAAACTAGTTGGGTCATCAAGTTTCCTTGCTTGGAAGAAGAGGATAGATTTGATCCTCATAAAGAATGAGTTTATTGAATATGTTAAGGGTTCAATATCCAAACCATGTCAAGAGAAATATCAAGTACTATCAAAGTACATGAAAGGGGAGTAAGTGCTCAAAAAATTCTCATAGAATCAATCAATGATTCACTCATCCCTTATGTAGCAAAGATGGACACTTCGAAAAAAATATACGAAAATTTGGTAGGGTTATTTTCCATAAGCGTTGCAGGAGAAGTTATATCATTAGGAACCAAACTATGCAATATGAAGGTATCAAATGAAGAAGGTGTAGCCTCATACCTTATAAGGGTATCTCAAATAAGAGACCAACTACAAGAGCTAAGGGAAATCGTGTCTGATAAAGAAATGACAACCGTTGTGCTCAATGCACTACCTGCTAAATGAGGAAACTTTGTATCAAGTATCTATGGAAAGAAGGAAGAAAATCCATTTAATTAACTTTAGTCATTATGTAAGATTGAAATAAACTAGGTTGAAGGTAAATAGTGATGTTGGATCAAGTGAAAAAACTCAACCATATGCAACTATGGCTAAAAAGAAAGGGGAATTTGGAAAGTTTGATCCTCAGAAAAACAATAAGCTATAAATGTCAAAGAATATGGGTATTTCAAGAGGAATTTTTCTAAACTCAAGAAGGACAACAAGAAGAGAAAGGAAAGAAATGAATCCCATATAACCGAAGAAGTAGAAGCTCCTAAAAAAAAATAAGACAAAGAAGGAGGAAGTGAAAGACCTCTACCAAGATTGATATAACCTCCTACATTTAGTTCTTTACAATTTTATAAAAGATAGTTTTCATGATGGAAAGCATCACACGTATGATAGGATTCATTATAGTTGAGATAGAGATGACATCATAATAAAGGCATGGAAGGATAACCAAAGAATAATTTAATATAGTTGAAATTGTCATCATAATGAAAAGAAAGTAGCTCATGGCATCTTCATTGAAAGCATAGAAGGATAACTGAAGTAACATGTTGAATAATTTAAAGTCATTTAGAAAGACAGAAGATAAATAGATCATCATACACCATCATCATTAGAATGAAGCATTTGCAAAATGGGGATAATAAATATCCTTCAAATATTTGTTAAAAGGTTCACCTCTACTTGGAAGAAGCGTCTTTCAAATAGTATACATTCCACCTTATGTTGGATCCACAGTTTAGAAGGATTATGGTATGATGACAAATATGTGCAACATTTCAAGTTGTTTGAATCACTTTCATCTTCATGCAAGGAAAGGAAGTTTCCCAAAGGAAGTCTAGATGGCCACATGAAGGAAGAGGTGTGTATATATTTGATAGATAGATACATTCATGTCATAATATGGTTGTAGATAGAATGGGTAGAATGCCCTATCTCGTGATGAAAGAAGAGGAAACTATTCTTTTAAAAAGATGCATGAAGGCATGTAGACAATATTCCTTTAACTCTTCTACATATTGAAGCGATATGACCTCATATGGAATATGAGGTGATTGGAAATCACGGTTCCTATGTTGAAAGAACCATGTAAAGAAGATCCCGAGGAAAGAAATACGTGAAGAAAGAAAGGAGGGTTCATAAAAGATGTAACTATAGTCACATAACATAAGATAAGTGATCAACATCCAATAACTAGAAGAATTAGTTATGACATCTCCATGGAAGAAGAAGGTATGAAGACCTTGATATAATGAAAAAGAAGAATCTCGGTTATAAATGTCTTGGATATGGATTCATACATGTGCAAGATGTTGATGTTGCAAGAAACTTGTGTCATAACAAAAGGCCATCATAAAAAGGTAGCTTTGATTTGATGTTCATTTTGACTTTTGAAAACATCTGGTTGGGTTGTTACAAAGCTACCAAAAGAAGGTTGCATAATTCTCCTAAAACTAATACTCATGTGATTGGATGGAATATCCTAAAACAAACATGATTTGGAAGAGGCGATTGTATGAAGAAAAGGCAGATGTGGACTAGAATATCACTTTCTAATGAAGAGAAGGATGACATTACTATTGGTTCAATATTAAGGTTCATTGAAGGGAATGTGATATAGAAGAAGGAATATTCCATATGATAAAGTGATGATGAAGAAGGATCCATGATAAAGAAAATGAAGTTCATGACATGATGCAGAAATAGGAACCCTAAAAGTAGTTGATATTACCTGATATCCACCAAAGAGAAGATAATTGTTGTTGGAAACAAGCCCCTAGTTGAGGAGGGAGCTTGGGCAAGTTCCTTGTTAAAAGGGACCTTAGGAATATTCCTTTTATAGGAATACGTACATCCTCCCTTGTTGAGAGGGAGAGATAGACACATCATTCTTATCTTCATGTTATGAAGGAATGGAGGATTGGATAATAATTTGAGATTGATTATGATACTCTTTGAGGATGTAGTGGGGAATCCAACAGGCAAGAGTAGTCGAAGAGGAAATTCCTTGAGGATGTGTTATTCCAAGACATGAATGGTCCTAAAAGGACATGCCTTTTGAACATCTGAATCGGGTATGTTCCTTGAGAGACAATTATGAATGTGTCTATGAATCTTTGGTCTCCCCAATATTGTTCTCTAATATTGTGGAGAGATAGAGTTGTTAGTCAAGGCCTTTCTATGTGACAATGTTGGTTGATATGTTTGAGATGTACTAATATAAGCTAAGAAGATAGCTTATGAGCTGGATTACCAATCCAACTCTCCTTATGATAATTCTTCAGTATGAGAATGTCCAAGTATTGTGTATTTATTATGAATGCCTCCCTAGTTAAGAGGTAGTGTTGAAATATGTAACTAGGTTTGATCTTCATAATGTCTATTGTAATCATGATTTTATATATTTGATATTAAAGAGAAAATAAATTTATTATTGTCATTCTTGATGCATGGGTTTCATGTTCAAGATAAATTTATTTTTAGGTCAAGCACCCATTGAGTGCTTCTAGGTTTTTCATAGAATTATGAAGTCAAAAGAGTCATTGTCATACATGTAAGACCCCTTTAGGAATGTTGTATCTTGTAAATATTTTTTTGTAAAATAAAGTGTCATAAAGACCCTCCAAGACCTTGTCAAACAAGTCGGCCTACAATAAGGATCAAGTTGGCCTAAAGGATAGCAATTTGACCTCCTAATAAGCCTATATATAAGGGAACCTTGACTTCATTTGGAAGAATAATTCGATAAATCAAGAAGCAGTTCGATTTCCTCAAGAACGAAGTTGGAAAAGGACAAAAATCAAGGAAAAGAAGAAGAAAAGAAAGATTAAAGTTTTGGACCTATTTCTCTCTCTTGTTATGGTTTCTAAAGTAGCTTCTAGAACTAAATTGCAAAAGTTTTTGGGGACCTTGAAGTTGTAGAAGAAATTGTTGGGGAAGTCAAAGTTGAAAAAGAAACAGTTGGGGAATTCGAACTTGTAGAAGAAAATATTAGAGAAGTTGAAGTTGCAGAATAAGTTGTTGGGGAAGTCAAAGTTGTTGGAAAGTCAAAGTTTCTACTAATTCGAAGTTACTGGAAGTTTCTAGGTCAAAGTTGTTGGAGAATTTTTTGGGATCGAATTTGTTAGAAAATTTGATGGAAGTTATGAAGGTTGACTTGGTATTGGAGGGGCCTTTGACAAAGGTCTTAGGTCTTGGAATTCATCATTTGAACATTCTATAAGAAAAAAAACAATTCTTGTGGGTTTTCTTCTCAAGAGGAGAGGTTTTGACCCTGACTTGTAGCCTATACTTTTTGTCCTCTTGTCTCAATGAGCTTCATTATTTGGTAGTTGTTTGATGATAACAAACACAATAATAATCAAGAGAAATAAGAAGCTAATAAAGTTAAGTAAAAATACATCACAAGTCATTATCAAAGTAAGATAAATCACCTACCTTAGCTCCTCCTATATTTCTCAACACAAGGAACACAAGATATAGGCACTCAGCCAGGGAAAAACCCCTATCTAGGGGAAACCCAATCTATATATTCCACTAGTATATTCAAATCAAAATGAGACAATCCAAGACCCTTTCGACCTAGTAGACAAAGACCTCCTCCAATCACCAAGTTAGGCCCTCCTTCAAGTATATGTCTTATGCAAAAGTCTCCAAGTGACAACTCTCCAGATGCAGCTACAATCTAGAATTACAGCCCCCAACTACAGAATTTCGCACTTGCAGCTACTTCAAAATTTCGCCCCCAAATACTTAGCTATAAACCCTAGAAAACTTCACACGTGTGAGAGATAGATGCCCAAAACTTCAATTTTTATTTCTTCCTTCAATTAGATCTTCTTCTTCTGAAATTTGCTCTCTTTTTCATTCTCTTTCTCTTGTAGATCGACCTTGTGAGTGTGTGCTTCCAAATGAGTCCAACTGTATTTTTTTTATGTTGATTATGCTTGGTTGAATAGCCCTAATTCAGGTCAAATTCACCAAGATAGGGGCGACTTGGTGAGGAGGTGACAAATGATACTTACTCAAAAATAAATTTCTTTACATGATACAAATTCCCAAGAAGGGTCTAATAAATGTGACAAAGACTCTTTGTACTCATGAAAAAACCTAGAAGCCTTCAATGGAGGTTATGCCACTAGAAAATAAATAAAAGAGCATGAAATCCATGCTTCAAAAATATTTTTATTTTACAATATTTTTTTCTTTTGACAAATACAATAATGAATACTGACACTAGTTACATTCTTCGACAATTTGAAGACAAACTCGACACTAAAAGATAGTGTTCTCGTAATCCAAATATTTTTTCCAATCATAATCTCCAATTTTTAAATTTTTTTTCTCTGCCAACCCTTTGCTAATGTCAATTTTCACACAAATTCTACTGTAGGTGTACAAGTCAATTTGTCCTCAAGAGGGATATGTGGCAAGAAAACGACCCAAGGATTTTCCAATACCTTGAAAATTTGAAAATCCATAGGTGGGAAGGAAGATTGGGAATTCAAACCCATATTGGCAACTTGGTGATAGCTACTATAGAGTGGTTGAAATTTGGAAAGCAGGGAGTTATAAATAGACCAGCTCTTATAATTGTGTTTTTGGTTCAATATAAAGCACTATAAAAAAACCTTTTGAGCAGAAGATGACCTTGCATTTCTTGGTCCAAGACAAATGGATCCACTTATAAAGATCCTTTGTACACTACCATAAGCCATTTAAATGGTATATGAGGCCTGATTCAATATAGAGATGAAGGAAGTCCTTCAAGTCTAGGTGTGAAATTTCCATAGAGGGTACATCCTCTACTTTGCCCCCTGGAATTCCCTAGGAGTTGTCTAAGGCTAATGATGTTGGGGCATAAGATCAGGGAATCCTTGAAGGACATGGGATTTGGTGTCAATGATGCCCCCCCACCCTAGGCTCTGCAATTAAGGAAAGTAACAAGAGAGATAAATGCATCCTTCTTTATGTCATAGTCTCTGAGATTCATATCCATCTTAAGTTGCCTTCATTTGAAGTGGAGCCTCAATGAACCCACTGGAATTCCTGTCAACTCTTATATTCTGGTTGTGAGCATGAGTACAACATCATCCTCATTGACCATGATGTTGAGGGACTCTCCAAACATAGACCTAGAAAATATTGTGAATCTTTGGGGATCAATTTCCCAAACTCCTTCCTCGTTTGGCTGGTTCCTTTTCTCAAACACATTTCATATTTTATCTCATGTGCCACTCCCTAGGTGGGCTTGTCGTTTAGGATTTCAACAAACATTTTGTGGGCAATTGATCCTTTAATGGCCATTCCAGAACATCACCTGCCTCCAACATAAACATCACAACAGGGGCTAGAACCATTAATCTTTGAGCCAAAGCCTACATATACATCACCATTAGGATGAAAAACCCCCAATCCGTTAGGCTCTCGGCCACCAACATCAACTTTTATTGCAAAATTGGGATCCTCGGGAAATCCCCTGTCAAACTCCTTCATGAGCTTACTATGGCTATGTTGCTACAAATTGAACCTCTCAGTCATCGTTGTAGCATGTATGTCTCAATATTCATTACCATCGTGTGTTCTCGTCTCCATTCCCCTCCTCCCATTTTATCCTTCATATGCCATTGTTAATAACAAAATAAAGTATTAAAAGAAATTATATATTTTCAATCTTATCGCCATTAAAATAAAATATATGTGCTTATGACCTTCTTATGAGCAACATTTGTTTTAATATTTTCTTCCTTTTAATCCATGTGCCATTCAATATCCATTTCTTCATAAATTCTAACAATTAGTTTTAAGAAACTATTTTAACCCCAAAGCCCCATGTGTCATTTAATATCAATTTCTTCACAAATTCCTATAATTAGTTTTAAGATACTATTTAACCCGAAAAAACCATGGGGCATTCAATATCCATTGCTTCATAAATTCTAATAATTAATTTTAAGAGACTATTTTAACCCAAAAAAAAGGCAAGTGTGCATTTAAGTATAATTTGAATAAGCATTGCTTTACTCCTTTTTTTTTTTAATTATTATCACAAGTTATTTTTAATGAAGAATTTGGAAACCTATATTTATACAAATATTCAACAAAAACATGAGGAATCACATACAATACCACCATGATTGAAATAAAATATATAGAAGCTAGAATTTATGAATAATTATACTTGGTGTTTTAGGGTATACAACCACCTTTCAGTTATGGCACTTTCATTTATATGTTATTGTCTCCATTTCCTTAACATATGTATAATCTCAATAACTCTCTTTTTTTCTTTTTTCTTTTTGGGCACTTTTAGCTTTTATAATTGTGAAAAAAACTATTCCATATTAATTCAATGAGTATAAAGGTTCCTATGGCCTATGGCTTATAACAAGAAACACTATCTTCCAAACTTGTTGGAACTTTATTTGTATTTCAAATCTTGTGTCATATTTTAATTATATTTGTTTGTATTAGGGAGTGGATTGATGTAAGAAAAAATTTCCTATTCTCACATGGTTCATATTTCGTTTTGTAGCATCATATAATACTTTGTCATTTTCCTTTCTCCACAAGTGCGTTTCACAACTCTTAATATAAGATTATATTTTGGCATGGTTCATATTGCATTTCATAGCATCATATAATACTTTTCCATTTTCCTTTATCCACAAGTGTGTTTCACAACTCTTAATATAAGATGTTTTAAGTTTATATATTTTATTAAAGACAATTTTTTGATGGTGATTTAATTTTTCAAATTTTCTTGTCACTTCAATTTCTAAACTCTATTTAATATTTTGGAAAAATCTTGTCAGAAACATTATTTCTAGTATTCTACCAACACTCTCATTTCCTCCATTTTCATTGAGGATGTGGACAATTGAGGAATTTGAAACTCAAAAACAGATGACGAACTAACAACAAGGTGGTGTTGGCATGTTTATGCCAATATTTTTCCAAAATGTTAAATTTGTTACACAAGTTATTTTTAGATGTGAGAGGGTATTTAACTCCCCTAAAAGAGTGTAATACCCAATTTAGAAAACTAATCACTACATTATCATAGGTTCATGCCTTGGAGATTTTTAAATCAAGTATTCACAAGTCAAAGAAAGTATTTAACTTGATTGATGACAAATATCAAAATTATTAACTAATTTTGAAGGTTGTTCAAATTTTGTCAAAATAATATAAAAGAAATGATTGGCATATTATTTAAAAAATATTTTGAAAATTGGTATATATATATATTAAGAAAAGACTAACAAATAAATAAGATGTGTATTACAATTAGAGAGAAGCAAAAAGTCATTAGTAGACAACACTAGGGTTCATTATGATTAATATCTAGCCTAGATTGTAGCAACACAACTTAACCCATATTCACACACACACACTAGACTATTCTAGATTTCCCTCAACTAAGCTTTCTTTCTCTTTGCAAATTTTTCACTTTTCTAAGTTGCTAAGAGGGGATGGCCCAAAGGTACTCTAGACTATTCTAGATTTCCCTCAACTAAGCTTGCTTTCTATTTCCATATTTTGCACTTTTCTAAATTGTTGGCGGGGATGGGCCAAAGGTAGCCAAAGAATGTTTCCATGAGAAATACAACAAAGGAAGAGTCCACCCAAGATAGACATTACCAATGTGGGAGATATTTCCATAGTGAACCTAGAAGGACATTTATACCAAGTCACCTCTCCAACAGAAAATTTCCCTTAATAAGCCACAAAGTAAAGAACATGTGAATATGCAAAGAGCACTATATTTTTCAATTGTAAAGGGGGATGGAGATCCAATTAGAATCACTAAGCATCAAATGGAAATAAAAAGAAATTTTATAATAGGAAATTCAAAACAATCCTTATTTATTTAATATTATGAATAGTAAAACCATCCATGCAAGTAAATTCAATTGGGAAAGAGCCACACATTCTAGATTTAGTGGCTTCTGACAAATGTAGTGTTGATTCCCTAATTAGAAGGGATATAACTATATAGAAATTAGGTCTCCTATGGAAGAGGCTACTTCACGGTCTTGTTCAATAATATGGAAAATAATAAAAAGTGTTTCCCCTAGTTTAGGATTGAGCTAGGTTCTTGAAATCTATGGTTGATATGATTTAACCCAACTTCACTAACTTTCATCCATGCACAATTGGATGATATTGTATAGTTCCCACTAATGCTAGACAAATGTGATACTGAGAGGTGGGGGGGTGTGAATCAGTATTACATAAATATAAAAATTATTTATGCAAAAAAACTTATTTAGAATTTAACTTCAGAAAGAAATATCAAGATCATGCACATGAAAAATACAAACAATCATCACATGGATTTTAGGTGGAAAAACCCCCCCTCAAGGGCAAAAAAAACCACTAAATTATTTGCTTCTTCTTCTTATTATCTATTTCTTCAAAATATTCTCATTTGCATTACATCTGCTAGCCACCACTAGCAATGGAGCACCCACCCCTTGAATGAAATGAGAAATGGTGGCCACAACTAACTTGGAGCACCGACTCCTACAATAAACAATTAGCATGCACTTAGCTTGAAGCTCCCACTCCAAGTACAAACAATTCTGCAACAAGAAAATATGATTCAAAACTGAAAATACTACTACATAAAAAAAACATGCAACAAATAAACACACTCATGCAGCCACAATTCCACGCTCCAATTGAGAGAAAAAATCTCTCCACACACCTTCCAAACTGATCTTCAAACTCTTCACACAACTCTGAAACACTGCTGAAGAATAATCTCTGAAGCACACTACAATTCTGAAACTCTGAACTCACTGCAAAACTCATTGGTTGTGCACTAGTAACTCATGCACACTCACTCACTCACACTGCTAGAGAACCAACCAATTGAACTTCCTACCTTCACATATTTGTAATTTCTGAGAACAATTAATTCTTCAAGTGATGGAGATTACCCAAATCCTGTTCACATCCTTCAAATTTGGTTGAGTTGGACTTTTTTACCGAATCAAGCCACTCATTCCACTAAGCTTTTGATAAATTCAACTGATGACTTTCTGGAGGCCCCGCAACTTGTCTCAACTTTTTTCTGGAAAATTATGACAATAAGCTTCTCCAAAAGAAATTTAATTCCAAATGAGCACATAAAATCTGGAGAATTTTTCGTGCTTTTCCTCAGTCGCACATGCAACTTTGAGTAGATCTGGTTAGTCGCTCCTAAAACACATCAATCCAGCGACAGGAGTGTTTCAGTCGCTCCCACAAGCCTTTATCCATGCGCCTGAGGCATAACATAAGCTAAAACAAGGAAAATGTCCCTCAGATTTGCAACAGAGCTTTAGGGGATCATGTAAACCTGTAAATCAACCTTCCAATCCTATCGTGACATCGAGAAACCAAATGCTTAACTTCAACCCCACTCCACACACATCATCAAATAGACCTGTAGCATACATGTAGATCAGCTTCAGATGAGGCCTTATTGCCTCATGACATCTCTTCTACTAACCTTCTAAGACTTATGACAACATTTTACATCAGCATGACAAGCCTCAATAAGTGTACAAAAGACGCAATATGATACATAGAGACTCATGAGTACAAACTTCAACAGTGAAGTCAATTTAAACACAAATAGGCCAACAAACTCCCCCTTTGCCAATTATTTCAACTTGTAGCTATTGAAAATAAATATGACATTTACATACATCAATATGAAGTTGAGCACATACAAAACTCACTCTCTTCCCCCCCCCCCCCCCCCCTTTGACATCAATGGCAAGGGGTTTTACATGGCAAGAGAAAATACTTAACAACAATTTGATACATAGCCAAAAATGAGGTCCTCCCCCTGAAGATGTGCAACAAATACTCCCCCTAAGCTATTGAACATTCTCCCCTCAAATATATTAGAGACCACACTATCTTAAAGAAGCAATGTACATGAAGAATAAATCCATCTTGAAATGAAGCAAGAAGAATCACACAAACAATTCATAATGCCTTGAAAAGTATGCAAACAACCAATCACCACCCATTCTCCAAATTTTGCAGCTGAAAGTGCTCTTGGTGGCAGCCATACGATAGCAGCCAACTCCATGAAAATATCCTCAATGCCTTTGAAAAGGCACAACACACATATTTTCTCTAAGATATTCAAATTGCTCCCTTGGAAGTGGCTCGGTGAAGATATCTGCAATTTGTTCATTTGAACCAATATATTCCAACTTCACAACCTTGTTGACCACTTTTTCTCTTAGAAAATGATATCTGATTGGTATGTGCTTGGTCTTGGAATGAAGAAACATATTTTTGGAGATGCTTATTGCACTTGTGTTTCCTACCATGATGGGAATAAGCTATTGACACTCAACATGCATGTCTTGAAGAGTTTTTTTCATCCATAAAATATGTGTGCAACAAGTGGTTGTTACTATATATTCAACTTCAGTAATGGACACAGAGATAGAACTTTGTTTCTTGCTTTCCCAAGAGAGCAAAAAATCTCCCAAAAAGTGAGTTGCTCCCAAAGTACTTTTCCTGTCATCAATACTACCAGCCCAATCAACATAAGTAAAAGTAATCAAATTGAAAAGTTTACCTTTGGGATACCATAATCCATAGTGAAGAGTGCCTTGAAGGTACTTGAAGATCCTCTTTACAACATTAAGAGGAGTCTCCTTAGGATTAGCTTGAAATATTGAGACCAATCCTATAGCTTGTATGATATCAGACCTAGAAGCAATTACATACATAAGCTACCAATCATGGAACGATACATGGATTGATTTACCTTTGGCGATTCATCATCTTTACTAACTTTACAACCGGTAACCATAAAAGTGCACATTGGTTTTCAATGTTCCATGCCAAATTGTTTTAATTTTTCTTTAAGGTGCTTTGATTGAGAAATAAAAATGTATTTTTCATCTTGAATAACTTGCAAACCAAGAAAGAAAGTAAGCTCACCCAACATTGAAATATCAATTTGTTTTTTCATTTCTTGTGCAAAATTTTGGCCTGTCTTCTCCAAATCACTTCCAAAAATAATATCATCTACATCCACAACAATCATTAGAAAAATATCATCTTGAAATTTGATATATAAATTGTTGTCCGTGGATCCCTTTTCGAATCCTTTTTGTTGTAGATGTTTGTCTAGCTTTGCATATCATGCTCTTGGAGCTCGTTTTAAGCCATAAAGAGCCTTTTTCAACCTGCACACTAGATTCTCATCATCACCCAATAAGTAACCTTCAGGTTTCTCTATATAAACGTCCTCTTCTAGATCACCATTCAAGAAAGTTGATTTTACATACATTTGATAAACTTTAATATTCTTGTAGCATGCAAAGGCCAAAAACTTTCTTATAGCATATGATCTAGCTACAGGTGCAAAAGTTTCATCAAAATCAATACCTTCTACTCGAGTATACCCTTTGCACACAAGTCGTGATTTGTTCCTTACCACTTTTCCTTCTTCATCTAGCTTGTTCTTGAACACCCACTTGGTTCCCATGATGTTTTTGTCCTTTGGCCTTGGCACAAGCTCCCATATATTTTTCTTCTCAATTTGATCTAATTCTTCATTCATTGCTTTGACCCAATGTTGATCTTCTCTGGCCTCATTGAAGCTTTTGGGCTCTATTTGAGACAATTGTGCAAAATGTGCTTGATTGAAGCTATCCAACAACTTCCTCCTTGTTTGCGCTGCAAGCTCTTTGTTTCTAATAATTTGACTTTTTGGGTGCTTCTTTTGAATGTGACTTGGTGGAGCCTTCTTTGTAGTGGAGGTCTTTCTTTCTTCTTCCTCTTCTTCAAAATTTTCGTGGTGCTCATATTCTATGAAATCATGATCAACTGCAACATCTTTGGAATCATTATATTTAGGCAAATCTTCATCAACAACAACATCAATACCTTTGATTACCTTTTTAGTTCTCTTGTTATAGCATTTGTATCCCTTGATCTTGAAGGAATAGCGAAGGAATATTCCTTCATTAGCTCTTGGTTCGAACATGCCAAGTTTGTCTTATGTTCCTTTGATGTAACATTTGCTCCCAAATATTTTGAAGTGATCAAATTTTTTTGGTCTTCCTTTCCACAACTCATATGGAGTTTTTTCACTATTATGCCTAAGAATAACTCTATTGGAAAAATATATAATTGTTTGAGAGACTTCTCCCCAGAAGGCATCTGATACATCAAATTCATCCAATATAGCATGTGCCATATCTTGGACCAACCTATTTTTCCTCTCCACTACACCATTTTGTTGTGGTGTTCTAGCTATGGAGTATTGCCTCTTGATCCCATGCTCCTCACTAAAACCATCAACTTTTTTGGACATGAACTCACCTCCTCTATCATATCTTCAAATCAATCTCATTTCAAAAAGTGCCTTAAAATACTTCAAACTTTCTGAAAGCTTCCAATTTTTATTTCATGAGCATAATCCATGTGGCTCTTGTGAAGTCATCAACAAATAATATGAAATGTCTCTCACCACTTTGACTTTTCTTCCTTGTAGGGCCACATACATTTGCATGCATTAGCTCCAATGGTATGCTTGTAGTGAACTCCTTGGATTTAAAATGCACCCTTGTTTGTTTCCCAAATTGATATGAAATGCATGTTGTGTTATTCGATTTAGACAACCTTGGTAATCCTCTAACTACTCCAATATTGCTAATTTTGACTAAATTATCAAAATTAACATGACCCAATCTTCCATGCCATAGCCAAGATTCTTCTATTTTTATCATGCAACAATTATATCTAGTGTCATAAAAAATATACATGTTGTCACTTCTAATGGCCTTTGCCACCATCTTTCTTGATTTAGCATTTCTGATCTCACACCCTTTAGATATGAAAGTCACCTCATGCCCATTATCACACATTTGACTCACAGTGAGGATATTGTGCTTCAAACAATCAACATAAAGCACATTTTGAGCTTTGGTATTCTTGTCCAATCTAATTGTTCACTTGCCTTTAATGGGAATTGTTGCATCATTTCTAAAACTGACATTGCCCTTTTCGTGTTCTTTTAGTTGCATAAATTTTCTCTTATCACCGGTCATGTGTTTAGAGCAACCAATATCAATCCGCCATTGCTCATGCTGATCATGAGCTATCAAAGAAAGCTCACAATTTTCTTCCTTTTTCCTCCATCTTTTCTCAACTTTCTGCTGATTAGATTTCTCTTGAGTGTGCTGCATGAAGGAATTTGGAAGGCTAGATCTGAATTCACTAGATTTTTGACCAAATTTATTGCATCTGAAACACTAGATCCCATTCATTATTGGAGAAAAAGAATTATTTCCATTTACATTCAAAATATTTCGACCTAGAGCAACTCTTGATCTATCAAAATTTCTTCTAGGAAACATCTTTAACCTACAATTTATGGCTTCGTGTCCAAAATTATTACATGCAAAACAATAGCCATAAAATAGTGTAGGATACTTGACTTTTTTTTGCCATGATGGAGGAGTGAAATTTGATTTGATTTGATTTTAGCTTCATTCTTGTGCTCACTCTTGCTAGTTGGAGCGAAATTTGTTTGATTTTATTTTCCTTTCAAAGCATCTGCATAATTGGTACTTTGATGATATTTGGCATTTTGAAGAGGAGGCTTAAACCCCAAACTAGTTTTTTCCTTCGATGACCTTTGCATGTTAAGGATATTTTGCAAGGTTTCAAATCCCTTGACAAATTTCTGATTTATGCATGCTATAGTTTCTGCTTTTGATAGATTGGCCCTTAATGCAACAATTTCTTCCTCAAGTTTGTGAAAATTCTCTTTAGATTCTTCTAGTTGATTGGTGAGCTCATTCTCCTTCATTTTTTCTTCTTCCAAGAGTCTCTCTTTAAGTAGATGATGTCTTCTTCATGAGTGCAAGCAATGGGAGCTCCTCCAATATTCTGCTTTAAATATTCATTTTCTTTCTCCAACTCGACCAAATTATTTTTTTGAACCATAATTTGTTGCAACGAATTTTCCTTGAATTTCTTAAGCTCATCCAAGTGGATCTTCAAAGAATTATCAACCAAAGATGGTTTATTCCCCTTTAGTTTTCTTATTTCCTCCTTCAGCAACTTGTTTTTATTTCTAGCTTTGCTTAGCTCATCAAATGCAGTAATGATTTCACCTTCATAATCAATTTCTTCGTCCTCAAGATTTGATTCATCTTTGAACTCAAGAGCCATACAAACACATTCATTATGCTCTTCTTCTTATGAAGATTTCTCACTACTTTCATCTGAAATATCACTTTCTTCTTTGGAGTAGTAACTCTTTTGAGCTTTAGCTTTTCGAAATTTCTAGGTTTTATCCTTGCTCTTCATATCCTTCTCCTTTTCCTCCTTTTTACTTCTTTCGTGTGGACAGTTTGCAGAAAAATGTCCAACTTATCCACATTAGAAACATGTAATATTCCAAATTAGGAAAAACAAGAATGTAGAACATATAACTGGAAATTGCAGTGAAATATCAACACATCAAATGAGAGTAGATCATGAAGCCATTATATTAGACATTATAGTAGAATATGTGTACAAAATATTGAGGAAAAAGACACTCAAGCTAGGAAAAACAAGCCTCTAAGAACACAGTACATGAAACATGAAGAACCATTGCTATATAAGAATGTTAGAGGCTAAGACAACACAGTTTTTGCAGGGGGAAACTGTTGTTGTGGATGAAAGTACATGGATCTATTGATATAGTGCTCAGAAAATTTCGGGATCAGAGATCAAGGCTTTCTAGCACATTTACAAGACAACCCAGAAAGGGTTTCCGGAAATGCACAAAATGCAAAAATAATAAAATGCAGCCCTAGGGATGAACAACGCTCTGCAACTGGATAACTGATAGGAGATGGTTGATCTGATATGGAAATGGCTGATACTCCTCCAATATATGTCCTGGATGAAGGGCTTCTCCCCTCACTGGAAATCTAACTCACAAACTTGTGCACTAAGTCCTCTACTGCAACTGCCCTGCAAAATAACGCAGTTTCTAAAGGAGATTGCACTGTAGGTGATGGCAGGTACTTGGCCTCATGCCAGATGACAAAATGTTGCTCAATGACCCTCCTTGCTAGCCTCCCGGAAGAAGGGCTGCTCTCCTCACTGGAAAACAATCTCAGAAACTGGATCTATCAATCTTCCACTGCTACTGCCCTGCAAAACAACACAATCCTAAATGATACTACATTGTAGATAATGGCTGAAGCTTGGCCTGATGCCGAATGGTGGAAATGCAGCGCAATGAACCTCTCCTGAGTGGGCACTCAAAGTCCCCTGAGGATGAGAGTGGGATTTCCGCTCGAAAACACACTTGTGCTAAACAGCACAATGGACTCTGCTAAATAGCTGAAGCTTACAAAAAGTCATAAAAGACCAAACATAAACAATATTCAGAATGCCTTCTATGGCTGCCATCCCCTTCCTTATATGCTTTGTGAGCCTTCTCACCCTTGATCCCACTCATTAAATATGCTACTCTCATGGAGACTTCCTCCCACTAACATTGAAATTTCCCTCAATAATTCTCCACTACCTCCATACCAACATTGTTGATTTGGTCAAACTTGACCCCATCCACATGCTTCAACCTCTATTCACACCTAAGAGTGCTTTATCTAGCTGATAAGATGACCCACATTCACACTAGAATTGGTTTTATTCCTACTAAGGAGATTTATGGGTCTCCCTACCCTCTTATTCATCTATCTAAATGACAAAAGAAAAAATTAATATTCCAACTAACTGAAAGCTAATTAGGAACATTATAGTCCTCCCCTCCCAAATGTTGATTGTCCTCAAGCAACTGTAAGACTGAATGCTACAAAACCTATTCTCCTTCCCTGGTGGCACCCATATCCGATAAGCTCCTCCACTGAATCAGATGTTCTCCAATCAATCTGCCCCTTAGCTGCTCTTCCCAAGTGTCCAAGTTAGCCAAATGACTCACATCGTAAGGAAGTAAGATATCCATGGTGGCAACTACATATTTTCCAATGTTCTCACTGAAGCATGGGACATGAAAAATGTTGGAGATCTTACTCCCAATGAACAGCTCCAATCCATGTGCCATTCTTCCAGCCATTCCAACAATAATGATTAAAACATCATCAACATATGGAATCAAAATTAGAGATACACTGACTACCATATGAAATACTAGAGCGTGATAATAGTCCCTCAAGTGGAACCAATGCAGTTCTGCTCCTTGCTGCCCTGGAACACAATGTGGAAAGTAGCTTCCCAGCCCCTTGCTTTCTGCCCCTTTCTGCTCCTCTGCATGGGGGTAGTAACTGATGTTTGGTGTCAACTGAGCACACCCCAAATAAGATATCATCTTCCCAAAGCCTCCTAGGGAGTGGCCATCCCCATCACTGATTGTGGCCCCAAGTAGACCATGAAGTCTAAAGAGAGGTTTGCCCTCTTGTGGAGAAATGCACTATGAATGAATGGCAAAGGAATGCAAATAATTTTTTATTTGATCAATAAGTACAGAGACACAACCCTTACCATGTACTGTTGGCAAGCTGGTGAAGAGGTCCATAGATGATCTTTCCCATCTCTCCACTGGAAATGGAAGTGGTTGTAAAAACCTTGTAGGATGGTTGTTTTCCTCCTCATTCTTCAAGCAAACCATACATCTCTTGATATGTTGGTGCACATCCTCCTTGACACCCTCCCATGAGAATCTCTCCCCAATGGCTTGATAGATCCCAATGAAATCTTGGTGACTAGAAAGGAGTGAGTCATATGCTACATGTTAATTCTTCTTCTTGAGCTGAGAGTCTCTAGTCAAGAAGATCCGGTCCTGGTAATAGATGACTCCACCCATCACCCTATACCTCTCATCTGTTATCTGTCCATCAAGCACTTCACATGTGAAGTGATCCTTGGAATATTCCACCAATAGCTGGGACTCCCAATAAGGATCTATACCCAATAATGACAGCGATGATGGTCTTTGTGATAAGGTACCTACCACCTTACTGCTCCCCTCCTTGACATGCACAATGCTAAAGCCACATGCCAGAATACTGCTATCCTACCTGTGTTGCCTCCCTTGTAGCTGCTTCTACTCAAGTAGGGGTTGAAGTTTATGGAGGTTAGTCTTCACTTGGAAGCTATTTCCCATCCATAACTTCCTAAGTTTGGCCAATTTATGCATGAATTCCAACAACCCTCTACCATATATGAAATACTCCTTCCTATGTGGAAGTATCTTCTGACTCTCAAAGGCCATGGAGTAGCCCCCTTGCACTATGATTGTGCCATCATCCACTCCTGAAACACCTCCTTTCAGCGCAAGATGCTTAGTGAGAGTTGGCAATATTGAAACTAGAAGAATATCCATCTCCTCCTTGAGCCTACCCAAGACTCTCTGCGTTGTGATAAACTCACCCAAGGCTCCCATCTCAGTCAGATCTATGGATGGTGCAGCTTGTTGTGAGGACTCTTTAACCAGCTCCTAGTCCAGGGGCCTTCCTGGTGGAATGCCTCCAAATAATACAACATCATGGGTCAAAGTCAATTGCATAACTGAGTCGACTAATGTGTCCTTTCTCCCATTGCACAAATCAGGCTCTATCTTATGTGCAGAGGCTATCTGAGGTGGATAAGTGTGCATGCCCCTGATCATCTGATTCTTACCACTCTTCTTATCTTCCCATTCCATCTGCAAAGTCTCCCAATTTGTGGTGAATTTCCCCAATGTAATCAACCATTGCACACCCAATATCACATTTGTGCCAGGAATGTCAACCACAAAGAAGTGATCAGTCAAATTATGTGTTCCTAAGGTTACTGACAATGCCAGAACATACTTCATATACTGCATGGTTCTAGCTCCTGGGACTGAAACTGAAAATCCCTCAAATTCATTAGTGGGTATTGCTCTCCTCTGTACTAACTGAGCATCAATAAAGTTGTGGGTAGCCCCACTGTCGATCAACATTGATACTCTCTGATCCTTAATTGTACCTCGGACTCTCAAAGTAAGATACTTGGGTACTCCCCTCCAACTAAAGCAAATGCCCCATTCCCACCTCCTGGTGGTGGTGGATCCTCCCCTGCTATCACAACGTTGTTGTCCCCTTCTGGCTACTCTTCTTCCTCCTCCTCACTATTAGAGAATACCTCTATATAGTGTGTTTTCCTTGTTGCACATCCATGCCCTGGTGCCCATGGTTCTTGGCATGTGAAGCAAAGCTTCCTTCTCCTCAAGTCTCTTTGGACATCATCACTAAGAGGCCCTTTGTTCTGGTTCTCCTTTGAAGGGAGAACCTTCACATCTTTCCCTTTTGATTGAAAGGGTGGCCTTTGTTGGAATGAAGCCTTTTCCCTTGGCAAAGCATCTTGTAAATATCTAGCCCTCTCAATAGCATCTTGAAGAGTAGTTGGTTTAGTAGATTTAACCAACCCATGCAAAGGCTCTGCTAGCCCATCAATGAACATATAAACCCTCCTAGCTGCAGAAAAATCAGGAATCATGACAGAAAGTTTTAGAAAATCAGAGATATAGGTCTCTGAGTTACCTCACTGCTTGAGTTTGGCTAGCTCAATAAAAGGTGCCTCTCGATCTCTTTGATCAAACCTCTCTACTAACCTCATGGTGAACTCTGAATATGCAGTCAAATTGCATGCCCCAATGCAAAAAGACCATGAAACCACCAATCATGTGCCTAACCTTCAAGGTGCAGTGCTGCTATTTTGATGGCTTCCATCTCTGGTACCGGGTTCAGCTAGAAGTAGATGTGTAGCTTCTCTACCCAAGACTTGGTTGTGCACTTGGATGACCCATCAAAAGCGAGCAAAAAGAATCTACCCATGGTCCGTTGTAGATCATTGTTCTGTGTGAACCCTTCAATTCTATTGTTATGGCGGGGTCTCCTATTGTCCTTGATCTGACAAAACTCCTGAAAGTTCAGATTATCTTTGAATCTATGAGATTGAGACTCATACTCAAGAAAATAATCTTCAAGAGTTTCTTGTTCTTGGGGTCCTCCACCTCCATTTCCCACTACTAGGAATGTAAGCATAGTGGAGCATTGGGAAACTTGCTGCTTCACCGGTTGATCATACCAGTGATGTGAAATGTCGGAGCTTTCTCCATATATAAACTCTGTAGGGGATTCTTTGTGTTTCTCCATCCTCATCTCCTTGATTTCTCGAGCAATAGCCTGCATGGTTTGAAGAAGAAGCTTAGGAAACTCCTTTTCATCCATCTCTTCTGATATTGGAGTTTTTCCTTTGTCTCCCTTGGGGTCTGTATAATCATATCCTCGATTTCTATTAATATACTGCTTTCACCTTTCTGTGAGAGGCTCTTCTTCTTCTAATGACATAGTTGTTGTACTACACAAGCTGGGCCAAGATTATGCTCTGATACCACTGTTATATTCCAAATTAGGAAAAACAAGAATGTAGAACATATAACTAGAAATTGCAGTGAAATATCAACACATCAAATGAGAGCAGATCATGAAGCCATTATATTAGACATTATAGCAAAATATGTGTACAAAATCTTGAGGAAAAAGACACTCAAGCTAGGAAAAACAAGCCTCTAAGAACATAGTACATGAAACATGAAGAACATTTTCTATATAAGAATGTCGGAGGCTAAGACAACACAGTTTTTGCAGGGGGAAATTGTTGTTGTAGATGAAAGTACACGGATCTACTAATATAGTGCTCAGAAAATGTCGGGATCATGGATCAAGGCTTTCTAACACATTTCGAAGACAACCCAGAAAAGGGTTTCCAGAAATACACAAAATGAAAAAATGATAAAATGCAACCCTAGGGCTGAATAATGCTCTACAACTGGATAACTGATAGTAGGTGACTGATCTAATATGGAAATGGTTGATACTCCTCCAATAGATCTCCTGGATGAAGGGCTGCTCCCCTCACTAAAAATCTAACTCACAAACTTGGGCACTAAGCCCTCTACTACAACTGTGCTGCAAAATAACGCAGTGTCTGAAGGATATTGCACTGTAGGTGATGGAAGATACTTGGCCTGATGCCAGATGACAAAATGTTGCTCAAGGACCCTCCTTGCGAGCCTCTTGAATGAAGGGATGCTTCCCTCACGGGAAAACAAGCTCAGAAACTGGCTCTATCAATCCTCCACTATTACTGCCCTACAAAACAACACAATCCTGAAGGAGACTGCGCAGTGGATAATGGCTGCAACTTGGCCTGATGTCGGATGGTGGAAATGC
Source organism: Pinus albicaulis (assembly GCA_034641835.2). Lineage (NCBI taxonomy): Eukaryota > Viridiplantae > Streptophyta > Pinopsida > Pinales > Pinaceae > Pinus > Pinus albicaulis. The sequence continues at coordinate 707,071,335 of CM076579.1, forward strand.
AGAGCAATGAACCTCTCCTGAGTGGGCACTCGAAGTCCCCCAAGGATGAGGGTGGGATTTCCGCTCGAAAACACCCTTGTGCTAAACAACACACCAGACTCTGCTAAACAGCTGAAGCGTGCAATAAGTCATAAAAGACCAAACATAAACAATATTCAAAATTCCTTCTATGGTTGCCATCCCCTTCGTTATACGCTTTGTGAGCCTTCTCACCCTTGGTCTCACTCATTAAAGATGCTACTCTCATGGAGACCTCCTCCCACTAACACTGCATTGTCCTTCAATAATTCTCCACTACCTCCATACCAACGTTGTTGATTTGGTCAAACTTGACCCCATCCACATGCTTCAACCTCTATTCACACCTAAGAGTGCTTTATCCAGCTGATAATATGACCCACATTCACACTAGAAGTGGTTTTATTCCTACTAAGGAGATTTATGGGTCTCCCTACCCTCTTATTCATCTATCTAAATGACAAAAGAAAAAATTAGTATTCCAACTAGCTGAAAGCTAATTAGGAATATTACAAAACACTTGAAAGGAAGCATGCATTTATACTTTCCAGTACCACTCTTTAATTTATTGGCAAACTAAGAAAATTCTTCATCATATTCACTACTAGAGTATTGTTTTTCTTTCTTGATTTTCTTTGGAAGTTTCTTGAGCTTTTTGGTAACAACCTTGACCTTCTTGGAGGCCTTGAATGCAACTTCACTAGATTCATATTTCTCTTCTACAATACACACCTCATAAGTTGTAATAATTCCAAGTAATTGCTCCATAATGAGAGTGCTCAAATCAGGTATTTCCTTGATAGAAAAAACCTTGGGGTTAAATCTTGCTGGTAAAGACCTCAAGATCTTCTGAATAATGACTTCATCTTCAATTTTTATATATATGCTCTTGATCAGATTGGTCATTGTTTCAACTCTTTTGAAATATTATGCAATGGTTTCATCTTCCTTCATTTTCAATCTTTCAAACCTTATCCTATAGGTTTGGAGCTTTGCTTTCTTCACCTTCTGATCACTTTCATAACTATTCTCAAGTTTGTCCCAAACTTCTTTAGCTCATTTGCAATGCATGACTTTTATCAAGCCAATTCTCACTAAGTGCTGCAATGATGGCATTTTTGGCTTTGGCATTGTTTTGATACCTCTTCTTTTCATCAATGTCTAAAGGAAGAAAATTAGGAACAACATATCCAGATACCACATTAGAGAATACATCAACACCTAAACTCATGAGGTGCCCCTCCATTCTCATCTTCCACAAGTTGTAGTTTTCACCATAAAAAACTGGAACTTTCACATCATGGTCAGCCATTGTCCCTTCTTGAATTCTCCTTTCAACGGTAAAGCTGCAACGAAGGAATTGGATCTGCTACCAATTTTTAGAAAAAAAGTAATACTGAGGGTTGGGGGGGGGGGGGGGGGTGGTGAATTAGTATTATAGAAATATAAAAATTATTTCTGCAAATAATTTTTTCTTTCAGAAATTAACTTCAAAAAGATATATCAAGATCATGCACATGAAAACCACAAAGAATCATCACATGTAGACACATGGATTTTAGGTGGAAAAAACCCCCTCCAGTGCAAGAAAACCCACCAAACTATTTGTTGCTTCTTCTTATTATCTATTGCTTCAAAATATTCTCATATACATTACATCAACTAGCCACCACTAGTAATGGAACACCCACCCCTTAACTGAAATGAGAAATGTTGGCCACAACCAACTTGGAGCACCCACTCCTACAATAGACAATTAACATGCACTTAGCTTGAAGCCCCCACTCCAAGTACAAACAATTATGCTACAAGAAAATATAATTCATAACTAAATATACTACTGCATAAACAAAACATGCAACACATGAGCACACTCATGTAGCCACAATTCCACACTCCAATTGAGGGAAAAAATCTCTCCCCACACACTCTCCAAATTGATCTTCAAACTCTGCACACAACTATGAAACACTGCTGGAGAATAATCTCTGAAGCATACTGCAATTCTGAAACTCTAAACTCACTGCAAAACCCATTGGTTGTGCACTGTAACTCATGCACACTCACTGACTCACGCTGCTAGAGAACCAACCAAATGAACTTCTTGCCTTCACATATTTGTAATTTTTTAGATGAATTAATTCTTCAAGTGATGGAGCTGGTACAAATCCTGTTCACATCCTTCATATTTTATGAGTTGGACTTTTTGACCAAATCAAGCCACTCATTCCACTAGCCTTTTGATAATTTCAACTTTGATCATTTTCTGGAGGCCTCACAACTTGTCCCGATCTTTTTTTGTAAAATTCTGACAATAAGCTTCACCAAAAACAATTTAATTCCAAATGAGCGCGCGAAATCCTGAGGTTTTTCCATGTTTTTCCTCAGTCACACGTACAACACTGAGTAGTTACGGTCGGTCGCTTCCACAACGTAGCAAGTCAACGTCCGGGAAGTTTTAGTCGCTCCCACAACACAGCAAGTCAACGTCCGGGAAGTTTCAGTTGCTCCCACAAGCCTTTATCCATGCGACTGAGGCAGAGCATAAGCTAAAACAAGGAATCTATCCCTCAAATTTGCAACACAGCTTCAAGGGATCATGTCAACTTGTAAATAATCCTTCCAAGCCCATCATGACATCAAGAAACCAATTGCATAACTTCAACAAGACTCCACGCACATCATCAATTGAACCTATAACATACATGTAGCTCAGCTTGAGATGTAGCCTTATTACCTCATGACATCTCTTCTATTGAACTTCTAAGATTTATGACAACATTTTACATCACCATGACAACCCTCAACAAGAATACAACAAACTCAAGATGATACATAGGTACTCATGAGTACCTACTTCAATAGATGACATTAATGGCAACACAAATATGCCAACAACTAATACCAATGAAATAATAAATGCTCAAAACATATTAGTAATAATTTGGGAAAAACCATCTCCATAAACAAAATTACAATAAAATGGAATATGCACATATGCTAGAATATATGAACTTTGATCTTAATAATAAACTTCATAATTATATCCTATAAAAAACAATGTTATAGTAAATTCAATTGCTATATAATAGAATATGACAAGAAACATTGCTTCATACCCAAGAAAGGGTCCAAATTGAGGAGAAAGAAAAGAATGTTCAACGGAATAGCTCATGAAAGCCTTCACTAGGATTCTCAAAGCTTTTGCAATCTCATCTTCATATGTAAAATGAAGACACTTAATCAACACAAAAGATCAAAATAATTAAATTGTACAATAATAAAGAAGCAAATAGTTAATGATAGACAACACTTGTTGAGCCAAGATTGTGGCAACACAACTTAACCCATATTCACAAATACTATATACTATTCTAGATTGCCCTCAACTAAGCTTGCTTTCTATTTGGAGATTTTTCCCTTTTCTAAGTTGATAGTGGGGATGGCCCAAAGGTCTTAGGTTGCCAAACAATCTATCTATAAGAAAGACATCAAAGGAAGGGTATAGCCAAAATATCAACATCTATTGATGTGAGAAGGATTCCCATAGTAAGCCTAGAAGGGCGTTTACATTAAGGCACCTCCACAGAAGAAAAATTGTTGTCAATAAGCCACAATATGAAGAAGATGCATGTGCAAGGGCACAGTATTTTCAAAAGCAAGGGGGGATGGAAATCCAATGAGCATCACCAAGTAAAGAGTGGAAATTATATAAGCCAATTCCAAAAATTCCCTATTTATTAATATAATGAATGAGAAAGGCTTCTATCAAACTCTATTAGGAAAGAGCCACATTCTAGATTTAGTGGCTTTTGACAAAATGCAACATTGATGTCCTAATGAGAAGAAATATAACTAGATAAGATTTAGGTCTCCTATGCAAGAGGTTTATTTTTCGTCTTGTTCAATAATATGGTAATATGGGAGATGTGAAAATGTTTTGTGACCCTAGTTTTATGGTTGAACTAGGTTATTCTTGAAATCAAAGAGTTTGTTATTTAACCCAACTTCACTTACTTTTTTCATGTGCATTTGGATGCGATTGTCTTATACCTATGATATAATAAATGCTCAAAACATAGTTGTAACAATTTGGGGCACACCATCTCCATATACAAAGTTTCAATAAAAATGGAATATGCACATAAGTTCGAAATTGTGGACTTTGATCTCAATAAGACTTTCTAATTAGATCGCTTCGAGAACAAAATTACAATAAATTTAGTTGTTATATTACAAAAACACACCATCAATGATAGAATATGCCAAGGGAATTGGCATTTCATGGCTTCATATCGGTCCATATTGAGGAGGAAGATATGAATGCTCAAAAAAGTAGCTTATCAAAGAGTCATGATTTTTTCAACTTCTGAGATGGTCTTTTGGGTTTGGTACAAAGATATTAATCAACATCAACCATATTGTTGGGGTTAGGACAACAAGCGAACTACCAGATGAATATATTATTGTATCACTCCAAGGGACTAATATTTCTCAATTAGATCATTAAAAGTTGGAATGGTCGATACCTTGTATGGAAGGAAGAGGATGACATTGGACGAGATGGGCCACAAGTGGGTCGCTGAAAAGACTATATGATGGAACTCTGACAGGCAGGTTTATACAAAGATGAGAGGGGAGATGAACTCACTTGGTTTGGTAAAATACAACGAGGCTCAGTGGTGGTAGCATATATCTACAAGTATATTATCAGATCTTATTTTTCATTATCTAACATTTATTGGTTCAAAAGTGCTTGGAAAGGGTTAATTCCTACTAAGATTATCCTCTTCATATGGTTGGTTTGGAATAATAAGATCCCGACGTGGGATAACTTGTCCAAAAGGGGCCACCAGGGCCCGGGTTGGTGTCCTCTCTACTCTAGTTCCATTGAATCTATCCATCACCTTTTCCTCCAATGTTTAGTATCTTTGTAGGTTTGGTGCCAACTCCTCTAGACATTAATCCCTTATAGATTTTTCAATTCCATGGATCAATGCCTCAACTGGTGGATCACAAGAATGGGGCAACAAAATAACATACCTTTTTATATTAAATGGGAGCTATGGAAAGCTCATAACCATCAGGTTTTTAATGGTAGCCCAAACAACATTGCCACATTTGTTTCTAGAATTCTAACAGGGGTTGGTGCACAGGTTGGTGAAGTACAAATGGACCAAGGTACCAGGTCGTGGGTATCACATACCATTATACTTTTTCTTGCAAGTATGTTTGATGGGGCTGCACGGACAAGAAAATGTGGTTATGGAGCTAGGATCATGTTTTCTCTTCATTCCTACTACAAACTTTTTTGGCAGGGTGGCAATGGAACCAACACTAGAGCTGAAGTTTTGGCTCTCTAAGGGCTGCTACGGTTCACCAGAGTAAAACAAATTCATCATATCCACATATATGGCGATTCCAAGTCACTCATCGGTGGCATCTAGGGACTTTCTAATTTTGCACCATCTCATCTCAAATTATGGATGGACCGTATTGTGTTGTTAAAACAAAAGTATTAGACTATTACATTTCGGCACATATTCCGAGAGGTGAATATGGTGGCAGATGACCTCTCCAAACAAGGTCTTCACGCTCCTGCTAGTTTAATGCATTTCAGCTTTACTGAGGATGGCTTGGTGCGAGAGGAAGGCACCATGCTTATCAACCAAGTATAAGATATATGGCTGCTATTTTATCTCAGCACAGTTTTATATGGACATTTGACCTTATTCTTGTAATATTATGTCATAAAACTGTCTAGGGCGGGAGGATTTAGTTAGTTTTTGTTTTTTATGGAGTTCTTAGTCTTCTCCCTTCCAATTTTTGAAGGAGAAACGATGATAAATTATGGTACATGTACTGATTTCTATATTTTATATATATAATCGGTGTTTTTTTCTTCTGAGAAAAAAAAATACAAAATTTTACAGAACAATTTGTTAAAGGGCTTCTCCATTCAAGACATTGTATCTAATGTTTTCTTTTGTGGCCAATTAAGTCTTCCTCACAATTGATTTCCTAAATTTTCACATCAGTTTTCTTGAATGTACATAATCTGACTATGTTGTCACAGGACACATTTTAGCTCACTGGCTTATAAGACTCAGATTTTCCATCATTTGGGTGGAATTTAAAAACTCCAGGGCCACTCTTATAGCCATTTAACCCATTAGGAGTGTGAATTTTTTATTCGAATCAACTGCAAAATTACGAAGACTTATAATTGCTAAAAGAAGTGTGTAATACGTACATGACTACATTAATTAAACTCGCATTCCACTGAAAACTGAAGTCTAAGCCAAGCAGCTGCTGCAATGCTGTCCATTTGACAACAATGAAATACACAATCATGCAAACCATGTTTTATCGAAATTCCACTAGTCTCAATAATCCAAAAGTTCTGCTTCTTAGAACCTATTAATCTAGGATGATATTCAACTTGAGAGCGCATCTAAATCAAGCTTCTTCTAATTTGATCATTTTTCAGCCGGATGTAATTTGTGCTATATTCAGCAATAGGGTCAGAGATGGTATATATGAATATTTGTATATCTCCGTAAAATTATGCATTGACATGAAAATCATTAAATAGAAATTCTGAAGCAGAAAACTTGACATCAGCAAGAAAAACTTGCGATAAATACTAAATAAATAATCTGGACTGCTAAAAAAGCAGTTTCAAAAGGAATCAATACAAGCTGATTACTGTTCTTTCATCCCAACCAATTGCAATATTGGGCATGCGAATGCTAAAAGACATTAAAGCTGCCTATTTTTTATAATGAGGAGTCACAATTGCTTCTATCATTGCCTACAAACATTTTATTTGGAAATATCTACTGGCAAAAGAACAATTGAAAAGTACTTATTAGCAGTACAAATAATTCGATTTGGAAGTACTTGCTGGCAGCATAACCAGTAGCCTTTACAGAAATCTAGGCTACTCAAACAATTAATTGCTACACCCTCTGCAAATCAATACAGCTTCAACGAATGAAACTAACAAAGGTAAACTCATCTGATAAAAGGTGAATCATTGCTAATATATTCACCAAATGTATCGATTGAGCAAACAATTAGATATATCCATCCCCCCAAGTTATATCTGCAGCTTGGACACCAAAAGCAATACAAACCATAGTAATTACACCTTTGGCGAAGCTGCATGTGGATATCTTCCCAAGGAATTCCATAAAATATAGTCTCCTGACAAAACCTGTTTGTTTACAAAAGAACCATCAATGATCGGTTATTGCTCTCACAAACTCAAAACTATCAATTACAGTACAATATCACCAATGGATTTAATTGCAATAAAAAAGTGGTGAAACGGTTAAATACAAAAGGATTTTGAAGCATTTCAGGTAATGCCTATACGTTTAAGAGCCATACCTGTGCTGAAACCTCACATGGCGCTTTTGCAGCAGGATACAATGTAACCTGCAGAGAATGCATCACAATGTTGTTGCAAATGGTTAAATTGAAGAGATGCAGAAGGTTGTTTAAATATCAGAAATGAAATGAAATTCAACTCAGAGATCAAATAAAACGATTTATTGTTAAACCTACTACTCAGGAAAAATAAGAAAAATGACAGGAAAAATAAGAAATGTGCTCCTCTTCAGAGACAAAAATATAAAATTTATCCACAAATAAAATGAATGATGCCAGATAAGGATTTCAATTCTGTTAAAGTTCTACCAGTGGGACATAAGTTTATAACTAGTAAATACCAATCTTTATGGTATCATGATGCATGATAACTCAACGCATGGCATTGTCTTCATTTATTACATTATACGTAGCCTTCAAGTAGTAGAAATACCCATGGATCTAAGAACTGCCCTTCCTTTTGATCGATCAAAAATTGATGCAAGAAATTTTAGGGTTTAATAGCCTCTTTGGCAAGTTTTATTTTTTCTCACAAACAAAATGCTCCTAAAAGTTGCACTGACATGATCATTTTGGCTCACAACTCGAGCTTCAAAGGATGAGTTTTTGTTTCTTTAGATGGCCACTGTAGTGTAATGGATTGTTCATCCTCTGTCATGCCTTTAGCTTTGTAGTTACATGTTTCTTCTTGAATTTGCATCCTTTGTTGTAATTAAAGACTGGTTATTTTTGGGTGTGTCGTTGCAAGTTACCAAGGGGTTAAAAGATAAACAACTGTCAGCTACCTCATTCACTTTCTTTGAATGCATTCGAATTGCTTGTCATATAGGGTGAGCAACTTTGCATTCTAACCAGCATAAAAATGTAACAAGAAATTGTCATCTATATTGACTCTATCATATACCTCCATGACACAAAACAGTTGAGGTTTGATGGACGTTGAATCAGTCTGCTAGGATGATCTCATATGCCTCTTGTAGCCAAATCGGTAATGCAATCAATAATTTCTTCTAAAGAGAATTCATTGGTAACTCAATTTCACCATCCTATTGGGGTTGTGTTCATATTCTTAGTGATATTCTTTGGGACCATGACTTGGTGGTATGCTCACTCAAGATATGGATTCGTTTGATTGTGTAGGCTTTCACATTTTGTACGGTGTCCACTGGCTTTGGGATTTCACACTGTCAAACTATAGCTATATATGTCATACTCAATGCCTCCTCATAGATGCATTAGTATATAGGTTTATTGGACACTATGGGCATGATGACTCTCAAGTTCCTTTCTTTAGGATTAAGGTGTATCCATTCCAATCTTGATACAAGAATTTGGTATAACGAAGCTTGTTGCACCAAGTGAAGCGAGATGGTTTTACAGCCAAATTTAACTTATAACATGTATCCATCACACCAATAAAATACATTGGAAAATATTTCACATCCAATGTTAGATGTTAAAAGAAACAAAGCAAGAATGGATGAAACATAAAATAATAATAATAAAATAAAGTAGATCCAATACATATTAATCCCATATCTTTTAAGCACCAAGAGGTATTTTTCCCTAGTTTTTGTATCCCTCTCAGTGCTTGCTAGATCTAAGGTTGAAATGGATTTATAGTAGTCCCAAATTATGTTGGAAAAATGCATCACCTTTGTACCCTTTATAAAATGATATCATGGGAAATTTGACGTCTAAGTTGGGCTTTCTAAGAATATTTTTTAACAAAAAATAGGATTTATTTCAACCAAATGGAATCAAGATGATGGCGTCAACTGCATGGTTGAATAGTGTTTGAGGGAAAGAAAAGAAAATTTTCTTTTTGTGTATTTTCAATTTATCTCATTATAAGTTTTACAAAAGTATTAAGTGTGGGTACTTCTTGGATGTGCAATATTACAAATGAGAACCCAGAATTTATGCTTTAGATAAACCTATGGTGAGATAAACTGATAATACATGAAAAAAGTATGTTTGAAAAAAAAAACATGTATTTTTAGTTTATCACATTATAGGCTTATTAAAAGTACAAGTCTAGATACTTAATGCGAAATTAGATTCTACATCCAACTAGTACCCACACTTCAATAAACTTATAAGGAGATAAGTTGAAAATACATGAAAAAAAATTGTTTTTCCTTCTTTACACCAAAATTCCTAACTCTTATTTTATTATTTCCCTTAGAAGGTCCATTTTAGACCTCAAATTTCTCCTAAAGGTTCTTCTAACCCTACTCTGAGATGTTGATCAAGCTGCTCTAGGAACAAACAATTTTAGGCTTGGAAATTACTAGAATGAATGGTACAAGGCCACGTTGCATAACCTTGATGGTTTTACAAGTACTAACAAGCAAAAGAATGACAAGGGGAGCTCTACCGACAACTATGTCTTTAACCATAAGTCATATTTTCCAACACTTTCGTATCACACTCAAGGTTCAATCCATGGATGGCAAGATCTATTATACCAATAGGCCAAGGTATTAGGATCATATGCTCTTGCACTCTAATAAATAAGATGCATGCATTTGATTCCTATTACACTTCATATTGTATGCTAAGTCATCACATTCGTGTTCGTGTTTGAGTTCGACGACCTTAAAATTCAAATAAAGTTCGGCACCTAAAATTTTGCTGATAAAGTACGGCATAAAATTCAACAAATAGAAATTTGAAAAAAAAATGTATATATATATATATCAAATCAAGCCAATACACAGACACAAACGTCCGTCGCTCCGGTATAGCTAGAAGTATGAGGTGGGGAGGCATCGATCTCCCGATCTCCGCCCCTGCTTGGTTCAGGAGGAAGAACTGGTAATAGGCATAAGACCATCCATTTTGGTTCTATATTTGTTCGGAGAAAATATTTAGTTAAAAGATTTAAGGAAGAACTCGCAAAACTTGAGCAAAAAAGTGAGGCATTGGAAAATAATGGAGAAATTTTGCATCTAAGGGACCATAATGAAAAATTATTTACACAGATCAAGAAGTCGAATGCTAAGAAGCAAGAAAAGGAAAGTTCTGAGAAGAAACTTAACGAGTCTATCAGAGAAAAAGGAAGAAAATTTGCCCTTAAAAACCTTAATAAAAAATTATTAGAACAAATCAAAGATTTTAAAAAATGAGAAACTTAAGCGTCAAAATGAAGTTGAAGAACTTTCATGTTTAAAAAATCATAACCAAAATTTGCTTACTCAGATTAAGAAACTTAAGGATGATAAGAAATCATTGAAAAACAAATTAGAAGAACTTATCACAAAAGAAGTATCGAAGTCTTCAGATGTAACAATCCAAGTTGAAGAAAAAGGAACAAACACCGATCTAGTCAATATCACAACTCCAGAAGATGAACCAGTTGAAGTAAAAACATATACAGAGGTTGCAATTCAAACGACGAAAATTCCAAGTGAAGATTATGTAACCAACTCAAAAACATCAGTACCTTAAGTAAATCCAGAAATTGCCACACATGATAAGGGAAAATCAAATCACAAGAACTCCTTATCGACATACGAATCACAAGATAAAACATCTCAGTCAGTCTACATAATTATATCACTCAAAACAGAAACAATAGACTTATGTTTAGAAGAGTACTGATGTCTGCATAATCTAGTCTTACGATAACAATTTATCCCAACTATCAAATAGTTGCAAGCTTCCATAGAAGATTGATTTAGGATGGTCAGATCCCTTCTCAGTTCAACAATTTTGTTTATCACTCAGAGGATCCTATGATCTTGTATCATCGAACATAACAATTCGAAGAATTCCAAAGATGTGAATAGATTACAAGACAAAGAAACAGAGGACACACCTTGTCAGCAATAAGCTTTGAGGACAAAGCTTTCTAAAGAGGAAGGCAATGTTATGAATATAATACAGCTTGAGTGGGCCTAATGGTTAAGAGCATGTGTTTCCTCCTAAGAGGTCACAGGTTCAAAACCAAAGGGGGGTAGAGTATGTATGCCTTTGTAGACTTAGCAGTCAAATCGTTGTGCCGAGGTGGGTCCCTTGTCCCACAAATAAGGAGGTCTCATACACCAATTTGGTGTCTGGCTTGGCCGTGACCTTAAAATTGGATTATTATTATTATTATTATTATTATACAATAATTTAAATAATTGTAATCATAGTAATAATTAATTAAATAATAATTATTTACTGATGAGGCATGTCTTAAAGGACATGACCATTCATGAAGGAGCACCTGCCTAGGTATATAAGTGGGCCCTCATTTGTAATCATTTCATCAATCTCATATCTATGTTTTCTACATTCAACATTATTTATATAAATATACTTGTCCTATAATTGATACTTACATATTTAAGATATTTTGAATATTACTTACATATTCCAAATATTTTGAATATTACTTACATATTCCAAAATTTTTGAATATTTTGTTGCATATACAAACCATGTTCCTTACATATATATGTTCATCTTGGACATGCCACATCTTGTTCCTAGATGATGGGTCAACCCCCCAAGGAGTTAAATGATGATGGTGTTAGAAGGTAGGTGTTTCATGATTATTGGGGTCTCCCAATGAATTTTGCATGATGATGTTCTATTATTTGTGTCACAAGACAGGGTGTTCTACATGATCCTCATGTTGATGTGTGGTGAGGACATTCTTGATGATTGGATCGGTTAGCATTTCTATAGTCCCCTTCTCTTATGACGTCAATGGTTAGATGGATATGTTGTTGTAGTGCACCTTGCCTTGGTGCTATTTCCCTAGGTGATATGACTTAACATTGTAACATATGTTAGATATCACATAGGTCGAAAATGTGTAATGATGTTAGTACCCTCATGGATATACTTTTCCTAAGTTAGACTTAGATGGGGAGTACCACATGCATCTTTCATTATCAAACCTTTCCTAAGGTTTGATAAGGTTTTATAATGTTATAGTCCTTTGTTGATGTGCCCTAGGTTCAAACCTAGGCAAAGATTCTATTTTGTCATTGTGATGTTTCCATGGTGGTCTTTGCTAGGGATGTGACTTATTTCCATGGTATAACACTTGTTGGAGCGCACCCCTCCCGCCATTTGACCCCCTACCCCACCATTGGCACACATGTTCATGTTGATTTAATGACAATTGATGATTATTGGAAGGTTGAACTATGGTTTAATTTCAGCATTAACCTTTGTGCACACATCTTGAGATTGATTAACTATACAATGGTTAAACTAATCCATTTTATTACTTCGCAAGTTAATTGATTGGGTTCACTACCAGATAGTTGCTCACATTCGGAGGGGTTATTTAGAGGTTATTTGAGGCTTTATTATGGAGTGAACCCCTCCTAGGCATAATTTCCAAGGCATTCATGATTATTTTATTTTTTGGAGAGGTTGGCACATTCTCTTAGCGTGCACTTTCTCTCTTGCACATGCTTTGGGGAAATTAGTTATTAATATTGAGAAACAACACATGGTTTTGGCATATCATTGATGAGTTCCAACCACCTTCGCACTTATTCCTATGGTGCACTTCACATGGATATATTTTTATTATTTGTTGGGTGGTTGGGGTAGTTACGTGGAACAATCTTTTAGGGCACGCCTCTCCTAGGGCCTCTCATAATTATTGCATGGATATTTCATCCACAATTATCACTTTTTGACCTTCATTGGAGAGCACCCTCACCTCTTTAACTTGGCACATATATTATTTTATTTGGGGTGGTTATGGAGGCTTATATTGGAAGTTGTCTATCACTTTTTGACCTTCATTGGAGCACACCGTCACCTCTTTAACTTGGAAGAGATTATTTTAAATGAGGTGGTTATGGAGACTTTTATTGAGAGGTGTGTAACATATTTGGTCGGCTACATGTGGCACATTGCATGCATGTACTCAATCTTCTTACTATATTTGAAACATATTCTTGGAGAGTGCACTTGTAGAGACACTTCTTACTATTTATGGAGGTATATATTTTATTAGGTCATGGAATTTTGGCATGGTAAAAACTCTAATTCGCTCTTGTCTCGTTGGATTTGTCCCATTGGAGATGGTCCACTTTCTATTTTTGGGTTCGACTACATTTCTTATGGAGTACCCCATCTACTTGGCACCTTGCACATTCATCCATGGAGTTGGTTGCCTTGGGATTCACACACGTGGAGGTTACATGCTTTTTGTGGACCACTTGTTATTTTTGGAGGTTGGTTATGGAGCATTCTCCTAGGAGGAATATTTTATTGTTACATCTCGCATGCACCTTAAAGGTGTTGAAGAATGTAACTAGGTTCAGTCTTCATTAATGTATTTGAGTCACTATGTAATGTACTTGTCAAAAGAATAAAGAAAAGTTTTTATATTATTATTACAATGACTTATTAAAACATGGGTTTCATGCTTGGGTCATTATGTTTTAGGTCAAAGTCCCCATTAAGGACTTCTAGGATTTATTCTGAGTCTATAGAGTCATTTTACATTTAAAAATACCCTTCTTGGGCTTTTGAATCATGTAAAAAGGTTTAGTAATGAGTCGAATATGATTTATGTCATCTCCACACCAAGTCGGTTTCAAGATGATCAAGTCAGCCTCAACGAGGGCTATTTGACCTCACCTGAAGGCTATAAAAGAAGCAGTTTGAATTCATTTGGAGGAGATCATCTGAAGCAAGTTCGATATCTCTTAGGAAGCCAGAAAAAGTGCGAAGTGAAGGAAGAGGGCTAAAGAAGTGTGAGTTTGGTCAAGGTGAAGGAGAAAAGGAAATTTTGGTGCATCTCTCTCTCTCTCTCTCTCGTGCCCTAGATTAGAAGATTTAAGTCCATCTTGTGTTGTCCCTGCCAAGACAAGTATAGGTTGAAGTTGTTGTTTTTGGGTGTTGTGTTGGAAATATTGTCATTGATGGCAAAGGAACAAAAAGGAGCAGCACCAGAATTATCATTAAGGACAAAGGAGAAAATTAGGATCAACTGAAGTATAAAGGAGCAATAAGGCAAAGAAGGAAAATGTGCAGTGAAGAAGCATAAAAGAGAGGCAGAGGAGCAGCATTACAATCTTTATCAAGGAGGAAAGGCAGCAAAGGCAGCAAAGGCAACAAGCTTGGGTCAAGTCGTGAACATGCTAAGACAAGTAATGAACGCGTTTAGCAAATGGAGAAAGTTGTGACTGCGCGGGTCAAGTCGGGCTAGTTTGCGTTCAGAGAAGTGCACGAGGTCGCGAGCAGCTTTGCGGGCAGAGTCGGGTAATCTCCAAAATAAAAGCGTTCAGAACAGTGTTTGGAGGGCCTAATCGCATATCGCAATCACAATAGGAGGCTTGATCGCAAATCACAAGCAGAAGGATGATTGCAAAATTGCAGAGACACAAGAAATTTCGAAATGCGAAGTGCGAGAGATGACGTAGCTACTGACGTGAACCTGACCCCACAAATCGTAAATACATCTTGATGACATGGCAGGTGATGTGGCAGACGACGTGGCAAGTGACGTGGCAGACAACGTTGCAGTGACGTGGCACCTCGACGTGGACCCGAACCCTTTATTGCATATCGCAAGTCGCAAAGCTCAGAAAGGGTAGTGCTTATGTACCATGTTGAAACACCGAAATGTGAAGAGCGACAAGAGCCTGGATGTGATAAGCTTCAAAGCTAAAATCTAAAGGATTTGAAGTCCGATTGTGGGACCCAACCGCATATCGCACATCACAAGCTCAGAAGGGATAGCACCCGTGAACCATAGTGAAAGGTCGACTTGTTGCGGTGTGATAAAAGGAGCCGAACGCGATGGAGTTTCAAAGCTAAAGACCAAAGCATTTCAAATCTAGATGTAAGGCCTTTTGTTAAGAAATCGCATCGGAGGTGGAAGAGGTGAATATAACATAGAAGTACCAAGGAATGTCAAAATGCGATACGAGGACCAGACACGATATAGTTCAGAGCTCGAATCTAAAGAATTTAATGTCCGGGGCTACGTGTATTTGGTTAAGAAATTGCATCGGGGAATGGAAGAGCTATGCATAACAAGAAACACATGAGAACGTCGAAATGCGATAAAGGTAGCAGACGCGAGATATTTCAAAGAGTTCCATTGTAATATATTTCAATCCAGGGTTCGTGTAGCTTGTGCCATTTTTATGAAGAAAAACTGAACGCGGAGTTGACTCAGGTTAGTAAAAGAAAGGCTTGAACGCAAGGAAAGGCTCGGGTGGAGAAAAGACCTGACCCAGTGCAGAACAATGATCTATGATATTGCGCCTATTAAAAAGAAAAGGTTGAACGTAAGAGGAGAGACTCAGGCAAGTGACCCGACTATAGAATAAAGGTTATTGCGGCTAGTATAACAACAAAAGTATGAACGCGACAGATGGACTCAGGTAAAGAGACCCGACAGTACGTGCAGAGGTTGAACGTTGCGGACATGAGGAGCTAGGCACCATGGGCAGAGCTGGTGTTGAAACAAGGAGAAGGCTGAGAGTTGCAGGCATGAGAATAGGTCGAGTCAGGCAAAAGGCGTTTGTGCAGCACTTTTATAATATAATAGTAGAAACGGAAAAATCAATGAGAGCAGCAAAAAAGACAAATACACAACGTGCAAAAGAGTAAAGAGCTGAGTGAAATATATTTGTTGTAACTATAAATGTAATCGAATTAATTATTTTTTATTGTATGTGATGCAAAGGCAAGTCTCCGTAGGCATAGGCAAAACTCCAATGAGCATTGTAATGATTATTTCTGATGTAATAACTTGAACTGAAGTGTAAGGAATCAAATGGGTGTAAGGCATAGAGTCAGGTCTATTCACTTTGTATTCCCTGTAGAATACAAACAATCAGGAGTCATTTGTATAAAATATGTAATATCAGTGTGCATAGAGGCGGTTAGAGAGCGGAAGAATCAGAGAGAGCTGATAGAGATGTTGTGCACAACAAGAGCTGATATGAAGCAGAAATGAAGGCAGAAAAAGCAGTAGTGAAGAAGGAGGATAACCGAGTTGATATCCAGGTAAATCAGCATATGATTTTCATGTTGAGTGAGGGGATTGTAGTCTTCTTTCAAGTTGTAGCTTGATAAATTTCCAATTGGAGTTGGGTGAGGTAGGAGCCTCCTGTAGGCTGTAGCCTGCAGAAAATATTTGGGAGTTGGAGCTTCCTTGCAAGTTGTAGCTTGTAGAAATTGAGGTAGAAGCCTCTTGTAGGTTGGAGCCTATAGAAAATCAGTTGTGAGAGGGAGTAGGAGCTTGCCTTTGCATCACAACATTAATAAGATGTGGTTTTCTCCCTTATGGGTTTCCACTTATATCCACTGTCTATGTGCATGATGATTATGTGTTGATGTGTTGTTTTTAATTTGCTTATTACTTGCTGCCCACACTTTAAGTTTGTTGATTCATTATGTATTAAGTTGCTCATAAAATGAAGTTGTTAAGGAGTTTAAAGAAAATAGTTTTAATGTCCATGAATGTAATAAACTAATTCAACCACCACCCCCCCCCCCTCTCTCAGTTTAGCTAAGGGTTCATCAATTGGTATCAGAGTCGGTTCCTTCTGTATTAGTTTAACTACTGGAAGGAGGTCCTTAGTCCCCAAAATGGCTAGCCTAGAAGGAAGCTCTACAAATAAAGCTCCTTTGTTTACTAGCATAAACTATGCTTTCTGGAAAATAAGAATGAGGACATACTTAATTTCTTTTGGAGTAGGAGTCTGGGTTGCTATGGAAGAAGAATATGCACCAAACGATGCGGACATTAAGGAAGAAGCCAAACAAAATTTCATAGCTAATGCAAAAGCAATGAATGCAATCTTGAGCGGTCTAAGTGAGTCAGAATTTATCAAAGTAATGCACAGTAAGAATGCCAAAGAAATCTAGGATACATTAGAAAATATTCATGAGGGAGATACAAAGGTGAAGATGGCCAAACTACAAGCACATAGAACTCTATTTGAAAACTTAAAAATGAATGAAGATGAAGATATAGCTGCATTTTTCTTAAGAGTTGCAAATGTTGTGAATATCATGATAGGCCTAGGAGAAGAAATTAAAGAAAGTGTTGTAGTACAAAATCTATTGAGATCTCTACCACCCACGTTTAATCCTAAGGTTTCTGCCATAGAAGAAACAACAAAATGGGAAACCTTGACTAGGAACCAATTACTTGGCAACCTAATAGCATATGAGATGAGACTTCCTAAAGGGAAGTCAAACATGAGGGAGGTTGCCTTTCAAGCAGAAAAGTGTATAGAAGAGAAGGAAGGTACATGCTCATGCTTTGATGAAGAAGAAGCCAAATTTGTCAGAAGATTAGATAGAGGCACAGGTAAGTACAAAGGTAAACTTCCATTTAAGTGCTTTAATTGTGGAAGAGTGGGGCACTATGCTTCAAAATATCCTCATAAGAAAATAGAGAATCAGTCATCGGGAAAGAGAAAAGCAATTCCAGCGATAGGCAAAAAGGGAACAAATTTAATAGAAGAACATTCTATGCTCAACAAGACAGCAGTGCATCTGAGAGTTCAGATGAATCCCCCAATGAAGAAGGAACATCAGAATTCATTTTGATGGCC
Source organism: Pinus albicaulis (assembly GCA_034641835.2). Classification (NCBI taxonomy): domain Eukaryota; kingdom Viridiplantae; phylum Streptophyta; class Pinopsida; order Pinales; family Pinaceae; genus Pinus; species Pinus albicaulis. Next base: position 707,089,292 of record CM076579.1, read on the forward strand.
AAGGAAGAGCTTGAGAAAGATTTCTTGAAATTTGAAGAAGAATGTGAGGTAGATCTTGAGGGGGAATTGGTGAGTTCCCTAAAGGAAATAGATAGACTCAAGCTCAAGACTAGAAAACAGAAGGCAATCCTTCTGAAACATGTAAAGGAAGAACCAAACTCTGAAGATTTTATTAAGTTGAAAATTGAACTAGAAGAAGCAAGGAAAGTAGAAGACATTCTGCTCCAGCAAATAAGAGAGAAAAGTCAGGAATGTGGAAGATTGGAAGAAGAGGTGGTGAATCTGAGGAAGAAATTGGAAAAGGCTCAAACTGATTTAACAATGAACATTCAACAATTAAGAGGTGTTGAACAATTGGATAGGATATTAAATGCACAAAGATCTCCTCTTGTAAAGATTGGGATAGGATATGAAGGAGAATCCAGCAAGTCGAAGGTAGAGGATAGGAAAGCAATTACATTTGTGAAAGTTGTCCTAAAAGAAAATGTTAACTCCCATCAATCTAAGAACAAAAATGTGGGAAACCCTTCAAATCCTCATGAGTTGCAGCAAAAACCACCACAAGGAAAGCCCTGGAAACAAAAGGAGTGAACAACCAAGCAACATTCCAACATAGATCAAATGGCTTCCAAAGACAGAATTTTCATATGACTAGATGGATATATCCCCAAACAACCTTCTCTACCAGATACAGATACTACTTCCATGGGTATTGCTTTTGCTATAAAAGGTTCGGTCATAAAGCCATAGAGTGCAGAGCATATATAAGGAGACTAGAGTATGGAAACTCAAAGGGAATTAAGAACAATGGTGGATTCACTCGTGTACATAATCCATTCCGAAATACAATCAAATGTTTTTGCTGCCATAAAAATGGGCACAAGTCTTACGAATGCCCTCTTAAATACTGTGATCCATATCCTCTAAAAATTTATATAACAAACAACTACATGCAATGGAAAAGGAAGCTAAATAAGTGTGATCTGGTTCTAATTGCTCAGGATCAGAACAGTGAATCGTACGTGGATAGTGGGTGCTCAAGACATATGACTGGAGACCGAAGCAAGTTTGTAACTTTTGATGACAAGAAATCTGGGAATGTAACATTCGGAAATGATAAAGCAGGGAAAATCAAGGGAAAAGGCATAGTGAGCCTGAACAATGGAAGAGGAGAAGCTCATGATGTACTGTTTGTAGATGGTTTGAAAGCCAATCTGCTAAGTGTTAGTCAAATTTGTGATAAAGGCTGTCAAGTCCTTTTCAGAGCCCAAGATTGTGAAGTAAGGTCAATCACCACAGGAAAGACCTTGGTTAAAGGTGTTCGAACAGAGAGTAATGTTTATATAATGGAAGAGAAGAATGAAGCATGCCACATCAACAAACTTGACGAATCTTGGTTATGGCATAAAAGATTGGGACATCTAAATTTTGACCACATCATCAAACTGAGAAAAAAGAAAGCTCTCAGAGATTTTCCTGCAATAAAGAAGCCACCAAATACCATATGTAAGTCCTGCCAACTGGGAAAACAAACTCGCACATCGTTCAAAGCCAAAGACCAACTATCTACAAGTCAGCCTCTTCAACTTGTTCACATGGACCTGTGCGGGCCTTCGAGAACAAATGCACCAGGTGGAAAATCGTATTTCATGTTGATAATCGATGATTTTTCCAGATTAACATGGGTGGCATTTCTCAGATACAAATCTGAAGCGTTTGAGAAATTTAAGATATTCAAGGCACTGGTAAAAAATCAAACTGGATGTAAACCAAAATGCATCAGATGAGACAATGGAGGTGAATTCACAGATGATGAGTTTGTGGACCTGTGCAATGAATGTGGGATAAAGCAGATACACCTCAACAGAATGGAGTGGCAGAGAGGCAAAACATGTCTATACAGCAGTTTGCCAGAGCCATGATGCAAGAAAGATAGATCCCCCAAACCTACTGGGCAAAAGCAGTACACACAGTTGTTCATATCCTCAACAAAGCTCATCTAAGACCAAATTGTGACAAGACTCCATATGAACTGTGGCATGGGAAACCGACATCAATTAAGCACTTTAGAGTCTTTGGCAGCAAATGTTTCATAAAGAATAATGATGAAAAATTGGGGAAGTATGATGCAAGCGATGATGAAGGAATATTTTTGGGATATGCATCAAAGAGTAAAGGTTACGGGTGACACAATAAAAGACTACATAAAATTGTGGAAAGCATTGATGTGAGATTCGATGAAGAACTAACAGATAGAACCAAAAGTACAAACTGTGTCAATCCTCCAGATCATCATCAAGATGAGAATCAAGAAAATAAAGAACAGAATGAGACAATAGAAGATACAAAAATAAACTCAAAAGAACCCTCGAGACACACTCAAAAGAACCATCTAGAAGATCAAATCATTGGAGACAAGAGTGCAGGAGTCCAAACAAGAAGACAACTAGCTAAACAGACCGAGGAAGTGTATCTAGTCATGCTATCACAGATAGAACCGAAGAATTTTGACGAAGCCAACAAAGACAAAAATTAGATAAATGCTATGAACGAAGAATTAGACCAGATTAAGAAGAACAAGACATGGGAGTTAATACCAAGACCTGTTGGGAAAAATGTCATTGGCACAAAGTGGATATTCAAGAATAAGATGAATGAACAAGGTCAGGTAATCAGAAATAAAGCCAGACTTGTATGCAAGGGATACTCTCAAATCGAAGGACTTGACTATGATGAAACTTTTGCCCGTGTAGCAAGAATGGAAATAATTAGAGTGTTTATGGGTTTTGCATGCTATCATGATTTCAAGGTATATCAAATGGATGTGACGTTTGCTTTCTTAATTGGAGATCTAGAGGAAGAAGTCTACATGGAACAATCTGAAGGTTTTTCCTTAGCAGATAAGCACAACTATGTTTGCAAATTAAAGAAAGCCCTATATGGTCTCAAACAAGCACCACGTGCATGGTATTCTAGGCTGGACAAGTACTTTAAAAAAAAGGATTCAAAAAGGGAGGAGTAGACAACAATCTGTATATAAAGGTTGATGAAAATGAACTTTTAATTGTAGTGGTATATGTAGATGACATCATGTTTGGCAGCAACAAGGATGAGTTAGTAAAATGATTTGCAGAAGAGATGAAGTCAGAATTTGAAATGTCTATAATTAGAGCGTTTACCTTCTACCTAGGACTTCAAATTTTAAAAAAGAACAAAGGCATATTCATTTCGCAAGAAAAATACTTAAGAGACATGTTAAAAAGATTCCAAATGGAACATTGCAAAACTGTGTCAACTCCCATGATCATTGGATGCAAGTTATGTGCTGACGATGGATATGCAGATGTAGATCAAAGACTTTACATATCTATGATAGGAAGTCTGCTATACCTAACAGCCTCTAGACTAGACATTATGTTGGCAGTAGGACTTGTGGCAAGATATCAAGCAACACCAAAACAAAGTCACTTGCTAGCAATCAAGAGGATATTTAGATACCTGCAAGGAACTGCACATTATGGCCTATGGTATCCGAAAGGCAAAGATTTCACATCGACAACATATACAGATGTAGATTGGGCCCACTATGTGGATGACAAGAAAAGCACAAGTGGAAATACATTCTATTTGGGAGAAAGTCTGGTGGCATGGTTAAGCAAGAAGCAAACAACTATCTCTTTATCTACAGCAGAAGAGGAATACATAGCAGCAATAGCTTGTTGCACACAAGTATGTGGATGAAACAAACTCTTCAAGACATGAAGGTAAGCATCACTGAACCTATTTCAATCAAATGTGACAATACAAGTGCAATAAGCATATCAAAAAATCTTGTGCTTCTTTCAAAAACCAAGTACATCCCAATAAAGTACCTGTTGACCACTCTGTGTCAACGACCCCATAGCAGTACACCCCCATTTTTTCAAATGGGAATTATCGTGTTCGAAGTGTTCACGCCATTCAGATTTCATCATTATTCGACAATTTTATAAATGATATAAACCCATTCTGCATGTTTATATGTAAAGAATCTTAGTAGGACCATCATGTATGTAAAAACTTAGGTAACTCTAGTATTTTGGTGACGATTTCTATCCTAGAAGGTTTTTTGTCTCACTGATTCATTTGTGTTTCTCAACACAAGTGATCGACAGAATTTTCCCCTCCAGCCTCACCCCAAAGCTAGGGTGGATTTTGTCATCAAAATGCTAAGTGAGTCCTAGTGTTTTCTATTGAATCCTTGTAAAAATAGTTTGGGAATAATCCTAGCTAATTGGCTAGATTATTTTATTACAAGCTACTTGGTCTACTAGATTATGTTTTGAGTCGCATAATTGGGTAGCTATTTGAGGGTCTATCGCGAATGGTTATTCCCCCTTTATGTGTCTAAATATATTTATCTTATGTAAAGAAAGTTGGAAAAATAATTAAATCCCCTCTCAGTCAATTAATTAAATTTTTTGGCCAATTTAAATTAAAAATCCTAAGCCAGAAATTTAATTAATTTTAAGTCCTAGGTGAGTTAAAATTCTTCATAGGAAAAATTCGTGGGGCCTTAAAAAATAAAATTTTAAAGGTCTCAAGCCAAGGGAATATTGAAAATTTCAAGAAATTTTGGACCCTTGGGCCTTGGTGGTTAAATCAAAGTCAAAATTTTGAGGTAATTAACTCAAAAATATTATTTTTGAGTTAATTAAAATGGAATTAAATGATAAATTCGAATTTCCTCAAAATTATAATTTCGATGGTCCGGATTAAAAGAAAATAAAATCTTTTTCGACGGTCGAGATTATTTTGACATGGATCAACCGAACTAGCCGTTGGAGATTTTATCTTATAAATTAGAGGTCTTTGTATGTAATTATTTTAATGGATTGTTTAATAATGGTTTTTGTAGAGTAATCTATTGCACAGGTATCTTGCTTAAGTTACTGGATTTAGGATAAGAATATTCATTGGATTGAGTTAGCAACTATCTTTAACTCTTGAAAATTTTATCTTTTATCTTATTTCTCTATTGATTTAAGAATTTAATTTTAAGTGTGCAGAAATCTTTCGGATTTAGAATTGGGCGTTTGGGAAATTCTCGGTTGGACCTACTGACTCCCAAGGAGATAAGATCTGAAGAGCCCTCCAGATCTAATTCCCCTGGCTTATCTTAAATTCCATTTTTTGCAAGGTTTTTTCTAGAGCTTGTGCCTAATTACAAAATTTATCTTAACTTTTATTGAATTTAATGTCAGATCTGGATAGTAAGAGCCTTAGATCTTCAGATATGGGAGTGAAGTTAGACTTATGCTCCTCAAATCTGACAAATTTGCAACTCTTGTGCACAGATCTGTAAATATATTATATAGATCTATAATTTACATGTGTAGATCTAAACTTTTGTAACATAATTTTGAATTCTAACATTTGGGTTTTTACGATTTTCTCTATTATTTTACATATTGGGTATTTGGTTTTTCTTTTTTCACTTGTGCGGGAATAGATCTGAAAAATCAGCCAAGGAAATCTTCAGATCTGAGCCAAATCTAGACCCTGGAGGGCAAGAACTGGGTTCAATATTTGTTTGCATGAATAGATCTGAAAAAAACAGCGAAAGAAATCTTCAAATCTGAGCTAGATCTAGACCCTGGAGGGCAAGATCTGAGTTCAATATTTGTTTGCAAGAATAAATCTGAAAAATCAACTAAGAAAATCTTCAAATCTGAGTCAGATCTAGACCCTTGAGGACATATAGGCTTATAGGCTTTTGAAGCTATTTTTATAGGATTTTGGTCTCCAAAATTCTAATTTTCAAACGGCAACATTATCCCAAAATTTCAGGAATTTTCAACAGTGGGATCTTCAAAGCCTTGGGCTAAAGGTTTGATCTCTAAACCCTTATTTTCTGCAAATTTTATTACAGCAAGCAAATCACAAATAATTAGGCTCTAAAAACACATTTTATATGATCAAAATTGTTTAGAATTGCAAAATCTTCATTTTCAGAATTTTTGACCGTTTGGGCATCTTTAATTTTGCCTAGATCTAACTTTTAAGCTTGTTGGAAATTATTGCATAGCTGTGAAAAATCAGATCTGAACATTTCTGATGCATATCCTAAATAAGGTCTAAAAAATTTGAATTTTCAGTTTTTCAACAAACTTACTATTTTTAGACATTGTGGGGATCATTTTCAGTATTTTCAATTTGCTGATCTGTTATCAATTTACTGCTGTTATAAACTTATCAGTTCTGAAAATTACTGAATCAAACTCTCTTAATGCCTTAAAATTGAAATTTTCAATTTTTAATATATTTTTGCAATTTCTGGAAGTATTTGGCAGCTACTTTGGGCGGTTTTATCTTGCTGATCTGTTGTTGTTTCACTACTGAAATAAAAATATCAGATCTGAAATTTCTCTTAATCAAGCCCTAAAAATTGATTTTTCTTCAAGTTCAACAACTTTTACTATTTTTAGTCATTTTGGGCATTGGTGCCGGCATCGTTTGTTTTCTGATCTATGGTTTAAATTATCGCTGCAATTTATATTTCAGATCTGAAATCTTGCTGAAGAATATATCCTAAGTTTGACTATAGGAGAATTTAATTTTTGGATTTGCATTATTTTAAGAACATTATTTAATCCATAAATTGCTTGACGAAGTGGTTTTATTAGCGTTATATTTTCATGGTATAACTGGATGAATAATTACTGAAATTTAAGTGCTAGTAAATTTCATATGTTTTAGTTGGGTTTTATGATCATTGGCATCTAAGTTTCGTACGTGTTCTATCAATTAAAATTGCTTAATGTGTAATTAAGTATTGTTTCATTTACTTGAATTATTGAATCGTTATTGAATATTTAAGTCTTGGGAAATTCTTCAAGTAAGTGTGATTGATATCTTATTATTGTGGATCTGCGACGAATTGTATATCTTCTAATTGAGTAATTTTGGCATCTTCATAATTGGCACTCTCACTTAAGTACTTAGTGGTTAGATCAGATTATTTATAATCTAAGTGCTTTAGGCTTTTTAACATTAACTCTCATTTTTGAAGCTTGCTTCATCTCGCTCCTTCAAATCGTTTTCTTGGATTCTTCATTCTAAATTAACATTGCATAGCAGCAGTGTCTCATCAAGTACTTGGTTGTAATTTTCTTAGCAGGATAGTTGACTCTATAAGACACTGGTATCAATCTTTCCAATTCAATCGAATCATTTAATCTTGCTAGATCCTTTACAAGTATTTGGTTGTTTAACTGTCTCCCGAACTGGTTGGTTTCCAACTGTTTCTCCTTCATTCCATTTCCATAGGGTCTACCCCCCCTTAGTCTGCTGTAAAGAGACAACTTAAATAGAGAGATTGGGGATCAGGGTGAAAGCCCCCGATCTGAGTCGTTGCCGCAGTGCATCGACATTCTGTGCGACAACAATACCACTTCCTCAGAGAACAAGTAGCAGAGAAAATAGTAAAGATGGAATATGTCCCAACAAAAGAACAGACAATAGACATATTTACAAAACCTCTTGCTAGAGAACCATTCGAATATCTAAGAGACAAACTGGGGATAGTGTCTGTAGATGATACTCTCTGATATGATCCAAAAAAAAAAGGAGGGATGAAAAAAATATATATATATGAAAAATGCACCAACAAAGGCTGCAATATCAAGAACAGACATCCAGCCAAGGTTAGACAAGAAGCAACTTCTCAAGGGGAGAGTAGCCCATAAAAGTTGTCAAGAAGAGCTCGAGCTATGGAGTTGGTAAAGATCTACAGAGGATGATTACACTGTGTGTCTCACGACAAGTGTTAGTAATGTAACAAAATGTTTTTAAGAAGGATGAATAAGAAAAATGTTATTATCAGTATATCATTACAAATATTCATCAATTGGTATTTGGAGCAATCTTCCTATTAGTAGAATACCAAGTGTTATTTTTGAAGCAGTGTTATGGTACAGTTCCCTAGTATCGGAGTATTATAGCATACATCATTTGTTCTTGGATAGAATTGCACTCTTCCTTAAGTCAGTATTGATATATCTTCAAGGCCTCTTTCTTAAGATCATTCATAAAGTTGTAGTATGATGGGCTACTTGTGTTAATCTTACTATTGAAGTTCAAGAGTCTATCATTGATTCATCTGAAGCTTACTTCAGCGGAAAGGAATTGATATTTTACCAGTGCACAAACTTTCATCAAGTAGCAAGGGACAAAAGAACAAAATATTCTGTGGTGACATGCCTTCCAGCGTTCTCATGAGTTGTGATAGCATCAGTTTGTTGTGTATATTCATGCAATCTCAATGATTTTCAAAGTGCTAACCCAACAATGCTCAGATATCATATGAAATTCACAATGCTCTTGTAATTTTGAAGTACATATAAAACAATGCTTCTGTGTAACATAAAGCAACAGTCGCGGTTTATACAGAACAATCAGAAAGCAGTAATACATGGTGGATTAGGTGTATTCATTCAAATACAAAAGGATTCATCAAGTGTGTAATGAATAGATGGAGTGTGTATATTCAATTAATAACAAAAAACTGAATGAGAGATGCTTATACTGAACTCAAAGAGGAGCAATGCAATGATGGAGTCTACACTAAAAACATTTTATAACCCCTTGCCATTGATGTCAAAGGGGGAGGAAAAGCAAGCAGAGGAAGATAGACACTTCTCAGAATGAAAGTGTTGGAGGAAGTTTTGCCATCAATGCCAAAGGGGGAGACTGATGGAAATATTGTCATTGATGGCAAAGGAACAGAAAGGAGCAGCACCAGAATTATCATTAAGGAAAAAGGAGAAAATTAGGATCAACTGAAGTATAAAGGAGCAATAAGGCAAAGAAGGAAAATGTGTAGTGAAGAAGCATAAAAGAGAGGCAGAGGACCAACAAAGAGTATAAGAGAGGCAGAGGAGCAACATTAGAATCTTTATCAAGGTGAAAGGCAGCAAAGGCAACAAAGGAGCAAAGACAGCAGAGGCAACAAGCTTGGGTCAAGTCGTGAATGTGCTAAGACAAGTAATGAACGCGTTCAACAAATGGAGAAAGTCGTGAACGCGCGGGTCAAGTCAGGCTAGTTTGTGTTCAGAGAAGTGCAAAAGGGCGCGAGCAACACGTGCAGTTCTGCGGGCAGAGTCGGGTAATCTCCAAAAGAAAAGCGTTCATAACAATGTTCGAAGGGCCTAATTGCATATCGCAATCGTAATAGAAGGCCTAATCACAAATCGCAAGCGGAAGGATGATTGCAAAACCGCAAAGACACAAGAAATTGCAAAATGCGAAGTGCGGGAGATGACGTGACAGCTGATGTGGAAAGTGACGTGCTTGCTAATGTGGCAGACGACATGGACCTGACCCCACAAATCGTAAATACATCTTGATGACGTGGCAGTGACGTGGTACCCTGATGTGGACTCGAACTATTTATCACATATCGTAAGTCGCAAAGCTCAGAAGGGATGGTGTTTATGTACCACATTGAGACGCCAAAATGTGAAGAGCAGCAAGAGCTCGGATGCGATAAGCTTCAAAGCTAAAATCTAAAGGGTTTGAAGTCTGGGTGTGGGACTCAATCACATATCGCACGTCACATGCTCAGAAGGGATAGCACCCGTGAACCACGGTGAAAGGTCGACTTGCCAAAGTGCGATAAAAGGAGCCGTACGCGATGGAGTTTCAAAGCTAAAGACCAAAGCATTTCATATCCGAATGTAAGGCCTTTTGTTAAGAAATCGCATCGGAGGTGGAAGAGGTGAATATAACATAGAAGTACCAAGGAATGTCGAAATGCGATACAAGGACCAGACGCGATATAGTTCAGAGCTCGAATCTAAAGTATTTAAAGTCCGGGGCTAGATGTATTTGGTTAAGAAATCACATCGGGGAATGGAAGAGCTATGCATAACAAGAAACACATGAAAACGCCGAAATGCGATAAAGGTAGCAGACGCGAGATATTTCAAAGAGTTCCATTGTAATATATTTCAATCCAGGGTCCGTGTATCTTGCACCATTTTTATGAAGAAAAACTGAAAGCGGAGTTGACTCGGGTTAGTAAAAGAAAGGCCTGAACGCAAGGAAAGGCTCGGCTGGAGAAAAGACCCGACCCTGTGCAGAACAATGATCTATGATATTATGCCTGTTAAAAAGAAAAGGTTGAATGCAAGAGGAGAGACTTGGGCAAGTGACCCGACTATAGAATAAAGGTTATTGCGGCTAGTATAACAACAAAAGTCTGAACTCGGCAGATGGACTCAGGTAAAGAGACCCAACAGTACGTGCAGAGGTTGAACGTTGCGGCCATGAGGAGCTAGGCACCATGCGTAGAGTCGGGTGTTGAGACAAGGAGAAGGCTGAAAGTTGCGGGCATGAGAATAGGTCGAGTTGATCAAAAGGCGTTTGTGCAACACTGTTATAATATAACAGCAGAAACGGAAAAATCAATGACAACAGCAGAAAAGACAAATACACAGCGAGCAAAAGAGCAAAGAGTTGAGTGAAATATATTTGTTGTAACTATAAATGTAAATGAATTAATTATTTTTTATTGTATGTGATGCAAAGGCAAGTCTCCGTAGGCATAGGAAAAACTCCATTGAGTGTTGTAATGATGATTTCTGATGTAATAACCTGAACTGAATTGTAAGGAATCGAATGGGTGGAAGGCATTGAGTCAGGCTTGTTCACTTCGTATTCCCTGTAGAATGCAAACAGTCAGGAGTCATCTGTATAAAAGATGTAATATCAGTATGCATATAGGTGGTTAGACAGCGGAAGAATCAGAGAGATAATAGAGATGTTGTGCACAGTAGGAGTTGATATGAAGCAGAAATGAAGGCAGAAAAGGCAGCAGTGAAGAAGGAGGATAACAGAGCTGATATCCAGGTAAATCAACATATGATTTTCATGTTGAGTGAGGGGATTGTAGTCTCTTTTCAAGTTGTAGCTTGATAAATTTCCAGTTAGAGCTGGGTGAGGTAGGAGCCTCCTATAGGTTGTAGCCTGCAAAAAATATTTGGGAGTGGAGCTTCCTTGCAAGTTGTAATTTGCAGAAATTGAGGTAGGAGCCTCCTGTAGGTTGGAGCCTACAGAAAATCAGTTGTGAGAGGGAGTAGGCGCTTGCCTTTGCATCACAACAATAATAAGATGTGGTTTCCTCCCTTATGGGTTTCCACTTATATCTGTTGTCTTTGTGCATGTGTTGTTTTTAATCTGCGTATTACTTGCTGCCCACACTTTAAGTTTGTTGATTCATTATGTATTAAGTTGCTCATAAAATGAAGTTGTTAAGGAGTTTAAAGAAAAGAATTTTAATGTCCATGAATGTAATAAACTTATTCACTTCCCCACCCCTCCTCTCAGTTTAGCCAAGGGTTCATCATGTTGCTGCCTCAAGAATTTGTAATGGGTCAAAATCGAAGTTTCGGAGTCAAGATCAAAGTCTCTCAGCCATGATCGAAGTCTCTAAAGCAAGATCGAAGTTACTAGGTCCAAGAAAGTGCTGCATAGTGTTGTTGTTGCTGCCAGGTCAAAAATAGGATCATCTGCAAAAGAAGAAGGTTGACTTGGTGTGGAGGAAGTTTGTGACAAGGTCTAGAGTCTTGGATTATCTCAGGAAAACTATTGAAGGAAGAATTATTAACTGGGTTTTCCCCTAGAGTGGGGTTCTTCCCTGTATGTCCGCCTATATCTAGTGTCTTTGATCTATGTTTTCTTTGGAAATTGCTTGATGAACAAAGAGAAAAGAAGATAATAAGAAAACTGGAACATCACAAGTAAATTATCAAGTATAAGAAATTCTTTTGCCTTTCTGATTTTCTAACGGGAGGGCACACTATTTCAATTCTTCTAGGTCAACCATTGACTACATCCTCCTAATTGTAATGCCTTTTGCATGCACACTATACATCTTTTGCATGCATCCATTCTTGGACGATGAATTTCGTGTGGACATCTTGCATGTTGATCTAGTTTTCATGCCTGTTTTTAGTTGTACACCATTTTTTGGAGACTTTCGATGTAACTTCTTCCATGTTTTTAGAAGGTGAGTTCTCTTGGAAAAGCATATGTCCACATATTGTGACATGGTCAACCATGGATTGAGGCAGGATCTAACAGTGAAATTTTCCAAAGGTCCCAACGTTTCTCCTAATTAAATAAATCAGATCAGAACTTATTTAATCACATAAATAAATATTTCTGAACATGCAACAATCACACATATGGTTGTAAAAATGAATGAAAAAGCAATAAATGAATAACACACATGCATGGTGATTTTCCCCTTCAAATTAGCATATCATTCCAATGATCAAACCTTACAAGGTACCTCCACGATCCATTATAACTCAATAGTTATACGATAAATAAAATACTACAAATAAAGAAGTATAAGTTTAACCTGTTGAAATAGAAGTATGGCTCTGTTGAAGAAAGAAGGCAGTAGCTATTGTTGTACGGACTTCCCTTATTGTTTGCTACAAAAGATCTGTGCTTTCTCCTCTTAGATGCCTTCTCGTGGTCTCTGCCTCTCTTAGGGGTTCTCGTGTGTGTTTCAACTTCTCCCATCTTGTCCTATTTATGCTTTGAGACAGATATCTAATCTCCTTAATATTGGCAACTAATTTATCTCAACAATGAGGTGTATGGCTCAAATTAGAACAAATTTAATACATTAACATTCTAGAATATTTCATTTAGATTTCTAAGATTAGAAGAACATAGGAAATTTGGCTTTCACTTTTATTTATTCAAGTGAAATTACAAGATGGTATTATTTCTCACTTTTCTTAAGTGGTCACTAGAAGTTGTCTCGAACTACTACTCACACGTTCACACCTAACCTATGCAAGAAGCTCATGCTCAAGCTATATTTTTCAACACTCCCTCTTAGTGAGGAAGGAATTTTGAACCAATCCATGTATGTCCTTGAATGCTTCAAACTTCACTTTTGCTAAGGACTTGGTTAGAATATTAGCTACCTGCGAATCAATGGGAATATATTGGAACTTCACTGCTCCCTTCTGAATCCCATCTCGAATAAGTGATATATGAACTCTATGTGCTTGGACCTGTGATGAAAAACTAGATTCTCTAAGAGTTTGATATTGGTTATCATAGTAAATCATCTTGGGATACAACGCCTAATCAAATAATCTTGCAATCAATTTCTAAGGCCAAATAGCTTCACAACTCGTTGTACTAACTTCCATATATCTTGCCTCTACTGAGATAAGTTCCATGGAAATTTGCTTCCCACTGAACCAAGATCATCATTGATTCCAAGCGAAAGCAACACCTTGAAGTGCTCTTCATGTCAACTACATTGCTTGCCCAATCTAAGTTTGTATACCGTCGCAACTTTATTCCACTATCTCTAAGATATTTCAAACCATACTCCATTGTGCACCCAAAATATTTGAGCACATGTTTTGTTGCTACCTAATGCTCCTGCCTTGGCTCCACCATGAACTGACTCAAGGTGTTCACTACAAAGTATATATCTAGTTTGGTGTTTACCAAATACATTACAGAACCTATCAGATGCCTATACAACATTGGATCCACCAATTCTAAATCTGGAGTTGTCACCTTCTTCAGATTGGTGATCATGTGTGTGGTCATAGGTTTGTAGTCTTCCATCTGACATCTATTCTAGATCTCAACCGCATACTTACCTTACCTAAGGAATATCTCCCTTGGTTACTACCACACCTCCAAACCCAAGAAGTAATGCATCATGTCGATGTCCTTCATCTCAAACTCAGCTTTCGCATCTTCTTTGCACACATGATAAACAAATCACTACATAAAGTACTGAAATAAGCAGATCAATCCTAGCAAATATATAATAGAAAATATGATCTACTTCACTTTTGGTGAAGCCTATACTCAGCAAATATCCATCAATCATGGAATATCATTGTCTTGGTTCCTACTTTAATCCATACAAGGATTTCTTAAGTCTGCAAACATGGGACTCCTGCCCATTTACATCAACTCCATAAGGTTGCTCCATGTGCACTTCTTCCTCGATGATTGCATTAAGGAAATTTGTCTTTGCATCTATCTAATGTATCCTCCATCCCATAAATGAAGCTAAATGTATAATTTCCCCAATGGAATTGTAACTAGCAACTAGAGCAAATGTCTACTCATAACACACTCCTTTCTAGGAGAACCCTCTTGACCAAAACCTCACCTTGAACTTCTTGATGCTACCATTTGCAATATGTTTGATTTTGTAGAGCCACTTGGTGTTGAGATTTTGTATAGTTGGTGTAGCATCGGGTATGCTCTAGCCCTGAAATTTTGTGGCGGCACTAAGACACACTTGAACTCCAAAACCCATAAAGTGTTTAGTGAAATTTCAGCTCGTGTTCAAGTTATTCAAATAATTATTTATTTTAATGTATTTCCTAAGTCTAAACTTAGGAAAATTAAATAATTAAAGTGAATTAATTAACACATGTGCTGAAATGTTCTAAAAGACACGGATCAAGCAATCTGTTAATCTCAGCCGTTGATGAATGTTTTAATCTCAGTCGTTGATGAAATGAATGAAAAGGTATAAGAGAAAGGCTTGAGGGTCAGATGGCGACACACACACAGTTGCAAAATTGAGAGACTGATCTCATATTCTAGGGTGGGGTTTGCTAAGAATTTCCAGAGGAGTTTTCTGTAGTGACGGGTAGTATTGGTTGAGGGGATGATCTGATTCCGGAGCCAAGAGTCAATAAGAGGCAGAGGAGCAGCCAACAAGGACAGCACTAAGGAGCAAAGAACAGCAGCAACAGTTGCGCAGCCACTACGCAGGCCAAGGAAAGGGCAGCGCTACAGCTCCAGAGGGTTTTGGAATTATGCAGATGGTCTCTAGGGCCAACGTAAGGCCTGCATCACCCTCTTTGTGGTTACACAATCCCTCTTTGGGCAGCGCAGTGACACACAGAGCTTAGCAAGGCTTACGCTGGGGCTTCAGGGGTAGCATTGGGGTTTCTAGGGCCAAATCTGGACCGAGTCTTGTAAATCTCGTTTAAGGGTGTGGATCAGTCAGATATTTGGCCTTGCAACAACAGGTTAGCTGCAAATTTCTTTTATTCTCTATCGGGTTTTCCAGATCTGGAACCCATATTTACTATACTCAGAATCTACTTAATAAAATAAGCCCTCATATCTACTGCAAAGGTTTTCCCGCTTTGGGTTTTTCCAGGGACTTATGTCCAAAAATCCATGTGTCACTTTGTTTGAATGAGCGTAGTATTTAGTAAATGATCTGCATGTGTAGACTGTAGTTGTGTTTACTTCAGTATTTTCTGAATCTAATTTCTGAAGATAACTTGGATAATTTAAATCAAGTAGAAGTAAACCATCATACTGCAGTAGAATTTTCACATGGTATCAGAGCGATAGCAGATGACGCTGAATCTCCAGCAATCAGCTGAAGAATATTTTTCCTGCAGGATAACAACAAAAGCATCAGAGATCCAGAAGGGGCAGGTTGACAGTAGGAGGACACGCATCCAGGAAGGTACAACGCTGCAGATTCAAAAGGCCATCAGGCTTACGTAGAACCTTCCCAGGCCAACGTAAGGACTGCATCACCCAATCTGGGGTTACGCAGTCCACTTCTGAGCAGCGCTGAGGCTGCGTTGGGCTAGTTAGTGAGACGTAGTCCAGTATTCTTTTTGTTGCAGAAAACCTTGCCAAGATCCATAAGCAGTGCTTCAGAACTTCAGTAGTGCTGGTGTGGTGGAGATTCTGTTGGTGCAGAATTGTGCCTAGCTAAGTCAACAAAGGCGGGAGGAAGACAACTACTCAGTAGATCTGAGCCAAACAGATCTGAGATTCGATTAGGAGGGTGATCGGAGAGTATTGTCCGATTGTGTTTGGGTGAAATATTTCCAGGAGGGAAATCAGTGGTCAGAGGGAGCAACTACTATAGACGGTTTTTAACCACCAAGAAACCCAGATCCAACATTTTATGTTGAGTGTTGCAACAAAAAAAGGGAGAGGAGTATCTGTTCTGATAGATCTGAGCAAGATGGCGAGATATGGACTGAGAGATCAGGATAGGTTGGACGGCATGTCCAACTTTGTTATCTGCAGGGCCAAAATCCTATCAGTTCTAGATGAGTATGGTCACAAAGATCATGCAAAAAAAGTTCTAGTTGTACCAACCGATGTAGATCCTCTAAAGAAGTACGAAGAAAATCAAGCGCGGACTAAGCGTTTGATCATGGATGGAGTCAAGACCACGTCATACCTCATATTACTAGAAAGAATACGGCAAATGAGATGTGAGTAGCCTTGGACACGATGTATCAAGGAGGCTCTGTCCAACGTAGGATGCTTCTGGAAAATCAGATGCGGTTGTTCCAGATGATTAAGGGTGAGCAGATAGATCCATTCCTCTTCAAACTTCAGACTATCCGGGATCAGCTGATTGCCATGGGTGCAAATCTGGATGAAGGGCTCCTAGTGAGGACGACCCTAAATGCAGTCTCGGAAGATTAGGAAACATTTGTCCAAAGCATTCTGGGAAGGGCAACGTTACCATCATGGGCATACATGTGGGCTATCCTCAGCCAAGAGAAGATCAAGAGGATCACCAAGAAGCAGAATATCAGTGGCGGAAGCGGATCAGTCAGAGTGAAGAAAGAAGAGGAGGATGATGCATCCCTTGCATCAAAGGAAAGGAAGCAGCAAGGGATGAAGAAGAGGGACCTTTCCTAGGTTCGGTGCTTTAACTGTGGCAATCTTGGACACTTCGCCAGCACTTGTCCTAAGAAGAAGGACAAATGATCTTCTGATTCCAAGGTTGCAGCAACAAAGGATGATGGTTCTGATGATGATGCAGCCATGAGTGCTCATGTGCCTCAAGAGAAGAGGTGGAGTGACATGGATCTGTAGAGCATCTACAGACAGTGTGGCAGGATCCTTGAGTCAGCCCTACTCTTGGATCACATACGAGCTACGGGAGCCTTAAGATGGTAGCAGGATGAGTCGGGAGATGGTTGCAGAAGGTCACAGTGAAGCAGAGGGCAGTGTTGAAGAGCTGAAGAGGGAGCAACGTAATGTAGAGGCAACAACAGCGTGGAGGCAGCAACGCATAGGCTAATGGGACTTCACCACCGTCGAGAGGTTGAGCTCATGCAGTGTCGTATTGCAGCAGCGCAGTGGCTTCAAGAGGACAGCGTGAATCAGCAGCCAAGGGAGCTTCAGTGATGGGACGCAGCGTGATTTATCTGTCAACGATTGGGCAGGAGTCCTTCAGTTGCTTACTTCTCAACAACTAAGTTGTAGTGTACCAGTTAGCAGTGGCAGTGCTATGGACAGCATGATGCAGCAAGTTGAGAGGGAGTTATAGTACAAATGTGGCAGCATCAGTGGCAGTGGCATGGGCAGCAGTACAAAGAGCAATAGTGCAATGGATGGAGGGCAGCGAGCCAAACATCAGAAGCACAAAATCCAACTTCAAGATCTTGTAGTGCATGATGTGGATGCATTGCTAGAGCACACTCCATGCTAAGAGGGAGTGTTGAGATTCTGTATAGTTGGTGTAGCATCGGGTGTGCTCTAGCCCTGAAATTTGGTGGAGGGGCTAGGACACACTCGAACTCCAAAACCCAAAAAGTGTTTTGTGAAATTTCAGTTGATGTTCAAGTTATTCAAATAATTAATTATTTTAATGTATTCACTAAGTCTAAACTTAGGAAAATTAAATAATTAAAGTGAACTAATTAACACGTGTTGAAATGTTCTAAAAGACACGAATCGAGTAGTGTTTTAATCTCAGCCATTGATGAATGTTTTAATCTCGGTCATTCATGAGATGAATGAAAAAGTATATGAGAAAGGCTTGAGGATTAGTTGGCGACACACACAGAGTTGCAGAACTAAGAGACTGATCTAGAATTCTAGGGCAGGGTTTGCTAGAATTTCCGGAGGAGTTTTCTGCAGTAAGGGGTAGTATTGGCTAAGGGGATGATCTGATCCCGGAGCCAAGAGTCAGTAAGATGCAGAGGAGCAGCCAACAAGGACAACGCTGAGGAGCAAAGAGCAGCAGTTGCGCAGCCACTACGTAGGCCAAGGAAAGGGCAGCGTTGCAACTCCAGAGGGCTTCAGGATTACACAAAGGGTCTCCAGGGCTAGCATAAGGCATGCGTCACCCTCTCTAGGGTTATGCAGTCCCTCTCTGGGCAGCGTAGTGGCACACATAGCCTAGTAGGGCTTATGTTGGGACTTCAAGGGTAGCGCTAGGGTTTCTAGGGCCAGATCCGCGCTGAGTCTTGTAAATCCCGTTTGAGGGTGTAGATCAGTCAGATATTTGGTCTTGGAACAACAAGTTAGTTGCAGATTTCTTTTATTCTCTATCGGGTTTTCCAGATCTAGAACCCAGATTTACTATACTCAGAATCTACTTAATAAAATAAACCCTCATATCTATTGCACCGATTTTCCCGCTTTGGGTTTTTTCGGGGACTTACATCCGAAAATCCATGTGTCACTTTGTTTGAATGACCGTAGTATTTAGTAAATGATCTGCATGTGTAGACTGTAGTTGTGTTTACTTCGATATTTTCTGAATCTAATTTCTGAAGATAACTTGGATAATTTAAATCAAGTAGGAGAAGTAAACCATGATACTACAATAGAATTTTCACTCTTGGAAGTTACTACTCACTTTCCCTTCGGTCTTAGCATTATGTCCCAAAGATCATTCTTCATGATGGAGGTGTACACCATGGCATATATTCATACCTACTAGGCTACTACCTCCTAAAAAATTGGAAGGCTCGGAATCAATGATGTTGCTCATCAATGCCATGTAAATAGGAAACTTCTTTAAAGGCATGCCTGTTCATTTTTGATAGCTTGGGAGGTACTCCAAGCCCTAGGGTTCGAGATTTGGAGGTTGGAGTGCCACAAAAGTCATTTGTGGGCTTGGAACCCAGAGTTGGGGTTTTGCACCTATTGATGTTTGGGCCAAAACCATGGAGCATTTTGGACATGTGATGGATGGAGATGATAGAGGATGTTGAGGAGAATCCAATGCAAGGAAAATCAGTGAATTTTGAGTTGTCTACAATGAGTTATGAATTTTTGAAGGTAATGATCGATTTTTGGACATACAAGTCATGTAGGCTTGAGACGGTTATGTCCAAAAGTCATGTCTCTTGGATAATTCGTGGAGCCCTTCTTTTGTATATAAATAGAATGTGTATGGAGGTCATTTCAATCATCCAAATGTGAATCTTCCTTGAGGAAACTGCAGCTCTAGAAGAGGAAGTCGAGCTTGATTGGAGACTAGTTTGTGTATTCTTTGTTAACTTGGTAGGTCTGTTGAAGAGCATGAAGGCAGCCGCATAGTTGAAGATGACTTGGGAAGTATTTTGGTGACGTTTTGGGTGGGTTTTTCTCTTACAGGAAGGCCACAGTTTTGGGTGACATTTCCAACTAGGCTACAGGCCTTGTTCTGCTTGGGACAGAGGGTTGAAAGGGTATTGAAGAGCCCAGGTAGACCACAGGCTTGTACAGGTAAACAGAAGGGCTTGATTGGTGCTGGTTTCTAGCCCAGATTGGCAAGGAGTGTGGGCATACCTGGGTAAAGAGAGGTTGCAACTAAGAAAGAGACCTGGACCAGAATGAGGGAGGTTGTAGCAGTGTTGTTGTAGCCCTCACTAGAGGTACATACCTACAGCAGAAGATATCACTCCACAACAAAACAAGGTATGTGTGTTGGTGATGGTTTTACGTTGAGATAGATTGCTAGTTGCATGTGTCCAAGTGTGGACAATTTGCAGCCTGTGGAAGCCAAGTGGAAGAGGGATAACTAGGGTGGTTAAAAGCCCTTTTCTAGGAGCAGATTTCACAATGGAGGTTGGTTGTTGGATTGGGCATTTGAAGAGTTGTTGGAGGGCAACGTGATAGTGCCCAAAGTAGCATTTGAACAACAGTCATAAAGAGAGGTTGATAGCTAACAGCCGATGAAGTTGTTGGAGCCTAATGTGTAGCACCTTGATGGACAAAAGTGACTGCTAAGAAGGCAGACTGATGCTTAGGTATTGGCCAGCCTAAAGGAGCAGATTGGATCAGTTTGTGTTCATTGTAGCAGTAGCAGAATTTACTTGTAGCAGTGATAGGGGGCAACCCTCCTGGAGTCTCTATGTGTTGTTTCTTGATGGACTAAGGGGTAGCTAGAGAGTCGATCAGAAGGGAAGGACTAGCAAGACGAGATACGAGATAGATGCTAAGATTGTAGCGAGATTGTCGTTGTGTCTTGCATTCTTGTACTTGTGGATATTTGAGGGCCATTATTCCTTGTATGAGAGCCATAGACTGTTGTATTATATGTTGATAATATAATGAAGTTGGGTTACATATATTGTTGTTATTGTTGTTATTGTGCACGTGATTGATTTACAACATTATATTGTTCCGCTGTGCAAAGTAGCTTTGTTGAGATTCTTGGTTTGGTAGCGTCAGAGACTTAAGATTCTATCCTAGACACCAGGGTCATGGAAATTCAACATGGAATCAGAGCATGTCTGAGCTACTTTGAGAGACAGTGAATCAAAAGAGTGCACAAGCGAAGTACAACTTAAGAGGGAGTTGGTCACATTGTAGGGCTCACTACAATGTCGAAGTTGCAAGTTGGTCTCGCATATGAGGACGGGTTGGAAGGGTTGTCTAACTATAATCCTTGGAAGGAAAGGATCAAATTGGTATTGTAGGTCAATAGGATCTAGGAGTTTACCAAGAAAGAGATCAAGAAGCCAACTGACCCTAAGGAGCTAGAAGTGTATGAGGAATTGGATACGACGGCGAGATTGATCATACTAGATGGTGTGAGGGATCCCCTAATACCTCATTTGTCTAGGTAGAACACTGCATATGAGATGTGGATGGCTCTTCAGAATTTGTTCCACAATAAGAACGATAATCGGGTAATGGTATCGAAGGATAAGTTGAAATCCACCAAGATGATATAGGGTGAAGGAGTGACTTCGTATTTGATGAGGTTGTCTCAATTAAAAGATGAGATTGCTACCATCAGTGTGACTATTGCAGATTTTGATATGGTGAGTATTGCTTTGAAAGGGTTCATCGAGGAATGAAAGCCCTTCATCAAGGGGATCATTGCCAGACTGGAATAGGCTATGAGACGATTTCATTCAGGAAGAGTTGCAAGACGAGGAGACGAGGATCTTCATCTAAAGAAGAGGGCTTTAGATGATGACGTGGCACTTGCAGCACGACCTGAGAGTAAGAAAAAGAAGGACTTGAGTATGATCAAGTATTTCAACTGTGGCGAGATGGGTCATTTTTCGTCGAGACGTCCAATGAAGAAGAAGACGGGAGATGATGAGAAGAAGAAAGGAAAATAGGTTGCCGGTGTTGCCACTTCTGCTGAGATAGATGCTCTCACCAGGAGGTTGGAGAAGGACTTTTCTATGGTACGTGGATAGGGGTGCATCGAAACATATGACAGGGTCATAAGAGGTATTTGAGACTAGCTGAGTGGGAGTCGAAGTTGCAAATGGTGTTGGGTGACAAGAGTCAGAAGCAGATTCGTGGAACGGAAGCCCTTCATCAAGGGGATCGTTGCCAGATTGAAATAGGTTATGGACGATTTTATTCAGAAAGAGTTGCGAGATGAGGATCTTCATCCGAAGAAGAGGGCTTTAGATGATGATGTGGCACTTGTAGCACGACTTGAGAGTAAGCAAAAGAAGGACTTGAGTATGATCAAGTATTTCAACTGTGGTGAGATGGGTCATTTTTCATCGAGACATCCGATGAAGAAGAAGAAAGGAAAGCATGTTGCCGGTGTTGCCACTTCTACTGAGATAGATGCTATCACCAGGAGGTTGGACAAGGAGGACATTGCTATGATCTTTCATTTCTTGCAGGGTACCATCGATGAGGATGCATGTTACGTGGATAGGGATGCGTCGAAACATATGACAGGGTCACAAGAGGTATTTGAGACTCTAGCTGAAGGGGACTCAAAGTTGCACATGGTGTTGGGCAACAAGAGTCAAAAGAAAATTCGAGGATCGAGAGTTGTGCCATTCAGGATGGAGTTAGGACGAGTGATGTGGGTCGAAGATGTACTATTATTACCAGGACTTACATATAGTGTGATATATGTCTCATTGATCGAGAAGAAGGGGTTTGAGGTCTTATTCCAGGATGGGAAGGCAAGACTCAGACCTAGAGGCTCTAGCTTTGCAGGTATTGTGATTGGAGTTAGAGAGCATGGTCTATACAGGCCGACGGGCAAGCCTATAGATCATGAGAAGAAGAAGCATGAGGACCAGGTATAGGTTCCAGAGAAGAAGTTCCAAGTTCCAGAGGCTCAGGGGGAGTAGAGTTCTAGAGGGGGCTTGCAGGTTCAAAGGGAGACTTTGCAGCCCAAGAAGAGCGCGTGGTCAGTGAGGAGCAAGGGTGCTCCTACAACTACCTAGAAGGAATCATGGACAGAGTGGGAGACATTTCCGGAAAATAAGAATAAGCAGGAAGCTTCCAGTGACAACCACACTTCCGAGAGAGGCGTAGTTCATACTACAAGGATTGTTGTAGTTGTGAGTGCCAAGATTTGGGTGAATGTTGCAAGTAGTGATGATGATGATGAGTTACTTCCTACTCTTGGAAGTACCTCCCTCGCTAAGAGGGAGTGCTGATTTTTGATAGATTGGGAGGTACTCCAAGCCCTAGGGTTCGGGGTTTGGAGGTTGGAGTGCAACAAAAGTCATTTGTGGGCTTGGAACCCAAAGTTGGGATTTTGCACCCATTGATGTTTGGGTTAAAACCATGGAGCATTTTGGATATGCAATGGATGGAGATGATAGAGGACATTGAGGAGAATCCAACACAATGAAAATCATAGAATTTTGAGTTGTCTATGATGAGTTATGAATTGTTGAAGGTAATGATTGGTTTTTGGACATACAAGTCAGGTAGGCTTGAGATAGTTATGTCCAAAAGTCATGCCTCTTGGAGAATTCGTGGAGCCCTTCTTTTGCATATAAATAGAAGGTTCATGGAGGTCGTTTCAATCATCCAAACGTGAATCTTCTCATAGAAAATCATCCCTAAGGAAACCACAGCTCTAGAAGAGGAAGTCGAGCTTGATTGGAGATTGTTTTGAGGATCCTTTGTTGACTAGGTAGGTCTGTTGAAGAGCAGGAAGGCAGTGGCATACCTGAAGATGACTTGGGCAGTATTTTGGTGACATTTTGTGTGGGTTTTTCTCCTACAGGAAGGCTGTAGTTTTGGGTGACACTTCCATCTAGGCCGCAGGCCTTGTTTTGTTTAGGACAGAGGGCCGAAAGGGTATTTAAGAGCCTAGGTATTCACAGGCTTGTACAAGTAAACAAAAGAGTTTGTTTGGTGTTGGTTTCTAGCCCAGATTGGCAGGGAGTGTGGGCAAACTTGGGTAAAGAGAGGCCGCAGCTAAGAAAGAGGCATGGACGTGAAGGAGGGAGGCTATAGCAGTGTTGTTGCATCCCTAACCAGAGGTACAGACCTACAACAGAAGATATTAGTCCATAAGGGAACAAGGTATTTATGTTGGTGATGGTTTTATGTTGAGATAGATTGCTAGTTGGATGGTGTCCAAGTGTGGACAGTTTGCGGCCTGTGGAAACCAAGTGGAAGAGGGCTAACTAGGGTGGTTAGAAGCCCTTTCCTAGGAGCAGATTTCACAATGGAGGTTGGTTGTTGGATTGGGCATTTGAAGAGTTGCTGGAGGGAAACATGGTAGTGCCCAAAGTAGCCCTTGAACAATAGTCATAAAGAGAGGTCGATAGCTAATGGTGGGTGAAGTTGTTGGAGCCTAATGTGCAACACCTTGATGGACAAAAGTGACTGCCAAGAAGGCAGATTGATGCTCAGGTATTGACCAACCTAGAGGAGAATATTGGATCAACCCGTGTTCATTGTAGCAGAAGTCACTTGCAGTAGTGATCGGTGGCAGCCCTCCTGGAGTCTCTGTGTTGTTTCTTGATGGACTAAGGGGCACCTAGAGAGCAGATCAGAAACGAAGGACCGACAGGACGAGCTATAACATAAATGCTAAGATTGTAATGAGTTTGTCATTTTATCTTGTATTCTTGTACTTGTGGATATTGTAGGGCCATTATCCCTAGTATGGAAGCCCTAGATTGTTGTCTTCTATGTTGATAATATAACGAAGTTGGGTTACGTATATTGTTGTTATTGTTGTTATTGTGCACGTAATTGATTTACTGCATTATATTGCTCCATTGTGCAAAGTGGCTTTGTTGAGAGTCTTGGTTTGGTACCGTTAGAGACTTAAGATTCTATCCTAGACACTAGGGTCGTGGAAATTCAACATCTCCCTAACTATGCTCCAAAGAGAGCCAACATACTCCTAGGCTTCCCTCAATCTCTGTGTGAACCATTGAGGTCTCCTAAGAGAACTGGAAGGGGATAATGTCTCCTCCTCTTCACCTGAAGGTTAACATCCTAAATTGAATATTGTTGGCGTCTTTGACAAACTTAGCTCAACCTTCAAAATTTCCTGTTCCTCGTCCTTTGTCACTAAAATGGGCTCATGTGACTTCTTGGATGCAAAGTCCTCCTCAAATTTTACATCCCTACTAACTATTTCTTTCCTTTGCTCTAGAATATAGACTTTGTAAGCCTTTGAAGTCTCACTATAACCCACAAATAAAACCTTCTTGTTGGAGGGATCCAACTTGGTCCTCTTTTCTATAGATGTATGGATATAAATTGGACAACCAAAGATGCAAAAATGACTCACCTCTAGCTTTACACCAATAAATGCTTCCTCTAGTGTTTTGTCATCCAAGATATTATCAGGACACTTGTTTTGGATGTAGACTATTGTGTCGCATGCTTCTACCCAAAGAATCATTGGCAAGTTCTTTTCATAAATCATGTCCTTTGCAACCTCTATGATGGATCAATTATTCCACTCTGCAATCCATTCTACTATGTGTTGCATGAAATAGTCAACTCCTTCCTTGCAGATCCAGAAAAGACTGTAGAAAAGCTGCAGAAATTCAAAAGAGTTGGTGGGGTTAAAATTCTTAAGTTTTCATATTTTTAGCCTTAGCACAAGTGACAAAGAGCGGGAGGAGATCAACTTCTCAGAAAGTTTCTAGCCAAAGGAAACTTGCAGTTTGATCAAAGGATCAAAGAAGAATTTGAATCATAGTTGATTTGGTAGATTTCCAAGGAAGGAAATCAGTTGTCAGAGGGAGTAGAAGGCACATGTTTCACCAAGGGCCTTAGATCCATTTCTCTAGCAAAGAGAAAAGGAAGTTTCGACACATTCTAAGCAGATGGCTCCTCATGGACTGTGTAATCAGGATAGGCTAGATGGCCTCTCAAACTTTTCAGTTTGGAAGGCAAGGATCCTGATTGTCCTTCAGGCGTACAATCTAAGAGACCATGCAGAGCAGACTCTGGCCACACCGACAAATGTGGATCTCCTTCGAAAGCATAATGAAGCTGCTGGGCATGCCAAGCGGTTGATTATGGATAGTATCAAGGACCATATTGTACCACACATAGTTGAGAAGAAGACAGCTAACGAAATGTGGAAGGCCTTGACTTCCCTATATGAGGGAAAGTATATCTAAAGAAAAATGTTGTTGGAGACCCAAATGAGGTCATTCATGCTGACCAAGGGAGACGACGTCGAACACTTCCTCTTAAGACTACAGTCAATTAGGGATCAGCTGACTGCAACGAGTGCAACGGTGGATGATGTTGTGATAGTCAGGATTGCCCTCAATGCAGTCAAGGATGAGTGGGAAACCTTTGTCCAAACCAAAGTATCTTGGGCAGAGCGGACCTCCCAGACTGGGATAGCTTGTGGTCAATTATGCGTCAAGAAGAACTCCGCAGATTCACCCAGAGGGAGCACAGCCCAGTATTGAGCAAAGAGAATAAGGAAGATGAGGAAGATGCAGCCTTGGCATCGAAGAAGCAGCCAAAGAAGAAGAAGGATCTTTCAAAGATCAAGTGCTTCCAGTGTGGTGAAATGGGACATTTTGCTAGCCATTATCCTCAGAAGAAAAATGACAAGGAAGCATCTTCTTCCAAAGCAGTTGTGGCAGATGATGGGTTAGAAGATGATGCAGCCATGAGTGCTCATGAACCACGGAGGTGGGGTGACATGGACATGTAGAGGAGCTACATGGAAGAAAGGTGGGATTCTTAACCAGCTCATCTCTCAGATCACAAGCAAGCTACGCCAGCCTTAAGACAGTAGCAGGACAAGTGGAGCAGTGGGTGCATAGATCACAGATGAGGGAGAAGCATAGGCAGATCTGAAGGCTGGGAGGAGCAGCGCAGAGCAAAGCAGCAGCAGCGTAGAAACAGTAGCAGCGCAGAGGCTGATGTGACTTCAACAGTGCAGAGCAGTGCTACTTACACAGTGCAGAGCTGCAGCATCGCAGAAAGCTTCAGAGGGACAGTGCAATGCAGCAGTAGCGTGATAGACTTCAGCACAAGGGGCTGATGTGACTTCAGTAGTGCAGAGGGAGTCTGATTACGTAGGCAGAGCTGTAGTTGTGCATCGTTCTTTAGATGCCAGCACAGATCTGTAGCCTATGGAGCTTCAGTGGTAAGGATGCAGCCCATCAAACTTGTTTGTCAAAGATTGGGCAGGAGATTCGGTTGTTTCTCTCAACAACTGAAGTTTCAGTGCAGCAGATCAGCAATGGCAGTGCTATGAGCAGCACAGATGCAGCATATTGAGAGGGAGCTGCAGTACAGAGGTTATAGTGGCAGTGGCAGAGTCATGGGCAACAGTACAGAATGGCAGCAATGGTGCAGAGTTGAGTGGCAGCAGGCCAAGCTTCAACAACACAGAACCAGTGCCCAAAACCATGTAATGCATAGTGTGATGTATTGCTAGAGCACACCCTTGATGCTAAGAGGGAGTGTTAAGATTTTGTGTATTTGGGGTAGCATTAGTTGTGCTCTAGCTCCCAAACTTTGTGGAGAGACTAGAGCTCACTTGATCTAAAAGACCCAGAAATGGATTTGGGAAATTTTATCTAGTTTAGGAGATATTAAATTAGTTAATTATTTTAAAGTATTTCCTAAGTTAAAACTTAGGGAACTTAAATAATTAAAGTGAATTTAATTAAACATGTGATGAAATTGTCTAAAGTCACACGAATCAAGCTTTCTTTTAATCTTAGCCATTGATTCAAGATTTGATCATGGTCATTGATTTGCCAACAAGAAAAGTATAAAGGAAAGGCTTGGGGTCATTTGTAAAGACACACAGAGGCAAAGCACTAAAGCTAAGCTGAGATTCTAGGGCAGGGTTTGCTAAGAATACTCAAAAGTGTTTCAGCTGCAGAGAGGGGAATTTATACCAAGGGGATGATCTGATCCCGGGGTCTAGAATACACAAGAGGCAGAGATCACTCAAGGACAGCGCAAAGGAAGGCAGCAGCAAGGACAGCGCAGTCTCTCCAAGGACATCGTGATTTTCAGCAGGAAACCCTCAGGGGTTACGCAGAGACCTTTCAGGGGCAGCGTAGTGACTGTGTCACCCAGTATGGCGTAACACAGTCCCTTCCTGAGTAGCGTTGAGGGTTTGGAGGACTTCAGAGGCTAATGCAGAGGCTTTCAGGGGTAGCGCTGGGGTTTCTAGGCCCTAATCTTGGTTGAGTTCTGTAAATCTTGTTTGAGGGTGTGGATCAGTCATCATTTTGGCCCTAGATCAACGAGTTAGTTGTAGATCTAGTGTATTCTCTATCGGGTTTTCCAGATCTGGAACCAAGATTTGTGTATTCAGAAATATTCTTAATAATAAGACCCTCCAGCAGCCAGAGACCAGTTTTCCCGCATTGAGTTTTTCCGAGGACTATTTGTCTAGATATAACTGTGTCACTTTGTCAATGTGTGCATGTGCTTATTCTAGATCTGGATTGGTAGAGATATGTTATGTGTTTTGCTTCGATTTTAACTTGAATTTATTCAATTAATAACTTGCATAAGTAGGAGGAGCATAACCGGATTAACAGTAATAATTTCTGCATAAAGTATAAGATTCAAAAATTTCTACATCCTATAAGGCAAATGTTAGGTCTAGGGAAACAATGGAGTGATAGCCCACTGTCACCTCACCTAAGGCTCCCTACACTTTACAGACTTTCACTGATGGGAGGAGACCTGGTAAGATGGAATCACTAGAATATATGGTCAATGATAAGATATATAGGTTATTCCTAAGGCCTATCCACAAGAGAGGCTCAAATATATAGCTTTCTTGCTTGGAATCAAGGTCGTGGGCTCTCTAAGAAGGGTTAAGAGGGCTTTTGGGGTTAAGGTCTGAGAATATGTCTTATCAAGGAAGCCCCTAGAGTCAAAATTCCTTATGAATGCTTGGCTTCTAAGTGATCTTTGTGGAATTGGAGTCAACATATTGCCGGACAACAAAGGGCCAAGTGGACCCAAAATTAGGTCAAGGATATGGAGTTGATCAACCAAGGATGTACATGACCTAATTACGGAAGGGAAGAGGACCAAAGAAAGAATCTTCCTTTGATGATTTGATGCTATGATCCTAATGAGGTCACTAGCCAGTGGGAAACCAAGGGCAAGAATCGATCTTCGAACTGGGGCTTGAGATATCTCAACATCCCACCATCAGAATTTCGTGAAATTTGGAGGGCTTCTAAAGGACACACCATCGTAGCTATGGCCAAGAGATCGAATTGGTTTGATGGCTATCGTGAGAAAAGTGATGCCCTAGGTGACCTATGGAGGTTAGGCCTAAAAAAGAGGGGAAGGTGAGAGAAATCAACTTTGAAAGTGATCACATATCGAATATTAGTGCCTTGTCCTTTGGGAGAGATGGAGTAAAGGAGAATTTATTATTTGGAAAGGATTCACCTATCAAGGAGGCCTTGAAGCAACTTTGCATGGCATTAGGGCATGAAAGCAGCTACTTCAAGAAATTTATACTTCGATTTGCAATAATTGATGACTTATCAAGATGTATTTAACACAAATTATCTCTAGGAACATACACCCATTCTTACATGGCCCATGACATGATGAAACGCTATAAAAGATCACAATTTCCACTAATTCGTATAGAAAAGCAGTAAATTTAAGCCTTGTATAACGAAAATCCCAACAACATTCATGTGACAGTGAATAACAAGAATAAGCATGAAAAGAGGACTTACATGTACAAAAGAGTATATCCAATCATCATATTACGCCAATAATGAAGCTCCAAGACAAGAGAAAGATATCCAAACATCAAAATTCATCCATAACATCCAAACTTGTCCTCCAGAAGGGATAGCGATAATCTCACAAGAGCTAATTGTTGATTTGGGTAGCATCGTATGTGCTCCAAGTCTCGAAATTTGCAGGTAGGCTTAGGCACATGCATTCCAAATAACCCCGAAATCATTTTTGAAAATTCCACTCATTGTGTTTTATTAAAATAGTTAATTATTTTTAATGGGACCCTAAGTCTAAAATTAGGAAAATAAAATAATTGAAGGGCATTAATAAAACAAAGTGTGAATCTTCTAGAGAAGACAAACATCAAGTCAAAAGTTAATCTTAGTCATTGATTAAAGATTTAATATCGGTCGTTGAAGTCTCAACAAGAAGATTATAATGACTTGATCGATCATTTAGAAGACACACTGAGAAGATCAAGAGATCGAAATTCTGAAGTGAGTAGTGCTCAGATAGAAAATCGATCAAGAGATCTTTGCGGAGAGGGTCAGTAATTCTGGTTGGAAGGATTCCTGATCCGGAGAGTGCATAGCAGAGGAGGCAGTAGAAGCCACAGACAACTGCGTAGAGCTAGCGACGGAGACGCTACGTTGGGACTGCGCAGAGTTGAGAGGGAGTTCATTTTTCAGTTGAGGAGACAGCAAAGGGTCGGTGCCAATTCCAGGAGGGAGTTTCCAGAGGCCAGAAGATTCAAGTTTCCAACCAACAGAGACAGAAAGCAGCTTCAGTTGTGACACTGAGACTACGTGGGTGACGCAGTCACTGTGCAGAGGCAACGCATGGTAGCTCGTTTCAGGTGCAGGTCAGTGTCAAATTATTGTGGTAGAGTGCAATTTGTCTCACGAGATTTTGCTTGTCAAATTTCTCTATATAATTTGTCAGATTCGACAATCATAGATTTGTACTAAATTCACTGCATAATATATAAACCCTCAGTTGTTGCACCAGTTTTCCCGCATTGGGTTTTTCCGAGAACATTGGTCCAAAAACAGTTGTGTCAGATGTGTCTATGATTTAATCATGTTCAGATTTTGTTTCTGCGCATTTATTTTTCCGAATTTAATTTGTGAAGGTTGTAGTGTATGAGATTTTGTTGTTTACAGTAGAAAACCATAAATAATTTGTTCAAAGGAATTAACAAATAGAAGATTTATCATTAGTTGGTGCAGTAGGATTCCTAGTAGCGGAATTTTCACACTAATAACCCAATCCAAGTGATGATGAATAAGAGAGAATGTCTTTCTTCTATTTATACAAACCTCCAAGGGATTCGAATGGCCTAATTTGGACTAATAATGCCCCTAGAATAAAATAATGTGCATTATAACAATACTTTTGGTGACAAGCCCACCAAATAGCTCAATAACATAAGAATAAGCCACTCAAGAGGGTCAAATGATCAACAAAGTGAGTCATTGGGCCTTTGAGGAGGCCTAAGGAAGTCCAAGGGGTGCCATGATGTAGAAATGGACTCCAATCATAGTGGACAAGGGGTTGGCCCCTTGTTTTCCAAGTAAGAACCTATGGTGCTCTCGAGTGGGTGTGGGGGCACAAGGACATCCTCATGGGTCTCCAAGTGGATCGAAAATGCCGATACACCATCTGCAAGGGCTAGGATGATGAAATAATCCCTCCCTTTGTAGCAGGAGACATCCTCTAGACCCTGGAACATCTGCCAAGTGTATGGTGCAAGTGTGGAGTCGGTTGGGCATGGTGAAGCAGGCCCATCATCCTCATCCAAAACGCTGGAGGACGAGCAATCAATGAGTGGTGTTGGGGACCCATGAAGTACTCTCTGCTATGGTGGAGGCCCATGGCTCCCAACGGTCACCCTACAAGTGCCAATGTGGCCCTCTGGAGGGTTAAGACTCCATATAGGGAGACCAAGCACCAAATGGAAACCCACCTGCAATCCTGCATAAGTTTCAATGTGTCCCCTTTCCCTCCAATATAACAAATCATTAGATTAATCAAGTAAAAGAGCTTACAAGTCATGGAACCAATGGGGCACTTCATGGTAGCATGCCCTTCTATATGGGCTTTGGCATGTACAAGTGTCTCCAAGCTCAATAAGGGGATTAATCAAGGACCCTATTAGGTGGTTTCAACCTTTAAAGGGAGTGGCATGTCCATGGTACATCCCAAAAAGTGATAGGTGACACATGATATAGCAATGGAACGAAGTGGGGATCAAGGGAATCATCCAAACCACATTTTAAGGTACAAGGGTAGCTATAATAAGGGAAGCCCACACCTGGGTATATTAGTGTAGGAGGGAGCAAATAGTGGTAGATGAGTTATCTCGACCTTGGTTTTTCCACCCTTCTTCATATGCCTTTTGCCTTTGATTGATTTTTCTTCATAACAGCTCGAATTTCAAGGGGATGAGAGCATGATGTGTAATATATAGCAAAAGATACCCCCTTAAGCTAGGGTAGTTCATCGTCCACCAAGGGTTGGGACAATCATGGGTTCCTCAATGATGGAGGGGACTCATCTAGGGCCCATAGGAACCAGGGTGATGGCCATGAATAACGAGTAGAGCTCATGTTTGGCTTTTGTCCACGTGCTAAATTTGTATGTCCAAGTCATTTTTTGCATTATGTGGTACATTTCTTGTTGAGAGTGGCCAAATTATGATTTTTCTTTTCTTTTAGCTGCATCAACCTCTGGGGCATCGTTCTAGGTCCGACCCAAGGTGTGGACAAGGGGAGTGGGATGCTAACCCTATGTGGACCCAGCGGACACATGTGGACCCATATGGGAAAAGAGATGAATGGGGCTAAAATGAGTGGAAGGGGAGTGATGTAGGTGGTACCGCAAAGCGGGACCACGCAACCAAAATCAGGATTTCCCATGTAGTACGAACCCTAAAGCTAATGACCAGTAAAGGAGATCCCACGAGACTATGTTACAAGGATAACCATGAAATCAGGTAGTGGAGACAAGAATACAAACCTAAGCCACTCTTTCTGTCGAATACCCCCACAAATCCATAACCAAAAGTGCCCATGACAAGTAAGGAAAATTACTTAACTATCCTAATGAAATGCCATACGTTTGGGGTCAGAAGGCCTACCTTCAAACATACATTCATGAAAAGTGGTCGAGGGACCACATGGCTGGCTCAGGGGGCGGAGACAATGGCACATCGAGCTAGCTGGTAGCTGCAAGGGGTTGTTGGTTGTCGGCTAAGGACCATCTAGGAGAAAAAATTTCTCATATACACACTACCCACAAGTGGTGGGTAACATCTAGCTCCATCTAGGACATGATCTCTTGGGAAAGTGTGTGACGCTACTCGAACAAGAGGTCATGAGAACACCAACAATCTCTTGGTACTACAAACCCATTACCTGCACATATCAAAGACCAAGCACACAGGGCAGCATGTTTTCGTGGTGTCTTATGATCACCCATACTTGGTATCAGGCCATAAAAATCAACAAGAAACTAAAATGCAAGTTTAATATAAATGCAAATAATCTATCATGAAAATATCATATGATGTTAGTTCTAATGAGAAAATGAGCATGCAATGCATCCTACCCTAACATGCATACAATGTAATGCCCATGCTAAGTGTAATCATAAAGGCAGTCAACCAACATATGTTCAAATCAATATACACATTCCTGCCCATATGATTACTTGTGTAGCAAGTCCCAATGTAAATGCAGACACAATCATATGGCGGATGAAGCGGGTGGGAGGTGGGAAAATATGATTTCCATGTGAGGTAAGAGGAAGCCATAGGAGAAAGAAAATAAGTCAATCCAGAAGTGCAAGGCTTTCCCTCTAAGTACACAATGATGGAATGAATGATCACCCTTAAGAACTCCCTATCACAATCACTGCTCATAATATTATGCTTTGTAGATGTCGGAAGGTCATGATGGGAAGAGAAAGGAGACTTGGGACACAGAAGAGGACACCATATTGGTTGCTCAATGGAGTGATTGTATTCACAACCTTGAGGGTATGAGGGGGAAGGAGGGATGCATCTAGTGGATGGTTCTTCCTCATCATCATATCTATGGTGGTGAAAGGGCCCAAGGTCATTGGAGATCAAACGAAAAGGGGTGAGGGAATCACTTGTGGAAGACTTAAGATGATGAACGAGAGAAAAAGGCAAAGGGGAGGGTGAAGTCTCATATTCAACGAGTTTTTCCTCCTCAAAATCATAATTTAAAGGCTCAAGTGATTTGAATATAGAATCATAAGGAGGATAGGTGGGAACTTTATTGTTTTCATCATTGTCAGTATCAAAGATTGGGTCTTTTCTAAAAAGAGAATCGATTACTTTCAATTGCCCCCTTCATGCAAGAGAAAATAATAATTCCCCTTCCTAAGGGTATCGATGGATATGTCATCATAAATAGTGCCCGAGAGAAATGGAAGACCAATCTCAACCTCATCCTCCTTGTTGGTATCATAAATGGCAGAAAAATCAAATTGAGGAACAACAATTTCCCATTTCTCCTTTTCAATGCAGAAGTAATCTTCCAAGGGGATAATGGGATCACCTTCCCTAAGGTTCTCAAAAGGAGAGTCATCAGATAATATCCTTCGTAAAAGGTAAGGTCGGCCTCAACTTTACTTCATACCATCTCTCAACACATGCATTCACAACATCATCCTTTTCATCATGTGGACCAAAGGACTCATCTTTTTTCTCATTATTTAGGTTCCCAAGGACCTCTCCAACTTCGTCAGATTGATTCCACTCTTCCATACATTCCTCACTTTGATAATGAACCTTCACACTTGAAATTTCTTCAATCTCACCCATAGTATTAAAAACCGTATTAAAACCGGAAAAATCGGTGACCGTATTGTGATAATCAATGAACCGGTAACCAAACCAAAACCGAAGATAACCAAGATCGGTTGAGTCTAAATTCAATCCGTTTTCTAAAAAATACATTGAATAATTATTTTTTTAATAAAAAAACTATTTTTAAGATTTGAAACCATGATTCCAAGCCAATAGAGACAAAATATGCAAAGTTTGCTCATTTATATACCATGCAAAGGTGAATATATCAAAATGGCACCGAGTGCAATACATATCATCGAAAAATACATAAGCAATGAGGCTCCAAATGACCCATAAAGTCCAAAAACAATGCTACAAGCTATGAGCATTGAGGTCATTGGCCTACATAGTATAGTGACAATCTACTACAAATCTACATATATGATATTACTAAATTCTAATTAATGATCAACATTATCACTTGAAAGTTGAAACTTCTAATCATGATCAAAGTTCAAACTCAGTTGGTTGAACTTGAGTCTCCCGACTCTCGACTGCCAAACTTTGCAACTGCTCTAGTCACAAACTTCTCTATTGGTTCAGTGACTTGAGTTTCAAACTTCTGAAGGTATTCTGCCCTAATATGCCCTATTACTTCATTTGGTGCTCCACATGGCTTTACATGGCCTCCTATCCCAGCCAAGTGTTGCTTGAACCTGTAAATACCCCCTCCTGCAATAGATTTTTGGCAATATTTGCAAATCATTTTGCCATCAATCATATCACAATGAGCCCATGCAGTATCCTTGCCTTTTGGAGGCATGATGGCTACTACTTAGCTCAAGCGGCAAGCCTCAAACTCTATGCTGTTCAACTACTCCAGCAAAAACTCAACACTCTCCAAGCTCTCAATCAAACTCACAAAATCTCCAAATGAGATGGTGTGAGACAAATGAGAGGCTGCCCCTGCTTATAAAGGATTGGAGAGGGTGTTTTTGGAGGGAAACAACCCTCCTCTTCCCTCCAAAACAAACCTAAACTGGAAAAATAAGCTTGCATGGGTCTCGTTTGCGGCCTTGGCAGCTGACCGGCAGGTTAAGGACGGAATCGGGTCAACACCAGTTTGACCGGGAAAAAAGGCGAGAGGATGGATTGAACCAGGTTTTTGGACCAGTTTTGACCGGCCAAGGGTCTGATCGGCCGGTTTGACCGGTTTCCAATTTGACCCGGCCGGTTTTTAATACTGTGATCTCACCTTGATCATCCAATTGATTGCCTTTTCTAAGGCTTTGCGACGAATTATAATATTTGTCATTGATTAGGTCAGTCAGAATATTAAAATCACAGGTTAGGCCTGCAAAGTCAAGGAGACAACTAGGATCTTTCTCATAGGCGCACATCATTACCTAGAGTTTCTTTTGTGAAGACCCATGAAACCTGAGCATGAATTCCTTATCCATGTTCTGCAATAAATATTCATAAAACTCGGCATATTTGATCACATTCTTTTGTAGTTCTTGAAGATCTTGATGACTGGGTTGTGCAAATGGAGAGCCAAGGATAATTTCTCTTTGACCATAATCCATTTTTCATGATTTTTCATATTAGGATTAGAATGCAGTCGACAGGGTAAATTAAAATGCCTTGATAGATGCTTGCTTCACCCTACAGGCATTAACTTTGAAGTTCAATGAAGAACTAGGGCTTTGTTCTTCCAATGGAGTCGCCAAAATGATTGTCAATGATGTCGTAAGGGAAGCAAGACATGTCTCGTGTCCCCGACAACGGCGCTAAAATGTTACCGCTCAAACTAGCAGGGGTCCTAGGAGGGGACCCTATATGGGAACTACTAAGTCAAGGGAAACAATGGAGCGATAGCCCACTGCCCCCTCAGCTAAGGCTCCTTGCTCTTTATAGACTTTCACCAATGGGAGGAGACCTGGTAAGATGGAATCACTAGAATATATGGTCAATGATAAATAGGTGATTCCTAAGGCCTATTCACAAGAGACGCTCAAATCTATATCTTTCTTGCTTGAAAAGCAAGGTGATGGGCTCTCTAGGAAGGGCTACGAGGGCTTTTAAGGTTAGGGTCTGAGAATATGTCTTATCAAGGAAGCCACTAGACTCAAAATTCCTTATGAAAGCTTGGCTTCTAAGTGATCTTTGTGGAATTGGAGTCAACAAGTTGCGGGACCACAGAGGGCCAAGTGGACCCAAAATTAGGTCAAGGATATGGAGTTGATCAACCAAGGATGTACTTGACCTAATTACGGAAGGGAAGAGTATCAAAGAAAGAGTATTCCTTTGATGATTTGATGTTATGATCCTAATGAGGTCACTAGCCAGTGCAAAACCAAGGGCAAGAATCGATCTTCGAGTTATGGCTCTGTATATCTCAAGATCCCACAGTCAGAATTTTGTGAAATTTGGAGGGCTTCTAGAGGACACACAAGCACAGTTGTGGAGGTGAGAGAAATAAGCTTTGAAAGCGATCACTTATGGAGGATTAGTGCATTGTCCTTTGCGAGAGACGGAGTCAAGGAGAATTTATCGTTTGGAAAGGATTCACCCTATCAAGGAGGCCTTCAAGCAACTTCGCATGGCATTAGGGCATCAGAACAGCTGGTTCAAGAACTTTATACTTCAATGTGCAATAATTGATGACTTATCGAGATGTATTTAACACAAATTATCACTAGAAACATTCACCCATTCATACATGGCCCATGACATGATGCAACGCTATAAAGGATCACAATTTCCACTAATTCGTAGAAAAAAACAGTGAATTTCATACTTGTATAGCGAAAATCCCAGCAACATTCATGTGACAAAGTAAATAACAACAATAAGCATGAAAAGAGCGCTTACATGTACAAAAGAGTATATCCAATCATCACATAATGAAGCTCCAAGACAAGAGAAAGATATCCAAAATCCAAACTCATCCTCCAAAAGGGATAGTGAAAATCTCACAAGAGCTAATAACCCAATCCAAGTGATGATGAATGAGAGAGAATGCCTTTCTTCTATTTATACAATCCTCTAAGGGATTCGAATGGCTTAATTTGGACTAATAATGCCCATAGAATAAAATAATGTGCATAATAACAAAACTTTTGGTAACAAGCCCACCAAATAGCTCAATAACATAAGAATAAGTCTCTCAAGAGGGTCGAATGATCAATAAAGTGAGTCGTCGGGCCTTTGAGGAGGCCTAATGAAGTCCAAGGGGTGCTATGAGGTAAAAATGGACTCCAATAATAGTGGACAAGGGGTTGGCCATTTGTTTTCCAAGCAAGAACTTCTGGTGCTCCCGACTATAAAAATTTCTAAATGCAAAAACCCTACTACAGTATATTGATTTACTTCCACTTGGTTTATTTGATTAACAAGTTATTTAACTGAAGTATTAAAAAAAACATCAAAGTAAACACAACTACAGCCTACATATACATACAGATCAATTACTGAAACATAGCGCACATATGACAAAGGACACACATAATTTTTCGGACAAATGTCCTTGGAAAAAACCAATGCCGGAAAACTGGTGCATCAGCTCTTTGAGGGTTTTATTATCGCTCTTTCTAGCCCACTGGAACACCAGTGTTTTCTCTCTAGCCTCTGTGTCACCCTCTCTTGCCCAGCGTAGCCTCTACGCAGCACACGCTGCCCTTGCATCAGCGTTCTGGGCTCTGTGTTGCCCTGCGTAAGCCTAGCTGGGTTGCGTCCCTCTTGTTGGTCTCTGCATTGCCTGGTACAAATCTGCCTCTCTAATTATGTATTCTCGACCTCGGATCAAATCCCTCGTCGATCTGCCCCTCACCAGCACTGCAAGCTCACTCGAAAATTCTTAGCAAATCGCGCCCCAGAATTTTGACTTAGCTCAAGTGCTACTACAATGTGTGTGTTCTCCAACTGACCCCAAGCCTTCCTTTAAAACTTTTCTCGTTGAGAAATGAACGGTTGTGATCTAATCTCTAATCAACGGCTCAGTTTAGAAAAGACTTGATCCATGTTACTTAGAACATTCTCACCCACATGTTTAAATTAATTCCCTTCAATTATTTAATTTCCCTAAGTTAGACTTAGGGTCTCCATGAAAATAATTAATTTATTGAATAACTTTTACACCGAGTGGAATTTCTAAAAACGATTTCTGGGTCTTGGAGATCTCATGTGTTCTAGCCCCTCCACAAAGTTTCGGAGCTAAAGCACATTCGATGCTACCCAAAATATCAACACTCCCTCTTAGCAAGGAATGTGCTCTAGCAACACTTCACTCCAGAAGCGTTACTATGATGGCATCGGTCCCCTGCAATGTTGATGCTTGGCCTGTTTCCTTCCATCCACTGCGTTGTTGGTTTTTGTACTGCTTCCCATGACTTTTCCACATCTATATTGCAGCTCCCTCTCAAATTGCTGAATCATGCTGCCTATAGCATTTCCATTACTAACTACTGCACTGCAACTCAGTCGCTGAGAAGTAAGCAACTGACAGATTAAGTCAGTCTGCATGCATCTCATCACTGAAGCACCCTTTGTTGTTGCTCTCTGTTGTCTCTCTAGAGCCTCTGCGTTGCTACTGCTCTATGTTGTCTCCCTAGAGCTTCTGCGTTGTTGCTGCTTTGCAATGCCCCTCAGCGGTCCTGAAGTCCCATTCGCCTCTATGTTGTTGCTTCCACGATGTTGCTGCCTCTGCACTGCGCTGCTCCAATCTTCATCGTTCTAGCACTACCCTGTGCCTCTCCATGATCTTCTACATCCACTGACTCCAGAAATCCTGCTATTGTCTTTAACAACTATCGTAGCTCGTATGTGATCCAAGAGTTTGGGCACCTCAAGGATCCTGCCATCACCACCTATATCTCACTCTATAGACGCCCCACCTCTTCTCTCGAGGTACATGAGCACTCATGGCCACATCATCATCACTGCCATCATCACCTTTCGTTGTTGTTGCCTTGGAATCTGAATCTTCCTTGCCCTTCTTCTTAGGACAAATATTGGCAAAGTGTCCCAATTCGCCACATCTAAAGCACCGGACCTTGGATAGGTCCTACTTCTTCCCTTATTGCCTCTGTCCCTTAGATGCTAGGGTTGCATCTTCCTCCTCCTCTTTCTTAATTCTGACTCCTCCGTCGCTGAATTCCCTCTTGGTTATCCTCTAGATTTCCTCCTGACGAAGGATTTCCCACATGTCCCCCTAGTTTGGGAGTTCTGCTCTACCCAAGATACTTTGGGCAAAGGTCTCCCACTCATCGGTCACTGCATTCAGGGCAGTCCTCACCATGAGTCCATCATTGGGAGTTGCCCCCATGGCAATTAGCTGGTCTCGGATAGTCTGTAATCTAAAGAGGAAGGGATCGATCTCCTCTCCCTTGTGCATCTGGAACATCTGCATCTGATTCTCCAGAAGCATCTTCCTCTAGACGGAGCTACCTTGATACAACATAGTTAATGTTGTCCACACCTCATTTGTCATCTTCTTCTCGGCAATATATGGAACCACGTGATCTTTCACTCCATCCATGATCAAGCATTTAGCCTGCGCTTGATTTTCATTGAACTTTTTCAGAGCATCAACATCAGTTGGCACAACCAGGACATTCTCAGCATGGTCTCTGATGCCATACTCTTAAGGATTGTCAGGATTCTAGCTTTCCAGATAGCAAAGTTAGACACACCCTCTAACCCATCCTGATCTCGCAATCCATACGGGGCCATCTCTGCTCAAATTGTCGAAGCAAATGCTCTTCTCCCTTCTACTGCTGCTACACTCAGCAAACCACCGGATCTGGGTTTCTTGGCGATAAAAACCCTCTAGAGTATATCCTCCCTCTGACAAGTGATTTCCCTCTTAGAAATCCTCTGCGAATTCTATCAAATCAGCCCTCTATGATCACTCCTCTTGATCGAATCTCAAATTTCTTGGCAAGAAAATCTGCTTAAGGATTGTTTCCCCTTACTTTGTCAACTTTGCTAGGCACTGTTTTGCACCGACAAAACCGATGCCCTACTAGCATCTTTGAAGATCAAGAACTGCACTTCCAACCACGACAACCAACACAGCGTCACACCCTCTTGGACTGCGCCACCCTCTAGGGTCTGCAATAGCCACTACATCAGTCTAGTGTGAGCTTGACAGGCTCTACATCACTCCTCCGGGCCTGTGTCAGCCTCTACATCAGCTCTGCGAGAGCAAACTGGCTCTGTGTCACCTTTGCAGGGCTTGTGTTGTCCCTCTAGTGTTGCACTGCCTCTTGTTGATTATGCGCAGCTTCAACTGCCAACCTGCAGCAAAATTCTTCAGCCCCTTACTAATGGTTTCAACTTGATCTACAATTACTCTGATACCATGTGAAAAATTTTGAACACTGATACCCTACTGCAGTATATTGATTTACTTCTCCTACTTGTTTTATTTGATTAACAAGTTATTTAACTTAAGTATTCAGAAAAACATCAAAGTAAACACAACTGCAGCCTACACATACATACAAATCATTTATTGAAACATAGCACACATATGACAAAGCACACATGATTTTTCAAACAAATGTCCCCAGAAAAACCCAATGCGGCTAAACCAGTGCAGCAGTTCTTCGAGGGTTCTATTATTAAGCAGAATCTCAATACATCAAAGGCACCAATAGTGGTTTGCCCGATACAGAATTTCACGACACGTGTAGCTTATCACTCAGAGACTGAAATATGGTTGATTCAAACCCTCAAGGGATTACTGAATGCGAGCCCTTTCTGGCCCACTGGAACCCCAGCGTTGTCCCTCCAGCCTCTGTGTCACCCTCTCCTGCCCAACATAGCCTCTGCGCAGCACAAGCTACCCCTGCGTCACCCTTATGGGCTCTGAGTTGCCTCTGCATGAGCCTGGTTGGGCTACTGGTCTATGCGCTGCCCAATACGGATTTTCCTCTCTAATTATGTATTCTCGGCCTCGGATTCGTGTAATCCCTCGCCGATCTACCCCTCACCAGCACTGTAACCTCATTCGAAAATTCTCAGCAAACCGCGCCCTAGAATTTTGTGAAATTTTCAAGAGGAAAATATTTCTGCAATACTTGGTTTATTTCTCCTACTTATGAGATAAGTTATTTACAGATGCTTTAGTAAATTCTAAAATAAACACATTGCAGATCTTCACTATCATTAAGAGCATAAGAACAGAAAGATAATTTACACAAGTAGCACCATAGAAACAACCACATGAACACAATTATTTTTGGACAATTGTCCCTAGAAAAACCCAATGTGGGAAAACTAGTGCAGCAGATGAGGGTTTTATATTTATCTTCAGAAATGGAAAGTACATTTACAATAGTCTGATGAGCAAAGAAAAATTTGCAAACACCTCGCTGAATTTTCTGGACCTTCCAGACAAATTTCAGACCCTCGGGGTGACCTCCTTCACCCTCTGCATCATCCAATGTGAGAGCTCTGCGCAGTCTCTCCCTGGACTGTGTGATTCTGCGTGGAGGGGGTCTTGCTGCTAATCAACTCACCCTTCCCTTCATCCTCCTAACTTCTGCTTCCTGATAACTGACTCCTCCTCCTCCTTCTGCTTCTGCAACCCTGCCTCTACAATCTCACCCACTGAAATCAAATTCTCTTGCTTCAGAATTGATTTCTTTCGAGTACTGAGAGTGTCCCCGGCTTGATTTCCAAATGGTCCTCAAGTCTCTTCTTATAGTCTTCTCGCTGATGAATCAACGGCCAAGATTATATCGTTAATCAGTGGCTCAAATTAAAAGATGACTTGATCTTCGTTTTCTAGAAGATTCACACTTTGCTTGATTAATACCTTTTAATTATTTAATTTCCCTAAGTTTAAACTTAGGGTCTGCATTAAAATAATTAATTATTTTTATAAAGTCATATCCAAGTGGAATTTCCACAAACGATTTCTGGGTTCTCTGGATAATTGATGTCCAAGCCTCTCTACCAAAAATGAGACTTAGAACACTTTTCGATGCTATAGAAATCAGCACTCCCTCTTAGCGAGGAAAGTGTTTAACCAAGATACCGCTGTACTGCTTTGACTCTACATCATCTACTGTGTTGATGATGTCTTGGCTGTTGCCCCTTATCTCTGCGCTGCTGGTTCCTGTACCATTGCCCTGCCACTGCAACATCCATACTGCAGCTCCCTCTTCTTCTGAATACCACCCTTTCCTCTAATTGAAGGGGTTCTCGATCATCCCCATCTTCTCTCTGAAGTAAGTGAACTTGATCTTACTTAGCGCCTTTGTGAGGATATCTTCCACCTGTTCTCCTGTAGGAGTGTATCGCAACTGTACTACTCCCCTCTGGACATAGTCCCTGATAAAGTAACACTGAATGTCAATGTGTTTCGACCGGTCATGAAACACAGGATTTTCAGAGAGGTTAATTCAACCCTGATTATCGCACATAATCCCGGTTGGTTCTATCCGCTTCTCAAGTAGGTTCAAGAGCAATTTGCGGAGCCATATGGCCTCGCACGAAGTTGTGTTTGCTGCCATGTACTCTACCTCGGCTGAGCTCAGTGCTATGGACTTATGTTTCCTGCTACACCAGCAAGTCATTCCTGAACCAATACTAAAATAGTACCCACTGGTACTTTTCCGATCTACTGTGCTTCCAACCCAGTCTACATCTGTGAACCCACTCAACTGGATCTCATTACCCTTGGTTTACTTCAGCCCATACTCGATTGTCCCTCTCAAGTATCTGAGAACATGTTTGGCTGCTGCCCAGTGAGCCCTCCTTGGTTCCACCATGAGCTAACTAAGGGTATTCACTACATAACAGATGTCTGGTCTCGTATTGACCAGATACACCAATGATCCGACGAGCTGTCTATACAATGTGGGATCAGCCTCATCATCCTCCGACGTGTCTATCTTC
Organism: Pinus albicaulis; assembly: GCA_034641835.2. Lineage (NCBI taxonomy): Eukaryota > Viridiplantae > Streptophyta > Pinopsida > Pinales > Pinaceae > Pinus > Pinus albicaulis. The sequence goes on from CM076579.1 coordinate 707,132,244, forward strand.
TTCCAGTTAGTAATCATTGGCGTGGCCATGGGTCTACAGTCTTCCATCTGAAATCTCTTCAGAATTTTTGTCGTGTATCTTCCTTGTCCTAGGAAGATTTCCCCTTTCTGCTACCAGACTTCTAATCCAAGAAAATAGTGCATTTGCCCCAAGTCCTTCATGTAGAATTATGTTGCTAGATTCTCCTTGTAGTCCTTGATGAGCTTGGATGATCCAGTCAAAAACAGGCCATCCACATAAAGAACAAGAATAAGCGGCTCATCTCCTACTTTCAAGTAGTATAGGTTGGGATCTGTGTCACTCTTGACGGACCCCATCTTCTGCAAGTACCTATCAATCCGTCCATACCATGCCCTGGGGGCCTTTTTTAAGCCATACAAGGCTTTCTTAAGTCTGCAAACATGAGTCTTCTGCTCATGTGTCTCGAAGCCCTCTGGCTGTTGTATGTACACTTCCTCCTCTATCACCTCGCTCAAGAACATTGTCTTGACATCCATCTGGTGAATCTCCCATCCCATCTACGCAGCCAAAGAGATGACATATCTGATAGAAGTGTATCACGCTACTGGAGCGAAGGTTTCTTCATAGTCAGTGCCTTCCTTCTGTGCATACCCCTTAGCTACAAACCTTGCCTTGAACTTTTCTATGCTGCCATCTGCAGCATATTTGATCTTGTAGATCCATCTGGATCCTACAACTGATCTGTCCTGAAATCTAGAGACTTCTTCCCATACATCATTTGTCAAGATGGAGCTATACTCCTCCACCATGGCATCCATCCATACTTGATGCTGAGCTACTTCCCGAAAGGTAGATCGTTCGCCAACATGAGCTACCAATGCCTAATATCTGTTTGGTCGTTTCCTTATCCTCTTTCCCTCTCTAGGGGCTCCAACAAATTCTTCTGCATCCTTAAGAATTTGTTGAAGTTCTCTGCTTGGTCTTCCGTCAGTTGTGGGCGGTCTCACCTGTTCTTCCTCATGTTCTTCGGAGGAGGAGCTCTCCTCAGAATTATTGTGCCTTGGCGAGGCACTCTCCTCTGTAGGTCGTTGAGGCTGTACCAGTGGATCTTCCTCAATCTGTGTATTTGTGACCATTTCTCAAGATTTTCTGAAGGCTCTCTCCTCCAAGAATTTCACATCCCTTCTTACCACGACTTTCCTTCTCTCTGGAATATAGATGCTATATGCCTTTGCATTCTCGCTATAGCCCATCAGAAAACCCTTTTCTGCAGTTTGATCCAACTTCTTTCTCTTTTCATCGAGAACGTGGCAGTACACCATGCTACCGAATATCCTGATGTGGCTCACTTCTGGCTTGCTGCCTGTGAACACACTCTCCGGAGTTACCTTCCCCAAATCTCTATTGGGAACTCTGTTCTGAATATATATTGTTGTATTGCAGGCCTCTGCCCATAAGAATTTGGGCATATCTTAATCATACAACATTGCCCTTGCAGCTTCTATTATGGTCTGATTCTTCCGTTCTGCAACTCCATTTTGCTCTGGATTGTATGGAGTTGTCCATTCTCTCTTGATTCATTCCTTTGCACAGAAATTTGTGAAGTCTTTATCGATATATTCTCCATCGTTATCTGACCGCAACTTCTTGATCTTCTTTCCCGTAGAGTTCTCCACCAATGCTTTGAAATCATTAAACCAATCAAAGACTTCATCTTTGGTTTTCAAAAAATAGATCCAAGTTTTTTCTGGAATGATTATCAATGAAGGTGGCAATGTACTTTGCCCCTTTAAGAGCAGTTGTGGACATTGGGCCACAAATGTCAGAGTGTATTAACTCTAATACACCTTTGACTCTGCTGCTGCTTCTTGGAAATGTTGCCTTAGAGTACTTCCCTAGTACGCATCCCCTGCAAACTTCATCTTTCTTCGTGCTGAGTTCAAGAGCACCTATGACAGTATTTTTGAGAATTCCCAAGGCTCCATGATGTAGATGCCACATCCTTCTGTGCCATAATTCATTCAGATCTTTGTCGTTTGTACTGCCATTCAGGGCCACCGGAGATTCAAGCTGGAGCTTATACAGCTTCTGACTCCTTACTCCGATTTGTGCCTTTTTTCTCCGGTTAGGGTGTTTAGCATACACCTTATCTCGAATAAAGTATACGTCATAGTCGTTGTTTTTAAGTTTAGACAGTAAGAGTAAATTCATCCCCAACCCTGGTACATGCAGAACATTCGTGGCTCGAATCTTGTTGCCATCCTTGGTCTGAAATGTTACAGTACCTCTCCCAATGGGGGTACATTTTGCCATGTTTCCCATAGTTATTTGGAAATTCATCTGTTATTCTTGGTAGCTCAAAAAACATTCTCGAACCCCCGTCAGATGAGTAGATGCTCCACTGTCAATATACCAAACACTTGGAGCAGATGTGCTTGACACACAAGCAAGATCCTCCTCTAGTCTGGATGGCAGCACTTTCATGTCGTGATCTCTCTGCATCACTGCGTGAGTACCTCTGACTGGGTGAACCCTTCTGGATGATGGAACTTTGGTCCATGGCAGCTCCTCCCTTTCTGTTTTCAAGAGGAAAATATTAATACCATGTGAAATTTTCAAGAGGAAAATATTTCTGCAATACTTGGTTTATTTCTCCTACTTATGAGATAAGTTATTTACAGTGGCTTCAGTAAATTCTGAAATAAACACATTTGCAGATCTTCACTATCATTAAGAGCATAAGAACAAAAAGATAATTTACACAAGTAGCACAATAGAAACAACCACATGAACACAGTTATTTTTGGACAACTGTCCCTGGAAAAACCCAATGTGGGAAAACTGGTGCAGCAGATGAGGGTTTTATATTTATCTTCAGAAATGGAAAGCACATTTACAAGAGTCTGATGAGCAGAGAAAAATTTGCCAACACCTGGCTGAATTTTCTGGACCTTCCAAACAAATTTTAGACCCTCAAGGTGACCTCCTTCACCCTTTGCGTCATCCAGCGTGAGAGCTCTGCGCAGTCTCTCCCTGGACTGCGTGATTCTGCGTGGAGGAGGTCTTGCTGCTAATTAGCTCACCCTTCCCTTCATCCTCCTGACTTCTGCTTCTTGATAACTGACTCCTCCCTCCTCCTTCTGAATCTGCAACCCTGCCCCTACAATCTCACCCACTAAAATCGAATTCTCTTGCTTCAGAACACATTTCCTTCGGGTACTGAGAGTGTCCCCGGCTAGATTTCCAAATGGCCCTCAAGTCTCTTCTTATAGTCGTCTCGCTGATAAATCAACGGCCAAGATTATATCGTTAATCAATGGCTCAGATTAAAAGATGACTTGATCTTCGTTTTCTAGAAGATTCACACTCTGCTTTATTAATACCCTTTAATTATTTAATTTCCCTAAGTTTAAACTTAGGGTCTGCATTAAAATAATTAATAATTTTAATAAAGTCATATCCGAGTGGAATTTCCACAAACGATTTATGGGTTCTCTGGATAACTGATGTCCATGCCTCTCTACCAAAAATGAGACTTAGAACACTTTACGATGCTATAGAAATCAACAAATTTCGACTTAGCTCAAGTCTTACTGCAATGTGTGTGTTCTTCAACTGATCCCAAATCCTTCCTTTAATACTTTTCTCGTTGAGAAAGCAACGGTTGTGATCTAATCTCTAATCAATGGCTCCAATTAGAAAAGACTTGATCCATGTTACTTAGAACATTCTCACCCACATGTTTAAATTAATTCCCTTTAATTATTTAATTTCCCTAAGTTAGACTTAGGGTCTCCATTAAAATAATTAATTTATTGAATAACTTTTACACCGGGTGGAATTTCTCCAAACGATTTCTGGGTCTTGGAGATCTCATGTGTTTTAGCCCCTCCAAAAAGTTTTGGAGCTAAAGCACATCTGATGCTACCCAAACTCTCAACACCGGCTGGGTTTGGGGGCACAAGGACATCCTCATGGGTCTCCAAGTGAATCGAAAATGCCTGTAGACCATCTGTAAGGGCTAGCATGATGACATAAGCCCTCCCTCTGTAGCGGGAGATATCCTCTGAACCCTGGAACATCTGCCAAGTGTATGGTGCAAGTGTGGTGCTGACTGGGCAAGGTGGACCAAGCGCATCATGCTCGTACAGAAGGGTGGAACACGAGCAATCAATGAGTGGTGTTGGCGATCCATGAAGTACTCTCTGCTATGGTGGAGGGCCATGGCTCTCAACGCTCACCCTGCAAGTGCCAATGTCACCCTCTGGAGAGTTAGGACCCTGTATGGGAGACCAAGCCCCAAATGGAAACCCGCCTGCAATCCTGCATAAGATCCAATGTGTCCCCATTCCCTCCAATACAAAAAATCATTAGAATAATCAAGTAAAAGAGCTTACAAGTCATGGAACCAATGAGCGACTTCGCATGTACAAGTGTCTCCAAGCTCTATAAGGGGATTAATCAAGGACCCTATTAGGTGGACTCAACCTTTAAAGGGGGTGACATGTCCATGGTACATCCCTCAAGTGATAGGTGGCACATGATATAGCAATGGAACGGAGTGGAGATCAAGGAAATCATCCAGACCACATGTTATGGTACAAGGGTAGCTATAATAATGGAAGCCCACACCTAGGTATATGAGTGTAGGAGGGAGCAAATCGTGGTACATGAGTTACCCCAACCTTTGTTTTTCCACCCTTCTTCATATGCCCTTTTCCTTTGATTGTTTTTTCTTCATAACTGCTCGAGGCTTCAGGGGATGAGAGCATGATGTGTAATATGTAGCAGTGGATACCCCCTTAAGGTGTGGCATTTCATCGCCCACAGGAGGTTGAGACAATCATGGGTTCCTTAATGATGGAGAGGGCTCATCTAGGGCCCATAAAAACCAGGGTGATGGCCATGGATAACGAGTAGAGCTCATGTTTGGCTTTTGCCCACATGCTAAATTTGTATGTCCCAGCCAACTTTTGCATTATGTGCTACATTTCCTGTTGAGAGTGGCCGAATTATGCTTTTATTTTCTTTTAGCTACATCGACCTCTGGGGCATCGTTCCAGGCTTGACCCAAGGTGTGGACAAGGGAAGGGGGAGGCTAATCATATGTGGACCTAGTGGACCCAATGGACACATGTGGACCCGAATGGGAAAAGAGATGAATGGGGCTAAAATGAGTGGAAGGGGAGTGATGTAGGTGGTATCGGGAAGCGGTACCATGCAACCAAAATCAGGATTTCCCATGTAGTGCCAACCCCAAAGGTAATGGCCAGTAAAGGAGATCCCACAGGACTAGGATACAAGGGTAACCACGAAATCGAGCGGTAAAGACAACAATACAAACCTAACCCACTCTTTTCGTCGAATCCCACCACCAATCCATGCCCAAAAGTTCCCATGACAAGGAAAATTACTCAACTATACCAATGAAAAGACATACCTTGGGGGTCTAGAGGCCCACCTTCAAATATACATTCATGACAAGTGGTCAAGGGACCACATGGTTAGCTTAGGTGGCAAAGACAATGGCACATCGAGCTATCTGGTGGCTACAAGGGGCTGCTGGCTGTCAGCTGAGGACCATCTAGGAGAAAAAATTTGTCCTATACACACTATCCACAGGTGGTGGGTGACAAGCCTAATCACTCATGCTCAAGTAAAATGATGACGTAGATAGAACGGGAGGATATTCCTTCTGATCATTCCAATGAGAGTGAAATGGATTCTCCTATTGTTGAATCCTTTGATCTGCATGAGAACACCCTTGGAGGATATGAGCAGCCATGCTGGGACAATGACAATAGTCTAGCTATGAGTCCATGTTTGATGGATAAGCATGGTGAGCAGCAGATTGTTCCCACGAGTGAAGAAGACACTCAGGAAGATGTGGGGGGCGATCCATTGATGATGATACATCTTAAAGAGCACACAGAGGTGCATAGATACGAGGAGGATGACACACATAGTATGCATGATGAGTCACCTTCGGATAGCTAGTTGAAGGATCAAGTTGGAGTCATGGTTGAGGTAGATGAGCATCTGTCATTGGGGCCAGCCCTTGATGAGATGCAAACCGATGCAAAGATAACCAATTAGGCAACAAAATTGAAAATTTTGGGCAACTAGCTGCAAACTCCATGTTGCATTGCTCATATGATGGAGATGATATTTTTGTTGGATTCCACTTTCGGAGAGGTGCAAGATCTAAAGATCATCTTGTTTGAATGAGAAGAACTTATATTTTGATTCTTGAATTTATTTTCCACACGTGCAAATTGTCAATGTCGGCCAGAATTGTACTAGCCGCAAAAGATGTGTCGCTCACTCCCAGTCATGGATATAAATAGGAGAGACATGATGCTCATTTCATCATTCACTCATGTCACACATCTGTCTCTCATCTGATTAGTTCGTACAACCATAGTGCCTTCTCTCTCCTCCACACTTGTGAAATCAGCAAGCTGCAATTTCGGATTGATTTAGGGCAAATCTGGACAACATTGACCAGCGTTGACTTTGGGTCAAGCTCCACCATTTTACTACGTTTTAGAGGCAGGAAGTCCGATCTTGGAATGCCGCATTTGAGGACACAGCAAACGAGGTCAAATGTTGACCTTTGACCGTAGCATTGGCCGCAACATTGACTGATTTGACCGCAGATTTTGACTTCTACATTGTCTGTTTTTAGGACTGGTTTTTGGGCTGAGTTTGACTTTGAAGGAAGGTTGAGTTTGATACTGTTTGACAGAACCTCATTGAAGGTTGAAGGGTTGGTTTGACCAGCAAAGTCTTTGTTGGCTAGGGCATCTTGTTCACAGCTGTAAAATACATTTTTCTCTCTCTGCTGAATAAGAAGAATTATACAAATTCTTGTCACTTGTGTTGGCTTGTCTTCTGTCGATTTATTTTATGTTCTATCAACATTTACTTTCAATGATTATGTGATTGCTAATCTGAAATTGAAACGGGCTAATAAGAAGAAAGATTGAAGTACACTGCTCTAAGCATAGAACATACCATGCTTAACTAAAATTAACATGGTATCAGAGCTAAGGTGAAGACAAAGCCCAAGCAAGAGTGAAAAGCAATCACCGTAGAAGTTGAATAATCAATGGCCTCTTCATCATACAAGGGCTTCAAATCTGATGATAAGTTGACTGATAAGTTTGATTATCATGCTTGGAAAATGTCTTTGGATCTGACATTGGAAAATCAAGATGTTATGGATTATGTGCAGGGAAAGATCAATGATCCTCCATCAAATGCATCGGTTGTCACAAGAAAGAGGAGGTCAAGGCGAAGAAGATCACCGGGATTCTATTCATAAGCACTTGCTTGCTTATATCTCCGACTTGGGCACATCTAAAGAGATGTATGATAAGTTGGTTAGCATGTTTAGGGCTAGCAACTAATCAAATTCTATTTTTGAAGAACAAGTTGAAGGATATCAAGAAGGGAAAAGGCCATCCATCCAATCATATTTCATGAGGCTCACCAAAATCAAGAATCATCTCTTAGCTATTAGAGGAGCCATAGCTGCCCGAGAGCTCACTCTCATTGCTCTTGGAGGACTCCCCCGGGAATGGTATGTATTCAATACTACTATTCTTAATAATAATGTGATTCTCGATTTTCATGAATTGTTGACGAGATGCACTCAAGAGGAGACTAGGATGATGGAGAGAGACCATCCCTCTAATGGGAATGGAAATGACCCTACTGTCTTCACCGCTCGTGTAAAGAAGAGGAACAATGTTGGTTCGAGAAATCAAAATCATAGAAGAACGGGTCCCAAAGGAAGAAAAGGAAGATGTTACACTTGTAACAAGTCTGGTCACAATGCAAGAGAGTGCCCTAATAGAAGGGACTCTCCCAGAGATGATGACAACAACAACTTCAGGGGGAATGGAAATCAAAGGAACAACAGGTTCAAAGGAAAGAGGAAGACTTCCTCTGATCGAAGTGGAAATGGTCAACCTTTCAAGAGGTCAAGGAATTCTAGGTATGATGAATCTAATGTTGCATCTCCTTCCGACACCCTAGACAATTAGTTGATTGATTGTGGTACCTCAAGGCACTTCACGGGATTTAAGGAAGCCCTCCCTAATTTGATTGAAAAGGATACTAATTTGTAGATTATCCTTGGAGACAATGCACCTATCCTGTGAAAGGGGCAGGGACTGTGACCCTTCACCTAAATCAAGGTCAAGTCCTCCACTTGCAAGATGTGTCATACATACCTAACTTGAAGAAGAATCTAGTGTCTATCTCGGCAAGGGAAGACGAAGGATTCAAGGTGGCATTCATCGATGGAAAGGTACGCATTTGGAAGAACTTCAAAAAAGAGTTCACTCTTGGTTTTAGAGTTGATACACTCTATCAAGTTGGAGGAAGTCCGATGGGGGCCATGACATGTGACACAACTCTTCAATCTGAGCTATGGCACCGGAGGTTTTCACACCTTCATTACAAAGCCCTTCCCGAAGCAAGGAAGGTGGTGACAGGGATGCCCGATTTCAAAGATGATCATGAAGGTGTATGTCAGGGTTGTGCCGAAGGAAAGCATACAAGGGGACCATTCCCCTCAAGTGTCACGAAGACATCTGATATTTTTCAATTGATACATTCTGATCTATCCGGTATGTTGCCCGTAACATCCTTGGGAGGATGCTTATATTATATCACTTTTATATATGACTTCTCCCGCAATGTTCTGCTTGAAGAAGAAGGACGAAGCATTTTAAGTGGTTCCGTACCTTCAAGGCCTTGGTTGAAAATCAAACAAGAAAGAAGATCAAAATTTTGAGGACCGATAATGGAACCAAGTATGAGTTGAATGAATTCAATGACTATTGCAGGGAAGTTGGCATTAAAAGGGATACCACCACCGTGTATACTCCCGAACAAAATGGTGTTGATGAAAGAAAGAATAGAATCATCTTGGAAGTTGCCCGTGCCATTCTTTATGAAAAAGGTCTTCCGAAGTTCCTATGGGGAGAAGCTGCCAACACCGTTGTGTATGTTCAAAATAGATGCCCACATTCTGCATTGGACTCCAAAACTCCCGAAGAAGTCTTCTCTGGTAAGAATCTTGATGTCTCATTTTAGAGTTTTTGGAAATCCTATTTATTTTCATTTGTCGAAAGAAAAGAGAAGCAAGTTGGATGCTTCTAGGAAGAAGGGAACGTTTGTGGACTATAGTGAAACCTTGAAGGCATATAGAATCTATGTGCCATGTCAAAGAGAAGTGGGGATATGTCATGATGTCACCTTCGATGAAGATGTTGCCCTCGGGAAGGTTAGAAATCTTCCTATCTCGAAGGAAGACAAAGAAGAAGAAGAAGTTGGAAGGCAGGAAGAACCTAAGGATGAACCGATGACCAATGTTGAAGGATCGATGGATCCTATATATCCACCTTCTTCAAATAAAAGAAGACCTTCATGGCTTAGAGACACTCTCAAATATGCTGAGGGACATACTGCTCCAAAACAAACATTTTGTAAAAGTAAGAAGTTGAATATGTACAAAGCGTACTTAGCAGCCATAAGTACTATTGTACAATCTGAGCTTGGAACTTTTGAATAAGTCGTAAAGCATCAAGTTTGGAAAGATGCTATGCACGAGGAATATGAGTCAATCATGAAGAATGATGTCTGGGATGTGGTCCCTAGACCAAAGGATAAATCTGTTGTCACTGCAAAATGGCTCTACAAGATTAAGCATGGAGCTAATGGAAGTGTTGAAAAGTACAAGGCAATATTTGTTGCCTGAGGCTTCTATCAAAAGGAAGGCACAGAACATAATGATATATTTGCACCTGTTGCCCGCTATACCACCATCCGATCAATCATTGCCCTTGTTGCAACGCAAGGATGAAGTCTCCATCAGATGGATGTGAAGATTGCCTTCTTACATGGTTCAATCAAGGAAGAGGTCTATGTGGAACAACCTCGAGGGTTCGAAGTCCAAGATAGAGACACCTATGTATTCAGGTTGAAGAAAGCCCTCTACGGGTTGAAGCAAGCCCCCGGGGCTTGGTATGAGAGGATCAATAGCTACTTGATGAAGTTGGGCTTTACTCGAAGTGATGTTGACCCAAACCTTTATTTTAAGGTTGATAATGACAAGCCTCTCATTCTGCTTCTCTATGTGGGCGATCTCTTCCTTACAGGTGTTGACCCTCTCATCCATCAATGTAAGAGGGAGCTAGCTTTCGAGTTCGAGATGGACTTAGGACTAATGCACTATTTCCTAGGTTTGGAGGTCTGGCAAAAGCCAAGTGAAATTTTCTTTTCTCAAGGAAAATATGTTGTGAAGCTGCTGGAGAGATTTGGGATGGTGGACTGCAAGTCCATGACTACTCCGATAGAACTCAACTTTAAGAAGTTGTATGGAAGTGTTGTGGGCCTGAGTTGGGAAATCCCACCGAGTATCGTCAACTCGTGGGAGCCTTGATGTTCTTAGTGACCTCAAGTCCGGACATATGTTTTGCAGTGAACACATTGATTCAATACATGGTCGAGCCTCATCACATTCACTGGATTGGTGCAAAGAATCTCTTGACATATCTTCGGGGCACAATCAACCATGGGTTGAGATACATTGTCGGAAGTATGAGGTTCCATGGATATACCAATGCCGATTGGGCAAGCAGTGTGGTGGATCGTAAGAGCACATCTGGATATTACTTCACTCTAGGTTCTCCTTCGATCTCTTGGATGAGCAGGTAGCAGAAATCGGTTTCTTTGAGCACCGTCGAGACTGAATACATTGCAACAAGTATGGCCTGTTTTGAAGCTATTTGGTTGAAAAAGCTCTTCAGTGAGTTGTTTGGACATTTGTTGGATACCACCATTATCCTTTGCAATAACCAAAGTGGGATTCGTCTTTCTGAGAATCTTGTGTTCCACGACTAATCCAAGCATATTGATATTAGGTACCACTTTGTCTGTGACATGGTACAACAAGGCACCATAAGGAAAAATCACATTGGGACTGATGAGCAAGTCACAAATATTCTCACGAAGCCCCTAGGGAAGGTACAAATTCTTCACCTTCTGTGAGAATCTTGGTATCATGGATAGACCCTATTCTGAGGGTCCCGCTTGAGTTGGAATGTGAGCTCTAGGAGCTCCAGGGGGTTTGGGGATAGCTACTTAGAGCTATAAGTAACCACAGGGCGAGGTTCACCTTACGTTGTTTGTGTGCTTCTTCCCACCGCTATGATATTGAGTTGGTTCACCCTCTCTTTGATCTATGCCCCACATGCATCCTACCTATGGAGTCTGGGACTCATGGGAAGTACCTCTCATTTGGCCAATGAGTTGGGAAATGAGGACAAAGACCGATAGCATTACTGATGGACGCATCGGGGATTGTCGTACTCTTTATATCTAGGATGGGATGTGTCCAACAACTTGATCTGGGATCAAGTCTGGATGAGGTTCTTACCTCTAAACTTACTTCGGGTCGATATGGGACTCACTCTTGAGTCTGGTTGAGGTTTTTACCTCTAGACTGACTTCAGTCAGTGGAAAGTGATGGCTTTGTGACTCACTCTCATTCGTCTTATTTCTTCTATAGCAAAGAAGAACCAGCAAACCAGTTACAGCAGGATGACACAAGATTTCATGATGATATATGATAGTACATGATGGTACTGGATGACAAGATTGCACAGGTGGATAGATGGAGTTCTCCCTAGTTGAGAGAGAGTGTTAATTTTGGGCAACTAGGTTGAAACTCCATGTTGCATTGCTCATATGATGGAGATGATATTTTTTTCGGATTCCTCTTTTGGAGAGGTGCAAGATTGATCTAAAGATCATCTTGTTTGGAAATCAACAAGCTGCAATTTCGGACTGGTTTAGGGAAAATCTGGAAAGCGTTGAAAAACATTGACTTTGGTTTAACCTCCACCATTTGACTGCGTTTTAGAGGCAAGAAGTCCAATCTTGGAAGGCCGCATTTGAGGGCACAGAAATTGAGGTCAAACATTGACCTTTGACCGCAGTGTTGACTAGTTTGACCGCAGATTTTGACTTCTAAATTGTTTGTTTTGAGCACTGGTTTTTGGGCTGAGTTTGACTTTGAACGAAGGCCGAGTTTGACCGTGTTTAACTGAACCTCATTGAAGGTTGAAGGGCTGGTTTGACCAGCAAAGTCTTTGCTAGCTAGGGCATCTCGCTGACTATCCTAAAATACATTTTTCTCTCTCTGCTAAATAAGAATAATTATACAAATTCTTGTCTCTTATGTTGGTTTATCTTCTGTTGATTTATTTTATGTTCTATCAGCATTTACTTTCAATGATTATGTGATTGCTAATCTAAAATTGTATCGGGCTAATAAGAAGAAAGATTGAAGTAAACTGCTCTAAGCATAGAACATACCATGGTTAACTAAAATTAACATAAACTTTTAGGTAAGAACTGCTAGGAGAAGATTAAGCATTTTAGGAATGATCTTATAGCATTGAAGCAAAGGATCCAGACAATCCGAGGCACCATCTTGCAGCAGAGCAATACAATTGAGAAACTTAGAGTGGTGTGTGATGATTCAGCGGCCAAGTTATCTAGCGTTGAGGGATGTCTAAAGATCTTAGCAAGGCAGCGAGAGAAGTAAACTTGAGAGCTTCAGAGCAGCCCGCTTCAGGAGTACATCGATAATGCTTGCAACACTATCATCCCACCTCTGGACATTGGAAAGAGAGGGGCAAAGTTTTCTAGGTGGATCTTGTTAGTTGATTGGGCAGAGCGGCATGAGATCGGCATGAAGTAGCATCAGCGTAGTAGACTTGTTCCATGTGCAGGTGTTCATGCATTTGATCCTTCCCATGGAATGGATTGGCGAGAGATTATGAGTTAGTATCCTATCGATGGGGCAATATTCTTAGTGAGGCGCACATCGCATAGTACATCAGGGGCCCTTCGACATGAGAGATACTAGATGGTAGTGGGATGTAGGCTGACAATTCATCAACATTGTAGTCATATTAGCCCAGCATTAGCATGGTGGGACTGACCTTGGTTTATTTCAGCAGTTGGATTGGAGAGAAGTGATGAGGTGGTATTCTATTGTTGGAGCAACATTTGTAGCCAGGGACAAAGTACAGTTGGAGCGATGGATATGAGCATTGATGGATGGCTAAGGTGGCATTGGGATCTAAGTGGATCTATTGATGGTAGGTTTAGTTAGAGGTTGGTTTGGGACCTAGGTATCAAGGGGTCCACTAATGATTGGATGGCACACAGACATGATGTGGTATAATGGTTTGTGTGGGATCTTGGCATCGGTGTACAGATGTCTGATAGCTTTTCAGTCGACAGATACAGATTGCTTGAGGGCAAGCAATCTTAGGGCAGGAAGATTTGCAATGTCCGCATTTTCAGTTTCCCTTATGATGCACTCACGATGGGCTTCCAAGGTTGTTGGTAGCCAGTTCTTACGATGGGCTTCCAAGGGTGTTGGCAGCCAGTTTACAAGAGCAAGATTACGTCATCAGAGGGCCCGAAGGGTTTTGGAGGAGTTTAATGGGGTTCGATGGAGTTTACTTGTTGTATTTCACCTTTGGGGGTAGTTTTGCACAATTCGTTCTTGGTTATGTTGCATTCTGATGAATCCCGTAAAACAGAGTTGTTATCAACATAATTTAATTAAATGGGATTACTTGGGGAAACACCTTAGTGGAATAGCTCATTGGAACTGAAATGAAGAGATCTACAAGATGGAATGGTAAGATGTGGTTTCCAGTGGCCAGAGAGTATGGTGGCCAATTAATCATTTTCTAGGGTCAAAACTTAAAAGTGATTTTAATTAGTCACTTTATTAAACAACAAGAGGGAAAAGTGCTTAATAGGAGAAAAAGGCCAAAAAGGGGAAAAGCGACTAAAATAAAATAAAAAGTCACTTAAAGTGAAATAAGAGGGAGAAGCTTCTAGGGTGACAATAAAATAATAAAATAAAATACTTCTAGAAGGTCAAAGAACCATCCATCAAGTCTTTGAAAGAGAGGAAGCAGAACGTTTGGGATATCTTGGTTTGGTGATATTTTCTATTGGAGAGGCTTGGCAATGTGGTTCTCAGGTTTCAACAAGCCCTACGACAAAAACCCTTGGGTTTCTTTTTGTGAGTTGGATGAAAACCCAACTCATTGTTGAGGAGATTTCATCCAGAAATCTCACAGAGCTTCATCGGCATCAATGGGAGATCAGAGTTGGAACAAATTTGAAGATCAGAGTGAGGGTCATCTACATCCTCAAGTTGATCTATATTGCAGTCCCAATTTGGGAGGTTTGATCTAGTGTTGCAACATATTATTTTGAGACCATATCTAGTTTCTAGTAGTTTAGAGGGTTCTATCTTAGACATTCTCCAATTGTTGCAATAAGAATTTTTATAATAATATAATAAAGTTGAGATTTGCTACATTTGTTTGTGTTGTAATTGTCGTTTATTTTATCTTTGTCATATTTTGGGTTTTATATATATACTTTTGTTGGTAATATTTGTGGTGTTTTGATACAATTAACAACATAAAATTTTTAGGAAGAAAAATTCCCTGATAATTTAACAAAATATCCAAAAGGGATATTACATCCTCAAACCATCCTGAACTTGGTAATGTTAAGGCCAGGAGTGACGCATCCTCTTCAAATTGTCTGGATAAACCAGCAGCCACAACATCCTCTTTACCTTTCTTATATATGATCTCATAATCATATCCAAACATCTTTGTTACCCACTTGTGTTGGTCTAGTTAAGACAATTTTTTTTTTGATGAAGTACTTTAGACTATCATGGTTAATCTTGATTTGAAAACACCTCCCTTTGAGATATGGTTGGCAAGTCTCCACGGTATAAAGGATAGCCATCATTTCCATATCAAATGTGGGTTTTCCCAAATTGCGGTCACACAATCGCTTACTAGTGAATGCCATGGGCCATCCTTCTTGTATAAAGTAATATTTGTGTTGTTTTGATACAATTAACAACACAAAAAATTTATGAAGAAAAATTCCCTAACAATTTAACGAAATATCCAAAAGGGATATTACATCCTCAAACCATCCTGAACTTGGTAATGATAAGGCCAGGAGTGACGCATCCTCTTCAAATTGTCTGGATAAAGCAGCAGCCACAACATCCTCTTTACCTTTCTTATATATGATCTCATAATCATATCCAAACATGTTTGTTACCCATTTGTGTTGGTCTAGTGAAAACAATTGTTTTTTGAGGAAATACTTTAGACTATCATGGTTAATCTTGATTTGAAAACACCTCCCTATGAGATATGCCTGCCAAGTCTCCACTGTATAAAGGATAGCCATCATTTCCATATCATATGTGGGTTTTCCCAAATTGCAGTCACACAATCGCTTACTACTGAATGCCATGGGCCATCCTTCTTGTATAAATATTGCCCCTAGACCTCTTTTGGATGCATCACATTCGAAGACAAAGGTCTTATTAAGGTCAGGTACTACTAATACTGGAGTAGTGCACAAGGTTTCCTTTAAAGCAATGAATGTTTGTGTAGCTTCCTCACTACAAAAAAAGGCTATGTTGCATGGGTTCCCGAACCCAGGTGTGGGGTTCTCGAACCCAAGAACCGGGTTCTTTGTTAAAAAAACTGGGTGCTTTTGACGTTTAGGGTACTTAGAACCCTGGTAATGGGTACTTGGAACCCCAAAATAGGGTTCTTTAGGGTTCTTTGTTGAACGATTTCTGAAATAAAAATTTAAATATAAAAAAATAGTGGAAATTCAAAAGGTGAATACATAACCCATAAAACCTAAAATTGCTTCACTCTTCGATGACGACATTCCGTTTGAGACAACAACCATTCAGTTTGACTATTGAGACGACGAGCATTCCCTGGCATGTTTGGGGCATTCGCTGGTGTGTGTGTCGGTGACTAGAGGTTCCCATAGAGACACAATCCACAGAGATGCAATCCCTGCTTGAAGATTCACCGTGCGGTATGAATTAATTCTAATTTCTGTGTTCAAACTTCATTGTTTGCATAACAATATTAGTAAATTAAAATTTACTTCTAAATAGTAAATCGACTGATGATGTCAAAAATGGGAAAGCTTCCTTATGATGAGTATTAGAATCTTCAAGCAACCACAATAAACAATCTACTGCCATATACTGCGATTCCAAACTCTTGTTTTTCTACTGTAATTTTCACATTCTCTCATGGCCAACCAACATGACTTGCTTTTCTAATCACTCTTTTAACTGTGTTCTTTTTTTACATTTTTTTCCAAGAATGTAACTTTTGGCCTTCTCTTTCCCTACCAGAGTTTTGGGCAAAATTGGCTTGGGGCCAAATTTACAAGTATGTGTAAACTCCAATTTTTACTTGATATCAAACTAGAAATTTTGAAATTTCAATGTAAATGTTGAATGTTCAAAGATGTGCATGTTTAAATCTTTAAAGTTCAAATCATAGATATTTAGCTATAATAAATTACATATATTATAATATATATATATATATATATATATATATATATATATATATACCCCCGATGAACCCACGCACATTGTTTCAAAAAATGATGCACTTGTCCCCTTTTCCGTCCCCGTCCCCATGCTTCCTGGCAACATAGAAAAAAGGCATTCTTTTTAATGAGTGAAGTTAAGGAAACTGCAATTTGCCATAAGTTTTATACAAATTCACATATATTATTATATATATATATATATACCCCCGATGAACCCACGCACATTGTTCCAAAAAATGACGCACTTGTCCCCTTTCCCGTCCCCGTCCCCACGCTTCCTGGCAACATAGAAAAAAGGCATTCTTTTTAATGAGTGAAGTTAAGGAAACTGCAATTTGCCATAAGTTTTCACAAATTTCCTATGCTGACTTGTAAGTCCTAAGAATCCCCTCAATCTCTCCAATGTTTTCGGTCATAGTCAAGCTTGCATAGCCTCCACTTTTTTGGGATCAACTTGTACTCCTTCCTGACTTACAATGTTACTTAAATATTCAACCTCAGAGCCACCAAACGAACATTTGGAGTGCTTCACAAATTATTGGTTCTTTCAGAAGTTGCAAAAACTTTTCAACATACTCTATGTATTATTCCCATGCTTTACTATAGATAAAGATATCATTGAAAAAGACCAACCGAAACTTGTGTAGGAAGGGTCTGAAAAATTTTGTTCATGAGGCTTTGGAAAGTGGATGGAGCATTACAAAGGCTGAAAGGCATCACCAGAAACTCATAATGACCTTCCTGTGTTTTTAAATCTCTATGTAACTCATTACATGCTTCAGCAGTAGCATTTTTTAGATGATACAAATTCTATTCTGGTTTTAAAAACAAGGATTTAAAGAACCTCTAGGAATTATTACACCCTCATACAGAGGGACATTCATGTTCTTCCATGCTGATATTTTCCACAATGGCTACGTGCCTCATACACATATTCAATAGAGAACCAAAAGCCCCTTCCACTTAATTCTCATCATATCTAAACAAAGGTCTTGGAAGTTGGATTGTTACATGGGAACCCAACCACTTGAACTTTCCCTTATTTCTACTACACAATTTCAATATAGAGCCTAGTTGGGCATTACAAATTAATAATCACTCAGTCAATTAAAACAATATGAGCGCTTGTAATGTGGAGGCACTCATGAAAGGGTATGAAGCAATATGGATGCTCCATCACCAATGAAAATTTTCCTTCAATAATAAAATTTAATTTTTTAAATCTGGTACAAAAACAAAATATTTCTAGCAGGCTATGCCACCTTAGAAAAGTCCATGCCAAACCCTCTCAAATGCATGTCAAGTGTAATCCAAAGGTACAATGTTGAAGTATTTCACAATGGATATAACCCCATGTGATCAGATTTCCTAAAATTGTCTCCATCTGGAAGTTATAGAGCTCCAAAAATGGTGATTTCAATGATTTTGTTTGTTCATGCAAGAATTGGAAAACAGGACACCTGAGCCTCAATATGTATCCAAATAATGGTCTGGAACTTTTTGAGTGTTCTTCATGACTCGCCCAACCTTCCCACACTGTTATATTTTCAAGTTCAACCTTAGAAACCTCTGTTGTTTCAAATACATCGACAGCAGCTTCTTGGACAGACATTGCACATCAGACTGACATGACATAAAAACACGCATGCCAGCAAGTGAATCTACACCACTGATAAAATTGAAAGGTACTAGGTTGTAGTATCACATGTCTTCTATCCTTTCTACACTTTCAGATGGCATCAGACTACCCTCAACTGGAAGTTATGAACCTTCCAAGATGACACTCACATTTTACCTATTTTAGTTAGAGTTGCAAAAATACACTCATGGGAAAAATATATATGCTGAGTGAGATTTGTAGCAGCAACATGATGTGGAATGATTCTCCAGACCTTCTCTTGTGCTCAGGGACCATTATCATGCTTTAAAATGTCAAATGTAGATTAAAGATATAAATTTGCCTGAACTTTGGAAATGCACATCATGCTTAGAAATGCAAGCCAAGGCTCTGCTTAATGTGAGATCAATGTTGCACAAAGTGCCGATGAAGCTGTAATATTCCTAATCGGTAAATTACAGTAATAACAGGCTAACAAGACATTAAGCAAACAGCAAAACAAAAACTGGAATCAATACACCATCCGAGCCATAAAATACTGCTGAGCCATTTTATTAATATCGGTAAATTGTGTACAATAGAGGTGTTGGAATGAAGGCACCTGGGCTTGCTCAAAGCAAGTTGAAGATAGCCTCGAAACAAGCCTGAAATCTCCCTCAGAAATGTACACTGCGTCGCTGTAGCTCTGCAAAGTCCTTGGCCAGAATGTTGCTGCTGCTCCCAAAGAAATGCTTCAAGTGCCCACTACAATGTTCAAAAAATTCCAAGCTTTTAATCCTGGTTTCTATTCATAAAAACCCACAATAACCTGCGAAAGAATTGTGGAATGGCTGATCTTGGAAGTTGGCCCTCTTGGGCTTGGCTCTCTGTGCTGCTGGATAATTCTGCGCACTTGGAAATGCTGCTGCAGATTGCTTCCAAATGATGTGCAATAACCCTGTTAGGAATCTATTAGCCTCCCCTCCAATATCCTCCTCAAAATATCGAGCACTCCTCAGCACACAGATGAGCTCCCTCTCACTACAGCCCCAATGACTGCACTGCTGGAACTGTGTTGTGCTGCCTCTGTTTGTGAATATGCTGTGAATGGATCCCATAGCTCCTCCCTGAATCGAAATGCTGAATTCTCCTTCCTAGGGCAGACACTCGAAGTCCCCCGAAGCAAAGGTTGAGATTCCCGCTCGGGAACAATTGGTTGCTAAATAACAATTGTAGACTTGGACTAGCTCAAGCGTGCTCTGTCAAAAGACAAGTTCAATAGATGATGAATGAATGACCAGAAATGAGCTGCCTCTTCCCTTTTGTCTCCAAAGGCCCAACGTTCCCTTTGGGCCCCACTAAATTCTGCGCTGCCCCTCCTTGAGCCACCCTTGTGCTGCCTTTCCATGTCCAATCATTGTGTTGCCTTTCTGGATGGCGCAGTGCCTCATTGGCTCATCATGCCCCCACTAAGGCCGCAATACTTGCCTCTCCACTATAGGAAAAATGCCATAGTTTTCTCTAATATAATTTGTGGGTCCCCAGCCGACATTATTTCTAGCTAACATTGGGAAATACAAAATTATCAAAAATTTAATATTTCTAATTAGTAGAATAGCTAATTAGGAAATTACAGTCCTATCCGCCAATATGTTGCTTGTCCTCAAGCAACTACAAAGATGGGTGTTGGAGGATCTCCTCTTCTTTCCAAGTAGCATCCTCATCTGGAAAATTTCGCCACCTGATCAGAAACTCCTTGATCACTCTCCTCCTCATATGCCTCTCCCTGGTGTCCAAAATGGCCTCTAGCTGAAGTACTAAGTGCCCCTCATCATCCATGGGAGGCAACTCAACTGTTGTTGTCCCTTGTTGCCCCAAGGCCTTTTTCATGAAGGATACATGAAACATGTTATGCACCCAGCTCCCCGGGGAGCTCCAACTTGTATGCTACCTCCCCCACTCTTTGAGTGAACCTGTAAGGCCCATATAAACAAGGCTTAAGCATCTTGGCCCTTTATTGCTTCAATGTGGACTGCTTGTATGGCTGGAGGTAGAGGTATACCAAGTCCCCAACCTCAAATTGTCTCTCCACGCAGCACCTGTCAACATAGATCTTCTATTTGTTATGCACTGCCCTCATGTTGTCCTTGATAGCCCTCAAAATGTCTTGGTTCTCTTGGATCCAATTTTTGGCCCGAGGGGCCTTGCTGTCTCCAAACATGATATCAACAAATGTCAGAGCATCATAACCATACAAAGCACAAAATGGAGACATACCTATAGACATGTGGAAGGTGGTGTTGTAGCAGTATTCTCCCATGTGTAGCCACCTCAACCATGCCTTCTGCTGTCAAATGACGTAGTTACGCAAGTAGCCCTCTAGCCACTTGTTAACTATCTTTTTCTGGCCATCCGTTTGGGGATGGTAGCTCGTACTAGGAGTGAGCTCCGTACCCACCAATCGGAATACCACCTACCAAAATCTGCCCATGAAACGGCTGTCCCGAGCATTGACAATGGCCTTGGGGAGATCATGTAGCCGGAATATCTCTCTGAAGAACAACTCAGCCACTTGTGAAG
The DNA here is from genome assembly GCA_034641835.2 of Pinus albicaulis. NCBI lineage: Eukaryota > Viridiplantae > Streptophyta > Pinopsida > Pinales > Pinaceae > Pinus > Pinus albicaulis. Next base: position 707,152,900 of record CM076579.1, read on the forward strand.
CCGTGTACTTGGCCAAGATCGCAAAGAAATGTGCATACTTTGTCAAGCAATCAACAACCACGTAGATGCAATCCTTACCCTGCACCATGGGCAACCTGGTGATGAAATCCATCGAGATGCTCCCCATTTCCCCTCAGGAATGGGAAGTGGCTAAAGCAACCCTGTTGGATGTGTCATCTCTCCCTTGTTCTGCTGGCACACCTCAAACTCCCAAATGTGCTACAGAACATCATCCTTGAGGCCCTTCCATGAGAAACTCTCTCTGATGTCCCTGTAAGTTTTTGTGAACCCCCGGTGCCCTACCAATGGTGAGTCATGGGTTGCATGCATATTCTTCTCCCGCAGCTGGGAGTTGGCCACAAAATAGATCCGGTCTCAATAGTATATCACTTCGTCCATCACCTAGTAGTGGTCATCAGTTACCTGCCCCTCCAGGACTTCGCATGCAAAGCGATCCTTGGAGTTCTCTACCAACAAATAAGCCCTCCAATCTGGCTCAATGCTCATCAATGAAAGAGAAGCCTACTTCCTGGACAACGCATCAGTTACAACGTTGTGCTTCCCCTTGACATACTCAATGTCGAAATCATAGGCCTGAATGTTACTCACCCACTTTTGTTGCCTATCCTGCAACTGCTTCTGCTCTAGGAAGAATCTAAGGTTGTTGTGGTCTGTCCTCACACAGAATCTGTTCCCCACTAACAATTGCCTAAACTTGGCTAGCGCATGCATGATGGCTAGCATCTCCCTGTCATAAATGGGGTATAGCCTCTCATAAGGCAATAGCATCCGACTCTCGAAAACTATGGGGTGTTCCCCCTCCATCAGCATTGCCCCCGCTCTTTCCCCGGATGCATCGCACTCCAGGAGAAAAGGTTGCATGAAATTAGGAAGAGCGAGCACTAAGCAGTTGCTCATCACCTTCTCGAGGCACTCAAAAGCCTCCTGCGCTGTGGTGGTTCAGTGAAAAGCCCTCTTCTTGGTCAAAGTCATGAGGGGTGCTGCCAACTGTGAAAAACCCCTCATGAACTTCCTGTAGTAGGTACATATGCCCACAAACCCTCGAAGTTTTGTCACATTCTTGGGCTCTGGCTAATCCTGGATGGCCCTGATCTTCTCATGGACCCTCACTACAACAACTCCAATGCTATGCCCCAAATAGAGCATCTCAATCAAACCAAACTCACACTTGTACAGCTTTGCATAAAACTGTTGCTCCTCTAGGATACGCAGTACTGCCTCTACGTGTTGTAAGTGTTCCTCCCAAGTCCGGTTGTATATCAAGATTTCATCAAAAAATACTGACACAAACATCCTCAACTCGCCACGACAGATGTGGTTCATGTAGGACTAGAATGTGGTTGGAGCATTGGTTAGCCCAAAGGGCATCACCAAAAAATCAAAGTGTCCATAGTGACACCTGAACGCAAACTTAGGGACATCCTTGTCCCTCACCCGAATCTAAAGGTACTCAGACCTCAGATCGATCTTGGAGAAGAACTTAGCTCCCCTCAGCTCATCCATCAACTCATTGATCCTAGTGGGTTAGCGGTTTTTCATGGTTTTCTTATTCAAGGCCCTGTAGTCAATGCACATCCTCAGTGACCCATCCTTCTTCTTCACCAAAAAAAACTGAAGAAGCGAAAGGACCAGAGTTGGGACTGATGTGTCCCAATGCTAAGAGCTCATGAATGTCCGAAATGTCAACCACGAAGAAGTGGTCGGTCATGGAGTAGTTCCCCATGGTCACAGTCAGTGTTGGGACATAGGTGGTGCACTGCATGGTCTTGTCTCCCAGCGCCAGCACTGAGAACCCCTCGAACTCCTCTGTCGTAATGTCCCTCCTACGCACCATTTGTGCGTCAATGAAGTTGTGTGTGGCCCCACTGTCCTCAAGCACGGAGACACGCCGCCCCTGTACAGTACCTCGGATCCTCACAATCAAATACTTGGGTACCCCACATAATGATGTGACGACCCCTCCTGAAGGTGCAAATGTGGACCCTCTTGCTGTCGGTGGGGGTGAGGTTGGAGGTCCTCCCTCCCTGGGTGCTACGTTGTCGTCTCCTCCCATCTCAAAGAATGCCTCCTCATTCCCATCACCATCTAAGAAGACCTCTATGTAGTGTGCCTTCCCTCTTGCACACCTGTGGCCTGGTGCCCATGGCTCTTGGCAAGTGAAACAAAGTTTCTTCCTCCGTAGATCCCTCCTGGTGTCATCAAGTTTCCCCTGGCCCCGGTTGCCTCTTGGGGGTGGCGCTTTGATGTCTCTCCCTTTCTGCTAGAAAACTGGTCTAGTCGACAGTGGTGCTCTAGCCCTAGGTGGGGAATCCTGCAAGTCTCTCGCTCTCCCCACTGCATCCTGTAGTGCAATGGGTTGAGTTGACCTTGCTAAGCCTCGCAATGGCTTTGCCAGCCCTTCCACAAACATAAAAATCCTCCTAGATTCTGACAAGTCCGGGACCATCACCGACACTCTCATGAACTCTGAAATGTATACCTCTTGACTCCCCGGCTGCTTGAGCTTAGTCAGCTCCCCAAAGTATTCTTCTGGGTCCTTCCTGTCAAATCTCTCCAACACCCTCTATGTGAACTCATCATACGTTGTCACTCCTGCGTGACCCAGCATAGTCAGCCCATGAAACCACCAATCGTGGGCTTCTCCCTCCATGTGCAGTGTGGCAACCTTGATTGCCTTTGTTGAACTCTTAGAAGAGCCATCAAAAGTTGGGAGAAACAGCTACCGACTGTACGTTGTAAGTCACTCCTCTACATGTATCCCCCTCCGGTCTGGCCAATGGATTTGTTGCTGGTCTTCAACTGGAAAAAATCTTTGAATTTGATGGCCTTTCCAAAATCTGGCCCATAAGACTATTACTCTGAAATATTCTCCGTAGTGAGCCTCTTCCAACTCCTGCTGCCCTCCTGTTCCTGAAGTTAGGAACGTAGGAATAGTGGACAGTGATCAAGTATATGATACAATCGGCAATGTAGTGTGGGGTGTTTCCTGGTGCTACGAAGTGCCAGACCCTTCTCCAACTTGGAAATCCTCTTGGACTCCCTTCCCCTTGCTGCCATTACTAAACTGTTGACCCATCTCCTTAATCCTCTTGGAGAGGTCCTATACTGACTTCAGCAGAAGGTGAGCAAATTCCTTCTCCTCATTCCTTCCATCTTTTGTGTGTTCCATCTTCCTTTCTACAACCTCCAGAACACTATCAACCGGATCTGGAGTGATTTCGAGCTCTCTTTCCCTGCTCTTATATCTTTGTCTCTGGTAAGTCATGTTCTATTTGTTCTTCATGTCATAGACTACGTGCTCCACAGGCTGAGCCAAGTCTATGAGCATTGATACCCACTATAATATTCCTAATAGGTAAATTACATTAATAACAAGACATTAAGCAAACAGCAAAATAAAAACTAGAATCTATTAGAGCCATAAAACACTATTGAGCCATTTTATTAATATCGGTAATTATGTACAATAGAGGTGTTGGAATGAAGGCACCTGGGCTTGCTCCAGGCAAGCTGAAGATAGCCTCAGAACAAGCCTGAAATCTCCCTCATAAATGTACACTGTGTGGTCGTAGCTCTGCACAGTCCTTGGCCAGAATGTTGCTACTGCTCCCAAAGAAACGCTGCTAGGACCTAATACACTGCTCAGAAAATTTTGTCCTTTTAGCCCCGGTCTCTACTCATGAAACCCACAATAACCCGCGAAGGAATTGTGGAATGGTTGATCCTGGAAATTGGCCCTCTTGGGCTTGGCTCTCTGCACTGCTAGATAATTTTGTGAACCTGGAAATGCTACTGTAGATTGCTTCCAAATGATGTGCAATAACCCTATTAGGAAGCTATTAGCCTTCCCACCAATCTCCTCCTCAAAATATCCCACACTCCTCAGTACACGGACGAGCTCCCTCTCACTATTGTGCAATGGTTGTGCTGCTGGAACTATGTTCTGCTGCCTCTGTTGGTGAATACACTGTGAATGGATCCCACAGCACCTCCCTGAATCGAAATGGTGAATTATCTTCCCTAGGGCAGGCACTCGAAGTCCCCCAAATCAGAGGTTGAGATTCCCGCTCGAGAACACTCAGTTGCTAAACAGCAATTGCAGACTTGGCCTAGCTCAAATGTGCTCTATCAAAAGACAAGTTCAATAGATGATGAATGAATGACCAAAAATGAGTTGCCTCTTCCCTTTTGTCTCCAAAGGGCCAACATTCTCTTTGGGCCCCACCAAATTCTGTGCTACCCCTCCTTGAGCCACTCCTGCGCTGCATTTCCCTGTCCAATCACTGCACTGCCTTTCTGGATGGCGCAGTGCTTCCTCATTGGCTCATTGTGTTGCCACCAAGGCCGCAATACTTGCCTCTCCACTATAGGAAAAATGCCATAGTTTGCTCTAATATAATTTATGGGTCCCCAGCCCACAGTATTTCTGGCTAACATTAGGAAATACAAAATTATCAAAACTTTAATATTTCTAATTAGCAGAATAGATAATTAGGAATATTACAGAAGCGGATGTGTTCATGTGTAATATTCCTAGGGAATTTTTACATTAAATAACAAAGCATGCATAGACATAAAAATCACGAAGATATGAAGCTAGCAAATCCCAAGTGGAAGATATGAAGTCCCTCTCTAATGTTTTGTTACTCTCTCCTGGCTCTGCGCTGAACTACCCAGAAAATATGTTGTTGGCTGCAAAGGAACTGCTAGTACAACCTCTTGTGATGCTCAGAAAATTCCGAGAAATTAATCCTGTCCTCTCCACCAAATATCCAGAATAACCCACAAAGGAATTGGCCAATGGTTGACCTTGGAAATTCGGCCCTCTTTTCCCTCAATGGCCCTGCTGCTGGGTAATTTGACCCACCTATTAATCCTGCTGCAAAGAGCCCCAAAAATTGTTGCAATCTCACTCAAAATACTTCCCCGGACTCCTCCTCAAGTTTCAGGCCCAAACACCCTTCTCTCCTCTACAATCAAGTGTGGCTCCTCCAAGAACTGCGCAGTCACTGCACTGTTGCCGTTGAGCCTCTCCACAAACTCGAGTTCCCTACTACTAATACGAACTGGAGTTGGTAGGAATCCCTCCTTGGGTTGGCACTCGAAGTCCACTGAAGCAAGGGTTGATATTTTCGCTCAAAAATACTCGTGTGTTGAACAACACTTGCAGACTTGGCTTCAGGTCAAGCATGTTATCTCAAAGACAATTTTTTGAATGATCACAAATGCCACAAATGAGTGCTTGTTTCTCTTTTTGTCAAAGAGCCTCCAAAATACCCATGTGGGCCCAGCAAGACTTTCCCCCACCATCTTCGCTCAAATGAGAGCGTACTCCTCATGTGGGTTGTAATTCCCCATGGGTGGCCCCCACACTCCATTAAGGCCGCAATATTTCCCCTCCAACTCTAATGTTCGAGCTTCCTTAAAGTCAAAAATACATGTAGGGCCTCTAAACCCACATTTACTAAGTGCAAACATGAATTAAGACAAAATTGGCCAAGATTGATATTTCACTTAGCAATAATGCTAAGTGGGAATATCACATTCCTCCCCACCAAAACGTCGCTTAAATATAATGAAGGATGTTGAAGTATCTTCTCCCCTTCCCATGTGGAAACCTCATCTAGCAGGTTCTTCCATCTGATCAAAAACTCCTTGATGACCTTGTTCCTCAAGTGTCTCTCTCGATATCCAAAATAAGCTCTGGCTCTAGAACTAAATGCCCCTGATCATCCATAGGAGGTAGCTCTGTAGTTGTTGTCACATGCTGCCCCAGTGCCTTTTTCAGGCAAGACACATGAAATATGTTTTGCACTCGACTCCCCGGGGTAGCTCCAGCTCATATGCTACCTCCCCAACCCTTCGAGTGACTCGATACGGCCCATAGAAGCAAGGTTTGAGCTTCTTGGCCCCCTTCTGCTTAAGTGATGACTCCTAATACGGCTAAAGCCTCAAGAAGACCAAGTCCCCTACCTCAAACTGCCTCTCAACTCTACACCTGTCTGCATAAAGCTTTGGTTGGTTATGTGCCATCCACATGTTACCTTTGAGAGCCCTCAAAATGTCTTGGCTCTCCTGTATCCAATCCTTGGCCCTGGGAGCCTTGCTATCTCCAAACATCACGTCAACAAAAGACAATGCATCGTAACCATACAAAGCTCGGAATGGAGACCTGCCTATGGACATGTGGTATGTGGTGTTGTAGCAGTATTCACCCAACTGCAACCACCGTATCCATGCTCGCTATTGGCCTGGATTCAAAAACTTTTCGGTTTCTATATGCATGTGGGGCGCCATTCAATGTTCTTCGCTCACCTTATTGGCATGAAATGGTTTCTGCCATTAATGATGCCCCCAAAGGATACAGGAGCCTTGAATATGACAACGCCAAAATCGTGGGACTTGATCATGAAAAACCTAAAATAAACAATTCTTTGGCTAGAATGACAAATTCTTGAAATGAGCATGGGGTGTCCATTGTATCTGATGGATGGACCAATGTAAAAGGAAAGCCATTGATAAGTGTTATGGTTGTGTTGGTTAGTGGTGCAATATTCCTTTCAACATATGATTATTCAAACAAATTCAAGACCGGCATTATTCAGACAAATTCTTGGTGATTTGTACAAGAGAGGTAAAAAAATGATAAGATTTATTACAAATCATAGCAATACCCATGGGCTTTTCCGTACTCACTCCAAATTGGAGTTGTTGAAGATAGCAAAGACTAGATTTGCTAGCTATTACCACACCTTCAGGCGCCTTTTGAAGGTAAGAGAGCCATTGGCAGCAATGGTATCAAGCCCACACTGGCAGGTATTAAAGGACAGGGTAGCGACAATAGTTGATAGGCAAGGTTTTGAACGTGTGGAGGAGACTGCCCTTGACCCTTTGTTTTGGGCACGTGTGAGGGAAATTTTGAATTTCACCAAGCCCATCTATCACATGATTCGTTTTTCAGATATAGATAAACTAGTGATTGGTGAGGTTTATGATCAGATGGATAGCATGTTGGGGCAAATAAAAGATGTTGTTAACGATAATGATCCTAACTTGTATGCAATGATTCACGACTGTGTGTGTGCACGGTGGAATAAACTCAATGTTCCACTACATGTCTTGGCATATATCCTTATGCCAAAATACTACTCTCCATCTTGGTTGGGCCAACCTGCCCCTGGAAGTGGGGTTAGGATCAAACCTCACATAGATCCAAAGGTACAAGAGGGATACATGAAAGCATTAGACAAGTCGGTCTCCGACAGGGAGGACTGTGCTAGATTGCACCTTGAATTAGGGAGATACTTCAGTTGCACTGGTAACTTTGGTTCTTTCCATGCAATGGAAGACAGAGACAGATTTGATGCTCTCACATGGTGGGAAGCATATGGCAGCATGGGACTTTTGCCAAAGTTGCCAAAAAAAGTTCTCTCACAAGTTGTAAATACTTCTTCTACAGAGAGGTGTTGGAGCACCTACAGCTTCATAGATAATGTAAGAAGAAGCAGGCTAAATGAAAACCGAGCAGAAAGCTTGGTTTATGTGCATTACAAGTTGAGGTTGTTGAGTCATTATTGTGATCGGGCATATGAGGATCAATCATATAAAGTTTGGGACTACAACCCAGAAGACGATAATTTGGAGGACCGCACTGTACATATGGAAGAATTGGAAGCAGAACTTTTGAGGGATGATGATGAAGCAACAGCAGCCATGCCACCGCCACACCTAGGGCCAGTCCCACCATCCAGTAGCAGTGCGGGTGCCAGTGCCAATGTTCGATTTCCAGCTATTGTTCCTTTGCAGATTCAGCCTCCACCTACATCCTCACATGGCCCTCAGCCTTCTAGTTATGGTCATGGTACTCCTGAGAGTACTAGAAGACCACCATTGCCTCGTGGTTCTCACAAATTAGACATTTCTCGTGGACGTGGCAAGGGGCCAGCCAATAGATCAAATAGATTTATTGTTTACTAGTCTTTTCTATTTTCTAGTAGTTTTTATCTTTTATAACTGTTGAACAATTGAAACTTGACTCTTTCATATTTAATAACAATTTAAGTTTGTAAGTTTGAATTTGAAAGGTGAAACTTTGAAGTTGGCATTTATAAGTTTATAAGTCATTATGAATTATGAATATGATGCTTCATGAAAGTTATATTGTGATCAATGAATCAATGATGATAAATGTTATATATTGAATTTTTAAATCAATGAATCAATGATGATAAATGTTATATATTGAAATTTGAAATCAATGAATCAATGATGATAAATGTTAGATATCAATGATGATAAATGTTATATATTGAATTTTGAAAGCTTGAAACCTTCAGATTGATGATTCGCGAGACTCAAGAGTCAATATGTTGTATGCTTCCAACTTGTGGGCGTGGTTGATGAAGATTATAACTTCTAGATGATTGATGTTATATGATTCAATCTATGTTTTTATGTTTTTTATGTCTAATTCATCATTCTACATGCTTTTGTTGACATATATACATCAAAATATTAAAAAATAAATAAAATATATATATATATATAACGCTCCGGATTGGGAGCTTTTGAAAATGGCGCTCCTGCTCCCCACTCCCAAGCAACCATGGTTCTAAGTGACGAGGATCAAGTATTTTCTACTCTTAGTCGTCGATTAGAGATTAGATCACAAACATTGATTCGTCAAATGGAAAAGTATTAAAGGAAGGCTTAGGGTCAGTTGGAGAACACATACAGAGTGGCAGCACTTGAGCTAAGTCAAAATTCTGGGGCGTTGTTTGCTGAGAATTTTCAAGTGAGCTTGCAGTGCCGTGAGGGGCAGTTCGGCAGTGGGATTTCTAATCCAAGGTCGAGAATACAATAGCAGAGAGGTCAATCAGCACTAAAGGAGCAGCGCAGGGTCAGGAGGGGTGACACAAACCCAGCCAAGCTCACGCAGAGACAACGCAGAGGCTCAGGCAGGCCTAGAGGGGTGACACAGGCGTAGAGGAGCTGACATAGAGCCAGAAAGGGCAGTGTTGGGGTTTCAGTGGGCCAGATCGAGCTCGTATTCAGCAGATCAGAAACGGTGACGCAGCCACATTGAAGGGTGACGCAGTCTCAGCGCAGAGTTTGCTGAGGACTGCGTAGGCACCTGTGGGGTTCTTCATTCTGAGCTGAATCAACCATAATATTTGTCTCCAGATATAGAGGTACTTCTTCCGGAATTTTTTCTGTTGGGTAAGCCACTATTGGTACCCTAGTTTGTATTCAGAAATCTGCATAATAATAAAACACTTAAGGGTTGTTGCACCGGTTTTCCCGCATTGGTTTTTTCCAGGGACATTTGTCCGAAAAATCTCGTGTCCTTTGTCGAATGTGCTTATTTCTTCAGCACTTGATCTGTATATTTGTGTAGACAACAACATATTTACTTCGATGTTTTTCTTATATTATTTAGAAAAATAACTTGTTAAGTTAATAAAACAAGTAGGAGAAGTAAATCAGATTACTGCTATAGGATTTATGTCTAGTAAATTCATAAATTTTCACATGGTATCAGATCTATTGTAGATTAAGGAGAGCTCAAGCCAACAACGCAGATCCAGGAAGAGGCAGTGTAGAGGGACATCGCAGGCCTAGGAGGGGTGATGCAGAGCTGACACAGAGGCTCGCACAGAACCAGCGCAGAGGGTTCAGTTTTTCGTCCTTCCGGTTGTTGTGGCTAGAAGTGCAGTTTTGTTCTTCAGAAGTTGTTGGTGGGGCATTGTTTCTGTCGGTGCATAACAGTGTCTAGCAGGGTGTGACAAAGGGGAGGCAGTTCCTCAACAGACTTTCTCGCCGCCAAGAAGTCTGAGATCTGATTAATGGAGTAATTGGAGAGGGTTGATTCGACAATAGTTAGTGGAGGATTTCCGAGGGTGAAATCACTTGTCAAAGAGAGCATATTCTCTAGAGGGTTTCTAGCGCCAAGAAACCCAAATCCGAGTCTTTTGCTGAGGGCAGCAGCAGAAAAAGGGAGAAGAGTATTCGCTTCAACAGCTTTTGAGCAGAGATGGTCGCACATGGATTGAGGGATCAGGATAGGTTAGATGGAGTATCCAACTTCGTCATCTGGAAGTCCAAGATCCTGTCAGTTCTAGATGAATATCGCATCAAAAATCAAGCCGAGAAAGTTTGTGTTGTTCCTATTGATGTTGATCCGTTGAAGAAGTATGAGGAAGTGCAAGCAAGGGCCAAGTGCTTGATTATGGACGGGGTCAAGGATCATGTGGTCCCACACATTACCGAAAAGAACACAGCAAATGAGATGTGGACAACGCTGACATCAATGTATCAGGGGACTCCTGTCCAAAGGAGAATGCTTCTGGAGAACCAGCTTCAACTGTTTCAGATGCATAAGGGAGAGGAAATCGACCCCTTCCTCATTAGATTGAAGGCGATTCATGATCAACTGGTTGTTATGGGGGGCACTCCTAATGAGGGTCTATTGGTCAGGACTGCCCTAGAAGCAGTGTCTGAAGAGTGGGAGACCTTTGTTCAAGGCATTTTGGGCAGAGCGACACTTCCAAATTGCGAAGGCATGTGGGCAGCTCTTCGACAAGAAGAGATCAGGAGGATAACCAAGGCGAGCAGTACCAGCGATGGAATCAAGATCAAGGAGGAGGAGGAGGAGGAGGAGGAAGATGCGGCTCTCGCATCTAAGGGACAGTAGGGGCAGCGAAGGAAGAAGAAGAAAGACCTTTCAAAGGTCAGGTGCTTTAGATGTGGTGAACTAGGACATTTCGCCACAACTTGTCCTCAGAAGAAGAAGAGCACGGAAGATTTTGATTCAAAGGCTGCAGTAGCTAAGGGCGATGACGGGAGTGATGATGATGTGGCTATGAGTGCTCATGTACCTCGAGAGAAGAGGTGGGGCAACATAGATCTGTAGATTGAACTACAGATGAGGCTGCAACAGCTAAGGGCGATGATGGGAGTGATGACGATGTGGCTATGAGTGCTCATGTACCTCGAGAGAAGAGGTGGGGCAATATAGATCTGTAGACTGGACTACAGATGGTGGAAGAGGCAGGATCCTTGAGGTGCCCAAACTCTTGGATCACATACGAGCTATGGGAGCCCTTAATGACAGTAGCAGGATGACTGGAGTCAGTTGGTGCGAAGGATTATGGAGGCACATTGGCAGAGCTAGGACGCTAAAGACTTGAGCAGCGCAGAGTAGAGGCAGCATCAGCGCAGACGTTGATGGGATTTCAGAAGCGCGGAGGCTGTGATTACGCAGACCAGCAGCAGCAGCAACGTAGAGCTTTAGAGGGTCAGCACAGATTAGCAGCACGGGGTGTTTCAGTATCGAGATGCAACCAGACTGACTTGTCTCTCAAGATTTTGGGTGATGTCCTTCAGTTGTTTAACTCTTAGCAACTAAGTTGCAGTGCAGCAGTTACCAATGGTAGCGTTATGGGTAGTATGATGTAGCATTTGAGAGGGAGTTGCAATACAGATGAGGCAGTGACTGTGGCAGAGTCATGGGTAGCAGTACAGAAGGCAACAATGCAGAGGATGAGGGGTAGCAGGCCAAGCATCAGCAACGCAGAGGACAGATGTCGTGGATCAGGATGATGCTTCAAACTTAAGTGTTGCTCGAGCACATTCCTCGCTAAGAGGGAGTGTTGCTTTTTTGGGTAGCATCGGATGTGCTCTAGCTCCGAAACTTTGTGGAGGGGCTAGAACACATGAGATCTCCAAGACCCAGAAATCGTTTAGAGAAATTCCACCCGTAGCTTAAGTTATTCAAATAATTAACTATTTTAGTGGAGACCCTAAGTCGAACTTAGGGAAATTAAATAACTACAACAACTTAATTTAAACATGTGGGTGAGAATGTTCTAAGTGACAAGGATCAATTTTTTTCTAATCGTAGTCGTCGATTAGATATTAGATCATGGTTGTTGATTCGTCAACTGGAAAAGTATTAAAGGAAGGCTTGGGGTCAGTTGGAGAACACACCCAGAGTGGCAACACTTGAGCTAAATCGAAATTTTGGGGCACGGTTTGCTAAGAATTTTTAAGAGAGCTTGCAGAGCAGTGAGGGGCAGTGAGGCAGTGAGATTTCTAATCCAATGTCGAGAATAGAAAAGCAGAGAAGAAGATCAGCACCAGAGGAGTAGCGCAGGCCCAGGAGTTGTGATGCAAGCCAAGAAGGGTGACGCAGGCCCAACAGCAGTGATGCAGGCCCAGCAGCAGTGACGCAGGCTCACGCAGAGCCAGCGCAAAAGCTCACGCAGGCCCAGAGGGGTGACGTAGGCCTAGAGGAGCTCACATAGTGCTAGAAAGGGCAGTGTTGGGATTTCAGTGGGCCAGATCGGGCTCATATTCAGCAAATCGAAAAGGGTGATGTAGCCACACTGAAGGGTAATGCAATCTCAGCGCAGAGCTTGCTAGGGATTGCGTAGGCACCTGTGGAGTTCTTCATTCTGAGCTTAATCAGCCATAATCTCTGTCTCCAGAGATAGAGGTACTTCTGTAGGGATTTTCTCTGTTGGGTAAACCACTACTGGTACCCTAGTTTGTATTCAGAAATCTGCATAATAATAAAATCCTCAAGAGTTGTTGCACTGGTTTTCCCGCATTGGGTTTTTCCGGGGACATTTGTCCGAAAAATCTTGCGTCCTTTGTCGAATGTGCTTATTTCTTCAATACTTTATAGGTATATTTATGTAGACAGCGATGTATTTACTTCGATGTTTTTATTGTATTATTCAGAAAAATAACTTGGTAAGTTAATAAAACAAGCAAGAGAAGTAAATCAGATCACTGCTATAGGATTTCGGTTTAGTAAATTCAGAAATTTTCATAGTGCATGCATGATGGCTAGCATCTCCTTGTCATAGATGGAGTACAACCTCTCATGGGGCAGCAGCTTCTGACTCTCGAAATTAATGGGGTGCCCACCCTGCATCAATATTGTTCTTGCACCCTCTTCAGATGCATCACACTCCAGCACAAAAGGATGGGTGAAATCTGGAAGTTCCAACACAGGAAAACTACTCATGACCTATTTGAGGCGCTCAAAAGCCTCATGCGTTGTAGTCGTCCACATAAATGCCCCCTTCTTCTTCAAATCAGTGCGGAGAGTTGCTAACTGAGAGAAGCCCTTCACGAACTTCCTGTAATAAGTGCAGATGCCCACGAATCCCCTCATCTCTGTCACATTTTGGGGCTCTGGCCAATCCCGAATGGCCCTGATCTTCTCCTCATGAACTCACACCATCCTCCCCAATGATGTGCCCTAGATAGAGCATCTTTGTCAAGCTGAACTCGCACTTGGACACCTTAGCGTAGAACTGTTGCTCCTCCAGAATACGCATCACTACCTCAACATGTTGTAAGTGCTCCTCCCAAGTCCGGTTGTAGATCAGTATGTCATCGAAGAACACCAAAACAAACTTCCTCAACTACCCACGAAATATGTGGTTCATGCAGGACTGGAAGGTCGCTGGTGCGTTGGTCAGCCCGAAGCGCATAACCAAGAACTCGAAGTGGCCATAGTGGCACCGAAAAGTTGTCTTAGGCACATCCTGGTCCCTCACCCTGATCTGGTGGTACCCCGAGCACAAGTCAATCTTCAAGAAGAACTTAGCCCCCCTCAACTCATCTATATGTGGGATGGGATAGCGGTTCTTCATAGTCTTCTTGTTGAGGGTCTGGTAATCTATGCGCATGTGTAAGGACCCATCCCTCTTCTTCACCAGGACAACTGATGAAGCAAAAGGGCTGGAGTTAGGCCTGATATGCCTAAGTGCCAACATCTCATGAATGGCTCTCTCTATCTCATCCTGGTATGCCTTGGGATGTCGGTAAGGGGTAGTAATCATGGCATGTATCCTCGTCTCCAACTCAATAGTATACTCAAACCCCTGGTTGGGTGGTTGACCCAGCGGTATGTCTCCAAACACTAAAATGGTTTGTATCTTTGGATGTGGTGGCTTGGGCTTACCCCCAACCTCTGGAATCCTCAAATCCACAGCCCACTCAATGTCCCCATGTCTCAGATCAGCCTCCATCCTGTGGACCGAAACAATCTATGGAAGGAAGGAGTGCATACTTCGTAGAAAAATTGGTTTTCCATTCGGCCCTATGAACTCCATCTCCAACCTCCTCCAATCAGTAGTGACTCTGCCAAGTGAATAGAGCCAAAAGACTCCCAACACCACGTTGGTGTCTGGCATGTCCACCACAAAAAAGTGATCTGTCATGGAGTAGTTCCCCATGGTCACTATCAAGGCTAGAACATAGCGTGTGCACTGCATGGTTCTGTCTCCAGGCACAAGAACCGAAAATCCATCAAACTCCTCGGTTGCAATGCCCCTCCTCTAAACCATCTGTGCATCAATGAAATTGTGGGTAGCCCCACTGTCCACTAGAACTGATACACGTTGCCCCTGCTCCGTACCCCTAATCCTCATGGTCAAAAACTTGGGTACCCCGCGTAGAGATACAAGGACCCCTCTGGAATGCGCAAAGGAAGATTCCCCTGTCGGTGGTGGTGGTCCCCTCTCTATGTGTATTGCGTTGTCATCTCCACCCACCTCTAAATACACATCATTCTCTGCGTCACTATCAAAAAAGACCTCAATGTAGTGGGTCTTTCCTGTTGCACATCTATGGCCTAGTGCCCATGGTTCCTAACAGGTAAAGCACAACTTCCTCCTTCGTAGGTCTCTCCAAGTCTCCTCATCCATCTACCCATGCCCTGATTGGCTCTAGGTGGTGTAGCCCTGGTGCCTCTCCCCCTCTGTTGGAAACCTTGTTTACGTGGTAGGGGTGCTCTAGCCCTAGGTAAGGCATCCTGTAGATCTCGAGCTCTCCCTGCTACGTCCTGCAAAATAATGGGTCTGTTGGACCTCACCAATCCCCGCAATGGCTCTGCTAGCCCCTCTACAAACATGTAGATCCTCCTAACCTGTGATAAATCTGGCACCATCGCTAATAGCCTCAGAAACTTCGAGATATATGCCTCAGCACTCCCAGTCTGCTTGAGTCGTGTCAGCTCCCCAAAGTACTCCTCAGGATCCTTCCTCTCGAAACACTCCAACACCCTCTAAGTTCAATCCTCATAGGCGGTCACTCTCGCATGTTCCCATCGTGGTTAGCCCATGGAACCACCATTCATGAGCTTCTCCCTCCAGATGTAGCGTGGCAATTTTGATTGCCTCTCCCTCTGTCATCTAATTTAGCTAGAAGTAGACATCCAACTTCTCTACCCACGCTTTTGCCGAGCTCTTAGAAGAACCATCAAAGGTTGGGAGCAACAGCCTCCCCACATTACACTGCAAATATGTCCCCTGCGTGTAGCCTCCCCCACTCTGTCCCTCGAGCCTATTATTGCCTTTCAGCTGGTAAAAGTCCCTGAAATGATGGCTTTCCCAAAATCAAGTCCATAGGATTGATACTCCAAGAAATAGTCCCCATACGATATCTCCTCCCACAAGCTCCAGATGTCAAGAAAGTGGGAATGGTGGATCAAGGAGGTGTGTTGGGAATAAGGGGCATGTTGTGGTTAAGAGTTGTGTGATGTTGTGAAGTGTCAGAGCCTTCACCTAGTTCGAAGTCCCCTTGAACTCCCTTACCCTTGTTGTTGTTGCTATTTTGCTGCCTCATTTCATCAATGCTCTTGGATAGGTCTTGTACTGCCTTCAGCAAATGATGAGCAAACTCCTCATCCTTACTCCTTTTGTCTCCCTCATTGTCCCCAATGTTTATTTCCACAACCTTTGGTTCAGTTATCACAGGATATGGAGTAATCTACAACTGCATTTCTCTGCTCCTGTACCTCTGTCTCCGGTAAGTCACGTTTTTCCTATCCTCTGGTATCATTAGACCATGTTGCTCCCACAGGTTGAGCCAAGTCTATGAGCTCTGATACCACTGTAATATTGCTAGGGAATTTTTACAGTAAATAACAAAGCATGCATAGAAATAAAAATCATGAAAAGAAAACACAAACCAGTCCCTATATTTGCACCAAAAACTGTGTGGCTGAGCCATTTTATTAATGAATAAGAGGGTACAATGTGGTGCTAGAAAGAGTGCACCTGGGCTTGCAAAAGGCAAGCTAGCAAATCCCAAGTGGAAGATATGAAGTCCCTTTCTAATGTTTTGTTGCTCTCTCCTAGTTCTGCGCAAAAATTGCCCAGAAAATACGTTGCTAGCTGCAAAGAACTATTGCTACACCCTCCTCGAATGCTTAGAAAATTCTGGGAAATTAATCTCGCCCTCTGCACCAAATACCCAAAATAACCCACGAAGGAACTGGCCAATGGTTGACCTTCAAAATTCGGCCCTCTTTACCCTCAATGGCCCTGCTGCTGGGTAATTCAACCCGCCTGTCAATCCTGCTGCAAAGAACCCCAAAAATGGTTGCAATCTCCCTCAAAACACTTCCCCGGACTCCTCCTCAAGTTTCAAGCCCAAACTCCCTTCCCTCCTCTACAACCAAGTGTGGCTCCTTCAAGGACTACGCTACTGCTGTTGAACCTCTCCACAAATTCGAGTTCCCTACTGTTGGTACGAACTGGAGTTGGTAGGACTCACTCCTTGGGTTGCCACTTGAAGTCCACCGATGCAAGGGTTGAGATTTCCTCCCGGAAATACTCATGTCTTGAACAACACTTGCAAACTTGGTTTCAGCTCAAGCGTGCTATGTTAAAGACAATTTTCAAATGATCATGAATGCCCCAGATGAGTGCCTCTTGCTCTTTTTGTCAAAAAGCCTCCAAAATTTCCATGTGGGCCCAGCTCGACTTTCCCCCACAACTTCGCTCCAATGAGAGCATACTCCTCATGTGGGTTGTAAATTCGTAATTCTCCATGGGTGGCCCCCACACTCCACTAATGCCGCAACATTTCCCCTCCAACTCTAATGTTTGGGCTTGCTTAAAATCAAAAATACATGTGGGGCCTCTAAACCCACATTTCCTAAGTGCAAACATGAATTAAGACAAAATTGGCCACTACTGGTATCTCACTTAGCAATAATGCTAAGTGGGAATATCACATTTTGAGAAGCGAGGCATCAAAAGTGTCATTTTCCAAAAATCCTCATAAGCGAAACGTCCCAAAAGTGTTTATTTTACACACACAAAAATAATTTATTGAATTTATATTTAAAAGATAGATCCAAAATACCAAATTAGTTGCAGAATATATGAAAGCATGCATATTTATATATATATCAAGATAGAAATGGCATTCATAGTACATTAATGATTGATTATTCAAGCATCAACCATCTAGAATCTGGATTCTATAAATTGCAAATAAACATACAATTTTTTATGTCATATAATAGAAAGTAGACCATTAACATAATGAATGAAATAGGTTAACTAGGAATTGTCAATAATAACATGACCATATGGTTATGTTTACAAAATAGGCCATCTACACACCAAAATATGAATATCAAAGGGTCCAAAACAATAAATTGAGCTAGTTGCTAAACACCTCTTTATAGAAGAAGCGTTGACCAATTGTGAAAGCACCCATGTTTCCAAATGTTGTAGCTATGGGGTAGCACCGCCATGCATGTCCCACCATAACTTATTTGGGGATCCTCATCACTCGTATCACCCTTCATTCTTCTCCTCTTTGTCTAGCCTATCTCTCTACCTCGATTCTCTAGGGACATCAATCAACACCATTCAATTTTGATTGAACTGCCTAATCCAAGTCTTAAAATATGGTAGAAAAAGCTATATTTTGGTTTGAGTCAAAGGTATATTTGGTGAAGGCCATGAGAAAGGAGTTCAACAATCAACACCAACATCGGGGTACAAATATGGCTTGGTGCTCTTGATTAAATGCCAATCACATACCCGTATATGTGATAGAATTTAATGAAATGTCGCAATTCCATTGATCCTGAAATCCTGAAAACTGTTAAAAGTGTACTGAATTTTGAGTGGGATCTAAAATTCCACTTTCTCCATCGGAAATCCAATGAGGTCTCAAACATCTCGAGTCAATTAATAGTAATGTTAAAAATTTACGTAAAACAATGAAAATGAAAGATAAAAGGTAAGAATCTAACATTACCTTTAGGGAGCATCTGGGGAGCACCTAGGAAGTGTCCAGGAAGCAAGACAGGAGCACGGATCACCACATGGGAGAACAACATGTGGCAGTTCTAAATTTGCAAGAACTGTGCAAATTGAGCCTGAAGTGCGGTTCCCAGGTCCAGTGCAAGGGAGGAACAATTCCTGCAACACTGGGTGAGACTGGCTCAAAAACAGAGCAAATAAACACCAAAGTATAAAATAGATCAAAAATTATTTTCAAGTGATACGGGATTGCCAGAGCCCCATGGAAGTTCCAAAGCCAAACTCCCCTATATGCTTTGTCTTTTCTTCCTTTTCTTCCACCTTCTCCTCCAAACTCTTAACCACTCACCATTCTTCCTTCTTCAATTTTCTTTCATCCTCTTCTTCTTTCCCTTCCTCAATGTTGCAACCGTCAACTGCAGGCAACATCTCATACCTACCTTTATCCTTACCAATTTACCTTGGTTCGCATTCATCAAAATCTATGCAGCTTGCTACAACTCAAGCCAAATGGGATCACTGCCTCCCTCACCTCCCTCTCATATACCAACACTAATACTTCTTGCTCAAACTTTATATCATCCTCCTCTTTTGCTGAAAACTCCTCCTCACTACAATCACTGCTACAGGAATCTCCTCTAATGGAGTCACTTTGCATTGCCACTAGTTGTTGAAATTCTTCACTACTCCTCTCCAGCAGCTTCATCTTCGTTTGCAACTGTTTCTTCTTCATGAACCTGTCAACTTTATGTGTTCCGTCCATATCTCCATCTTCAAGTTTCCTTGCTCCTCTGCTGCACTCTTATTTCTAGATGCTTTTTCTTCTTCTTCCTTTTCATCTACCTTCTCCTCCATACTCTGAACCACTCACCATTCTTCCTGTTCCATTTGGCCTTCATCCTCCTCTTCTTTCCACTCCTTGATGCTGCAACGTTCAACTGTAAGCAACATCTCATGCCTACCTTTAACTTTATCAATTTATCTTGGTTCACATTCATCAACATCTCTGCAGCTTGCTACAAGTCAAGCTCAATTTCTAATATGCAATTTCAAAATAGAGCCTTGTTGAGCATTACAAAGTAATAACATTTTAGTCAATTACAAGAATATTTTAGTTGGAATAATTTCATGACTCTCACAAGCCAAAACTATGCAAAATCTAAGAAAAGGCACATTGTGGAAGCACTGATGAAGGGTTAGGGAGCAATCTCAGTGCTACGTGATCTATGACACATCATCTTCAACCATCAATGCTTAATTGACACTCCCAAGGCTTACAAGCTCCATTAATTGCTGAAAAAGGCAAATCTGGTACAAAATAAAATATTTCCAGCAGTTTAACCTGCCTTAGAAAAGTGCATGCCAAACCCTCTTAAATAACGCCTCATGTAATCCAAAGTACAATGTTGTAATTAACATGAATGATGATTGTCTCCAATAAACCTCCAAAAAATGGCAATTTCTTTTTTTTTTCTTTTTTCAACTAGAATTGGAAAAATGCATTCCCTAGCTTCAATATGCATCCAAAGGATGATTTGGAACTTTCTGAGCATTCTTCGTGACCTGCCAAACCTTCCCACAGTGTTAGATTTTCAATTTCGACCTTAGAAACCTCTGTTGTTGCAAAATACATCAAAATTAGCTTCTTGGGAAGATATTACAAATCAGGTTGACATCGACCAGAAAAAGCGCACAAATGGGTGAATTTTCACACCTGATGAAATTTAAAGGTGCTAAGTTGTAGTATCTCAGGTCTACTATCTTTCTACACTCTCAGATGGCAACAGTTGATACCTTTCTTGCCTGTTTTAGCTAGAATTGGAACAATGCACCCCCAAGGAAAATATGCATACTGGTGAGATCTGAAGCATGAACATGATGTAGAATATTTCTCTAGACCTTCTATTGTTCTCAGGAACAATGATCAAATTTTAAGAAGTCAAATGTAGCATAATGACATAAATTTGCTAAAACTTAGGAAATACATACACTGCTTAGAAATGCACACCAAGGCTCTCCCTAGATGATACTGACTCGAAATCATATCAAATAAGCACTAAGGAATAAAGATATAAACCAGACCAAGAAATTATTTTTCATCGATACAGAATTTTCAGAACCTGGCTATGCCCCTGCATCAATTCGGGTGTACATGAACAATGATGGACAAATGAGTACACAGAGAGACTATTTAATTCTAGTTAGGCATTTGGGTTTGGGAATTGATTGCATCCATTTTTTACTATTCCAATGTTTTGGGTGAGAAACCATCACCCATCATCAAGGATTTAACACTCTAAAAAATGCAATTAAGATATTCTATGATAATAATAATAAGAATAATATTATCTTATGGAGATGTGTTTCCAACTTTCCACATCTTGCTTTATTAAGGTTGCAGTGCTCCCCAAATAATGTTCTGCATATTTGGCATATTTGGTATTTTCTTGGCTATTTTGCGTAACTTAAAATATTACAAAAAAGATATTTGAAACTTCATATTTATTCACAAGGCTAATGCTCGCATAAATGTCATCAATTAATTGCTTAAACATTTCTACCTTGCTGCAATAATAGAATATAAACAACTAGAAAATAAAGTATTTCAGAAACCCAGAGTCAATGTTTTAAATGAATTCAAATTATTGATATGTTCACATATCTCAAGTATGACAAGTAAACAACTGAGCAGCTATAACATTTTTATGTATACCTTGTAACCAAATGATATTAAGAACGATTTTACTGAAAAAATAATAGTTGCATCACATTACAAAACACAATACTTGTTAGGCGACCAACTTCCTCTAATACACAAGTGCAAGAAAGCCAACTATAAAAGTATTTTTACAAAATTAAGGCTATTGACTACCTTAAATTTTAAAACTTATTTAATTCAAACTTAGCTATCAGACAACTTACTTAGAACAAAGAAAAGGAAAGGACAAGACAAAGAAATTTACATACTGCTTTAGGATCAACAAACATGCCCGACATAGTACTGCCAAGAAGCTTAAAGGAAACCTGTTACGTGCATAGTTCACAGAAAATATTGTGATCAGTTCTTCACTTTAAATAAAAAATAAATATCGGGATTTGTTCTTCACTTTAAATAAAAAAATAAATATTGTGATTAGTTCTTCGCTTTAGTTTAAAAATTATAACTAAAATGAAGACTCCAATATCTTGATCTACAAAATCACTATTAGTTGACAGCTTTTGATCAAACTAAAGGAAAACAACTTCAAGAATTCTGAATGGAGGCTTCTGTTAGTGGAGTTAATTTGAAATATATCTTCCGGAGTCATCACATAAAAATTTATATTGCATACATTTCGAACCGACCAATGTGGTTCATCTTCAGGACGAATAGATGAAGAGAATCTGATCCAACCAAAAGAAAAAATAGGGAGGAAGCCTGAGAACTAAAGGGTGAGGTCAAAAGTCAAAAGAATAGCCATTTGGAAAAAAATAATAACAAATCCAACAGTTGAAAGGATGGGAAATTTTAACAATAAACAATAATTATTAAAAAGATGAAAGCAATATAAAGTTAGAAATAAATCTAAATTAAAAATATATTATGTCAAAAAAGAATATAAAAATAAGATTACTAAACAGTATATATATTAGGATTAATAATATTGTTAATGGAAGGGGCAAATATAATAAATAATAGGAATAAATAAATAATAATGTAAATGTGAAGAGGGAAAAACACAGATTAAGGAAGAAGCTAAAAAAGTAAAGGTATTAAAAATTATTAATAATACTTAATAGTGAGAAATAGTAGTCATATCTTGTTAATAAAGGCTTGGGGGTTTTTAGAATTCTTAGAAACTAATAATAATTAATCACTATATAAAACAATAAATCATAAAAACAAAAATAAAAAATAATTAAAAAACCAAAAAAAAAGTGCTTGGGAATTTAGGAGATTACAGAGCCATTTGCTGTCATCATTGAAGCATTTGAAGGCATTGATGCAGGGCTTTGAAGCTTCCAAGTTTCAACAGAATTTTTTGAGGAAAATATTCCCAAAAAAAGGTGTTTTTAGATTTCTTTATCTGTATTCCCCATCTTATGTTTTCAAGTTTGGCTTGGTAAAACCTTGAAAATGTTAATGTTTGTAGCTCGGCCATGTACTTCTGACAGGCCTAAACGTCTGGGCGAGCAGAAGTCACCCAAAGATCTCCTTACACACTTTCTCTAGTATCAGCAAGTTGCATTTGTAACTCAGCCTAAGTTTTAACATAGGAAAAGCACATAATTATTATGTTCATTAATTGAGCTAAATAAACATTTAAAAAAAAAAAAGTAAAATGTTAACTTTAATGATTATGTTTTAATCTTGGCCCTTGATCTCAAGTGAGGCAAGATCTAATTTTGATTGCCAATCACTTTGGAGATTAGGGTTAGGGATTTACCTCAACAAAAAGTCATAAAAGCAAGGCTAAGGAAAGGGAGAAGACACACCATACAGCACAAGATTGAGAGAGGCATCCCGGTGAGGAGTGTGATACAATAGTGTATTGGGTCTGAGGAAGTGGGCAAGAAGGAGATCCAGATCAGCCAAGGAGAGTTTGAGTTGGATCAAATCCAGTTGTTGTACATGTATTTCCTTAGTTGAACCATTATCCCAATACGGGGGCCCAAGTAGGTTCTAAAAATTTTTAATGATGAACCAATTTGATTGGGCAGAATCTGTTGTGTCAATTTTTGAGATTGGTTATGTTTTTGCTTCTGCTAATTAATGTTAAGAACATAGATGTGCATTCATTCAGTAGATCTGTAATATGCTAGGTCAATTGTTTGTCAGGTGCTAGGTTTGCAGGAAAATTTAACAAGGTATTAGAGCTACAAACTCTAAGAATTGATCTCAAAGTGCTAGGTTCATGCAGGGAATTGATCTCAAAGTGCTAGGTTCATGCAGGATCACTAGGTTCGATTGCAATTAAACAAGGGGAAATTATCATGGTACATAACACTTCATTATCACCTTGAATCTCTGTGACCCTTTTGTTGTATCAAACGAAGAGTTGGTGATTGAGTTCATTTTGATGTCAGAGGAAAGAGGAACCCAGTGTTCAATTAATTTTTGTAGCATCAGGAGGTATTCCCGCATGCCAAGGAGCCTTCCAAATCAGCTAAAAGAAAATATACATATTAAAAGAAAATTCAATTGTTTGTATTGGTTTATGTAGGCTCTAAGAAGCCTAAGTTGGCCCCACTATTAGAGGTGACCCTTGGTCAAAATGGCACCCATTTGACCACTATAAATAAGACATCAAATCGAACCATTCAATCACCAAATCATTTTGGATCTCAAGAGAAATTAAACATCTGTTCACATGTGTGAAGAAGTAGAAGAAGACTGACGTTTGACGAGTGAATTCCAAGCAGAAGTTTGACTCATTGACCAGCGTTGACAGAAGGATTTTTGGGACTGTTTCTGACCAGCATTGACCAAGGTTTATCTGAGCATTTGACCGCATCTTTGACTGAAATGTTGACCAAAATTCTGGACAGAATTGTGGTCGTTGACCAAACTGTTTGACTAGCATTGACCACAGGTTGATTGAGACACTTTGAAACTTCTATTGCACTAGTAGAACTTTAAGCACAAGAGATCAGAAAAATATTACCATAGTCATGGAAGAATAACACCACAAAAGATTTTACCCCAAAGTCCTTTTATTAGCTCAGAAATATTTCCAGTACAAAGCAGAGCTTCCAACCAAGAGCTCGATTACAATTGATGTTGATGTTTTAATGAGGAAATTAGAGCCTCCTTAAATAGAAAAATGAGAGAGATAGACCCCTCTCGAAGTGAAAACGATTAGATCCAAGTGCTAAGGTTAGATCTCCTCCAAAATAATTTGATCCCTTGATGAGCCAGCGCAGATCCCTAGGAGGGAATTCGTTTGCCTTGAGGGAGGAGCTAGATTGACAAAAATCTGATCCTGGAATGGTTTGTACCATTAAAATATTTTTTCTTCATTTTTCTTCATTTCTTTAAAAATTCGATTTTGTTGGGTCCATGGCTTCTTTTCTGGACCATTGAATTTTTCCTTGGGCCAATTCGGTAAATGGAATTCCCACAATTTTTTTACTTTATTTTAATATTTGTGAAATTTCCATCTCATTTTTTTTATATTTTCACTTGGAGAGAATTTTTATTTTTCTCTCATTTTATTTACTGGCTAATTTTTGGCTAATTATTTGCCATTTTTGCCAAAAATTAGAAAAATGGGTTTTTGAGGGGTAAGGATATATTTTTCCACCCTCAAAGTGTGTCTAGATAGAAAGTTGAGGTGTAGAGGTCTAATTTTGATTACTCATACCCCTTACAACTTCTACAGGCAACACTTATTACATTTTACATCAAATAATTATTAAAAAGCCCGACCAGTGGGAAATTTTTAATAATTAAAAACTGACACTTAGACATAACCAAATTATGTGAGACTTTAAAGATGATTTAGTATGGCAATTTACATAGACTCTAGACACTAGGACTCACCTAAGACTTTACCATCAAGCCTCACTCTAGCTTTGGGGTATAACTGGGAGAAAAACTCAACTAATTATTTGTTGAGAATCACAAATAATTAGCTAAGGTAAAAATACTCCTTAGAGTGAAAACTTTCTAGCAAAATCCTAAGTTACCTAGGTGTGTTACATGACTTATTTTTCATCATACTAGAATCATTTTTACAATAACTATTGAATGGTGTTGTCATTGATAGCAAAGCTAGTTAATGAATGCTCTTATATTTGTCTGGATTGCATCAGGTTGGAAGCTCCACTGGAAGGATGGCTAGAAACCCTAGCTCTAGGGTTTGGATTCCCTGGAACGATGGACATACCCCGCACTTGTTGGATGTTTTCAAAGCAACAGATTGTTGAGTTTTCCTTAAGTATCCTCGCCATTGGATTCTCATCGTCAAGTTGATTCTGGTGGGTATGTGGCACGCCTCGATATCCCTTGTGTTTTGTGAGTTATGTGTGTTTAAAGATGAAGGACCCAAATTGTGGATAAAAACCCCAAACGAGGGTGATGTGGCACCCCAGCGTTGGCCAACTCATTATTCAAATTAAGAAAGTAGGGTTTTCATCTAAAGTTGTGGTTAAAATGATTCATGGAGGGTCTCAAAGATTAAAGTTTGTAATGTATAAGCCATGAGGGGTTTGGTCTCAAATAAAAATATTAATTGTTTATCTCCAAGGGAAAACGAATCCAATCCGTGAGCCCCAAGGCGTTGAATTTCGAATTTGAAATCTCCCTCCAAATTAGGAATCGTTGCACCTCTTGAGCACCTCCCAAGTCTATAAAAACTTTATCATCCAAAGCATGTAATCAAAGGAAAATATTTTGAACTATTGTGCTCTGAATTTGTTTCGGCCTTTTAGATGATTGACAACAAAGGAGTTGAAAGATTAAGGATCGAAGCTTGTTGCTTCTCTATTACAGAAAGAAGGGTTTGTTGGGAAAGTTTCGACTCTCATTTCAAAGGTCAGATGAATAATATTTTGTTTCCCTAATAATTTGAATATCTCTTTGTTTTCTCTTCGTTGAAATGGTTGACCTTTCGGCCCTGTATTAGGTTTTGCCCTAAAGTCCTGTTCTAACTTCTGTGCATATAACATTATTTGGTTTACTCCTTTTAGCCTTCTATAGCACTAATTATTTGAACCTATTACAAATCAATTAAAGCCTGATTAAAGCATTTGATAAGGCAATTTTTTTTAGATTATTGTGTGAGGATTTATAGTCTAAGAAACAGGTCTGAAATATTTGTGAATATAATCTTGGAGCAAAACCGAAATTATTAAACATTGAATGAAAAACAAGGTTGATTTGATTTGATTTGATTTAGCATTCGTTGGGGATCTATGCAACATTGTTACAGTCATTTTAGGGCTCTATTGCGAATGTCCAAAAGCAACTATAGTCTAAAGCAAAATATCCTTTGCGTCTTGTTATCTGAAGTGGCTTATTGTTCGCAGCCTTGGTATTTATCTGAAGTTTAATTCGCCAAGTCCAAGCGATGTGATCGTAATTCGAAAGAGTACGATGAGCAAAAGTTTGGATGATTGTCTACTATAGACATTTGTTGGAAATTTGCAATCCTCTTAAGACTCAAATGTGGGCACCTCTGGGACGTTCATTGGCATTTCATCAGTGGCATACCTCAATAGATAAAAGTATAGGTTTGTGCCCTAATAAGTTCCATCCTCCGATCTAAAAAGAGAATTCAATCACGGAGATCAAAAATCATGTCATAGCATCATGCTAAATTGAAGATATTAATTGAGCAATAACGGTCTTACTTATTGGTTAAAAGTCTCTCATACACACAAGTTTCAATTGCTTGATATTTTTGATGGCAGCGATGCTCTACGCTTAAAGACTCTTTTGACTATATGCTTGAATTAGAACTATTGTGGTATATGTACTTAGTATGTGTAGTATATGAGCTTGAATTAGAATTGTTGTCGTATATGTGTGTGAATTGGGACTGTTCTGGTATTATTGTGGTATATGTTTTTTGGTCAAGTCAATAGACGTGAGCTCGTACGAGGACACGGGTTTGATTTTCCAGGTCTCACGTAGCCATGGGTCTCACGAAGCTTGACATTAGTCAGATTGAATATTGCAAGTTATTTCGAGATATTATAAGGAACGCATTATTTGAAGGCCCCAATTGTAAAGTCCATATATTCATATTAAACATTGGTTCTTTTATATTTGATTTAAAAAAGGGAATTTCAATTTGTTGAATGGTTAAGCAAGTTGAGATATATCTTTTGTAGAAAGCCTGATGCAAAACTTCCATTTTGTAGAAACGTTATTGAAAGAGCCCATTTCTAGAACACTTAATTTTATACCGTCTTTGGGGTCATTTTGAAGCAAAATTGGAAACCGGAATATGTTCGGCCACCAGGTTGTTGAGGACTTGACAGTGATCAAAGCTATTTGATGCTACCTAGGATTTCACCGTATTGATATCAACTATTGAGCAAAACTGATTTTATCTTTTAAGAAGAAATATTAAAGATGCTAGGGTTTGCATGATTGACAGTGTTTGAGTCAAGTTTGTTGCCTAAATGATGAGTAGAGATGATATGTGGTAGATGAGTAGAGATGTTATGTGGATAGAGTTAGTATTTACAGGATTGACTATGATAGTGGTAGTATCTGCCAGTTGTAAGACAGAGGATACAAATTGAATGGTATAAGTTATTGTTGGACTAACAGTTTATTGATGCAGAGATGTTGAGAAGATTTGAGTAGGAGTAGATATGATCATTGAGTAGAAGCATAGTTTGTATTGCAATTCATTAATGTATTTGAGCACAGGTGGTGGATCCAGTCTGAAAAATTGTGAAACGTGGTCCGCCAAATAATTAGGGAGACAGCGTGGTGCAAGGCAGGAGAGTAGAGTCTCCTTCAAGCTGGAGCCTAAGAACACTTAAGGGTGGCAGGGAGGTGTTAGGGCAAGTTGGAGCCTGCACAGGGCATTGGAGCATCCATCCAGTTACAGCTGGTACACAGGGTGTTGGAGCACCTTCAAGTTTGAACATGTAAACTAGGGTGTTGGAGCATCCTCCCAGTTATAGTTCGTAAACAGGGCATTTAAGTGTCCTACATGTTGGAGCCTATAAATCAAGGGGTTGGAGCCTCCTTTAGTTGGAGTTGAAAACTTAAAGGTAATTAGTGCTATAATAGATACAATATCTATTTTTTATGCATTTTGAATGGTGTTGATGATGTTTATGTTTACATGATGCTAATAACAATTAACGCTTTGTGGAATTAAAAATATACTAATTGATAAGAAATAGCAAGTCGCGAAGAGTTCAAAGGAAATTCTAGTTATTGAAATAATTTCAGATCCTATTACCGTTGACAAAGAAAATGACACAATAAGAGTGTTATTCATGGCTAGGGATGACAAGAAGGAAGCTCCTAAAAAAGAAGATGAAGAGATGAATATCAAATTTCAAAACGAAATTGTCAGAGTTATAAAGGAGCTCAAGCTTGAAAAAAAACATCAAACTTTTGCAAGCCGAACTGCAGATAGCAAAAGAAAATGCCAAAAGCCTCAATAAGAAGAATGGAGAAACAAAGGATATCATTATTAGCCTTAAATTGCAGCACGAAGAAGCCAAAAAAAATTGAAAACTAACTTAGAAGAAAACTTGAAGAAAGTAACAAAGAATGGAAGAAGTTAGAACACAGAAAAGGAAAATCGCAAACTCAAGGAAGAAGTTTCTCTTTTGAAACTCGAAGTTTAGGAAGCACAAAGGAAATAGAAAGACTTGGCAAGAAGAAGCCGAACAGAGAAGGAAATTCTTCAAAAGTCGATTTGAGGAAGACCTCTCTCAAAAGAAAGAACTTGATGTTGCCCTATCTGAAATAGATAAGCTTAGGAAGGAAAAATTATTGGATGACAAAAGGAACAACAATGACATGGTCGAATTGAAGATGAAAGAAAAGGAAGCAGGTGAAGCTCCATATGACGAAGGCTCAAGCTCCAAGTACTCGGAAAGATAGATTGATAGCAAGATCCCTCAGAGGCCAAATCAAAATGAAGGACAAAAGAAAAACAAAAAAGTTGTGACTCCAAGAAATAACGTTGAAGCAATCAAGAACAAGGATCAACAAAGCAATGTACCACCTCCAGGGAAGAATGAATAGAGAAGACCATCCAGACAAGATAACTCATCCAAGTACGCAAATTTGTTTAATGTTTATTGTTTTTCATGTACTAACTTTGGACATATAGCTAGGAATTGTAAAGCTTATGACAGGTACAATTATCAAGGGCATTATCAAAATCCTAGAAGTAAGATTGCAGAAATCCAATAGAGGATTCACGATGACTTTGAAAGTAGAAAGTATGTGTCATTTTTCCAATCATTCATGCCCAACATTGAATGTTACAAATTCCATAACTATGGGCACATAGGTCGCAATTGCAGGTACCAAATGGAACCTTCCATGAATGATAGCCCTAACATCATGTACAGGAAGATCTAGTGAAGAAAAAAGATGCAAGAAGACCAAGCAAATGAGAAATTTTTAGCAGTGATGCTTTCAGGATTTGTAAAGGCAAAAGGGCATGATGGATCTTTGATGGAAAATGTTGAGTTCAAGAAGATCTGGGCGAAGAACTGGTTTATACATTATTCTGAAGAATCTCGCTTGTTAAGTCCCTGAAAATTGAAGAAGGGGAGTCTATGCAGTAGTAGTTGCACGTTTTAAAGACCTATCATTGACAAGTTGGCAAATGGCATGTTGAAATTTAGACGTTCTATGCTGCAACAATTATTTCTTTCTTATACAATATTAAATAAGCAATTGTAGATAGAACATACACCATATAAACCATATGCAAAATAGAAGACAGCCAAGAACACAAGTAGACAGAGAATTTAGGTCCAATGACCAGGGAAAAACCCACAAGGGGAAAACCCAACCAGATTCGGTTTTTATTAGAAATCAATTGTTTAGCAAAGATACATAATATAGTGAGAGAGAGAGAGAGAACAAATTCACCCAAATCTGAAGGAGATCTTTGATAGTTGTAGCTGATGCAAACATTGAATTACTTTGGTTCACCAAGATCTGCTCTTACTCTTCAAGACTCTCTCTCTCTCTCTCTCTCTCACACACACACACACACAAACACACACAAATTTTCTCTAGTCTCTCTAACTCTCTCTTTCTCAAGTTCGTACTCTTCTTTCACAATGCACAAGTGAGTAATAGAGAGGATGAGAGGCATAAATATATAGGAAGAGCAAGGAGATCGAATTCATGAAGGAGTGACTCCCATTCCTTGAGGAGGAGTTAATATGCCAAAATAAGAGTGTAACTTATGCCATAAAAGAGCTACGCTTTCCTTTAGTAACTCATGCCATCAAGAAGGAGTATGCATGCCTTAGTAACTTATGCCATCAAGAGGGAGTATGCATGCCTTAGTAATTACAACCATTAAGAAGTGTAACATATGCATTAAACAAGTGTAAGAGTAATATTTTATGACGAATTGTTAAAGTGTCTAAGAGAGTGTAAGAGGTGCATAAGAGCATTAAAGAGAGAGTGGAAGAGATAGTAATGCATCATTGAATGAGAGAGTTCGATTTTCCATCAAGGAGAGCGAGAGAGAGAGATGTGAAGTGGCATGATTTAGTGCCAAGTAAGAGAGGTGACATGGAATTTCATTTTAATAATAATATTATAGTATCATAAAGATAATAATAATAGTATTAAATATATATTGATGATTAAATTAAAAATTAAACAATTGAGATAGATTAAGGATAAGTTAAGTAATTTTTCCATCATATATATATGATTACCAATTGAAACATGGTGACTTACTATTTTGAAAAGTCATGGTTGCAATGATAGACATGACTTTCGATTTTTAGAAAGTCACTCTAGAATAGTCAGAAATGAAATTTTATTCAAGAAAAATCATCTCTTAGTTGCCAATTTTCAACACTCCCTCTCAACTAGGGAGGAATTTCTTTCTGACATATGGATCTTTGCTTGGGAGCAATGATGTTACAATCTAATGAAGAAGAATCATCATAGGGGAGATTCATTCATCATCCTATACTCACTTGGGGGGATAACCCACTTGTCAAGGATCTCACACAACCACGTCTCATCTCTGCTTAGGGGGATAACCCACTTGACAAGGATCGTGCACAACCAAGTTACCTCTTTGCTTGGGGGGATCCACTTGTCAACACATGACAAGGATCTCGCACAACCAAGTCTCATCTCTGCTTGGGGGGATCCATTTGTCAACACATGAAAAAATCTCGCACATCCAAGGCTCATCACTGCTTGGGGGATCCACTTGTCAACACATGACAAGGATCTCGCACATCCAACGCTCATCACTGCTTGGGAGGATCCACTTGTCAACACATGACAAGGATCTCACACATCCAAGGATCATCATCCATGACCACCCTCTCAAGTAAGGGTCACATCCGTCGGTCCAAGCTACTCTCTAAAAACCAACAACTTCCCTTTCGACAAAGGCTTGGTAAAAATGTCAGCAATCTAATCATCAGTCGTTATATGATGGAGTCATACTCTTCCTCTCTGCACCATATCCCAGATATAGTGATATTTGATCTCAATATGCTTGGACTTATCATGGAATATGAGATTTTTTGCAAGTCGAATCCCACTCTTATTGTCACAGTAAATTATTGCATTGTCCAGAACATGCTCAAACAACTCTCCAAAGAGCTTCCTCGGTCATATTGCCTCACAGCTAGCCATGCTAGCAGTAATGTACTCAGCTCTAGTCGTGTTTAGGATTACAGATATTTGTTTCCTGCTCATCCAAGATATCATGGCAGATCCTAAGTTGAAGTAGTACCCAAATGTGCTTTTTCTATCAGTAGAGTTACAAGCCCAATCAACATCTGAGTATCCATGTAGTCTTATATCACTAGTAGTATATTTCAACCCTAGATTGATGGTCCCATGCGGGTATCTCAGCACATGCTTTGCAGCAATCCAATGTGTATGAGATGAATTGATCATATATTGGCTCAGTGTATTGATTGCAAAACATATGTCTGGTCCAGTGTTCACTAAGAACATCAGTGCCCCAATCAGTTGATGATACTCAGAAAGATTTGCCAAATCAGGACCTGCAGCTTCACCACATAACTTCTTGAAGTTCATCTCCATTGGAATATTCATGGATTTACATTCTATCATACCAAATCTTTCAAGCAGCTTCACAACATATTTTCCTTGATAAAGGAAAATCTCACCAGGTTTCTACCATACTTCAAGACCCATAAAGTAGTGCATTAAGTGAAGATCTTTCATTTCAAATTCAAAAGCTAACTCCCTCTTACACTAGAGAATAAGAGGTTCACTACCAGTCAAAAATAAATCATCAACATATACTACCAAAATCAAAGGCATACCTTGGACTGTCTTGAAGTAAAGATTTGGATCAGCATTACTTCTAGTAAAATCAAGCTTCATTAAGAAGTTATCAATACGCGCATACCAAACTCTTGGAACTTGCTTCAAACCATAGAGGGCTTTCTTCAGCCTACACACATGAGCTTTTCGGTCATGTACTTCAAAGCCTTGTGGTTGCTTCTCAAATACTTCTTCCTTTAGGTAGTCATGCAGAAAAGTAGTCTTCATGTCCATTTGGTGAAGAGACCATCGTTGGCTCGCAGCTATAGCCATAAAGGATCGAATGGTTGTATAACAAGCAAATAGTGCAAAGATCTCATCATAGTATATTCCCTCTTTCTGAGAGAAACCTCTAGCCACAAATCTAGCTTTATATTTTTCAATACTGCCATCAACACCATCTTTAATTGTATACAACAATTTAGAAGACACAACAGATTTACCTTGGCGTCTTGGAACCATTTCCCATACATCATTATCAATGATGGGCTCATATTCTTCAGCCATTGCATCTTTCCACACTTGAGTCTTCACAGCGTCTTTAAAAGTGCATGGTTCAGCTTGAATAATGTTGCTCATGGCTACAACATATCCTTGGAACCGACATGGTTTCTTGCTTTCTCTGAAGGTTCCTCTGGGAGCACCATGTTTATTAGCATCTTGAAAGGTGTCATGAAACCATAAAGGTCTCCTTTTAGAACTATACTACTTCTCAGGAAGTAGAGCATACTAGTAGAACTTACCCAACTCACCAAATATTATTGACTGCAACAAAAGAGAGGGTACGAGACCTTTCAAGCATCAGACCCCACTTTCTACAGAGATTACAAGAATTCTAAACCACTACTTTCGGACCTATCTGGCTCATTCTAAACCTGTCCCTCGACTATCTCACTCATTAGGAATCATTCTAAACCTCTCTATCTATGTCATATAGCACTTGGCCACCTACCATACCAAGTGGTAGGTAGGCCAAGGCTAGGTCAGGTAGGCATGAGTGCCTATGCCTGTCAAAGTCTTGAACAAGTTGGCCTTCAAAAGATGACAAGTCGACCTACCAAGAGGAACAAGTCGGCCTATTAGGGCACTCAAAGGAGCCTATAAATAGAAGAACTCGGCCTCATTCAAAGCGCATCAATCAAGCAAGCAATAAGTACGATAAAAGGAAGGAAAAGTGACTTAAAGCCAACAAAGAAAGAGAAGAATTCAAGGAAGGAAAATTCAAACTTTTCAAGACTATTTCTTCGGTTGAAATTCATCACAAGTGTGAAGAAGTCTGGGTATCATTTATTGCAGCAGGGACCGAATTGTTGCAATCACAATAGGAGGCCGAAAACAATAAGAGATGAGCTATCTTGAAAGTTGAATTACTAGAGAAAAAGTCGTTGTCCAAGCAAAGGAGAAAAGAGAAGAAAAACATCATCTTTGTCGCACACATGCCAACTAGGATTTTCTGCAGTGAAGGTCGAACATCTCAGTACCGAAATTTTGAAGAGAAGACGAAATTTGAAGTGTTGCAACAAGTTTAACAAGCTTTAATCAAAGAAGTGACTTGACTTGGTCTTGGAGGGGTCTTGGTCAAAGGTCATAAGTCTTCTAATTCATCAATTGAAGTTCTATAAGAAGTGAAGAGTTCTTGTGGGTTCTCTTCTCAAGAGGAGAGGTTTTGGCCCTCGTTGATAGCCTATATCTTGTGGCTTTGATTGTTCTTTATTGTTTGGTAGTTGTTTGATGATAAGAACACTATTGATAATCAAGTGAAAGAAGAAGCTAATCAAATTAAGTAAAAACACATCACAAGTTGTTATCAAATTAAGAGAAATCACCTAATCCTTTACTATGCTAAAACACTGCATGCGTAAGCAAGTCTTCTCTGTGTTGCCTTTGCGTTGCTGCCTCTACGCTGATGATGCATTGCACTGCTCCCTCTCCAACGTGTCAGTCTCTGCTTCTGCTTCATCTGTGATCTTCTGCACCCACTGCTCCAGTCATTCCTTGCTACTGTCTTAAGGCTCCTGGAGCACGGATATGACCCACGAGTTGGGGTACTCAAGGATCGCACCACCACTCTGTAGTTGCTCTACAAATCAAGATCGCCCCACTTTCATGGTTCATGAGCACTCATGGCTACGTCATCGTCGGAGCCATAGTCTGCTACAGCAGCCTTGGAACTAGAAGCTTCCTTGTCCTTCTTCTTCTGAGGACAATTGCTGGCGAAATGTCTAAGTTCATCGCACTGGAAACATTTGATCTTTGATAGATCACACTTCTTTTTCACTTGCTGCCTCTTTGATGCCAGGGTTGCATCTTCATCTTCCTCTTTCTTCACCTTGCTCAAACCGGTGTTGTACTGCCTCTTGGTCATTCGGCAAATTTCCTCTTGTCGAAGAATAGCCCATATATTGTCCCGACTCCCAGTTGGGAAGGTTCGCTCTACCCAAGAGACTTTGGACAAAAGTTTCACAGTCCTCTGTGACTGCATTGAGAGCAATCCTCACCATGACATAGGCATCCACCTTGACCCCCATGCCAGTCAACTTATCCCAGATCAATTGCAGTCTAGATAGGAAAGGATCGATTTCCTCTCCCTTGGACATCATGAATAACCTCAATTGCTTCTCTAGAAGCATTTTTCTCTAGACGGACCTCCCTTGATACAGTGTAGTTAGGGCTTCCCACATCTCATGAGTCGTTGCCTTCTCGATTATGTGTGGTACCACATGATCTTTAACCCCGTCCATAATGAAGTGCTTGGCATGTGTCGCTGCTTCATTCTGCTTCTCCAGGAGTTTTGCATCGGTTGGTGTAGCCAAGACTTTCTCTACATGCTCCTGTATAACTTACACCTCTTAGACTACCAGGATTTTGGTCGTCCAGATAGCGAAGTTGGACAGGTCGTCCAACCTATCCTAATCACGCAGTCTGTGTGGCGCCATCTGCTCACAAATTTGTCAGATCTGATCCTCCTCTCTATGCGAGAGACTCAGATCTAAGGTCCTTGGCAAGAAAGGTACCCTCTGCTCCCTCTAACAACTGACTCCCTCCCTTGGAAGTCTGCCAAACACAACAAATCAGCTCTCTTCGATCCTATGATCAATATTCAAATTTCTTTGGCAGGAAATCTGAAAAGTTGTTCTCCGCCCGCTCTTCATCAACTTAGCTTAGGCTAAATTCTGCACCAGCAGAATCTTCACCCCAATAGCAACTGTTGAAGGTCTGCAGCTCAGCTTCCGGTTCATGGCACTCTGCACAGCAATCAGATTCTAGACTGCGTCACCCTGGCTAGCCTCTGCATGAGTAGACTAGCTCAGCGCAGCCTTTGCGCAGCACAGGTTGCTCCTGCATCCCTCTAGAATACTTTGTGTTATCTCTACGTGGCTCTGCTGCCTCTGCGTCCCTCTGCTGCTGCGCTGCCCTCTCTGGTTTATCTGTTGTTGCTGCTGCTTTCTCTACTGCTTTCTGCAACACAAATTCTTCAGCCTTCTTGCTAGAGATTCAGCTAGATCTGCAATCGCTCTGATACCATGTAAAAATTTCTAAATTTACTAAATAGAAACCCTATTGTTAAATTCTTGATTTACTTCTCCCACTTACATAAGTTATTAATTTGAAATCTTCAGCATTAACATCGAAGTAACTACATTAACAGCCTACACATACAGATCTAAACTGAATAACATGCTCAATGACAAAGTCCAACAAGGATTTTCTGGACAACTGTCCCTAGAAAAACCCAATGTGGGAAAACCGGTGCTGCTAGCTTTAGGAGGGTAGTTTTTATTATTAAGCAGATTCTAAGTACAACAGAACTAGGCACCACACTGGTTAACCCGATAGAGAAATAAATTTGCAACAATACCTCTATTCTGGAGACAAGAAAAACTGATTGATTCACACCCTCAAACAGGATTTACAAAACTCAACCTTTTTCGGCCTCTAGAAACCCCAACGCTGCTCTGAAGCCCTATGTGTCAGCCCTACTGGCCTGCGTCAGCCTTTGCGCTGCTCAGGAAGGGCCTGCGTCGCCCTAGACTGGGTTACGTTGCCCCTACGCTGCCTTGGCTGGGCTTGCGTCAGCCCTCCTGGCCTCCTGCTGCCTCTGTGCTACCCCTGCTAGGCTCTTGGTTGCTCTGCATAGCTGCTGCGTAGATGCCTTTGTGCTGCCTTGGCCTGCTGCTTCTCTACCCCCGTTGTACTCTTGGCCTGGGACTACACCATCCCCCTCGCCAATACTGCCCCTCGCTGCAGCTGAAACACTTCTGAAATTCTTAGCAAACCACACCCTAGAATTCCAATTTAGCTTCAGTGCTTTGTTAGTGTGTGTGATTTCCAACTGACCCCAAGCCCTCTTCTTATACTTTTCTCGTTGAAACATCAACGGTGGTGATCTAATCTTGAATCGACGGCTAAGATTAGAAGATGCTTGATCTGCGTCACTTAACTCATTCTCATCACATGTTTAATTTAATTACCTTTAATCTTTTGACTTTCCTAAGTTAGACTTAGGGTCCTTAATTAAAAAGATTAATTAATTAAATATCTCTTAAACATGATGGAATTTCCCAAAACGTTTTATGGGTCTTGGAGATCTTATGTACTCTAGTCCCTCCACAAAGTTTGGGAGCCAGAGCACATCCGATGCTACCTCAACACCCTGAAATCTCAACAATGGTACAGGAAAATCCTCAACTAGTACCTCTCCTCCTGGCGAGGAAGGCGCTGAAATAACCAAAGGAGATCCTGAACTCTGAGATACGGTGCCTAATGAACCTGCACTAGGTCATCTTGTACTTTGTGAACCTATCACCTCGGAAGAAAGTGAACCTCTTGATCCTGATGCACCACCTGATGCTCCTGAAATTTGTAATGTAGCCCCCTGCTGAGGACACTGTTGCTCTACCTAATTAACCTCTCGAGGCCTCCTCAAAGCCCTCTCCTCCTCAAATGTCCCATCCCTCCTCGGAC
This sequence comes from Pinus albicaulis, assembly GCA_034641835.2. NCBI lineage: Eukaryota > Viridiplantae > Streptophyta > Pinopsida > Pinales > Pinaceae > Pinus > Pinus albicaulis. The sequence continues at coordinate 707,189,947 of CM076579.1, forward strand.
CAATCTTCCTTTATGCAGGAAGATATATGTGGTAGGCTATGTTGGTCTCACTGTAACCTACTAGAATACCCCTCTTTTGTGGGTTCCAAATTCATCCTCTTCTCCTCATGGATGTGTGAATATTAAGGCACCTAAATATCTTGATGTGCCCAACTTCCGGCTTCTTGCTGGTATACACCTCCTCAAGAATCTTGTTAATGGTGAAATTCTTGATGTAAATACTCTTCTAGACAACCTACTATATGCTCTACAAGTCGGTTGATATACCTCTCCTTGTCGGCCTATAAACAGTGCACATGAACCGTCACACTCTTTCATTGGTCAAGTCGGCTTATTTATAGTCACAGACAACTATATATACCCCACTGTACTGTGCAGAAAACAGAAGGACAGAAATCTGCGGATCACTCTGAAACAGTCTGCGGATTTCTAGAAGATTTGAAGTGTGGATTCAAGGACAAGAATTGTGGATTTCTCTACGGCTTTATAGTGATAAAAAGTGTGGATTTAAGACAAGAAGAAGCTGCAGACTTCAGGGATGGAAAGAGTCTGATATACATATATTTGGATAAGGGTATATAATGTATATGTGTTATATATATGCGGATACATCTGTGGTAAGAATGCAGATTGTTCTGAATTCAAAGGTGTTGATTTCAGAGAGTAAGAAATGCAGTTTGTTCTGAGTTAAAAGGTGAGGATTTCAGAGAGTATCATATCAAGTACGAATTAAAGGCCAGCTCCAAGAAGTATTGTTGACACCTCTGAAGTAAATCACAGCCTAAAGAAGTCTGCCATAATTGCAAGGTCAAGGCAGCATTGAAGATCAAGTAAGAGAAAGTGTTTGAAGATAAACTAAAGACTGAGTTCTCTAGTGAAGTACAAGGACAGTGCAGGTCGGTGCAGAAGTGAAGGGTCAGCATTGAAGGATATTAAAGAAGTAAGGACAAGGTCTTGGATGCATGTATAGGTCAAGGGTCTAATTCTTGGTCATGGTACTTGTCATCTGAAAATCTGTAAGAAGAATTTCTCGTGGGTTTTCCTCTCCAAAAGGGAGACGTTTTGCCCTGGCTCTAGGAGCCTAATTCTTGTGTCTCGTGTCATTTGATAATTGACTTGATGAAAGATTTAATGAGCTAATGAAGGGAAGACATAAGCTATTCAAGTAACCTCACAAGTAATTATCAAGAAGAGAATTTTTAATTAATAACTAGCCCTACAAATTCTCAACAGGCGTCAGTTGGAGAACACACACACTAACAAAGCATTCAAGCTAAGCTGGAATTCTAGGGCGTGGTTTGCTAAGAATTTCAGAAGTGTCTCAGCTGCAGCAAGGGGCAGTATTGGCGAGGAGGATGGTGTAGTCCCAGGCCAAGAGTACAACGAGGCCAAAAAAGCATCAGACTAAGGCAGCGCAACCGGGAGCCCAGCAGGGGCAGCGCAGAAGCAGTAGGAGGCCAGGAGGGCTGACGCAGGCCTAGCTACGATAGCATAGGGGCAGCATAACCAAATCTAGGGAGACGCAGGCCCTTCCTGAGCAGCGCAAAGGCTGACGCAAAGGGCTTCAGAGCAGCGCTAGGGTTTCTAGAGGCCGGAAAAGGCCGAATTCTGTAAATCCCATATGAGGGTGTGAATCAGTCAGTTTTTTTGTCTCCAAAATAGAGGTATTGCTACAAATTTATTTCTTTGTTGAGTTAACCAATATGGTGCCGAGATTTCTTGTACTTAGAATCTGCTTGATAATAAAAACCCTCCAGAATCTAGCAACACCAGTTTTCCTGCATTGGCTTTTTCTGGTGACAGTTGTCCAGAAAATCCTTGTGTGTCACTTCTTCATTGATCATATTATTCAGTATAGATCTATATTTATAGGTGTTAATGTATTTACTTCAATGTTAATGTTGAAGATTTCTGATTAAAAAACTTATGTAAGTAGGAGAAGTAAATCAAGAAATTAACAATAGCGTTTCTGTTTAGTAAATTCAGAAATTTTCACATGGTATAAGAACGATTGCATATCTAGCTGAATCTCCAGCAAGAAGGCTGAAGAATCTGTGTTGCATAAAGTTGCAAAGAAAACAGCAGTAGAAGTAGTAGATAAACCGGAGAGGGCAACGCAGCAGCAGAGGGACGCAGAGGCAGTAGAGCCACGCAGAGACAGTGCAATGTCTTCCAGAGGGACGCAGGAGCAGCCTGCACTACACAGTCGTTGCGCTGAGCCAGTCTGCTCACGTAGAGGCCAGCCAAGGTGATGCAATCCAGAATCTGATTGTTGTGCAGAGTGCCGTGAACTGGAAGCTGAGATGTAGACCTTCAGCAGTTGCCCGTGGGGTGAAGAATCTGTCGGTATAGAATTTAGCCTAAGCTAAGTTAACAAAGAGGCGAGGAGAACAACTTCTCAATAGATTTCCTGCCAAAGAAATTTGAAGATCGATCATAGGATCGAAGAGAGTTGATTCATTGTGTTTGGAGCATAGGGTGCCTTTCTCGCCAAGGAGCCTAGATCTAAATCTTTAGCATAGAGAGGAGGATCAGTTCCAACAATTTTCTAAGCAGATGGCGCCACACGGACTGCGTGATCAAGATAGGTTGGACTACCTGTCCAACTTCACTATCTGGAAGGCCAGAATCCTGGTAGTCCTAGAAGCCTACAGTATACGGGAGCATGCAGAGAAAGTCTTGCCTACACCAACCGATGCAAAACTCCTAGAGAACCACAATGAAGCAGTGGCACATGCCAAGCGCTTCATTATGGACGGGGTTAAAGATCATGTGGTACCACACATAGACGAGAAGGCAAAAGCTCATGAGATATGGGAAGCCCTAACCACATTTTATCAAGGGAGGCTCGTCTAGAGAAAGATGCTTCTGGAGAACCAGCTGAGGTTATTCATGATGTCCAAGGGAGAGGAAATCGATCCTTTCATATCCAGACTGCAGTCGATCCGGGATCTGCTGACTGGCATGGGGGTCAAGGTGGATGACGATGTCATGGTGAGGACTGCTCTCAATGCAGTCAGAGAAGACTGGGAAATTTTTGTCCAAAGTCTCTTGGGCAGAGTGTACCTTCCCAACTAGTACAATATGTGCGCTATTCTCCAACAAGAGGAAATACGCCGAATGATCAAGAGGCAGTACAGCACTGGTTCAAGCAAGGTGAAGAAAGAGGAAGATGAAGATGCAGCCCTGGCATCAAAGAGGCAGCAAGGGAAAAAGAAGTGTGATCTGTCAAAGATAAAATGTTTCCAGTGCGATGAACTTGGACATTTCGCCAACAATTGTCCTCAGAAGAAGAAGGACAAGGAAACTTCTAATTCCAAGGTTGTTGTAGCAGACTATGGCTCCGACGATGATGTAGCCATGAGTGCTCATGAACCACGAGAGGGGGGCAATCTTAATCTGTAGAGCAACTACAGAGTGGTGGCGGGATCCTTGAGAACCCAAACTCTTGCATCATATCCGTGTTACGAGAGCCTTAAGACAGTACCAAGGAATGACTAGAGCAGTGGGTGCAGAAGATCACGGATGAAGCAGCGCAATGCAGCAAAAGCGTAGAGGAAGCAGCACAGAGAAGACTTGCTTATGTAGTGCAGTGTTGTAGCAGAGAAGAGGCTTCAGGATCAGCGGAGTGCAGATGCAGGAGCAGTGTAGTGGGCAGCAGCGCATAGGAAGTCTGCTTACGCAATGCAGTGCTACAACAGCACAGTAGTCTCCAGATGACAGCGCAAAGCAGTAGCCTATGGAGCTTCAATGATGATTTGCAAGCCAACTGACCTGTCTGTCATTTGGGCAGAGGTCCTTCAGTTGCATACTCTTAGCAACTAAGTTGCAGTGCAACAGTTAGCATGGCAGTGCTATGGGCAGCACGATGCAACAATTTGAGAGGGAGTTGCAGTACGGATGTAGCAGTGGCGATGGTAGCATCATGGGCAACAGTACAGAAGAGCAGTAACAGCACAGTGATGAAGGGCAATAGTCCAAGCATTAACGCAGAGACTCGCACCAAAGATCAGTGCAGAACTTCAAGATGAAGTGTTTTGCTAGAGCACATTCCTCGCTAAGTGGGAGTGTTGAGATTTTGGGGTGTTGGGGTAGCATCGGATGTGCTCTAGCTCCCAAACTTTGTGGAGGGACTAGAGTACATAAGATCTCCAAGACCCAAAAAGCGTTTTGGGAAATTCCATCCTGTTTAAGAGATATTTAATTAATTAATCTTTTTAATTAAGGACCCTAAGTCTAACTTCGGAAAATGAAAAGATTAAAGGTAATTAAATTAAACATGTGATGAGAATGACTTAAGTGACGCGGATCAAGCATCTTCTAATCTTAGCCATCAATTCAATATTAGATCACGGCCATTGATGTTTCAACAAGAAAAGCATAAGAAGAGGGCTTGGGGTCAATTGGAGAACACACACTAGCAAAGCACTAAAGCTAAGCTGGAATTCTAGGGCGTGGTTTGCTAAGAATTTCAGAAGTGTTTCAACTGCAGCGAAGGGTGGTATTGGCGAGGGGGATGGTGTAGTCCCAAGCCAAGAGTACAACGAGGGTAGAGAACCAGCAGACCAAGGCAATGCAGAGGCAGCTACGCAGAGTAGCTGATAGCCCAGCAAGGGCAGTGCAGAGGCAACAGGAGGCCAGGAGGGCTGACGCATGCCCTGCCAGCGCAATGTAGGGGCAACATAACCCAGTCTAGGGTGACGCAGGCCCTTCCTGAGCAACGCAGAGGCTGACGCAGGCCAGTAGGGTTGACACATAGGGCTTCAGAGCAGCGTTGGGGTTTCTAGAGGCCAGAAAAGGCTGAGTTCTGTAAATCCCGTTTGAGGGTGTGAATCAATCAGTTTTTTTGTCTCCATAATAGAGGTATTGCTGCAAATTTATTGCTCTGTCGGGTTAACCAGTTTGGTGCCCAAATCTGTTGTACTTAGAATCTGCTTAATAATAAAAACCCTCCAGAAGCTAGCAGCACTGGTTTTCCCGGATTGGTTTTTTCCGGGGATAGTTGTCCAGAAAATCTTTGTGTGTCACTTTGTCATTGAGCATATTATTCAGTTTAGATATCTATGTGTAGGTTGTTAATGTATTTACTTCGATGTTAATGACGAATATTTCAGAATAATAACTTATGTAAGTAGGAAAAGTAAATCAAGAATTTAACAGGATGGTTTCTGTTTAGTAAATTTAGAAATTTTCACAGCTCCACTATCTGTGAACCATGAACGGGAAGATGTGACATGACTATTTAAACTCACCACCAAAGCACACTCTAAATCAAACATAGCCGCAAAATCATCCACATCTGTTGAAGTTGCAACTCCCTATTTCTTTTCACCCTTCTTGTTGGGACACTAAACAGCATAGTGACCCATCTTCCCATGAGCAAAGCATTTCACTTTGCTCTTGTCCTTTTCCTTAGCCTTCAGCTTCCCCTTCTTCTGCTTTTCTCTACTAAAAGACCCCTTCTTGATCTTTCTTCCCTTCTTTCCCTTTGCCGCAAGAGAAACAGCCTCCTCTTCACCTCGCCCACCACTCTTGTTGCCCCCCTTTGCACTCCTCCTGATCTCCTCCTAGATGAAATCGTCCCACATCCCCCACCAACCAGGAAAGTGCTCTCTGGCCACCAAGTTGTGGATAAAGCCATCCCACTTCTCGATGAACCGATCTAAGGAAATCATGATCAACTACTCCTCTGGAATAGCCTCTCTAATGGCAGCTAACTCATCCTTCACCTGTGAGGCTCTGGTGAGGAAAGAGGTGACACTGTGGGTCTTGGTCATCTTGGTGTTGCATAGTTTTTGTCTCAACACCATCTTCCTGGTCTCGTTAGAATTTTGATGCAAAGAGACCAAGGACTCCCACATCTGATATGCGTACCTGATCCCTAAAACATGAGGGAATAAATGGTCCTTCATGGCATCTAAAACGATTCTCTTTGCCTTCACATTCTTCTTTCTTGCATAGTTGCTTCAACAACATCCCACACCACCACCTCCTCCAATAAAAGCATAATCCTCTCCTTCCATGGGCCAAAGTTTTCAGTCCCCCCCAATCTGTCCTCTACTCTCAACGCAGTAGCCATGACCCACAAACAACAAAATGGAGCAAATCTGGAAGCTAGAACCTTATTCCCTTTGAATTGCTTAAGTCTTTGGGTTTCTGGAAAAGTTTCAAAGGTTTTGGTTCATTGCTTGAAGACTTTAGATGCATTTTTCCCTCTTTATGAACTAACTGAAATTGAGGATTTGAGCCTCAACTTAGCTCTGATACCATGTAGAAAATTCATGCCCAAACTCAGCCTCGAAATCTATGCAAAACCCAGCCTTGATTTATGTGCCTGAAGGTGACTTTTCTGCCTTTAAAATCATGCCAAACAGCAACTAAATCCCTCCTCAATTTTCGCATTGCCTGAGTTTGTTGTCCCAAAATTCATGCCTCAAATATTGGGATTGACAACAACTACCTTCTCGATATTCAGGCCTGACTACTCGAATTTCGTGCAACTTGCTCCTCAAAATTTGTGCCTCCTTGCCTCGAATTTTGTGCCTTTTGTAGCTTCCTTTCTCCTCAATTTCCATGCTACTGTGGGTACCTCATTCTCCCTGTACCTCAAACCCTACTCTAGCTCCAAGTTCTCTCCTCCTTCATGAATTTTTCCTCTCCTCTCTTCTCCTGTTCTCTCTCTCTCAAGTGTGAAGTGAAGAATGATTTCCCTTTTCCTCCTTTTGTCTCCTTGGAAAAGATTGAATCCCTAAACCTAGGATCCAATGGTTGAGATTTCATCCTTACATCTCAAGATGAGTGGTTGAAATCATTTCTCCTAAATTACCCGCCCCACCCCCTCCTCATACATTGGCCCCATCACTTAAAAGTCTCCTAGTACCTTTTTCATATTGTGTACCTTTCTTATTTTTTTCTCATAAAGTGACTTTTCAACTCACTTTAATATTAGAAAAAGTACACTATGTACTTCACACATAAATTCACTTGATAAAGTACAAATGACTCTAATATTAGAAAAAGTACAAGGTACAAGGTACAACACTTCTAAGTACCTTTTCACCCTTGACATTAATTTAACTCATAAATGTCATTGAGACAAAAGTCCATTAATGTGCTCACTAAGCTAAAAGGGATAAAAGCCTAGTAACACCTCTCCTTGGTAATATTTTCAACAGCATCAACTAGCTTCTCTTCATTTTTAAAGTAAGAGGAAGACATTTTGATCTGCTCAAAAATTTCAGCAGCAAATAGAAAGGGGCAACAAGAGATATTTCAGCCGCAAAAGAGTAGAGAAATTTCAGCTGAAAATGAGCATCAAGTAGAAGGAACAGCAAAAGATATTTCAAACGAAAGAGAGTTGCAAATGGAGCGAACAAGAGAGGCTCAGATATATGGTTTGGTTGCTTTGAAATCAAGATGAAAGGCTCTCTGGAAGGGCTTAGGGGAATTTTAAGAGCTAGGGTTTGAGTGTATAGATTATCAAGAAGATTCTTGGCTCCTAAAATCCTTGTGGAAACTTGGTCTCCAAGTGGTCTTTGTAAAATTAGCTTCAATAAGTTGTGGGACCACACAGGACCAAGTGGACCCAAGGTTAGTTCAAGAGAATGGGGTTGAGCAACCAATGATGTGCTTGACCTAATCTAGGATGAGAAAGAGATCAAGGAAGAAATTTTCAATGAAAGGTAATGCAATGATCCCAGTGAGGTTTCTAGCCTAAGGGAACCAAGGGCAAGATTCAATCTCGAGGCTAGGGCTTGAGATATCTCAAAATCACGTCGTCAGAATTTCTTCAAAAGTGAAGGTCACCTAGGAGACACACTAGCATAGTAGGACCCAAGAGATCAAAAAAATTTTATGGTAGTTTGCAAGAAATTTGATGCAGTAGGAGACCCAATGGGGCTTGTTGTCGCACAGAATGTTTAGGCAACACGACAACGGCTTAGATCGGGGGTCGTCACCCTGATCCCCAATCTCTCCGTTTAAGTTGTCTCCCTATAGCAAACTAAGGGGGGTAGACCCTATGGAAATGGAATGAAGGAGAACTAGTTAGGAACCAACCACTTCAGGAGACACAGAATAGCGACCAAATACTTATATTAGATCTAACAAGATTGAAGGATTCGATTAGATTTAAATGATTGATACCAATGCCTTATGGAGTCAACTATCTTGCTATGAATTTTAGGACCAAGTACTTGATGAGAAACTGCTACTTGGATGAATAACTATCCTATATGTAATGCAGATAATAAGACTAATGTGAAGTGTAAGAATCTTGGTTAATTTTAACTGAATGTCTATTCTAGGTTTAAGCCCTTCGATCCTTTTTATATTGAACCTGATTCCGTAGTAAGTGGCAGAGATAAGTTAAGGTGAAGCACACTAAGGTGTGATTAACGATACCTCTCCTGAAAATCTAACATACCAGGTGAGACCTATGGCTCTGACGACTACAAGGTCACCGTTTTAAGCATTATTAAAACCAGGCTTCTCAAAAAAAGATGGACGGATACTTATCTCTCTATCGACCAAGCTTATGCTTGGAAGTAAATTTTAATTATGCAAGTCTAACTTAGAATGCAATGCACGAGATAATTAAAAGATGAAGCGAGACGAAGCTACATTTGATGATTATTTATGAGATATACGCCAAATTCCTTAGTCGCCCAAATAAATATTCACTTTGTTAGATTGAAAGATAAACGTCTCAACAATGTACTTAAAATATCACAATATGATGTCCAATTAAATCACAAGCCTATCATTCCAATGCAATTATAACTCAAAAAGAACAGAAATTTCTTCAATATCGCCTTCTAGATAATGCATTAAAGATATTCAATCTTGGAAACAAAAGACATGTAATTTATCACAACTCCATTTACTTGAAAGCTCTTCAAAGTTTAATATGCAATAATACTAATTCAAGTAATTTAAACCACAATTAGAGTTAATTAAATGACGAGCAATTTCAACATATGTCAAGCACGAAAATTTTCAAAACTCAATGCGAGACTTTAGCGCTTTAAATTTCGAAAACAATTACCATGAAAGAACAATGAAATTTAAATGCTTAGCAATTTTGAATTTAAATGATATGAAAATATGAAATTTCCCTATAGTCGAACTTTAGATATGTTAACAAAATTTAATTTTCCTTTTGACTATAGAAACACCTAGATTTTCTCCCTTGATTAAAAATTTCCTTTGACACTTAAGATATTCACACTTTAACAACAACCCCAAAACCCTTAGATTGAGAAACCTAACATCAAAAAATAAATGGTTTTTAAATTTTTATATACAAAAGAATAAAAATTAAAAAATTCACGAATCTTATGAATTAATAAAAAATAGAATTTTTTTGTTTTTAAGTTTTAATTTTTTTGAGTTAATAAAAATTTGGCTAAAATTTACAAAACTAAAAAAAAAGAAATCAAAAAATTAGAAATTAAAAGAAAGAAAAATTTAAGACTTTACAAAAACAAAATGAAACTTCAAAAAAAAAAAAAAAATTGAAAAGAGAAATCAAAGCAGAGCTTTAAAAAAAAAATGAAAAGCCAAACTTTTATAAAATCAAACTTTAAGAATAAAAAATAAAATAAAATAAAATTGAAATGTTAATGTTTGTGTGCTTTGTGCGTAGGTCAGGTCGAAAGGAAGTCAAAGACCACGATAGGTAGGAGCACAAAGCAACAACGAGAGGAACGATGGAGGAATACAAAGACAGTAGCCGGCAGAGAGAAGGACGAGGGAAATGATGGTAGCGTTAAGCAAGAGAGAGCACACAGATCTGGAAGAGGAGGGGAGGCAGCACACCGAAGGAGATGGCAACGATGGTTAGGGTTGCGAGGCAGGAAGGAAGCAAGGAGGAACCAAGGAGCCCGAGAGAGCTAGGGTAGCGAAGAGGGGATGGAGGCACACAGCACTGAACGCAGGCCAAAGGAGAAAAGAGGGATGTAACAACAGCTGCAAAATGAATGAAATGGCAGTCAGAAAGCTTGGCGAGGAGACAGGGACGCGGAAGAATGGAGATGCAAGGGCAAAGGAGATAGTATTGAAGAGAGAAGAAAACGAAGAAGGAGAATGAGCGAGGTGCAGTAAGGAAAAATGCAATAGAGATTAAAAAAAAAACGGGCAGCGAGGGTTTGAAGTCCTTTAAAAAAAAAGATTGAAATTATTTTGCCTAGAATTTGAAGAAATCTTCACTCAAATTGTTTCAAAATTTTATATCTATTAAACCCAGAAATTTCTCTAAAAAATAACCCCAGATCCAAAATTTAATTAAACGCTCCTGCAACAAATTTATATTCTGAGACAAAATCTTACCCTCCAGGGCCTAGATCTTGCTTGGATCTTGGAATTTTCTGTGAAAAACCTCAGATATCACCTGCACAAAACTAGAAACCCAAAAACCCAACACATATACAAAATCTGAAAATGAAACCCCGATCCCGAGTTAGAAATCAAAAAATAAAAAAAATTCTAAATATTTACACAATTAAAATTACAAAACGATACAATATATCTACAGATCTATGCACAAGAGTTGCAGATATGTCAGATCTGAGTGTGAATTTGACTCCGCTCCCAAATATGAAGATCAAAGGCTCTTACTAGCCAGATCTAATAATTTTTCCACAAAATATATTTTTTTTAAATTTGGTTTCAGGAGAGGTACTAGCCCAAAACTTCCTGTATAAAAAATATGGTCTTTAGATAAATCTTGAAATTATTATGACATAGGCTCTTCAGAAAAAATAAGTTGAGAGTCGGTTGGTCCAACCAAGGATTGTCCCCAAATGCTCAACGAAACCTTAGATATCTTCTACAAACACTAGATCAATTGTCAAACCAAGTAGAGATAGAATAACAATAAAATCTTGAAGAAATAGAAATACCTGCTACTTCAAACAAAATTAAAAATGTACCCTAGATCCAACAAACTGAATAAGATACATGTATTCAAATTATTCTAGGAGAGCTATTGATTTGCAATCTTCAAATAATATTTGCAAAAATTAAAACAATGTTACCATAAATTCATGAAGAAGAACACCACCGCCAATTGAAACCCCAAAGTCTTTGCATTTATTCTAGAAAAATATACAAGAGAGCTTGAGAGCTTAGTACATGATCAAAAGATTGGATCCAACTATAGACTGACACCGACCTATAATTTATGGATAAATTCTCCAATGGCTAATTCGTTTGATCCTCGTCAAAGTAATCTCGATCGACGAAAAAGATTTGATTATCTTTTAATCTCGTCCATCGAAATAATTTACTTTTTGATAAATTTTGAATTTTTCATTTAATTCATTTTAAATTAACTCAAAAATAATAATTTTGAGTCAATTACCTCAAAAACTTGACTTTGAATTAACTAGCAAGGCCCAAAGGTCCAAAATTTCTTAAAATTTCCAATATTCCCTTGGCCCGGGACCTTTAAAAAATCATTTTTTAGAGACCCACGAATTCTGCCTTTGAAGAATTTAAATTTACCTAAGACATAAAATCTAAGTCACCTGACACGGAGACACGAGGATTTGAGTGTCGGACATGGTGACCCCTCGGTACAGGACACGTCCGGACACGTTATATATTATTTTATTAAAATATATATATATATTAAAAATTAGATATTTCTTACACAAATTCATTGATTCAAACATAGATCTTCATCTAGATGTAAGTTTTACAAAGATACAAAGCAACATTATGCATACAAATACAATTGTGAAATATTCATCAATGATCCAATAGGAGAAAGAAAAGACAATGCAGTTTTCTCATGAAGTCATCAAAATCAAAATTGGTTACATAGGTAGTACAATGCCAATGGCAAATAGAAATAGCTAATACAAAACAACTACAAGCCTCAAAGCAATTGGTAGCTCATGAGTCATCAATCCTCATCATCAAAATCAGCATCACTGTACTCATCATCATGGTCACCACTGCTCCCCTCTGCTGCATCTTCCTCCTCTGTATCCAATGTCATCTCGGTGTGGAGGATGACCCCTCTATAGTATCACCATCATCAAATGTGACAGGCTCTAGCATTGGCTCACTGAGATCCAAGTTGGCCAATTCCAACTCAACACTGTTGTCCAGACCCATATCATCAAGAAAGACATCCCACATCTTTGTCTTTCCGTTTAACCACTCATCCCTCTGCCTGTAAATAAGACAAAGGTTGGTGTGCACATACACTATTGTCTCTGCCCTGGACTGCTCGAGCTGCTCTTCTTGACACTATACAAATTCCCATATGTGCTCCAATTCCTCTCGCAACAAGAGGATGAAGTCACCCGAGAGAGGAGCCTCATGAATAACTGTTATAGAAGAGGGCTTGTTGCCCCATGAGTTGCCCACCAAGAATAGAGCTTCTTAGCCCCCCGTCTCTAATCACATCATATCCTGCAAATCTACCAGTGCCAGTGGAAAATTCTGCAAAGGCGTCCTCCACCTCATCAAGGGATGCTCTATCCTAAAAAATCTGCCTGAATGCATCTTTCCTCCCCTATGAGATTTCACCATCCATGTGAGGAAGGAATCTGCGAGAAGGTTCGCCATTCAGCCACTCATCGCTCTAGTATTTTGGGTTCAAGGAGTGAGCCAAACAATGTAAAGGTGTGCAATTCTTGTCCCATTTGTTGACAACAATATCCTATATGGTGGCGAAGAAGGCCTCTGGTGATGTCTCATACTTGGGGCACACACTCTGTAAAATAGTGCTCCTCACAGACTCAATCATGGAATCCCATCCCTCATAAACCTCTCCTACGATGGGTTGGTTTGTATCTGCAAATGAAAGGAAGAAAATGATAGGGTTCATGATATGAATAAGTAGATCTACCCTCTCCCACCAGGGATCATCTAACTGTGAAAATTTTTTAATCCAAATTACAGAAACCCTACTGCAGTATTCTTATTTACTTCTCCTACATGTTTGATTTAATTAACAAGTTATTTTCTGAAAAATTCAATAAAACATCAAAGTAAACACTACTGCAGCCTACACATACATACAGATCAAGTACTGAAGAATAAAGGCCACATGACAAAGGACACACAATATTTTTCGAACAAATGTTCCAAAAAAACCCAATGCGGGAAAACTGGTGCAGTAGCTCTTAGAGGGTTTTATTATATGCAAAATTTTGAATACATTCAAGGGCACCAGACATGGTTTGCCAAAACAGAGAAAATCACGGCAAATGTACCTCTATCTCTTGGAGACAGAAAATATGGTTGTTTTCAGTTGAGGATGAAGAACCTCATAGGTGCCTACGCAATAATTGCGTCACCCTTCAGTGTGTTTGCTTCAAAGCTTCTGGATCTACTAAAAACGAGACCTTTCTGGCCCACTGGAAACTCAGCGATGCCTCTCCCAGCACTGGGTGAGTCCTACAGCCCTGTGTGAGCCTATGCGCAGCATTGGCTGGCCCTGCGTCACCCATGGTGAGCCTACGCAGCCTCTGCGCAGCTCTAGCTTAGCCTACGTCACCCTCGCTGGGTCTCTGCGCAGATCTGGTACGAATCTGCCTCTTCGCCAATGTATCCTCGGCCTCGGAGCTGAAATCCCACTACCGATCTGCCCCTCACTGCACTACAAGCTCACTCAAAAATTCTCAGCAAATCGCGTCCCAGAATTTCGACTTAGCTCAAGTGCTGCTACTATGTGTGTGTCCTCCAACTGACCCCAAGCTTCCTTTAATAATTTTCTCGTTGAACATTCAACCGTCGTGATCTAATCTCTAATCGGCGGCTAAGATTAGAAAATGCTTGATCCACGTCACTTCAAACATTCTCACCCACATGTCTAAATTAATTCACTTTAATTATTTAATTTCCCTAAGTTAGACTTAGGGTCTCCATTAAAATAATTAAGAATTTTAATAACTTAGGTTTCGGGTGGAATTTCTCCAAATGATTTCTGGGTCTTGGAGATCTCATGTGTTTTAACCCCTCCACAAAGTTTCGGAGCTAGAGCACATCGGATGCTAACCAAAATCTCAACACTAACATTGTGTCCTTCACTCTTTTTGAGGTTGCTTGTTCTATCTTTCTCCAAAAAGACCAAAACTCTGAAATAACCATAGCCCCAAAAGCCATCTTGACTTCCCTCAACCTCTTCAACATGATGAATGAAGAGGCAAACCGTGTATCCACAAACTTCAACAATGATAGATTGGTGTGCTCCTTGTAGATGGTGAGGGAATTTTTATATTTTTGTACAAAGTTGTGGATATGCCGTGCATCCTCAATAATGCTTCCAATCCAAAACAAATCAGAAGCAATAGATTTCAGTGCTAAATTCAATGAATGGACAATGCAAGGTGTCCAAAATACTTGTGGATATTTAGCTTCCACAATCATACCAGTAGCCTTGTAAACAAGTGCATTATCTATAATGATTTGCACACAAGAATCAACACCTACATCTTCAATAACTTTAATAAACAACCTACCCATATATTGTGCATCCTTGTATTGTCCAAGTGCATCCATTGATTTCAAGAAAATTGGACCATTCAAGGAAGACACCATGGTGTTGATGAGTGGGTGTCGTACTGAATCTGTCCATCCATCAGAAACAATGCTAACCCTAGATGTTGGCCATGCTGATTTAAAAGGGTCAAGCATTTTTCCCACCTCTTTCTTTGCCTTCGCCAACAATGTGGTTCTAAGCTTCTCTGACCTAGGAGGCACATACCCTAATGGAGCCCCTTAAGTTAGAGCTCGACACTCTCAATAAATAGAGGTGAACATGCAACATTGAAGGATATGAAGTTCTGATAGATAAAAAAGACAATGGTGAGATCAAGCTCTTCCCATTTCTCTTTCTGGAAAATATTGTCCATTGGACCAAGTGCAATTGCCTTTATTTTTGTTGCTTGTCCCCCACTAGAAGAATCAAATGGGAACTTGTTGTTTTTCCTCAAGAATGGAAAGGGGTCATCATTCTTGTTTTTTTTTAATTTTTGCAGCCACATTTTACACCAACAAATGCCTCTCTTTCGATTTCTTTCCTCTATGCTAAAGACACGTGTACAAGCTGCAATTCCAAAACATGGTAAAGCCAACAAATAAGCTTCCACACGATGATATGTGCTCATGAAATGATTGTTGCAATAACTGCATTTCCAAACAACATTGCCTCCTCCCTTCATCTTGATGCATGGCCCTGCCTCTCTTGTGACATATTTCCACAATGGATATTTGTTATCTTGAGCTTGTTGTGCTCCCTCAACATTTGAAGTTGTTGTTGCAGGCCCACTCCCAATAGATGGAACACTTGCAGACCCTGATGAAATTGGAACAGGAGGGGCATCGCCAATGGGGACATTCTTCCCCTTCCTTACTGCCCTTGATTGAGCCATGAATGCTGTAAAAAAATAAACAAAAAAATGCACAAATTTGTAAATGGAAACGCACATGCAAACTGAATGCAAAACAAAAGAGAGACAATGCACTTACCTGTTGCTTGAATATCCATGAAAATGTTCCCTTCCTCCTTGCTCCCCCTTGCTCCTTACTCCTTAGCTCCTTTGCAAACTCACTCTCAGATCAATTTGACAAATGAGGGGCCAAACATGCTTTTTACAAGCCAAAGAGGGCTTCTTTCCATCGCACATGTCTGGCAAATCTGGACACGATCGTGTCCGTACAGGACACGATCCAAACACAATCGTGTCTTGTACGGACATGAATCAGATTGAATCGTGTCCGATTCGCCGGATTCGAGACACATGGCCCTTTAAGAGCGAATCTAGTTTCTTAGCATACAATTAATTAAATTTCTTACTTAGGATTTTTAATTTAATCTGGCCGGAAAATTTAATAAATTGACTTATGAGGGGATTAATTATTTTTCCAACCCTCTTTACATGAGATTAATACATTAAACCCATGAGGGGAGAAACTCATTCGTAATAAACCCTCAATATCTACCCAATTCTACGACTCAAAATATGATCTAGTAGACTAAGTAATCTATAATAAGATAATCTAGCCAATTAGCTAGGATCATTCCCAAATTACTTTTACAAAAAGTCGATAAAAAACACTAGGACTCACTTAATATCTTATGACAAAATACACCCTAGCTTTTGGGTAAGGTTGGAGGGAAAAACTTTGTTGATCATTTGTGTTTAAAAACACGGATGAATCAATGAGACAAAAAACCTCCTAGGATAGAAATCGTCACCAAAATACTAGGCTTACATAGGTTGTTACATACATGATAGTCTTACTAAGATCATTTACATGATAAATATGCAGAATGGGTTTACATCATTTACAAATTGTCGACTGAATAATGAAATCTGATTGGCACGAACATTCGAACATGTTAGATCCCTTTTGCAAAAAAAGGGGTGTACTGTTATGGGGTCGTTGACACAGAGTGGTCAACAGGGCTTGACTTAGAAAAGAAAGGAAGAGGGGAAAATTTTAGAGTTTTAGGGTGATCACCTATGGTGGACCAATGCCTAATCCTTTGGGGAGATTGGAGTCAAGAATGATTATGAATTCGGATTTGATTTTCTAAGTCAAGGAGGCCTTAAAGGCAACTTTGCTTAGTATTAGGGCAAAAGAAAATCAGCTTCAAAGACTTACACTTCGTTTTGCAAAATAGATGGCTTATCAAGATGAATTTCAACAATTAAATATCCCTAGGAACATTCATTCATTATACATGGCCCATACATGAGCAACACTATCTAGAAACAAAATTTCCACAACTTTGCAATAATGGATGCAATAATTAAGCCCTAGTATAGCGAAAATCCCAACGACAATGTATGTGACAAAGTAAAGAAAGAACTTTGAATAGCATTAAATTGCACTTACATGTATAAGAATATATCCCAGCATCCAAAAATTTGCCAATCAAGAAGCTCCAAGACATGAGAAAATGACATGTATAAGAATATATCCCACCATCCAAAACTTTGTCAATCAAGAAGCTCCAAGACATGAGAAAATGATCCAAACATCAAAATTAATTCCATGCTCCAAAATTTCGTCCTCCAAGAAGGATAGCGAAGTTCTCTAAAGAGATACTAGTCCAAACCAAACGATGATGAGAGAATGAATCACCTCTCATCTATTTATACAATGCCTAATGTATTTGATTTAGCTAAACTTGGCCTAATGTAGCCCCTAAAATAAAATAATGTGCATAATAACAACCTTTTGGTGACAAGCCCACCAAACTAGCTCAATAATAAAAGAGTAAAGCCTCTCAAGAGGGTTGAATGATAAATAACATGTGTCATTGGGCCTTAGAGGAGATCTAATAAAGTCCATAGGTGCCATAATGTGAAATAATACTCCCAAAAGGAGTGGACAAGGGGTTGGCCCCTTGTTCTCCAAGTAATAAATTGTGGTGCTCCCAAAGGGGTATGGGGTACACAAGTGTCCTCATAGGTCTCCAAATAGATCGAAGATGCATGTATACCATCTGCAAGGGCTCGGATGATGGTATAAGTGATGCCACATCATCATACAAGTCTTGGGTCATTTGCCAAGTGCATAATGTAACTATGGGGTCGGCTAGGCATGGTGAACCAGGTGCATCTTCCTTGTCCAATAGGTGAACCACGAGCAATTTCTGAATGACTCTGGAGATCCATGGAATGTTGTCTGTTGTTGCGAAGGCCGATGGCGTGAATGTTGTCTGTTGTTGTGAAGGCCCATGGCTCTCTACACACACCCTACATGTCAATGTCGACCTTTGGAGGGTTATGACCTTGTATAGGGAGACAGTCTGCAATCTTGCATAAAATCCAATGTGTCCCCTTGCCTTCCAGTACCAAGTCATTAGAGAAATCAAGCAAAAGAGTTTACAAACCATGGAAAACAAGTGGGTACTTCATAATGGCATGCCCTTCCATAGTGGGCTTTGGCATGTACTAATGTGTCCAAACTCCAAAGGGGGTTAACTAAGCACCTTATCAGGTGCATTCTACTTCTAAAGGGGATGGTACATCCATGGTACATCCTTCAAATGGTGGTGGCATGTGATAAAGTGATGGAATGGAGTAAGGGATGAAAGGGGCAATCTTGGGTCACATGTTAGGGTACAAGGGTAGCTAATAAAGGGAAGCCCACACTTGGATAAATAATGTATAGGAGGGAGAACTGTGGTACATGAGTTGCCTCGACCTTGATTTTTCCACCCTTCTTCATATGTTTTATGTCTTTTATGGTTTTTCTTTGGTTAGCTGCTCGAGGCTCAAGGAATGAGAGCATGATGTGTGAAGTATAGCAATGGATACCCCCTTTAAGGTGGTCCAATTCATTGCCCACCAGGGGTTGGGACAATCATGGGTTCTTGAATGATAGAAGCTCATCTAGGGCTTATAGGAACCAAGATGATGGCCATGAAATGGGGTAGAGCTCATGCAATGGCTTTTTCCCATGCACTAAATGTTTTTGTCTCGACCATCTTTTACATTTTATGATACAATTTCCTATTCAACGTGGCTAAATATGCTTTTTCTTCTCTTTTTAGTTGCATCAACCTCCGGGCATCGTTCCAGGCCCGACCCAAGGTGTGGACAACGGGAGGGGGGGGGCTAACCCTATGTGGACCCAGCAGAGGAATGCAGACGCAGGTGGGAGGAATGATGAATGAGGTTATAATGAGTGGAAGGGGAGTGATATATGTGGATGAGGGAGCGGGACCACGTAACCAAAATCAAGTTTTCCCATGTAATACCATCCCTAAAGCCCGAAGGTTAGTAAAAGAGATCCCATAGGACTAAAGTCCAAGGTTAACATCCACAAGAGGTCTAGGGGACAGGAGCACAGACCTAGCCCACTCTTTCTGCCAAATCCCCCCATTAATCCATGCCCAAGAGTTTTCATGATAAGTAAACCGCAACACTCAATTACCAAATAACAAGGCATACCTTTAGGTTTGGGAGGCCCACCTTCATACATACGATGATGACAGATGGGTGAGGGACCACATGGTCGGCTCAGGTGGCAGAGAAATGGCACAACGCTAGATGGTGGTTGCAAGGGGTTGTTGGTTGTCGGCTGAGGACCATCTTGGAGAAACAAATTCTCCTAGGGATATTACCCACAAAATGGTGGGTAAAAGGAACCAAATTGTGGATGAAAATCCCAAAGGAGGGTGATGTGGCACCCCACTATTGGCCAACTCATTATTCAAATAAAGGGAGTATGGTTTTCATCTAAAGTTGTGATTAAAATGATTCATGGAGCATCTCAAAGATTTAATTTTTGAAAGTATAAGCCATGAGGGGTTTGGTCTCAAATAAAATATAGATTGTTTATCTCCAACGGAAAACGGCTCCAATCCTTCAACCCCAAGGCATTGAATTTTGAATTTGATGTCTCCCTCCAAATTAGGAATTGTTGCATCTCTTCAGCCCCTCACAAGTCTATAAAAAGGCACTTGCTTTATCTTCCAAAGTATGTAATCAAAGGAATATCTTTTGAACTATGGTGCTCTGAATTTGCTCGGCCTTTTACAAGATTGACGGCAAAGGAGTTGAAATATTAAGGATTGAAGCTTGTTGTTTCTCTTTACAGAAAGAAGGGTTTGTTGGCAATGTTGAAGCTCTCATTTCTGAGGTTAGTTGTATAATATTTTGTTACCATAACAATCAGAATATCTCTCCATTTTCTCTTTGCTGAAATGGTTGACCTTTCGGCCCTATATTAGGGTTTTCCCTAGGGTCCTGATTGTTGACAACTTCTGGGCTTATAACATTATTTGTTCTACCTATTTTGGCCTTCTATAGCACTAATTATTTGCAACTATTGCAAATCACATGAAGCATGGTTGAAGCATTTGATAAGGTCTTTTTTTTAGATTGTTGTGTGAAGCTTCTTGGTCTAAGAAATAAGTCTGAAATCTTTATGAATATAATCTTGGAGAAGAATCGAAATTATTAAACATTCAATGAAAATCAAGGTTGATTTGATTTGATTTGGCATTCGTTGATTTGATTTTACGGCTCTATTGTGAATGTCCAAAAGCAACTGTAGTCTGAATCAGCCTATCACTTTCATCTTTTTATCTAAAGTGGTCTATCCTTGGCAGCCTTGGTATTTATTAGAAATTGAATGCACCAAGCCCAAGTGATGTGATCGTAATTCGAAAGAGTACAATAAGCAAAAGTCTCGATTATTGTCTATTATAGACATTTGTAGGAAATTTGCGATCCTCTTATGACTCAAATGTGGGTACCTCTGGGACGTTCGTTGGAATTTCATCAGCAACATACCACAATATATAAAAGCACAAGTCTGTACCCTAATCAATTCCATCCTTTGATCTAAAAAGAGAATTCAATGACCAAGATCAAAAATCTTGTCATAGCATCACACTAAACTGAAGATATTACTTGAGCGACAGCAGTCTTACTTATTGGTTAAAAGTCTCTCCCATACACAAGTTTCAGTTGCTTGATATTTGTGGTGGCAATGATGCTCTGCGCTTAAAGACTCTTTTCAGAACTGTGCACTTGAATTGGAACTGTTGCGGTATATGTGCTTAGTATATGTGGTATATGCGCTTGAATTGGAACAAATGTGGTATATGTGAGTGAATTGGAACTGTTGTGGTATTATTTTGGTATACGCATGTTGGTCGAGTCAACAGCCACGAGCTCATACAAAGACAAGGGTTTGATCTGCTAAGTCTCATGTAGCCACGGGTCTCGCGAAGCTTGACGTTGGTCATATTGAATATTGCAATTTATGTCGAGATATTATAAGGAACGCATTATTTTAAGGCCCCAATTGTAAAGTCCACAAATTCATATTAAACATTGGCTCTTTTATATTTGATTTAAAAAAGGGAATTTCAATTTGTTGAATGCTTAAGCAAGTTCAGATGTATCTTTTGTAGAAAGATTGTTGCAAAACTTCCATTTTGTAGAAACGCTATTGAAAGAGACCATTTGTAGAACTCTTAACTTTATACTGTCTTTGGGGTCATTCTGAAGCAAAATTGGAAACCGGAAGATGTTGGGCACAAGGTTATTGAGGACTTGAAAACGATCAAATCTATTTGATGTTGCTTAGGGTTTCACCATATTGATATCAACTATTGAGAAAATTTGATTTTATCTTTTAAGAAGAAATCTTAAAGATGCTAGGGTTTGCATGATTGACAGTGTTTGAGTCAAGTTTGTTGCCTAAATGATGAGTAGAGATGCTATGTAGCAGATGAGTAGAGGTGTTATGTGGATAGAGGCAGTATTTATAGGGTTGACTATGATAGTGGCAGTATTTGCCAATAAAACAGAGTGTGTAGATTGAATGGTATAATTTATTGCTAGACTGACAGTTTACTGATGTAGAGGCATTGAGCAGAGTTGAGCAGGAGCAGTTCCGATCATTGAGTAGAAGCAGAGTTTGTATTGCAATTCATTATTGTATTTGAGCACAAGTGGATCCAGTTTGAAAATTCTGAAACGTGATCCACCCGTTGATCAGGGCGGCAAGGTGGTGCAAGGCAGGAGGGTGGAATCTCCATCGGGTTGGAACCTGAGAACACTTCAGGGCGGCACGGTGGTTCTAAGGCAGGTTCGAGCCTGCAGAAGACCTTGGAGCATTTGTGCAATTGCAGCTAGTACATAGGGCATTGGAGCACCTTCAGGCTAGAGCATGTAAACTAGGGCGTTGGAGCGTCCTCCCAGTTACAGTTGATAAATAGGGCATTAAAGTGTCATATAGGTTGGAGTCTATAAATCAGTGGGCTGGAGCATCCTTCAGTTAGAGCTGAAAGCTTGATGTAAATATTTTGAAGACAAATATTAAGAAGCATTCGGTGATTTTTGTCCCAGAGGGGTTTCCACCTAAAACTCTTTGTCTTTTGTATCTATTTGTTATGCATTGTTGAATGGTGTTGATGATGTTTATGTTTAATTGATGCTAATAACAATTAAAGCTTCGTGGAATTAAAAATTTACTAATTGATAAGAAATATTGATTCACCCCCCCCCCCCCCCCTCTCAGTGTTTCCAAAAGTAACCCAGTAGGGCCACAAAATTTGGAATACAAAATGATAACCAAAAGTTGAAAGATGATGATGAAAACTGAAATTCCGAATGCTTTGATGATGTTGGAATGCTCAAAGTGTACTTTGATCATGGAGTAGTTGACAAATCTTCAAATGTACATTTGAGTTGTCAACATCTAGCTCCACATGGGGACACGTACTTTCATGAAAGCGTGAGAGAATCCAGAATCTGCATCCAAGGCCAACAAGGTACATCAGCAGTGTCCATTCAAACATAAATCCAAAAATCATCATAAGATCAAATGTTGAAATAGGAACACTATCCTAACATACTGGAACCTAAAGCTATTCTAATAACATGAACTAGAAATCTAATCTAAGGGCATGAAATAGAAATGTTGAAATGAAATCTAATCTACGAGAGTAGGGTTAGAAATACAATACAGAAGATGCCCCTTGGGCATCAGATGCAGTCGATAAAGTTCATTTTGAGAACTTTCCTACTCACAACCAGATCCATGGTCTGCTTCCCTGATGTGCCCTATTCTATTCTGACCATATTGGGAAACCAACTCATCCCAATGTTGTGTTGTCTATGGCCATCATATTTACCAAGCTTCTTTTGCTTTCTTTTCCAACTTTTAACTTGTTGAGGCTTGACCCTTTCTATCATTGATGATTTATCTTTTATATCGTTTTTGTTTTTTCCTCCATGCACCGACTTTGTCTAAAGTTGGTGACTTATTTTTCACCTCTTTTTTCCTTTTTTGTTTTCCACTTTTCCTCCTTGTAGGTTGTGATGCTAATGATGATGTGACCAATGTAGACTTATTTGCCTAGTCTTCGAAATGTGTTGATGTAACATTTGAAGTGTCCAAGTATTCAACAAGAGCCTCCACCTTTTCATTATCCAAACCCTCAGCCTTTTCATCCCAAGGAACTATAAAATTAGACATGATAGCTTAGTTCCCTCCTTGTGAATATTTAATCTCATTGTTGGGCATCTTGGGGTCCTCCACATGAAATCTCTTTTCAATCTCCCTATCAAGTCTAACAAAACCACTGCCCTTAGGTGAAGGAATAGTACCATAAGATAGATCCGTCTAAATACTCCTTCCTAGATATGCGGCCCACTTGCTTGATAGCAACATACCCCAAGCATCAAGTACATTAATCACAACAACGTCCATAGTAATCATGATATCCGGGTAGGTAGATAAATGAACCTATAGATCCTTAATAAACCCATGAACTTCAATCTTCTTAGAATCCATGGCACAAATGTTGTGATATGGCCTAGATATTCTCAAGCTAAGTTGTTCCATGACTCTCTTGGTCGTGACACTAGCTGATGCACCTGAATCCAACATGCAATTATATAGACAAAAACCATTAACAAGTAAGGTAATGAAAAATGGTTGATGATTTATTATCTCTATGACGATCCATCCTCTGAATAATTACCAGAGCATCCTGATAACCAGCTTTAGGCTCCCCTCTGAGAGGAGTATCCATGGCTTTTAGCAACTTAGACTTCTGAGAGGGGATTTTCAAAATCTCCTTTACAGGAACCAAAATATTTTCATTATTTATCCATCCTCTCAAGTCAATATCCAAACCATAATTAAAGGACCTAGGGGTGCCTTGAATCTCGCCTTGTTCTTTATTCCTTCGTTGATAAGTTAATCTCTTATCCTTCGCAATCTCCACCATCTAATCCAGAGAGGGATTTTCACCATATAATTCAATAACCATGTCTCTTTCATCATTGAAATCATTTACGCTATAAGAAGATTGGAGTGTCTTCACATTATGACTTTTCTCCACAACCTCCATCCAATCTTCCATAAACAAGCGATACTCCTTACCAACAGCATTAATCTGATTACTTGTCCCTATCACTCCACTTCCAATGATCCTTTTCACAACAAGGAAGGCAGCTTCATCACGAAGCTCACCACAATGTCTATAATACGGTGGAGCTTGATAAACTAGATTTGTAGGAACATGTGGGTTTGGTGCTCGATGCTCATTAGGAGGGACCCCTCTTCTGCCATCTATCATTTGGTCTATTATTCTGAAATCTATTTCCTTGAGACCTCTCCATTTTCACCAAACTATTATACATGCCACTTATTTCCTTGGCATGGCTTGCTATTAATTTCGCTTGGTTGAGCTCCATATTCTTAATCATTTATGTCAACTCCTTAATGGGATCACCTTTAGCTTCTTTAACTTCCTTTCCCTTTGACTCATTCTTATGATGACCCCTAGTAAATCCCAGAATCTCAAACTTTCCAAAAGCTTTCCTACATTTCTCCAACTCTTCAACTAAAGTCTAAGAAGCCATTACATCATTAGGCATAGCACGTCTTAGCTCATAAGAAGTGTCAGTTCCAGATGCATTCATATAATAGATCAATAAAGACTTTTCGGAAGGCTTATAATCTGGAGGCAAATCTTTTACAATATCATAAAATTTCTTATTAAATTCCTCCATAGTCTCATTCTCATTGTTCTTCATATTGCTAATGGTGTTAAGCAAGTGCCTTTCTTCTCTTTGATCTCAGTGAATCAAACGCGTTAGCAGAAAACTCTGTGAACCAATCAAGAGTGTCCTCATCCAAAGAGAGAACGAAAAGCCTCCTCTTTATGTCCTCATGGTTAGCATTGTTACACAACTTACTCACGCAAAGGTTGAAATTCCTAAGGTGAGTTTTGACATTAATCGCACTATTGCCTTGAAACGAAGGCAACTTCTCAATGGCTTTGTCCAGGATAGCATTCGCATAGCCATGAATGTTAGCAAAATTACAGGGAGCAAACAAGTCATCCATGATGTCCTATTGAGCTTGACCCTAAAAGAGCAAATGTATATCAGAAATAGATTCATACCCAAGATTAGCAAGAAGTCAACCATGAGAAGAAAGTTTGTTTAATTGCATTCTAAAAACCTTTTCAAGATCAAGAGTGGGGTTAACCAAGCTACTTGGAAGCACCCTAGTAAATATCCTTGCAAAAAATGAATCAAGTGGAGTCGCCACTTGAACAGGAATCTAACTTTTAAAATCCAAAATGTCAAAACGAAATAGTTAGTTGTACCATGGGTCAAAGAAGACTTATCCCTCGCAACGGCGCCATAAAATGTTGTTGCCTAAGATGCACACCTATATTAATCTGGGAAAAGTCCCCAATCCCACTAGGTATGGTCTTAAAGGCACAAAACTCAGAGAAGGGGTTGTCACATATTCCCAACTCTCTCTATTTAGGTTCTCTCCTAGCTAAACCAAGGGGGGTGGTCCCTAAACATATCTAAAGGAAAATTTGTTAAGGACAACAAGGTCTAGGAGATTATAGGCAAGGAAATCACCATTCAATATAGCTTGAAATAAAATTAGAGATCAATTTAGCAAGTATGAATATTCATGAGCATGTAAATATCAATAAGATAGATTTGATGAAATTAACAAGATATTCGACAAGATAAAGTATGAGAGACTAGTGCCTTTAGATAATGCTCAAAGATGAAATACGATACTTGCAAATGAAAAATTATCTTTCAAGTTACAAGAATATCAAAGTTGCGGAACAATTGTTAGTGAATTCAAGCCACAAGAGATTATACACAACTTTGATATATGAGCAATAAGATGGAAATAAAACTTGCGAAGTGAAATAGAGCTTGCACTTTTAAAAGAGATCCTCAGGTAAGATATAGCATTAAGAGACAATTTCATGAGCATTATGAAAATGAAATAGGCAAGTACAACAATATAAAATGTTTTCAAGTGATTGATAAGCTCAGAATCCAAATTGTACAGTAACCAATTGTATGCAAAGTGTTAAATGAGTGTGTGAAGAAGAGTGTTCTTGGTTAATTTTATTATAATGCCTAATATACGGTTTGACTTCCCCTTAATTCCTCCAGCTTGGTAAAGAGTGAGGTTGTTGCAAGAAGTATAAGAGAGAAGGTTAATACCTCATTAACAATACCCCCTTAGGGCTTAAGTACATCTCGTGTGCCTTCGTTACTCACATGTTTTAACCTTTGTTCCAAACTCAAATATATGTGAATTGAATGAAAGTTACGAAAGTGGGTCCTAAATATCTATCAACCAAGCTTATGCTTGAAGGTAAATTTTAGAGAATGAAAATGCAAATCAGATCTAAAATTAAAACAAGCGCTCCAACTGAGATACAATCAGAATGAGATGCTTCAAAAGTGAAATGTCTTAAAATTTATCAATAATAAAACACAATTCCACTTTCAATTGATTAAATTAGTTGATTAATGATGTACTTTAGGAGTGTTTTATGACCAATGAAGCAAATGAAAATTTGCACAATGAAGCACAAGTAAATTTGAGATGCCAATTAGATCAAAAACTACTCAAATGAAAAAATGTCAATTAGATCTAGATGCTAGAGAGGTTATTTCAATGAGATTGCAAATGAAAGCAAGACAAGAAAAACTCAAATGCAAATAGGAGCAAGTTAGATCTAGTAGATAACCAAATTACTCAATAAAATTAAAGCAAGCTAATTAAATTATGAGTGATTTAGAACTACTTGCCAATGAAGATTAGGAACTACATCTAAAAGATTAGAAAGAAAACTAATCTAACAAGTTAGTGATCAATGAAACAAGAGCTTCTCCTACCAAATGAGGAGGTGGGATACCATGGGAAAGCCCCAAGCTCCCTCAAGGAAAATCTTTTTATTATTATTACACAGTGAAAATCCTCTTAGACAGGAAGAGAGGGTTTCAAATCCCTAAGGAGGGTTTACAATAATATAGAGCTTCAAAAGAGAAAAATACCTCAAAAAGATACAAGATGTAAATGAGGAATTTTACAAGGCTTATACCAATGATTTACAATGAAATTTCTTCAACAATTTGATCAATTCCCCAAAAGATTTTCGCTTAAAACCATAGTCGTCCAAGATGAAGAGATTTCCACACAAGGAGAGAGGGAGAGACCCTATTGCTCATGTCTAAGGAAGAAAGGCCTCAAAAAAAATCATCTTAATTTTACAAGCCTTAAAAATTTTACTTGAATTTCACTTAAAAAATTTCGCTCAAGAAACTAGACATCCAAGGGAAAAGATATTTCGTATATGAGGAGAGAAGAAGCCTCTCCTATGCTTGCGGCTAAGAGAGATAGGCTCAAAAATGGAGACGATCTCTAAAAAAAAAAAATTATGATCTCAATTTTCCAAGCCCCAAATGATTTTTTCCTTCAAAATCGGACTTGAATAAAGGCTTGAAACCCTAGTCGTCCAGGGTTTGAATAGGATTGGAGAGGGTTTGATCAACGAATTTCAAAAAATTATCTCTTTGATCCTCAAGCTTCCACCTGCAAGAAAAAAAATAGACAAACACCCAAACCAAACCCTTGCTCTTACTTCGAATCTGCGCAAGAACAAGAAATAAAATCCAAGTATATACAAAGAAATAAAATTTATGTACAAAATGAGTTAGATTATATACAAAATTTACACAGTGCTAGGCTAAAGAGTCTGAGGACACGTCCACTCTTTAGTAAGCAAGCAATAAGCTCTTTAATAGTTATATTATTCAGTAAAATATCATTAAAAGAAAGAGATAGATTTTAAAATACATAATCTTCTCAAGCTATGGCAAGAAAACCCCATTTAATTTTTTGTTTGATAAGACCCTTGAAGGGGATCAATGTGGGTTCTTCCACTTCTATGCTTGAGAGTTAGTTGGTTCAACCGAAAATGTCCCCAAACGCTCAAGGTTTGATTCAGAAAAAGATTTCTACACACTTCCAAAATATTTTGTTAGATCCAAATGGGATTAGATAGTACAATGAAAAGGAAGACTAGGGGTTCAACCAAAAACCCACTAGTGATTCCAGATGTAGAGTATTTCTCTAATCCAAATATCAAAGCAAGATAACTATACACCAATAAATCCAAAATGGCAAATGGAAATAAGAACTTATTGCACTAGTAGAACATTAATTAAGCACAATAGAATCAAAAAAATATTACCATAGTCATGTAAGAATAACACCACAAAAGATTTTACTCCCAAGTCCTTTTATTAGCTCAAAAGTATTTCCAGTACAAAGTAGAGCTTCCATCCAAGAGCTTGATTACAATTGATGTTGACGTTTTAATGAGGAGCTTAGAGTCTCCTTAAATAGAGAAATGAGAGAGATAGACCAGTCTCCAACTGAAAACATTTAAGGCAAAGGATAGCCTATTGTTAACCCTAGGGTTTAAAGGATAAAACCCTAGTCTGAAACTTGGAGAACTGATTGCTAATGCAAGAACTAGGGGAATCTAGCCCTTACAAGAAAGAAAGCTAATGACAATAGACAAGAATAAGACTACAGATGAAAGGATGCAACTATCAAGAAGGTTCCCTCTTATTTATAAGATAACTACCTTTTTATCCCCCTCTGTTCTTTGATTAATATCTTGTGTTATTTCTTATTATTTACTTGATTATTACAATTTTTTATTTTCAATCTCTTGTCATCATATCTACTTGGTTATAATTATCTCTTTCATGACCAAGTACTTCATCAAGAAAGGACAATGTAAGGTCTCTCGACTAAGAGGGAGTAGCAGTAATACAAAAGACTTTCCTACGTGACAAAGGGAGCAACAGTAATAAAAAAACTTGCTTATGGAAGAAAGATGATGAAAAGATTGTCATCATGACAAAGGGAGCAACCAAGATCACCACATGGAAGACCTACTATAACTTCAAAAGAAAGTTAACCTCTGAAGTTAAGAAGAAGGATTTTTGAAAGTACATTGAACATAAAAACCTCAAGTTAATATATGGTCCATTGGTACCTATGATGTATATCTCAGGAGATGAAGTCTTTGCAAGCGCATTTCATAAAGCAATCACCAGATCACTTCATCCAAGACATGATAAACAAAGGAGTAATCAAATAAATAAATTATGGACAAAAATGAGCTTAGTTGATGTCTCCCTCATTGAAAGGAATGGTGAGGTAGCAAGAAGGATTTGACTAAGTCATAAAGGACTTTGACAAACAAAGATGTATACATTTACCTTTGAAGCTAAAAGGACTTCGCTAGGTCAACCAAAAGTGAATGTTCCAAGGAAACTATAATATTGGACATATCTTCTCCTTAGAAGCCATAAGGACTTGGTTGTCAAAAGGGCTTGGCTATGTCGACCAAAGGAGATAGATAAAATTCACCTTTAAATACCATAAGCACTTTAGTAGGTCACAAAGGACTCTGACCAAAAAGGTGAATAGTCCAAACGAAAATCTCTTGACAAGCTAAAAAGATTTAATGCCTAGGCTAAGGTCATGACCAAAGGAGTTTGATATATTTTCCTTGTGAAAATTCCTCAACTGGAATCCTATTGCAGCAAATGGAATTATTTCTCCTAATTATTTATTATTTTAACAATTTATCTGCTAGGGAAAATATCAAAATAAACACACTGCAACCTTCAGAAATAAAATTTTGCGGAAAAAATAAAACGTTGGAAGCTGAGAAATGCTAGCACACACATAAAATATATCACAATTATTTTTGGACAAAATTCCCCGGAAAAAACCAATGCGAGAAACCCAGTGCAGCAGTGAGGGTTTTTATTATTATGCAGCAGTGAAATTCTGAGTACAATTTGGATGTCTGCAATTGGCAATCCACAGCAAGAAAAATCTAGGCAAAATTATTGAAGGGATTTACCCTTCCTCCACAAGCAATTCCCGGCACAACTTACTATAGAAAACTCGGCCTCCTAAAGCCTCTACGTCACCCTCTGCGCTAGATTGTGCAGTCACTATGACGTCAAGCCTCTGACTAGTCTCTGATGAAGTTGTTTTTCCTTTTGCTGCTGAGAGATTCGTCTCTCTGGCCCTCTGGAACCTTTGCCTGGCCTCTGGATCTGAGAATGATTTTCTCTCCAGCAAATCAAACTGCCCTCTCTGAAGCTACTGCGCAGAGCTCTGCGCTACGTCACCAGGATAACTCGGCCCTCTTGTTGTTGCCTCTCCGAATATGGAAAACTTCGTCCAAATCACTGTCCCTGCCCCTCACTCACTCCTTCGATCTCTGGCTCTCTCCGGCAATTGACTGTTGCTACTCTGGAAATCGAACTGCTCAAGTGCTTTATCCATCACCACATCGACCTCCTCTTATAATCAAAAGTTGGAGCACCAACGACCAAGATTAAAACTTGATCAATGGCTAGGATCATTTCTAGATCATTATGTGTGAGTTTCTAGACTATTCTCACCTTATCTCAATTAACATTGATTAATTAACCATATTCCCTAAGTTTAGTCTTAGGAAATATTTTAAAAACGGTTAATAATCTAATTGAGAGTGGAAACACTTCTAGGTGGAATTTCCAGAATAATTTCTAGGTTTTGAAGATCTCGTGTATTCTAACCTCTCCACAAAATTTTGTGGCTTAAACACATTCGATGCTACAAAACTAACACTCCCTCTTAGCAAGGAATGTGTTCTTGTGTTGCACATCCTGCCACAACACCATGTCTATGCATTATCTGATGTCACGTTGTTGATGTCCGGTTACTGCTACCCACCAACTACTGCGCAACTCTGATATGCGTTGCATCGATGTTGTTGTTGACCCTGTTGTACTACTACCAACACTGCATCTGCACTGTAACTTTGTTGTTGCTGCTACTGCACCATTTGCAACTAAAAAACATCCAAAATACTAAATCAATTGTGATCAGTATGATGCATCTGTCACCCAAGTCTCTGACTACTACTAGCTATTGCACTGTCCACTAAGGACTTTGCACTGTTGTTGACCCTGCACTGTGCCATCTGCACAGCACTCCCCAGCCTCTGACTACTACTAGTCTCTACAATTGTCGCTCTGGTATCTAACTGCATCTACTGCGACTAATCCATCTTGATACTGAATACTATGGGCCCCTGTCGCAAGGTATTGATCCAAGAGGTGGACTCCTCAAGGATCCTACCAATGTTGCAGGAAACGTCCCCCCCCCCCCCGCCTCCAAGCCCCGAAACGTGTCCCGTACAGATCCGTACGGGATCCGCACCCCGAACCACGGATCCAAATTTCGGAAACGCGGTTCGCAAAAAAAATTGCAATTCCTGGAAAATTTGGATCTGTACATCCGGATCCGCGTTTCCGTACAGCAGATCCGCGGATCGTATGGCGGATCGCCATACGGATCGCCATCGGTTCCGTACAGTGCCATACGGATCCGACTAATGTAGGTCAGAAAAATGATTTTTTTGATTTTTTTTTTTTTGTCTTTGGTTGGGTTAGTAGGTGAGTTAGTGCTGAGTTAGGGATAGGAGGAAAAAAATATAAGCTCTCTTTTACCTTCTTAGATATTTCTTAGATGCTCCCTCATGCTTTTACTTAAATTTTTAACATTACCATGAAATGACTCGGGATGTTTGAGAGTGGTTCCAGCCTGATCGGACTTCATATGGAGAAAATAGAATTTCATACCCTCTTCAAAATTCAGCAGACTTAACAGTTTTCAGGAATTCAAGATCAGTGGTATGGTGGCATGTCATTAGATTATATCATGTATGAGAGTATGTGATTAGCGTTTAATCAAGAGCACCAAGCCCTATATGTACCCTAGTGTTGGTGGTGTTAATTGTTGAACTCCTTTGTCATGTCGTTAGCAAAAAAAATACATTTCAATCAAGTCAAAATAATCGATCAAGCATGTTAAGTTCTTTCTACCATATTTTAAGGCTTGCATTAGGGTTTGATCAAAATTGGGCAATTTTGACTAATGTCCCTAGATAATCAAGGTAGAGGCAAAGGCTAGATAAGAGGAGAAGAATCTAGATTATAGATGGTTGATGCATCTATTCTAAATGGTTGATGCTCAAATAATTAATCATTACTGTAAAATGGATGTCATATCTATCTTGATTTATGTACAAATATGCATGCTTCCATATCTTCTACAATTAATTTGGTATTTTGGATATTTTTTTAATATAAATGCAAAAAAATAAAAATAAAAAATATATATATAGTAGACGCTTCCGAGACGCTTCGCTTCCTAGATTTTTTGGAAATGACGCTTCCGCGTCCCCGCTTCCAAAAAACGTCCCCGCTTCGTGCAACGTTGGATCCTACCCATCTGCAACTCTCTGGTATAACTCCAAGTCACCCCACCTCACTCCTAGAGGGATATGGACAATCATAGTGAAGTCTTCCTCCAACCTAGAGGACAGCGTATCGATTTCCGCTGAAGTTGCCTCCTGCTACTGCTTCTCCTCCTTGTCCTTCTTCCTTAGAGGACACTAGGTTTAGTAGTAACCGAACTCGCCACATCTAAAGCACTTGACCTTTGGCAGGTCCTCCTCCTTTCTCTGCTCCTCTTGTCCCAGACTAGGACCCTTAGATGTGACGGCCACATTCTCCTCTTCCTTCACCTTCTTCGATCCATTGTTGCTACTACCACTAATGGAGTTCTTTAGCAGAGCTCGTCTCAACTCTTCCTGCTGCAAATCAACCCACATTTGGTCCGATCCTAGTAGCGTGTCTCTGCCCAATATAGTTTGGACGAAGACTTGCCAATACTCAGAAGCATTGTTGAGATCTAATTGCACCAGCTCTGAAGGTTGAGGCGCTGCACCAACAGATGACAGTTGGTCTCGGACCTCCTGAATCCCAGTGAGAAAAGGGTTTATGCCTTCTCTCTTCTGCATCCTGATGCATCTCAACTTCTCCTCAAGGAACATCTTTCGTTGCTCGGAAGTACCCTGGTATAACATGGAGAGAGCATCCCACATCTCTTTGGTCATTCCCTTGGCTGCTATATGTGAGACTGTATGATCTCGAACTCCATCCAAGATCAACCGCTTCGCCCGCACCATCTCCTTCCTATATTCATTCAGTTGATCTACATCCTAAGGGACCTGTCGCTACATTATTAATGTAGGCTTTCAGACAATATTCATCTAGAAGGAAGGACATCCTAGCCTTCCAGATGACATAGTTGGAAGCTCCATCCAACCTATCCTGATCACGAAGCCCTGCAGTAGCCATCTCAAAGAACTGTCGAAAACTCCCTCTTTCCTTCTGCTTGGTTGTTGATCTGCTATTCGCACTCCCTTCCAGAGTGAGAAGACTACTCACAACTTCTGCCAATTTGCAAAGAAAAATTGAATTTCTGAGACTAGAAGTTCCCTCAGGAAAATTATCCCTCAAATCAGTGTGCCTCTCTATCTTCCATTCGACATTGGCTCTGCTCTAGTGAACTGCTGCAAAAACCCTCTATGTCTAGCCATAAATCTGCCCAACGAAAAATATGACCTTCTCCCTCTGCCTCTAGATTCACTCAATCTGGAAAATCGAATTTTTCTGCTTTTCTGCTCAAAAAAATTGAACTTCCTCAAGTAACTCGACTCGCCTGGCAAAAGACTGAGCTGCCCCTCGGAATGTCAGCCTGCTGCTCTTACTGAACAGCAAAATTCCTTCTTTCGCATCTGAGCTTCCCAGTTGATCAACTACGCTCTGATACCATGTGAAAATTCCTCAACTAGAATAATATTGTAGCAACTGGTACTATTTCTCCTAATT
Organism: Pinus albicaulis; assembly: GCA_034641835.2. NCBI lineage: Eukaryota > Viridiplantae > Streptophyta > Pinopsida > Pinales > Pinaceae > Pinus > Pinus albicaulis. The sequence continues at coordinate 707,223,546 of CM076579.1, forward strand.
GTTAATTAATTTAACGATTTTTTGCTATGGCAAATATCTAAATAAACACACTGGAACCTTCACAAATAAAATTCTACAGAAAAAATAAAACATTGAAAGCTGAGAAATGCTAGCACACACAAAATATAACAATTATTTTTGGACAAAAGTCCCCGGAAAAACCCAATACGGGAAAACCGATGCAGCAATGAGGGTTTTTACTATTTTGCAGTAGTGAGATTTTGAGTACAATCTGGATGCCTGAAACTGACAATCCACAACAAGAAAAATCTGGGCAAAATTATTGAAGGCATTTCCCCTTCCTCCACAAGCAATTCACAGCACAAATTGCCTACAGAAAACTCGGCCTCCTAAAGCCTCCGCGTCACCCTCCGAGCTGGACTGTGTAGTCACTATGACGTCAAGTCTCTGAATGATCTTTAATGAACTCGTTCTGCTTTCAGCTGCTGAGAAATTCGTCCCTAGCCATATAGAACCTTTGCCCAACCTCTGGATCTGAGTTCTCTCTAGCAAATCGAATTGCCCTCTCTGAAGCTACTATGCAGAGCTCTACACTGCCTCACTGGGATAACTCGACCCTCTTGCAGATGCCTCTCCGGATCTGCAAAACTTCCTCTGGATCACTATCCCTACCCCTCACTGCTTCAATCTCTGGCTCTCTCCAGCAACTGATTGTTGCTACTCTGGAAATCGATTTGTCAAGGAACTATTCAAGTGCTTTCTCCATCACCACATCGACCTCCTCTTATAATCCACTGTTGGAGCACCAACAGCCAACATTAAAACTTAATCAATGGCTAGGATCATTTCTAGATCGATCAACTACTGCGCAACTCTGATATGCATTTCATTTGTGTTGTTGCAGACCCTATTCTACTACTGCCAACACTGCACCTGCACTTCAACATCTGCAACTGAAAAACATCCAAAATGTTGAATCAATTGTGATCAGTATGATGCATCTGTCACCCGAGTCTTTGACTACTACTAGATATTGCACTGTCCACTGAGGACTTTGCACTATTGTTGACCCTACACAACGCCATTTGCAATGCTACCAACTCTGCATTGTGCTCCCCAGCATCTAATTGCTACTAGTCTCTACAACTATTGCTCTAATATCTGACTGCATCTATTGCCACTGATCCAACCTGCTACTGAATACTATGGGCCCCCGTAGCAATGTATTGATCGAAGAGGTGGACTCCTTAAGGATCCTACCCATCTGTAGTTCTCTGGGGCTACAACTCCAACTCACGCTACCTCACTCCTGGAGGTATATAGCCAATCATAGCAAAGTCTTCCTCTAACCTGGAGGACAGCCTAACGATTTCTGTTGAAGCTGCCTATTGGTCCTGCTTCTCCTCCTGGTCCTTCTTCCCAAGAGGGCACTGGGTACTGTAGTGACTAAGCTCACCACATCAAAAGCACTTGACCTTTGACAGGTCCTTCTTTTTTCTTTGCTCCCCTGTCCCTGACTAGGACCCTTAGATGTGAGGGCCACATCCTCCTCCTCCTTCACCTTATTCGATCTGTTGTTGTTGTTGCCACTAATGGAGCTCTTTAGCAGAGCTCGTCTCAACTCCTCCTGTTACAAATCAGCCCACATCCGGTCCCATTCTGGTAGCATATCTTTGCCCAATATACTTTGGATGAAGACCTGCCAATCCTTAGAGACATTGGTGAGAGCTAATCGCACTAGCTCTGAAGGTTAACGTGCTCCCCCAATAGCTGGCAGTTGGTCTCGGACCTCCTAAATCCTGGTGAGGAAAGGGTCAATGCGTTCCCCCTTCCGCATCCTAATGCATCTCACCTTCTCCTCAAGGAACATCTTCCACTACTCAGAAGTACCCTAGTATAACATGGCGAGAGCATCCCACATCTCTTTTGTTGTTCACTTGGCTGCTATATGTGAGACTATATGATCTCGGACGCCATCCAGGGTCAACCACTTCGCCCACGCCATCTCCTTCCTATATTCCTTCAGATAATTTTCATGCCGAGGAACTGCCACTATATTATCAATGTAGCCTTTCAGGCCATATTCATCTAGAAGGAAGGACGTCCTAGCCTTCCAGATGACATAGTTTGAAGCTCCATCCAACCTACCCTGATCAGGAAGCCATGTAGTGGCCAACTCAAAGAATTGTCGAATACTCACTCTTTCCTTCTGCTTAGTTGTTGCTCTACTATTTGCACTACCTTCTGGAGTGAGAAGATCTACTCACAACTTCTGCCAATCTGCAAGGAAAAATCGAACTTCTGAAACTAGAAGTTCCCAGAGGAAAATTTTACCTCATGTCTGTGCTTCTCTCTCTTCCATCCGACGTTGGCTCTATTCTAGCGAATTGTTGCAAAAACCCTCTGTGTCCAGCCAGAAATTTGCCCAACGAAAAATATGAGTTGCTCCCTCTGCCTCTAGAATCACACGATCTGGAAAATCGATTTTTTTTGCTTTTCTGCTCAGAAAAATCGAACTTCCTCAAGCAACTAAGCCTGCTTGGCAAAAGACTGCGCTGCCCCTGGGGATTTCGGCCTGTTGCTCTTACTGAACAGCGAAATTTCTTCTTTCGCTTCTGAGCTCCCCGACTAATCAACTGCACTCAAATACCATGTGAAAATTCCTCAACTGGAATCCTATTGCAACAACTAGTATTATTTCTCCTAATTGTTAATTAATTTAACAATTTATCTACTACGGCAAATATCGAAATAAACACACTGCAACCTTCATAAATAAAATTCTGGGGAAAAAATAAAATGTTGGAAGCTGAGAAATGCTAGCACACTCACATAAAATATAACACGATTATTTTTGGACAAAGGTCCCCGGAAAAACACAATGCGGGAAAACTGGTGCAGCAATGAGGGTTTTTATTATTATGTAGCAGTAAAATTTTGAATACAATCTGGATGCCTGAAATTGGCAATCCACAGCAAGAAAAATCTGGGCAAAATTATTGAAGGGATTTACCCTTCCTCCGCAAGTAATTCTCAGCACAACTTGCCTACAAAAAACTCGGCCTCCTGAATCCTTTGAGTCACCCTTTGCGTTGGCCTGCGCGGACACTATGACGTCAAGCCTCTGACTGGTCTTTAATGAGGTCGTTTTTCCTTCTGCTGCTAAGAAATTCATCTCTCTAGCCCTCTAGAACCTCTGCCCGGCTTCTGGATCTAAGAATGACTTTCTCTCCAGAAAATCGAACTGCCATCTTTAAAGCTATTGCGCAGAGCTCTGCACTGCCTCACTAGGATAACTTGGCCCTCTTGTTGCTACCTCTCTGGATCTGGAAAACTTCCTTCAGATCATTGTCCCTACCCCTCACTCACTGCTTCGATCTCTGGCTCTCTCCGGCAACTAACTATTGCTACTCTAGAAATTGATCTGCCAAGGAAATCGAACTGCTCAAGTGTTTTCTCCATCACCACATCGACCTCCACTTATAATTTACTGTTGGAACACCAACGGCCAAGATTAAAACTTGATCAATGGTTAGGATCATTTTTTGATCGATCCGTGTGAGTTTCTAGACTATTCTCACCTTATCTCAATTAATACTGATTAATTAACCATATTCCCTAAGTTTAGACTTATTAAATATTTAAAAAATAGTTAATAATCTAATTGAGACACTTCTAGGTGGAATTTTCATAAACAATTTATAGGTTTTGGAGTTCTCATGTATTCTAGCCTCTCCACAAAATTTTGTGTCTAGAACACATTAGATGCTACAAAAACTAAAATGCCGAAGGAACCATCAACAAATTTGGCCCACCCTAGATATTTATGTAAAATATATGCATCAATATGACAAGTTGATAAAACTTTCTTATAAAGGAGAATTCCCAACTAAAGGGAAATCTGTTGCAGGAAAATACCTTCATCACTAACAGGGAGTGTTGATTTTTGTAGCATTGGGAGTTACCCATGCATGCCAAGGAGCCTTCCAAATCAACAAAAAATATTGGCATCGTCATCTGAGCCGTACAACATGCAGTTTGGACATAGTTGCCCAAAATTAACAAGTTGTCTCACACATTAATGAGAAAACTATGACATTGAGCAACATCAGCAGACAGAAGCTTGCTACATTTCTAGTAGCAGATTTTCAATGAATATATCATATTCTTGAGCCAGTGAAGATCATGGACTCATTGTTTTATGCCACCCACAGCTATGCGAACACAAAGGATATCATCAAGAGTTGGGTGAAGGAGCCATCAAAGTTTAGACAGACACCCACCCACATGTACAAGACAAGGTCACTCAGGAAGGCCTACCAGCTTTTGGTCATCCTAACTCGCAGAATGTATGGCCGACTAAGTATAGAGACATTTCCTGAAGGGTGAGCTATCTTATTGAACCAGGTGGTGAACGAGGGGAAGTCGTTCAACTGTTCAGGCCTTTTAGCTTATCAGCTAAGAGCCCATGTAGCACAAGCCTGGGATCCTCCCAAGGGCGAGCAAGCAAGATTCTATATGTCTGCATAAATACTGGATGTGATTTGTGCACAGAATTAGTTTCCCGGCATGAACTGGATGTGGACAACGAGAGAAATTGTCATGCATATCTACTGCAAGTTGCTTCCGAATGCCATAGAGGAGCTATGGAGCAGTTAACTGATCACTTCATTATCCCGCTTTACAGGCTTATCTTTCAGGAGGACCCACCTTGCATGTCAAGAAGAGCGATGGAGGTTATATCAGAAATTGCAGATTGGTTTGCCTTACCAGATGGCACATTGATCAGAGTGTTCAGCAGGCAGAAGCCGCCACATCTTTTGAGAAGATATGTCACTGACAAACTTGTCATGCAAGAAGTATCTTACCATATCGCCACAAGGTTGCCAGCAACACTACATAGGAAGATGAAGGCACCATGGCCCACTTTTCCTTTGCAGATCAGATTGTACGAGATTAAGAATCTCAAAGTTGCACATATTGAATCAAAATACATAGTGAAGTTTGAATTCGGTACAAGAGACATTAATCTGTATGATTTGAGGGGAATTTGCAACGACCACTGTGTGCGAATCTACTACAACTGGGTCAATGGGGCATACTGGTGACTAGAGGGGGAACATTGGAAGAATTGCTATAACTTCTCCAGACACCGTGAGTCGATCAGTATAGTTGGGACTTCTCAAGTTGTCCCTCAAATGGCAACAGTTCCGAAAGAGACAGCAGTTGTATACAAGATAAGGGAAAGAGGAAGGTTGCTAACAGTCCAGAGGAGGAACAAAGTTGGAAGATGCAAGCAGATCCTATCATTCAACAAGCAGCTTTGGAAATAGAAGCAAAGAGGAGGCAGAGGAAGCAAAGCGCAGAGCAGAGAAAGAGAGAGAAGCAAAGCTTGGAGGAAGCAGAACTAAGAGCACAGAAAACAGAACAAGAGCTAAGGGAAGAACGAGAGTTAAGAAGAACAAAACAGGAGGAGAAGCAGAAGAAGGAAGGCAAGTTGCCACAATGGAAGAGACGACACCCATATAGGTTGAAAAGAAGGTACAAGATCAGCCAGCAGCAGAAGGAGTGAGCGAACAGATGTAGGATCGGAAGCTTGCTCAGGAGATTGAGCAGTTGATTGAAGTTTCCGACATGGAGTTGGGACCGAAGCTGCAAGATGAAGATGTGGACTTGATGCCTAGCGCACCACAAGTCACCATTCAGACTCCACCACCTCCAGCCGCAGAGCCAGCCTCGAGCAAGGAAGGAGAGGTAGTTCCCCTTAATGATGATCCGGTGATGGATGTGTACAATCTGTCATTTGATGAACTCCAGAAGAAGATTGTACAAGCACGAAGAAAGCACTTCCTGGATGATCATGCATCACCTGCATTCATGAGAGAAAGGATGATAGTTACAGACACTTACAAGAATCCAAACGCTATTGTCGATGCCAACTTGGCCTTCCCAGGTGCAGCGAGATCTAACATTCAGTATTTGTCAGCCGAGAATAAGCAGTTGGCGCAAAAACTACAGGCAGTTCGGCAAGAGAATGAGCAGCTCTGTGCCGCAGTGCAGAATGCACCGTCTGCACAGGTCTACCTGGAGCAGATGAGAGCAATGATACTTGTTTTAGTATCCACACTTGGAGACAATATGTGGGACCTTTATGAGGAGTTTGCGGCCGTACATAACGCAGTTGTCTGCTTACATCACTTCCAATGGCAGAGCAGAAAGATTTTCAAGATACTTAAGAATGTACAAGCTGCCATCATCGTTGTGCATGAGTGGGTAATGCGATACAAGGTGGCACCACTTACACTGGTGAAGAAGATGAAGCCGCAGGCAGAGCTAGAGAGAGCAAGAGTTCGGATGTTGATCCAGAACAACAAGCAGCTCGCCTCATTCATCAGAAACATTCAGGCCTCATATGTACGGATATACAACAGTTTGTACTTCATGGTGAGAACCCACGGGATCCCACCAATTGGCACACTCACCGAGATCAAACGCAAATAACAAGTTCGGCCGAAGATAGATCAATACTTGGAGCAGTTGGCGCAGATGGCCACCCAAGAGGACTTGGAGCTGAATAGACAGAACATACAGACTTACATAGGTGGCCCGGTTCAAATCAGAACAATGTTGCTCCTGATTGAGAAAGAGGTTAAGACCGGCTCCAAGACATTGTACCCAGATGCTAAGGAGGCAAGAGTCTAGTTCCAGCCTGACATTATCTCACAATTTGTGGAGACCATCGAGCAGTACCAAGCTTAGTACCAGTATGTGACAAAGAGACACCAAGTTGAAGTTGTCTAGCTTGAGTTCACCCCAACTCCAGCATCATAGTGTTTTGTCTTGTTAGGTTGTCAAGTTGTCTCTACCCTATTTTGTCTGATATGGGTAGAAATGGAAAATATAATATTATTTGTAATTATTGTAAAATTGAAATTCCAAGTGTCCTTGATGGAATGTGAAGAGTCATTTGTAATAAGTTGAAGAGTCATGAGGGGAGTCCAAGAGTCACAAAGGGGGCATGCCAAGAGTCACCCCCCTTTGTTATAAATATATCCACATAACTCTTGTAACATGCTTTTGGGAGCCAAGCTTTTGGCTAGGCTTAGGCTTAGAGAGAGATTGGGAGTTTTGTGTGAGCCTTGGCTTCTCCGTAGCGTAGAGGGAGTATACTTCTTTGGAGGAGCAGGGTTGTAGACTTCACGTTTCACTATTGGGGCTAGTGGCTTGTTAAATGTTGTATTTATGATTGGAACTATCATTTTTAATAAAACTCAAAGCTAGCACGCTTTCATGGATATATTGTGAATATAGTAGGACTACTCTTGTTGTATTTGCGATGTATGTTGTTTAACTTGCGCATATGATTATGAACTACTTCATTTGCATTTATATGTATCTTGTTGGACGCATGATGATGTGTTAATCTGTCACCTTAACTTGTGGACTATTCCGCTTGTTTGTTCGCGTGATGTCTTTTTGCTCGTGTGCTCTTTCTAAGTTGCGTACTACTCAATGTTATCAGAACCGAACCGGTTATCGAACCGGAAAACCTTGTGGACCGGGAACCGGTCGGAACCGCAAAAAAAACCGGTTTACCAAAAACACATAAAATATTCATATTTTAAAGAAAAACCAGATATATTCATGTACATCCATATTAATACAAACCATTTAAGCACAAATATGCAAAAGTTTTCATTATATAGGTGCAGATAGCCAAAATAGCACTTAGTGCAAAACATCGCTGAACAAAAAATGTAACAAACATCAAGAAACAGGCTCTAAAAGGCCTTTATAGTCCAAAATAACATGTTAGATCATAGTATTATACTATAGCCTACAATACTACAAGCTACATATGATCAAATCATCAATCATCATCAGAATCCCTAAGTCACCTGATACGGGGATACGGGGATTCGAAGAATCGGATACGGGTACGGTGACCCCGGAACAGGATACTTCTGGGATACGATACGTTATATATTATTTTATTAAATATATATATATATATATATATATATTAAAAATTAGATATTTTTTACACAAATTCATACTTAATTCATTGATTTAAACATAGATTTATCTATCATCTTTGATAGTCAAGGTTTTGTTTGAGTGATGGGTACATTTTTAGTAGGGTCATGATAGAGGAGTTTGACAACCAATGTCACTAACATGAAGGTACATAGAGGGATTGGCGCTCTTGATTAAATACGAGTTCTATACCCTAATACATGACAAAATTCGATGGAAACATTGCAATAACCCAATCTTGAAATCCTGAAAAACTGATAAGTCTGCTGGATTTTGAATGAGATCTAAAATTCTACTTTCTCCATATGAAATCCAATGAGGTCGGAACCACTCTCAAACATCCCGAGTCATTTCATGGTAATGTTAAAAATTTAAGTAAAAGGATGAAAATGAAGATTAAGGAGAAAGTCACTTTTACTTTAAGAATTTAACATTACCATGAATAGTGTGAGGGAAATAGAGGGGGTGGGGGTGTTTAAGTAGCTTTAGGGGGGGCTAGGGTAGCGTTATTAACTAGAAAAAATAATAATTTAGAAAAAAAAAATTTAAAATTTAAAAAAAATTAAGAAAAAAAATTTTTTTTTTAGTGCCCAGCCTTGTGAACCGGTGGAACCGGTCTCTGAACCGGACCGGTATGGAACCGGCCGGTTCAGTTCCGAACCGGTCATTTCCGGTTCGGAGGGCCGATTCGGACCAGTTTTGCCTCCAAACCGGTCGGACCGGCCGGTTTTTCAGAACCGGTTCGGTTCTGATAACATTGGTACTACTACAGGCTTCCAAGGGGCGCACTTTCCTTTCCCTTTGTGAGTTGGAACCGTCATACGTTGCACTTGACTCTCTGCAGGGTCACACACTTGTTATCACCAAAGACACTGTGCACCACTCTATGCATTATGCAAACCAAGGCAGATTGTTAACACCCCACTATTGGGACTCCTCCAAACGGTGTGAGGTCTAGTTAGGACTTCATATCAGGGAGATCTCCTGAATGTTGGTGGGTCCAACACCGTCAACACAACAATATACTTACAAGTTAGTTTCATAGTTTGGGATACTCCCTGCAGCTTCAAGGAGTTGGCCTAAAGTGAAGGGGAAAATGTGCCAAGGTGATAGTGGTACGTTTCCGAAGTGTGCTTACCCTTGTAGCACTGTTGTCGAGATTTTCGCAAAGGGTGCAAATTTGACAGGTAACACCTACAAAGTTTGGCACCCTCTCCTACCCAATTTAACCACGAGAATATAAAAAAACCATGCCAAGTGGTGCACCATCCTTTTATTAAGACTCTAAGGATGAAAGAAAAGAAAAAGGATCTACAAAGGCATGAAAACTCTCTGGAATGAACAAAGTTCATAGTTCAAGTTAAATACTCCAGAAGCCTTGGAATATAAAGATCTCCATTGAGAATACAATAATATATATTAAAAAGAATGAATGAGAATGATGTTACAAATGAGAGTGAGGGCCTGCTTTTATACCCTAGGCAGGTGTCCCTTTATGAACGGTCATGTCCTTAGGAGCATACCTCTTCATTAACTAATCACTAATTAACTAATCATTATTACAATTATCATCATTATTTATACTTATATTATTTATATATATTTTATTCATAACATTTCCTTCCTCTTCAAAAAGCTTTGTACTCAAAGCTTACTGATGAAAAGGCTTGATCTCTTTTTATGTTTCAAATATCTTCTCGTCTCAGAATTGTCATCTTCGTCGATACAAGACGATATGATCCTCTAAGTGAAACAAAATTGTCAAACTGAGAATGGATCTAACCATCCTAGATTAATCTTCTGCAGAATCTTTTGGTTACTAGAAACTTGTAATGAACTGTTATCATTGGACTAAGTTGTGCCAACTTCAGTATTCTTGGAACATGTTGTTTATGTTCTAAGTGATACAGTTTTGTAGATTGATTGAGATGTTTGTTCTTGTGATTTGGATGTAGATAAGAAGTTATTTTGGTTTTTCTTTCCTTTATCTTGTGTGTGGCAATATTCTGATTCACTTCAGGGGACGATGTTGTTGAGTTGGTTACTGAACATTCAATTGGGATGTTCATCGTCTTAATTGCAACATCTAAGTGTGTCTTTTCTTCAACTTTCTTGTCTTCTTCTTGAGTTGTGATATTCACTTGATCGGTATTTATTCCTTTCTCTTCAACTTGGACTTCTACATTTGATGCTTCCTTCTCGATAAGTTGTTGTACCTTGTTTTCCAATGACTTCTTGTCCTTCTTAAGCTTCTTAATTTACGTCAGTAATATTTCACTATGGTCTTTAAGCCGAGAAACTTCTTCATTTTTGTCAACGATGATCTTGTCAACTTCTCTTTGCATATTTTGTAGTATTTTTTACCTTCTTGACAAATTACTTTTGAAATATCTTGTATGTCTTATGGTGTTACTAAATCTGGCTTCAATATAACATCTTGTAGTGTTATTTTTCTTTTTGTATGAAAATGTCAAAAAAAATTCTCTTATTTAGGATAAAATACCCTAAAGTTTCCATCTAGGGTGATCCTAGTATAATGTCACCTTGACCATTACATAGGGATTAAATAGAGAATTGCGACATAAATGTATAATACCCAATGTTTAACTATAAATCAGTTGTTTCGGATTGTTTTTTGTCCATGAACTCTATTTTTTCAATTATATCTTACTCAAGAATCACTAATTGGTTTGCGATTTTAGGTTTTATATCATTTTTATTTCTAGCGGGCAAGATAGAGATAGTAACATCTTTTCCAGCAAGGGTCCCTTTTATTTTAAATAGCACTGAAGCGCAGTTATATGAAGTTTCTGGAAATCTTCCTTCTTTCGTTTCCAAATTAGACCCCATTTTCCTTTCTCAAGATGAACTTAGGATTCTTTTTTTAAAGTAACCCTTCTAATTTTTATAATAAAATATTACTCTTCCTCAATAAAAAGAGACTTTCCCCTTAACTTGAAAACTAGGGTTATACTACCCCTTTCCCTTTTTCTTTTTTTTTAGGTACTTTGGACACTTAAATTAAAAATTCTCTTTTTATTTGTTTTATGAATAAAATATATCCCTTTTGTTTTGAAATTATCCTTTTAATATTTACCTTAGATTACTCTTCTCCCCTTTTTACTTGACAAATATATAACCCTTTCATTATGAGTATATAAATGGCAAATGCGAATAATTCCCAACTTGATTATTATTTGACCAATGGATAATATCAATAGGCATGACCCTTGATTGCTAATTTTTAATCCTTTTCAAAATAAAATACCCATACATCAAACGGATTATAGCCTGTAATGACAATGTGGCAATGAATATTATGGCAAGTCGTATGACACCGGAAGGAGGCAGTGGGGACGAAAGCTAGGTGGGAGTGGCGGTTTTGAAGGCAGCTGCACCTGTGTGGGCACCGGTTGTCGCCGTAGTTGGTAGGAAAAATGTTCAGGGAGTTTGACGAAAATGCAGAGTGATGGTCGGGTGCAGGACAGGAGAACAAGGGCAGATCAGTAGTGAAGATTTAATGGACGTGAGCAGTCGAGTGGGGAATGGTAACAATAATGGAGTTGGAGTGGCGAATATGATATTGATGTTCTGCAGCTCGGAATAGAATTCCACAGGAATCTAACAACAGCGATGAAGAGAGGTAACGAAAGGTTGGCAGTGGAGGGAGGCTGGTAGGTTGGAGAAATGGGCAAATGGATTTGTTGCGTGCTCCGTAGGGTAACAGGCACTGGGTGGTTTGCGGCACTGGCAGCTGTGGCAACAGAATTAGTTGACAGAATGGCCAAGGCCTTGAAAGCGAATATGGAGAACCTCCAAAAGCTTGTAGCAAAACGCTTCGATGGCCAGAGACTTGGATCAGACTGGCTCAATGCAGCGATTGAGCAACCAGAGGATCGAACAATTCTGATACCAAATGGAACGAACAAAGTTTGTGCTTCAAGTTAAATACTCCAGAAGACTTAGAATATAAAGATCTCCATTGAAAATACAATAATATATATTAAAAAGTATGAATGAGAATGATGTTACAAATGAAAGTGAGGGTCTGCTTATATACCCTAGGCAGATGTCCCTTTATGAACTATCATGTCCTTAGGGACATACCTCTTCATAACTAATCACTAATTAACTAATCATTATTACAATTATCATCATTATTTATATATATTTTATTCATAACACTCTTGTTAAAATTGGACAACTAGGTCCAAACTCCGGGTTGTGCTACTCAAATGACAATCGCAATATTTTTATTGGATTCCTCTTTCGGAGAGGTGTAAGATTGATCTAAAGATCATCTCGATCGGATGAGCAGAACATGTACTTTGAATTTATTCCACTTATGTGCTGGGTCGGCCTGGAATAAAATATTGACTTAAATGTCTTAAAGGTCGTGTCACACACCCCCAAAGATTCCTATATATTGGAGAGACTTGGAGTTCATTTGACACACATTGGTGTGGAGGAATTCTCTCTCTCTTGATGGCATTGGAGCTGCGTATTCTTTGATTGGGTTGTTCTGGGGTTATGTGTGACACGCTTGGCTAAATGACCTATTGGAGACTTTGCTGGTAGAAGCATCCTGCTGATCGTCGTAACGCCACCATTTCTTATCTCTGTCTTGGCTTGTCTTCTATCGATCTATTAGTATGTTCTATCTTCTTCAGTGTTGTGCCCTAATCTGAAATGGCATAGAACATGAGCAGAAATTAACATGGTATCGGAGCCTTATGGAAGACATCGCTCAATTTATAACTCGTGGAGGAGAGACTATGTCTCTGTCGTAGACGCAGCTAGTGAAGTTCAAGAACAGGGAGGCATAAATGATTGTTTTAGGGTCAATTTAGGAAGACCGAATTAAAAGGTTGTTTCAGCCGCAGTCCCTACCTCATTATAGACAGCGTGGAAAATTAAAAAAAAAAAACCGGCAGCAGCGTATTTTCACGCAGTCAAACGGGAGTGCTGTTGTGCTAAGGCCACGGGTCATAGCTCTATAGCTCGGCTTGTGTAGAGTGGTCAAGGGCTGGCATATGCACTAAGGCAGCGGCGTAGCAAGGGACGTGCTCTTGAAGGGTGTGTCGCAGCCCTAAAAGGGCCTGTTTTGAGACACGCAAGCCACCACAATTTTTTTTCGGAACCTACTAGCAAACCTGTTGGTAAAGACAGGTATGGGATTTGCCGTCATAGGCGAAATTATAGGAAACCATAGATAGGGTGGCCTCACCAGATTTTGGATGTCGTATACATTGAAAATTCGGGCAGATTGTACGAGTTTCAATCTGCAGGCGGACGAGACATCATAATAGCGGAAGGTCGAATTTATGAACCCGCGAATTTTGGACATGGCGTTGGCTGAATTTATGACGATGGAACCTGCAGCATGTTGATTGCATATAAAAAGGCAGGCCGACAACTTTGAGATCGGAAGCCTCGCCTATTGGGTTGGTATTCCACGGTGATCGATCTCGAGGAATGGCGTGGACGACAGGTTTCTTCTATCTGCACCGCGAATGACTATTACAAGTGTCGATTCTGAATCGCTGAATATGTGCAAAATGGAATGTATGGAGCAATGAGAACCATGCCGTAATTTCATTTTTTTTCGCGTCAATTCCTGTAATTACATTCGGCATGGGCGAGTGTAAGGGCAGAATGTTATCGCCCGTCTACAGCCTGTGTAGCATGTGGCCAAATCTACACGGTCGTGCCGTAGATCGGGCCAGAAGAATGTCTGAAATTACAAGCCGTGGTTTAGGAAGAAAACGGGTTCCTTTGTCGTAGTATCCCATCTGGATATTCTCGGCTGATGCGGGAAAAGGAATAAGGGACATTCGCATTGGTGATGTCTCCGACCGTATTAAGAAAAGTCTATGCTGTTGCCGACATTGCAGAGCGAAGGGCATTCTACACAGGAATGATGACGGAATATTCTGCGATTTCAAATAAGGATTTGCTGGAAAGTCATCTATGAAGGATGCTATATATATATTATTACAACAATATGTGGTCTATACATGTGTTAGACAAAGTTATATGCATGTCAAACCATGATATATACTCAAACAAGTCCTGCATAAAATCCCTTGTCAAAAGTCAATTATCGGATTGGAAGATAGTGTCTTCTTTACACTTTCCGCTTCCCAGGGCACATACCAGGGATGAATGTGCCTGCACGCTGTGCATTTTTTTTTGCTATATTATCCATGCAGAGGTCTGGAAATGGATGGTTTGAAACATTACTGAATAGCCATCCTAATTTTAGTTCTCATGGAGAGATCTTTTCTGTGAAAGAAAGACGACAAAACTTCTCCATCATTTCTCACTCCTTAGATACGGTTTACAATCTGGATTGGACCAGCAGTTCTGTCAAGAATGAATGCACAGCTGCAGTAGGACTTAAATGGATGCTTAACCAGGTCACTTTGATAAACAAAGGAACCACATTGATAGTAGCTTAGTGAAGACATTGGACAGTGGTTTGGGCACCACATTTGGAGCTGGGATTGTCTGAAGACTTTTGGAGACAATCTTAAGAAACAAACAGCCTGATTTGATGGAGGTGATGCAAAATCCAAGGCTAGATTCATTGCTTGTGAAAGGCCGAGACTATGAGTATGCATCTAAATTGTTGTAAAAATTTGAATGTGTAAATGACGCAGTTGGTGTATTCTGTGATCACAATATTTCGGCACATACCCTCTTACAGGAGTACGATTGAGTGTTGATGAATGTACCTGCATGCTCAAATGTGACTTCTTGTATTTTACAGTGTGATGTAAAACAATGGTGGTTTCTTGTAAACCATATGCTGAAGATATCCTTGTATTGGCAAGTCCTGTAAGCAAGCTATTCATCCTAAAGCAGTATGAAATATTCTGGAAAGAAAAGTGAATATGCAGAGTTTCATATCAAGGAAGTACACTATATTCAGGCTAAATTGCAACACTGCCTTGACAGTTTCCCCATGACAGTTGTGTTAGTATCTCTATGATGACTTAAGGGGCAGTGCAGTACCTCATTGTACCATATTATGATGCTGTTGTCTGGTGACAGTGGTTGTAATTGACCAGATGTCAAATTGCTAAAGTGAGATCTGCAGTCTTGGCCAGATTAGTGATTCAGCTAGCAGTGATGAGTGTGATAGTTCTAAATCTGTGATTCTATGTCACTGTCATCATGACAGTGACATAGACAGACACCCATGTTTGAAGCTGAATGTTTTAAGGGTTGACTGCAGAAGTCCTTGGGGAAATTCAATGTAGTGGTTAAATTGTTGACGAAATGGGCATAGATGTAAGTCATTGAGCTACGCAAATTTTGACAGCAGTCTGCTGAAATAACCAGAAATGGGCAGATCTAGAAGCAAATCAAGGTGAAATGCCTCAAGTGCAGGATAAACCAAGGTAGATTGGATCCCTTGTTTTGTAAGCTGCAGTCTTAGAAGGCTGTTTGGAGAAGCTACTCACAGAATAAGAGGTAGTGGCTGAAAGGACTTCTAAAACAAGCTGAGGTTTATCGATATGTTCCCCCTGTATGACAGTGACATAGATGGACACCTATGTACCAGCAAACATGTGACTGTATCAGTCTTACATTGGAGCATTATGAGAAGCTTGGAAGTGTGATCTGAGAAGTTTTTACAGACTTCAGTCACGTTGTTGGAGTCTTGAATCATGATCAGCAAAGCCTGTTTGGATGACTTTGACTGTGGGAGAATAAGACCCCTTTTTTAAGTTGGTGTCTGAGTTTCCCTCATTTAAAATAGATGTCTTCCCTCGAGAGGGAAGCTGACATTAAGAGGGAGATACATATGTATCTGCTCCTGAGCTAATATCATTGCTGGACGAAGGAAGATCCTCATGGCTCAAAGTCATATGGCTTCAGAGGGGGAAATTCTGGAAGAAAACCAAGAAGCCATATAAATACCAAGGATATCTAGCTGCCATGTATACAATATGAGCCTGGATCATTTGCAGAAATTGGAAAGCATCAAGGTCTACAAGGATGCGAGGGTGATGTCTAGGATATGGTTCCTAGACCACCGATCAAAGTTGGTGTCATCTCAATATAAGATCAAGCAGGGATCTGATGGGAAAATGTGTTGCATGGTGCAAGACCATTTTTTTTGTGGCATGGTGCGATAAAGGAAGAGGTGTATGTGGAGCAACCTTTGGGATTCAAAGTCCAGGATCGGGACACCCATGTTTATAGGTTGAAGAAAGCCCTCTATGGGTTGAAGCAAGTACCCAGAGAGGATAGATAGCTACTTGATGAAGCAGGGCTTCACTCGTAGTAATGTTGATCCGAACCTTTACTTCAACGTTGATAGATAGAAGCCTCTCATTCTGGTGTTGTGTTTGGACGACCTCTTCCTGACAGGTGCTGACCCTCTCATTCATCAGTGTAAGAGGGAGCTCGCTGCTGAGTTCGAGATGAAGGACCTAGGACGAATGACTAGGCCTGAAGGTCTAGCAGAGACCTGACGAGATTTTCCTTTCTCAAGGAAAATACATTATGAAGTTTCTGGTATGATGGACTGTATGTCCATGGAACTCAACTTTAAGAAGTTGAGTAGCAGCGTTGCTGGGCGTGTCCTACTGAGTATCGTAAACTGATAGGGACCTTGATGTTCTTAATGAACACCTGTTCGGACGTATGTTGTGCATTGAACACTTTGAGTCAACACATGGTTGATCATAACATCCACTGGGTTGGTGCCAAGAAACTCTTAAGATATCTCTGAGGCACGATAGACCATGGGCTGAGATACACTGCCGGGAGTATGACACTCCATGGATATATTGATGCCGATTGGGCTGGCAGTGTGGTGGATCGCAAGAGCACATCTGGATGCTACTTCACATGTAGATCTGCTTCGGGCAGGAATCTAAAGTCGGTAGCTTTGAGCACCGCTGAGGCCGTATGCATTGTAACATGTATGGCCTGTTGTGAAGTCACTTGGTTGCGAAAGCTTTTCTGTGAGCTGTTCGAACATGTGCTAACCAGAGGGGGATTCATTTGTTACAGAATCCCGGGTTCCACGATTGATCCAAGCATGTTGATGGCTGGTACCACTTTATCTGGGATATGGTACAGCAAGGCGCCGTAAGGCTCGATCATGTAGGAACTGATGAGCAGGTCGCGGATATTCTCACAATGCCCTTGGGGAAGGTCATGTTTCTAACCTTCCGTGAGAATCTTGGAATCATGGAACGACCCTATTCTGAGGGTCCTGTTGGACGATGAGCTCTGGAAGCTCAAAGGGGGTTTTGGGGATAGCTTCTCGGAGCTATAAGCACTTATGGTGCTTCTGCCCCACCGTTGTGATTATTGAGTTGGTTCGCCTCTCATTTATCTATGCCCCGTATGCATCCTACCCATTGAGTTAAGGGCTCATGGGAAGTACCTCTCATTTGGCCAATGAGATGGGAAAGGCTAGAGACTAGTAGCAAAGACCGATGGACGCATCAGAATTTGCCATACTCTCTATCTAGGATGGCACGGTCCAACCACTTGATCTGGGATCAAGTATAGTGAGGTTTCGGACCTCCGCCTGACCTCGGGTCAGATGAACCAACTTCGGGTTGGTTGGAGACTCTTCAAGGAGTCCGATAGTGAGGTCCGGGACCCGCCGACTTCGGTTGATGGAGACTTGTGAGTCCGTATAGTGAGGTCCGGGGACCTCTCGGGCCGACTTCGGGAAGTCGATGAACCACCTCGGGTTGGATGGAGACTCTCAGGAGTCTCGATAGAGGTTTCTGACCTTCCGGGGTTGAATCTCGTCGCCTCGGCATGATGTCTTTGTGATCGACCCACTTCGTTCGGAATAAAGAGGCCAAGAAACAAGTTACGACAGATGACGCACGATGTTGGATTGCACTAGTGGACGGAGTTCTCCCTAGTTGAGAGGGAGTGTTAAAATTGGACAACTAGGTCCAAACTCCGGGTTGTGATGCTCAGATGACGATCCCAATATTTTTATTGGATTCCTCTTTCGGAGAGGTGTAAAATTGATCTAAAGATCATCTCGATCGGATGAGCAGAACATGTACTTTGAATGTGCTGGGTCAGCCTAGAATAAAATATTGACTTTAATGTCTTAAAGGACATGTCACACACCCCCAAAGATTCCTATATATTGGAGAGACTTGGAGTTCATTTGACACACATCGATGTGGAGGAATTCTCTCTCTGGATAGCGTTGGAGCTGCGTATTCTTTGTTTGGATTGTTCTGGGGTTATGTGTGACACGCTTGGCTGAATGACCTATTGGAGATTTTGCTGGTAGAAGCATCCTGCTGATCGCCGTAACGCCACCATTTCTTATCTCTGTCTTGGCTTGTCTTCTATCGATCTATTAGTATGTTCTATCTTCTTCAGTGTTGTGCCCTAATCTGAAATGGCATAGAACATGAGCATAAATTAACAACTCTCCAAGTTCTTTCACTTTTCAAAAGTGGAAAAGATGTCTTCCCCAAAAAGGATGTTTTCATATAAAAAACCATTTTTGAGAAATTTTCAAGACTGAAAATTATTACTGCAATACTCGGTTTATTTCTCCTACTTATGAGATAAGTTATTTACAGATGCTTCAGTAAATTTTGAAATAAACACATTTGCAGATCTTCACTTTAATCAAGAGCATAAGAACAGAAAGAAAATTACACAAGTAGCACAATAGAAACAACCATATGAACACAGTTATTTTTGGACAATTATCCCCGAAAAAACACAATGTAGGAAAACTGGTACAGTAGATGAGGGTTTGCATTTATCTTCAGAAATGGAAAGTACATTTACAAGAGTCTAATGAGTAGAGAAAAATTAGCATACACCTGGCTGAATTTTTTAGAACCTCCAGAAGAATTTCGAACCCTCGGGGTGACATCCTTCACCCTCTGCGTCATCCAACATGAGAACTCTGCGCAGTCTCTCCCTAGCTCGTGTAACTCTACATGGAGGGGGTCTTGCTGCCGATCAACTCACCCTTCCCTCCATCCTCCAGACTTCTGCTTCTCCGATAACTGAATCCTCCCTCCTCCTTCTTCTTCTGCAATCCTGCCTCTACAATCTCACCCACTAAAATCAAATTCTCTTGCTTCAGAATCGATTTCCTTCGGGTACTAAGAGTATCCCTGGCTTGATTTCCAAATGACTCTCAAGTCTCTTCTTATAGTCTTCTCGCTGATAAATCAACGGCCAAGATTATATCGTTAATCAATGTCTCAGATTAAAAGATGACTTGATCTTCGTTTTCTAGAAGATTCATACTCTGCTCTATTAATACCCTTTATCTATTTAATTTCCCTAAGTTTAAACTTAGGGTCTACATTAAAATAATTAATTATTTTAATAAAGTCATATCTGAGTGGAATTTCCACAAACGATTTATGGGTTCTCTGGATAACTGATGTCCAAGCCTCTCTTTCAAAAATGAGACTTAGAACACTTCGCGATGCTATAAAAATCAACACTCCCTCTTAGCAAGGAAAGTGTTCAACCAAGATACCACTGCCCTGCTCTGACTCTATAACATCTGTTGCACTGATGTTGTCCTGGCTGCTGCCCCTCATCTCTGCGCTACTTCCTTGTGCCACTACCTCATTCGTACTGCAACTCCCTCTGTTTCTGAAGACCAATCTTTCCTCTAATGGAAAGGGTTCTCGACCATCCCCATCTTCTCTCGGAAGTAAATGAATTAAATCTTACTCAGAGCCTTTGTGAGGATATATGCCACCTGTTCTCCTGTAGGAGTGTATCGCAACTGTACTGCTCCTCTTTGGACATAGTCCCTGATGAAGTAGCACCAAATTTCAATGTGTTTCGACCGGTCATAAACACAGGATTTTCAGAGAGCTTAATGCAACTCATTATCGCACATAATCCCAGTCGGTTCCATCCGCTTCTTGAGTAGGTTCAAGAGCAACTTGCAGAGCCATATGGCCTCTCACGAAGCTGTGCCTATTGCCATGTACTCTGCCTCAGCTGAACTTAGTGCTATGGATCTCTGTTTCCTACTACACCAGGAGGTCATTCTTGATCCGAGACTGAAACAGTACCCACTAGTACTTTTCCGATCCACTATGCTTCCAGCCCAATCTGCATCTGTGAACCCACTCAACTGGACCTCATTGCCCTTGGTGTACTTCAACCCATACTCGACTATCCCTCTCAGATATCTGAGAACATCTTTGGCTACTGCCCAGTGAGCCCTCCTTGGTTCCACCATGAACTGACTGAGGGTATTCACCGCATAACAGATGTTTGGTCTAGTATTGACCAGATACACCAATGATCCAATGAGCTACCTGTACAAGGTGGAATCAACCTCATCTTCCTCCATTGTGTCTATCTTCTTCCAGTTAGTAATCATTTGCGTGGCCATGGTTCTACAATCTTCCATATGAAATATTTTTAGGATTTTTGTCGTGTATCTACCTTGCCCTAGGAATATTTCCCCTTTCTACTGCTAGACTTCTAATCCAAGAAAATAGTGCCTCTGCCCTAGGTCCTTCATGTCGAACTCTGTAGCTAGATTCTCTTTGCAGTCCTTGATGAGCTTGGATGATCCGTTCAAAAACAGATCATCCACATATAAAACCAGAATAAGCGGCTCATCTCCTACTCTCAAGTAGTAGAGGTTGGGGTTTGCATCACTCTTGACGAACCCCATCTTCTGCAAGTAGCTATCAATTCAACCATACCATGCCCTGGGGTCTTGTTTAAACCATATAAGGCTTTCTTAAGCCTGCAAACATGAGTCTTCTGCTCAAGTGTCTCGAAACCCTCTAGTTGTTCTATGTACCCTTCCTCCTCTATCACCCCGTTCAAGAATGTTGTCTTGACATCCATCTGGTGAATCTCCCATCCCATCTGCACAGCCAGAAAGATGGCGGATCTGATAGAAGTGTAGTAAGCTACAGGGGTGAAGGTTTCCTCATAGTCAATGCCTTCCTTCTGTGCATACCCCTCAGCTACAAATCTTGCCTTGAACTTCTCTATGCGGCAATCTGTAGCATATTTGATCTTGTAAATCCACCTGGATCCTACAATTGATCTATCCTGTGGTCTAGGGACTACTTCCCAGACATCATTTGTCATGATGGAGCTATACTCCACCATGGCATCCACCCACACTTGATGATGAGTTGCTTCCCGAAAGGTGGACGGTTCACCAACCTGAGCTACCATTGCCTGATATTTGTCTGGTTGCTTCATTATCCTCTTTCCTTCTCTAGGGGCTCCAACAAATTCTTCTGCTTCCTGGAGAATTTGTTGAAGTTCTCTACTCGGTCTCCCATCAATGGTGGGCGGTCTCACCTGCTCTCCTTCCTGTTCTTCTTCGGAGGAGCTCTCCTCAGAATCCTTGTGCCTTGGAGAGGCACTTGACTCATCCTCTGTAGACCGTTGAGGTTGTACTAGTGGATCCTCCTCAATCTGCGTATCTGTGGCCATTTCCTGAGATTTCCTAAAGGCTCTCTCCTCTAGGAATTTTACATCCCTTCTTACCACGATTTTCCTACTCTCTGGAATATAGATGCGATATGCTTTCACATTCTCACTATAGCCCATAACGAAACCCTTTTCTGTAGAAATTTCAATCCCCACTCCGGTTATCAATTTTCCTTATCACTCCATCCATATAGTTTTAAATCTGAACATGACATAAATACTAAAATTTGGAAATGACTGAAATTTTTGAAAACACAAAGTTGGAGATTTTTGCATCTACTGAAAATGCAGAAATAAAACACAAGAAAAATATGATAGCCACACAAAAAATAACACAGTAATTTTTGGTCAATGTGACCCTGGAAAAACCCCCTACAACTCTTGGGGAAAACTAGTTTGAGAGCTCTTCTTTATTTCTGAAAATGATTTTACAGAGAAACTGAAATATACAGTAAAAATTGCAGCAACCAAAATATACCACTTATCTCAATTTCCGTGCTTGAAATCTGCCTCAAAAAATGTGCCAATCAGCAAACTTACAAAACAGAAATTTTACAACATTAAATGTTGTACAGCTACTTCGAAAAATGTGCCAGACAAGCTGTACGGAATTGTACGGATTTGTACAGCAACCCTCCTCGAAATCTGTGCCCAGAGACTGACTTGAAAACTGCGCTGAAGCTATTGTCCTTTTTCTTGAAATTTGTGCCAAAATATTAGTTGTACTTCTCGATTTGCGTGGCCAAAATCTACCTTGAACTCCATGCTAAATGATGTTGTCATCTTCCTCGATTTTCGAGCCTCCCTTTCTTGGAAATCGTGCCTCTCTTGTTGTATGGATTATGCCTTGGGATTTGTGTCCATAGTGTTGTTGTACGGATTTGCTAAAGTATCCTTGCTGCCCTCCTTCAACTTCTCACTACTCAGAAATTTTCTCCTTGCTCTCCTTCTCTTTCTCTCAATAGCTCATGAAAGGCTGAAGTGATCTTTTCCTCTTCTCCTCTCCTTTTACCCTAAACAACCTTTTGGGTAACCCTAAGATCTAATGTTTGAGATTCATTTAGATCTTGGGATGAGAATAAATGTGCATTTAATTCTCATTTTCTATTCTTTAACTCATCCACTTAAATAAAGGCCCACTTAGCCTTTTATTTCTATAGTCACTTTTTCACTTTCTAATTCTTCATTAACTTTAATAAAGTCACTTTAAAATTAGATTGTAACTTTACCACTTATAAAGTCACTTTTTAAATAAATTGACTTTACCACTTATAAAGTCACTTTAGGAGAAAAGTACAAATAAATTTGGACACTTTTCCCTAGGCCAAAGATCAAAGCCTTAGGGAACCACTTGTCCTCTGGTACCCAAATTTTAACATTTTCTGCAGTCTGATCCAACTTCTTCCTCTTTTCATCTGAGACGTGGCAGTACACCATGCTATCGAATATCTTGTTGTGGCTCACCTCTAGCTTGCTACCTATGAACACACTCTCGGGAGTCACCTTCCCCAAGGCTCTATGGGGAACTCTGTTTTGGATATATATTGTTGTATTGCAGCCCTCTTCCCATAAGAATTTGGGCATAGCTTGGTCATACAGCGTTGCCCTTGCAGCTTCTATTATGGTCCATTTCTTCCGTTCTGCAACTCCAATTTGCTCTGGATTGTAAGGAGTTGTCCATTCTCTCTTGATGCCTTTCCTTGCACAGAAATTTGTGAAGTCCTTATCGATATATTTTCCACCATTATCTGACCGCAGCTTCTTGATCTTCTTTCCAGTAGAGTTCTTCACCAAGGCTTTGAAATCTTTGAATCGATCAAAGACTTCATCTTTGGTTTTCAGAAAATAGATCCAAGTTTTTCTGGAATGGTCATCAATGAAGGTAGCAAAATACTTTGAACCACTGAGAGCGGTTGTGGACATTGGACCGCAAATGTCCAAGTGTATTTACTTCAATACACTCTTGGCTCTACTGTTGCTTCTTGGAAACATTGCGTTAGCGTACTTCCATAGTACGCACCCCCTGCAAACTTCATCTTTCTTCGTGCTGAGTTCAAGAGCCCCTATGACAATATTTTTGAGAATTCCAAAGGCTCCATGATGTAGATGCCCCATCCTTCTATGCCATAACTCATTCAAATCACTGTCATCTATATTGCCAATTAGGGCCACCGGAGATTCAAGTTGGAGTTTGTATAGCTTGTGACTTCTTACTCCAATTTGTGCCTTTTTGCTCCAGCAAGGGTGTTTGACATACACCTTATTTCTAATAAAGTATACATCATAGCCCTTGTTCTATAGTTGAGACCAATGTTGCGAACATCGGCATCGGGATAAAATCGGCAAGGGTCTGGGAAACCAAAAAATCGTAAAAATTGGGAAAATATCGGTAAAAATTGGCAAACATCGACAAAATTAAGATACCATTAAAATATTTTTAAAAATCGGCAAACATCGGCTAGGCCAAAAAATCGTGATTTTGAGATAAAATCGGGATGTTATCGAGATGTTCGCAACATTCGCTGAGACACTGACAGTAAATTCATCCCCAACCCTGGTACATGCAGAACATTCATGGCTCGAATTTTGTTGCCATCTTCGGTCTGAAATGTTATGGTACCTCTCCCAATGGTGGTACATTTTGCCTTGTTTCAAATAGTTATCTGGAAATCCCTTTGTTCTTCTTGGTAGCTCAAAAAACATTCTCAAACCCCCGTCATGTGAGAAGATGCTCCACTGTCAATATACCAAACACTTGGAGGAGTTATGCAAGATCCTCCTCTAGTCTGCATGCCGACACTTTCATGTCGTGTTCTCTCTACATTTCTGTGTGCACTGGAGGACTGCGTGAGTCCCTTTGACTGCGAAACCCTTCCGGACGATGGATCACTGGTCCATGGGAAATCCTCCCTTTCTGTCTTTAGCCCTTTGCTCTGATACCATGTGAAATTTTCAAGACTGAAAATTATTACTGCAATACTCAGTTTATTTCTCCTACTTATGAGATAAGTTATTTACAGATGCTTCAGTAAATTCTGAAATAAACACATTTGCAGATCTTCACTTTAATCAAGAGCATAAGAATAAAAAGAAAATTACAAAAGTAGCACAATAGAAACAACCATATGAACACAGTTATTTTTGGACAATTGTCCCCGTAAAAACCTAATGTGGGAAAACCATAGTATTAAAACCAGAACCGGTGACCAAACCGGTGGACCTAATGAACCGGTTTAACCGGTACTGGTCAGGTCTAAACAAACCGGTTTTTAAAAAAATACATTAAATAATTATTTTTTAATAAAAAAAAACTATTTTTAAGATTTGCAACCATGATTCCAAGCCAATAGAGACAAAATATGCAAAGTTTGCTCATTTATATACCATGTAAAGGTGAATATATCAAAATGGCACCGAGTGCAATACATATCATTGAAAAAGTACATAAGCAATGAGGCTCCAAATGACCCATAAAGTCCAAAAACAATGCTACAAGCTATGAGCATTGAGGCCATTGGCCTACATAGTACAGTGACAGTCTACTACAAATCTACGTATATGATATCACTAAATTCTAATTAATGATCAGCATTATCACTTGAAACTTCTAATCATGATCAAAGTTCAAAGTTCAAACTCAGTTGGTTGAACTTGAGTCTCCCGACTCTCGACTGCCAAACTTTGCAACTGCTCCAGTCACAAACTTCTCTATTGGTTCAGTGACTTGAGTATCAAAATTTTGAAGGTATTCTGCCCTAATATGCCCTATTACTTCATTTGGTGCTCCACATGGCTTTACATGGCCTCCTATCCCAGCCAAGTATTGCTTGAACCTGTAAATACCCACTCCTGCAATAGATTTTTGGCAATATTTGCAAATCAATTTGCCATCAATCATATCACAATGAGCCCATGCAGTATCCTTGCCTTTTGGAGGCATGATGGCTACTACTTAGCTCGAGCGGCAAGCCTCAAACTCCAGCAAAAACTCAACACTCTCCAAGCTCTCAATCAAACTCACAAAATCTCCAAATGAGATGGTTGAGACAAATGAGAGGCTGCCCCTACTTATAAAGGATTAGAGAGGGTCTCCAACATAGCTCCAACTCCAACTCCAAACCTCCAAAATCATTGCTCCAGCAAACACTCAACACTCTCCAAGCTCTCAATCAAACTCACAAACTGCAAATGAGATGGTGTGAGACAAAGGAGAGGCTGCCCCAGCTTATAAAGGATTGGGGAGGGTGTTTTTGGAGGGAAACAACCCTCCCCTTCCCTCCAAATAAGCCCTAAACACCCTTGTTGGCCGTCCCTGGGTCCCTACAGCAACATAGGTGCTGACCAGCCGGTTAAGGACGGAACTGGCGGGTTTATGGATAAACTAGTCGGTTTTGTCCTTAACCAGTCGGTCAGCACCGGTTAACCAGATTTTTAAGGCTAAGTGCAAGGAAAAACCGGGTTTTACAGCCGGTTTGGACCGGCCAATGGTCTGACCGACCGATTTGACCAGTTTCCAGTTTAGACCAGCCGGTTTTCAACACTACGGGGAAAACCGGTGTAGCAGACGAGGGTTTTTATTTATCTTCAGAAATGGAAAGTACATTTATAGGAGTCTGATGAGCAGAGAAAAATTAGCATACACCTGGCTGAATTTTCTGGAACCTCCAGAAGAATTTCGGACCCTCAGGGTGACCTCCTTCACCCTATGCGTCATCCAGCATGAGAGCTCTATGCAGTCTCTCCCTGGACTGAGTAACTCTGCGTGGAGGGGGTCTTCCTGCCGATCAGCTCACCCTTCCCTTCATCCTCCAGACTTCTACTTCTTCGATAACTAAATCCTCCCTCCTTCTGCTTCTGCAATCCTGCCTCTACAATTTCACCCACTAAAATCGAATTCTCTTGCCTCAGAATCGATTTCCTTCGGGTACTAACAGTGTTCCCGGCTTGATTTCCAAATGGCCCTCAAGTCTCTTTTTATAGTCTCTCGTTGATGAATCAACAGCCAAGATTATATCGTTAATCAATGGCTCAAATGAAAAGATGACTTGATCTTCGTTTTCTAGAAGATTCACACTCTGCACTATTAATACCCTTTAATTATTTAATTTCACTAAGTTTAAACTTAAAGTCTGCATTAAAATAATTAATTATTTTAATAAAGTCATATCCAAGTGGAATTTCCACAAACGATTTTTGGGTTCTCTGACTGATGTCCAAGCCTCTCTTTCAAAAATGAGACTTAGAACACTTCCCGATGCTATAAAAATCAACAATTTTGTCCTTTAGTTACTTGCTAGAAGGATTACTTGTTTTGCAAGCAAGTCACCTTAAGACAAAATAGAGGGGGTTCACTAGGGCACACTTCCTCATGCATGGAAAATAAAATCATAATACATAAATAGCATGTTTGTGTCATGTGAGGTGCACTTCCTCATGAGCTAAGCAGAGGACAAGTGGCAACATTCAAAGAAGTGCCACGTCGCACTTTCTCCACCAAGGCTTGTCATCCACTAGACCACATAATCCCATAACACATCATCAACTAGGGAGCACATATCTAGCCCAAACCAGCATTTTAAAACATAATATGAGTCAGCTTGGGTCCACAGTAGTTTCCAGAACATGCATCCCCTGCTCTCTGCCCTGATTTTAAGATTTCTTAAAATCTTTTAAAAACTAAACCTGTCTTCACTGCTATATGGCTAACCCAGGACAACTGCTACTTTTAGAAAAATCAAACAGCACTAAAGTGCATGTCATTTAATTGCCACCTAACTTGGCACTCATGCTGCTCACCATGCTGGGTACCCAATAATGGGATGACCATCTTGAATAAAGCAAAAAAAAACATCTTCTCTGATTATCTCCAAAATCTATGTTCATATCTTAAAAAAGGTGAAGTTTCTAAGAATAGAAACCTTCCAAGATTTTTAATCTTGAAAATCTGAAAGTGCCCATTTGAAGAACTCTCCACTGGGAGCCCGAAACTGCACTCTCTTGTTAGAGACTCGGAAGTGGCAAGTTTCTAAAATAGCATTCAAGACTCTAAAAGTGCCCTGTAACCATCTTCGTCATCCTATGCATACTCCCAAAAGTGCTTGTGAATCATATGCACAAGCAAACCTGCTAAAAATAGCACTGAACCTGATGTCCCTTTGAAGAAGCTCATCACTTGATCTGACTGCCAAACTCGTACACACAACTTTGGAATAAAGATCTGGCTGGAATAATGCTCTGGAACAATGTACCACAAACTGCCCACATTGAATCGATCAAGATGGACTTTGGACAAGCCTATGCTAATTCCAAACGCACTCATGAACATGCCAGAACTTACATTTGGATTTGCAAGAGCAAATCCAGTGTGAACAGATCACTAGGGCATCATTTGATTGTAACAGGCTGGATATTATTTTAGACCCACCATAACACACAACCTCCTACTCAGCTAGAACTTAGTAGACACCTAAACTCCTCCGCATGGTCACAAGATCACATCTGTTCATGTAGTGTTGTTGTTCCCTATCCCAGGTCAAGGGCCCAGAGACCCATCAATAGTTTATTCTCATCAAACTCAAATGGTAGGAGAGTTTTGACGGACTGCTCTCAACCTCTTCCCAGGTTCTCCCAGGCTCCAGCTAGGCTCTATCAACTTCAGGCACTCCCCAATGGAAATTGTCAGGCTTTACATCAACTCCTTCATAGGGAATAATGATGACAGGGATGTCATTACTCCCTTTTCTTCTTTTATTTCTGCCTCTAATATAGACCAGCCTAGATCCATCTTAAATCCAGATCTACCAAGCACTGATAGGGATCATGTCCAGAGTTAAGATGGATCTAATCTGGTACTCTTGCATTCCATAATAGATTTTCTCAAGTCTTTGAATAGGTTTCATCATAAAAAATACCACGGGCTTGTAAACCACCGTCGGTAAACCCATCAAATGACTAACTCAAACTTATATATAATTATTATTTTTAAATTTTTTATTTTTAATTTGTAATTTAATGTTGACAGTCAACATAACATTACATTACATAATGCCTTACATAACATTTTACAAAATTGCTGCCATACTAGGCTGTAGAGTGCCTCTGAGTGTAATAATGTGTCCTCACTTTCAGGGTTCACCTTTCTGATTGACCCTTGTCTCATGCATTTCTCTTGTGTTCTTCTACTTTGTACTTTCATTTGTATCTTTTCATCTTTTAGCATTTAATAGTGATCTCAGCAATCCCACTTTCCAAAGTTAACTGGCTGTGTTTTCTAGTACCAATGATTTATACTTTTGTCTTCTGTGGACATTAATAAGATTATCTTATCTTATCTAATTTCTATATCCTCACATAGTGTTAAAAAGCAATGAGCCGTCAAATTACACAACCTCTACTTTCTGGTAAAAGATGGGCTATAAATAACATTGCTAAAAGTATGAAAATTAAAGAAGCCAGACTTACTTTTGCATAGTTATAAGCTTCCCAACAAAATGGCTCCTCTAAATCAACTGAGTTCAGGTCTTTGTTCATCTTTTCTTCCAAGAGTTCTTCTATGTTATTCATGCTATTTGAACCTTCAATCTCAGAATCACTCTCCTCTTCATGCATAGCTTCTGCCTTCAAATTTGATGTGTAGGAATGTCGATTAATAGTCTTTGGAGCAAATTTTATCGTCCCCGGAAAAGTTGCTTCTAAACTTTTTGCAGTCACACTTCGTCCACTAACAATTATCTTCCATTCAACTGAATGTTCTGTTGTTGACACTGTCCCTATTGATGGATTACCATCAATTAAAACTATCTTGCGCCTAGGAAAAGGCATATTTACAGAACAGAACTCTATGGTGGTAGGAGCTTTGTAGCCTTCCATTAATTTTAATTTGAACAAAAATGCACCTTCGTCTTCTGAGACCATAGAAAGCTGGTAAAAACCTTTAATTGGAGGGCCTATGTTGCACAGAGAAGCCTGGTAATGCATTAAAATAAAGTTTCCAAGTGGCGGTGAAAATATTAGAGCTTGCTTGTCCACACCTTGCTCAGGAACCTGTGCACATGGGTGGAAAGATAATGCTTCAATGTGAGCTGTGTTCAGGCTTGTTAAGGGAAAAGAAACATCTGGCAAACCTTCTAAATCAGCTCGACAATTTATTTGACCAGAAATGGATATAGTATCTGGAACATCATCCCTGTCATACATTGCTGCAGATACGACTTCATGAATCATAAACAATATCCTCTGCTTTCCTCTGAACAGGTAAGGCTTCCAAGCTGGCTGTTTTAGATCTGTATGAGGTATGTCCAATGATGAAAACCCATTCAATCTCGTAGCGGAAAGATTAGCAACACAAAGGTCCACAGGAGTACCTGTAGTGCATGCAGTTTCACAACATCTCAATTAGACAATCATCATATTTTACTCACACTCACTGCAGAATTATCAATGACAATACCAGAATTAACAAGAGCTATAAAAATAGTGCAAATGAAAAGACTAACCAAAAGGCATTGAACTACTGATGAAGTTCCTCAGGGCATCTTTATCCACTGTTCTTGAGCTACCTTTGCTACCAGTAAGATCTGATGTTGTAGTGCCTGTAGCAGTAGAACTGACAGTTGCAGTAGCTGCAACAGGTGTTCCTACAGGCTTAGCCCTAGCTGCAATGCCCGTTATCCCCATGCTTCCAGTCAAAGTGTCCAACAGGCCTCCTACAGAAGGTGGTGGACTAACCATCATCTCTGGTTCAAGTACCTCACCAGTAACCACATCTCCCAAGGTTTGTGCCACCATGAATGCCCTGCAAAAGGACAGGTAATAATAATCTATATATCAAACTTGCTTACCCAAAACTGGCTGCATAGTCAATCACTATGCACATGAATGCAATTTAGTCAAATTCAGACTTGGAGAGAGCCTCTAAATGCCCACACAGAGATTTGCAGGTAGCAATCTCAGTTATTGTGAGATAGTTAAGTCAACAAATCAGTCACATAAACATCAAGAGAGCACCAACTAGATCACAAAACATTGTGAATAACATTATCCAAGGGCAGCAGTGAACGCAAAAAAAATCGATAAAGGAGAGCAAACAAGAAGCTTGGAAGAACAGGGATCAAACCCTAGTGCAATGACCAGAAGAAAATATAAAATACAATATAACAATTGAAAATTTAGCTCGTCTCAGACAATATTGTCAGCTTAAGACTTGGGAAAGAGGACCGCATTTCAAACTTCTTAGTGAGATACAGAGGAACCCGGCGTTTCGGGACATGGCCATACCCGAAACGCCGAAACTCGGCCATCATGTAATCATCTATGAGAGTTAATATCGACTTGGTTTTCCTTCTAAATTGTCATCTATGGGTCTTATTCCCTTTTTTCTTGCAAGGTAATGTGTTATTCACTTATATATACATGTTTCTTTCTAAATGTACCCATTTTGGAAAGTCCAAAACATTTCAGCGAAAAGTTTTGTGCAACTTAGGTTCAACCTGAAGACCCCTCCCCACAGCAGCGAGGTAATTTAGGGACACATTTTGGGCAGCGAAACCCCCTAAGACCTTGGTCTGAGTCAGCGACCCTCTCGAAACAAGGTTTCCCTCTGACTGCGAAGATAGCCAGGGCAATGGAGTATTCATAATACCATATCTGAGACTGTGGGATAATCATCTGAATTTCCCAGGCAGTGAGGGCTAATTCTGAGGTAGCGGATCACCTTTAAGGGCTTTGCAGTGGTAGCAATTTCTCACTGAAGCACTCGTGAGGCAGCGAAGTGAAGGTTGGTTAGGAGTCGAGAGGCAAGCAGCGTGCCAGCAACAAGGTCCTTTAGGACATTCCGGGGACTACGGAGCAGTAAAGCAGCGGAGTTGTGAAGGCAAGCTGCATAGTGACAAAAGAGCTAGTAAATCAGTTAGTTGAGTTACTGTTAGGTTAATTTGTAAAGGAGTGCTACTGTCTTTTAATTATTAAGTGTTGTACAGCAGACTCTGCTGGTGTAACAGCCTAGGAAGTGAATCTGTGGGAACTGTAACTTGATATGTACTGATTGATATTGTTGAAGATTACCGGCCTGTTTACATTGTTATGCATTTAATGTCATCTTTGCTGAATAAACAAGGGAAGGTTGTGATACTGGTACAATGTTGCCTTATGCTCCAATTGCCCTAAGGGCAAAATTTTCCCTAAGAACATTACAGTGGTATCAGAGCTGTGCATCCTGCCAGCCTGTGAGCATATGAATTCTGTATGCTTCCAGTGGATAGAGAAAACATTAGGAAGAAGGGTAACACTGACTCAGAACCTTCAGGGAAGGCATCAATGGAGGGCAGGCAAGAGCAATCTCTGGAAGAAACCATGTAAACTACAACTGCTCAATGGCAGCAGCAGCAGCAACTGATGACTCAGCTTCTTCCCCTGCTTATGGAAAATCAGAATAATGCGGGTAGCACTGGAGTTAATGGATCTAATGGAGAAGGAAGCAATTACCATGTTCCTATTCAGCCAAATACTCCTGGATGGAATAGCACTGGGACAACTAGTTGGAAGACTCCGAGACCTTGGTTCCCCCAGTTTCTAGATGGGCAGAGAACAGGAAATTGCGAACAGAACAAAGACATTTCAGATTATTGGACGGAGTATCAAACGCTAAGAGAAGATATTCAGGCAGCCCTGACCTTCCAGGAATTCTGTGACATTAAGTACGAAGATAGGCACAAAGATTATGGTAGGGGCACACAGCAGAAAGCAGTCATGAGGAATTGGAATGATTTTTTGATTAGCCCTATCCATGATCTTCATCAGTATCCCTATTTGGAACAACTCTCGAAGGATCCAGTGAAGAGGACAAACCTATCAAATGTCTAGAATAGTAAGGGTGATCATGACTCTAAAAGCAGCGAAGAAGACAAATCAGATGATAGTGACGATGACCAAAGACAAAGAAACAAAGTGATAAGGTAACTCAGACCCAATTCCCAACAAAAATGGAGAAAGGAGAAAGTACCAGTGATGAAGATGAGAGCTCAACTAAGAATGATGCTGATTTGAAGGTTAAGAAACAGACTGTTAAAGTAAAGGTTGCTGAGGGCCAAACCCTGCTAAGGTCGTAAAGAAGGGATCCCTTCTTCTGGAGAGAAATCAGAAGAAAGTCATGAGAAATGCTCCACTGACAAAGTTTTCGACGTTTTAAAATCAGTAGGTAACCCCCAAAATGGAGATATTAATCTATGATGTCATAAGGAAAATATGAAGGAGCAGGTAGGGGCTTAGTCGAACCAAATGATGCAAGTAATGTGGACTCTGGAGATTCTGATAGTGTTGAGACATCCTCAAATAAAAAGAGCCCATACACATAATATGGCACTAGTAAGTGTAGAAAATAAATTACTGAAGAAAAAAACTTGATCGAAGGATTTGCCAGGATTAATTGCATCTGTGTAATTCAAGTCCTTCAATGGTTTTTATTCAGAATTGCATTTGTCTACAAGTCAAAGTGCAGGAATGATAGGATTTCAATAGAATGGCGATTGATGCGATGCTGAAGATATATAAAGAGAATCCCACTAAACTAGAAAATACAGACAATCTGGCAGCAACACATAGTGAATCTCACGCAGAAACAAATATTACATTAACAGAGGGAATGAGTGGTTCACCCAGCATTGTTGTTATTGAGAATGTGACCACTAGTGCATTACTTGGAAAAATGCATTCTGGGAAGGAGGCATTTGGTAAGATTGAAGATACTGTGTATGTAATTGAAAAAATGCAACTTGATTGTAGCAAGGATGAACTTCTTTTGCACAGTGCTAACATTGAAGCTAGAACATCTACAAATGCTATTGAAAGTTGAAACAACTGCAGATGGATATTACAACCATTCTTCTCCAGGATATAGTTTGTCTTTGGCTGGTGTAGAACATGTGATTATGCGTAATATTCCAAATAGAAAATTTACAGTGATAACAAAAGACACGTCATAAATTCAACACAGAAATTTTGCCCAGAACACCAAATTGGCCAATTTTATTAAATATGAGAGTTGGAGCACAATAGAACATGGAAGGAATCCACCTAGGCTTGCACAAGGCAAGCTACAAGCCTCAGGTGATCAATACAAAAGTGCACAGCTGCTGTAGATATGGTGCCCTCCTGAAAATTGCGTTGACCCTGTGTTTCTGCACTGCTTGCTGTCTTCGATCCTTGATTTCCCACTGAAAATTGCCCAGAAAATTCTAGGAAGTTGGGAACGTGATCCTTGCCCAAAACCCAGAAAAACTCAGAAAAGGTTTCCTTTACTTCCAACATTCAAAATTGGACCCTTCACAGCTTGGCCCTCCTCCAATTTCGAAATCTGTTACTGCAGCTGCTCCTGAAGATCTTTGTTCTCCAAATCCCCCGCAAGCCTCCTCAAATATGCCTCCAATCAACTCCCCAACAACTCAGCTCCAAAACCCCTCCACAACAATTCCCACAAGTGAGCCTCCTCAAGTGACTGCGCAGTCCAAGGAAGGGCTCACGCAGTTCCTGTGAATGCCAGCTGAGAAATGCATAGAGGTTGTTCCTCCAAGGCTGCTACAGCTTAGAAATAGCTCTCTAATCACCCCTGTAGCTCCTCCAATGAATCTTCCCA
Source organism: Pinus albicaulis (assembly GCA_034641835.2). NCBI lineage: Eukaryota > Viridiplantae > Streptophyta > Pinopsida > Pinales > Pinaceae > Pinus > Pinus albicaulis. The sequence continues at coordinate 707,257,627 of CM076579.1, forward strand.
CGACTCCACTCCACACCAGCTGCATGGCTCCAGCTACTGTGAAGTGGGTACTCTAAAGTTTGAACTGCGTTCCAAATCCACCAGCAAAACGCAGAACCTGTAAGTGCTTGTTCCTCCAGACTCAAGCAAGGAAAATTCCCTCCTTGAGTGGCACTCGAAGTCCACTGAAGAAGGGTTGAGCTTTACTCCTTGGGAAGCTCCTGTGCTAAACATCATAGCATTGGCTCAGCTAAGGCAACACGATTTTCTCAATAGACAAATGATGCCAATGACTCCTCCAAAACTTCTTTTTATAAGTGTTGGGCATGCATTCTTTGTGGGTCCCTCCACAAATACGTTTTACCCTAATTCGAATTTCATCCTTCACTAATGTGTATTGCCTGTGGGCCACATTCTCCACTAGCAAACAAATTTATTTATTTTTTCTATGTTGGCCAAAAAAAGGTACTTTGAGTTAACTTAAATCAAAATTGGCATAATTTCCCAAACATTAGGAAAATTTACGAAAGGACATTACAGTCCTCCCCTCTCGGATGTTGCTCGACCCCAAGCCACTGCAAAACTGGAGGCTGTAAATTTTGTTCATTCTCCCATGTAGCATCATCCTCAGGCAAATCCTTCCATTTGACCAAGTGCTCCCTTACCACCCTGTTTCTCAACCTCCTCTCCCTAGTGTCCAAAATGAGCTCCGGTGTCAAAACCAAATGCCCCTCATCATCCAATGGAGGCAACTTGGTTGCTACTACCACCTGTTGTACAAACGCCTTTTTCAAGCATGAGACATGGAATACGTTGTGAATCTGGCTCTCGAGTGGTGGCTCCAGCTCACAGGCTACCTCACCAACCTTCCTCACCACTCAGTAAGGCCCATAGAACCGTGGCCGCAATTTCTCCGAACCCTTCTACTTGAGCGAAGACTGTCTATAAGATTGTAAAAGAAGGTAGACCAAGTCTCCTACCTCGAACTGCCTCTCCACCCTATGGTTATCAGCATATACCTTTTGTTGATTTTGGGCTAATTGTAGATTGTTCTTGAGAGCTCGGAGAACATCCTGGATCTCTTGAACCCAATCCTTAGCCCCAAAGGCTCTGCTATCTCCAAACACCAAGTCAGAGAAAGTAAGTGCATCATAACCATAAAGGGCTCGAAAAGGGGGCATACCAATAGATATGTGATAAGTTGTGTTGTAGCAGAACTCCCCAGATGCAGCCATTTGAACCACACTCTTTGTTGTCCTGTCAAATAGTTGCGTAGGTACCCCTCCAACCATTTGTTCCCAATCTCGGTATGCACATCAGTTTGGGGATGATAGCTAGTGTTTGGTGTAAGTTCCGTCCCCACCAAGCGGAACATCTCCTGCCAAAAATCCCCCATAAACCTATTGTCCCTGTCACTCACTATAGTCTTGGGGAGGCCATGCAACCAGAAGACCTCCCGAAAGAACAACTCACCCACCTAAGAGCCTGAAGATCTCAATGCAATAACGAAGAAGTGGGCAAACTTGGTCAGTCTGTCCACTACCACATAAATGCAGTCTCTCCCTTGCGCTGCTGGTAGCCCCGTGATGAAGTCTATAGACAAACTCTCCCACTTCCTCTCTGAAATGGGAAGTGGCTACAGCAACCCAGTTGGATGAGAAAGCTCCACCTTGTTCCTCTGGCAATCTACGCACTCTCACATGCCTCAGAACATCTCCCTTGAGACCCCTCCAAGAGAATATCTCCCTGACAGTGTGATAGGTCTTGAGAAAAGAGGGTGCCCTGCTAGTGGAGAATCATGTGTTGCCTGCATGACCCTCTCCTTCAGCTATGATCCTAGGACCAAATAGATCTGCTCCAGGTAATAGATCACATCATCCATCACTCGGAATCAGTCATCCCTGTGTACACCATCCAAGATCTCACAAGCCTACCTGTCCTTGGAATACTCAACCAGCAGTTAGCCTTCCAATCCTGCGTGACATCCATCAATGATAGCATTGTTGGTATGTGTGAGAGGGCATCAATTACTACGTTGTGTTTTCCCTTCACATAATCGATCTCAAAATAGTAAGCTTGTAGCTTACTCACCCACTTCTGTTGCCTCTCCTCTTGTGACTGCTGCTCAAGGAAGAATCAGAGACTGTTGTGAATCGTCTTCACCTTGAACCAGTTTCCCACTAGATATTGTCTGAAATTTTGCCAGCGTCTCCTTATCATATACTGAATATAGCCTCTCATGAGGCAGCAACTTTCTTCTCTCAAACGAAATGGGATGGCATCCTTGCATCAAAACGACACCAACACCTTCACCAAAAGCATCACACTCCAGCACAAAGGGCGGTGTGAAATCTAGCAATGCTATGACTGAGCAGCTGCTCATGACCCTATTGAGCCTCTCAAATGCTTCCTGCGCTATCTGCGTCCACTAAAAGTGCCCCTCTTAGTCAAATTTGTAAGAGGTGTTGCCAGTTGTGAAAATCCCCTCACAAATCTCCTATAATAGGTACAAATACACAAGAATTGCCTCAACTCCGTCACATTCCTGGGTGTGGGCCAATCCAGTATGGCTTGAATCTTCTCCTAATGTACCTTCACCCCATCTTCTCCTATCACATGCCCAAGGTACAACATCTCGGTCAGTCCAAACTCACATTTGGACATCTTCGGATACATTTGTTGCTCCTCCAGTATGTGTAGCACTTCCTCCAACTGTTGGAGGAGCTCCTCCCATGTCTGACTGTAAATGAGTATATCATCAAAGAAAAGTAAGACAACATCTCGGCTGACCATGGAACACATGGCTCATACAAAATTGGAATGTAGCGGAAGCGTTGGTTAGCCCGAAGGGCATCACCAAAAACTCAAAATGTTTGTAGTGGCAACAGAAAGCAATCTTGGGAATATCCTGCTCCCTCACGCGTATTTGGTGGTACCCTAAACGCAGATCTATTTTAGAGAAGTTTTTAGCTCCTCTAAACTTATCCATAATCTCATCTATGTGGGAATGGGATACTTGTTCTTCCAAGTCTTCTTATTAAGAGTCCGGTATTCTATGCACATGCGCAATGTCTCGTCCTTCTTCTTCACCAGCACCACGGAAGAAGCAAAGGGACTAGAGCTAGGCCTGATGTGTCCCAATCTCAATAGCTCCTTAATGGCCCGCTCTATCTCATCCTTACAGGCCTTGGGATGCCAATAAGGTGTGGTGATAACTGCGTTCACACCCTCCAGCTCAATAGTGTGCTCGAATCCCTGATCTGGTGGTCTCCTTGAAGGAACATCTCCCAAAACCCCCTGATGTCGCTCCAACAAAGCTAATATATCAAGGTGCGTAGCCTTGGCCCGTCACCTAGTCTCTGAAATGCGTAACTCAATTGCCCACTCCACATCTCCATGCTGCAGATCGACCTCCATCTTGTGAGTTGAAACTGTTTGAGGTGGATAAGAGTGTATCCCCTCGACAACATTGATCTCCCATTAGGCCCCTTAAACTCGATCTCCAACTGCTTCCAATCAGTGGTAACCTTCCCCAGTGTGTATAGCCATTGAACCCCCAACACCACATTGGTATCTGAAATATCAACAACAAAGAAATGATCGGTGAGTGAGTAGTTTCCCATTTGCAAATTCAATCCAAGGACATATCTCGTACACTACATGGTTCGGTCTCGTAGTATCAAAACTGAGAACCCCTCAAACATGGTTGTCTGGATGCCCCTACGCTCCACCACCTGGGCATCAAGAAAATTGTGGGTGGCTCCACTGTCAACCAAAATCGAAACGCGCTGCCCCTGAATGGTCCCCCTGACCCTGAGTGTCAAGTACTTCAGCACACCCTGAAGTGAAGCAAAAATTCCTCCTATTGGGGCAAACGATCCTCGTCCATGTGGGGGTGGTGGTGGTCCTCCTGCTCCTGATGGGCCTCCCTCATCCCTCGGCTCCTCCACTATCTCGGACTCCTCCTCCTCTGGCTCACTATCTGAGAACACCTCAATGAAATGGGCCTTGCCCTTGGTGCACTTATGCCCAGTGCCCATGTGAAACACAATCTCATCCTCCTAAGGTCCCTTCGTGTCTTATCATCCAACAGACCATGCCCTCCATCTCTCTATGGTGGCCCCGTATCTTTGTTCCCCTGTGGGGTTGTGGGTCTCGTGGGAACGAAAGCCCTGTTCTTAGGCACTACGTCAATCATATCCCGAGCTCGAGAGATGGCATCCTACACTGGTGTGGGCTTATAGGCCCTCACCCATCCACGCAGTGGCTCAACAAGCCCCTCCACAAACAACATAATCAACCGACTCTCGAAAATCTCTATCACCAACATGGCCAACCTCTAAAACTCGGTGATCAATGCCTTTGTGTTGCATGTCTATCTCAAATGGGCTAGCTCCCTAAAGTGCAGCTTCAGATCCTTCCTCTCAAACCTCTCCAACAAACTCTGGGTGAACTCCTGGTATGATGTAATGTGGATGTGTCCAAGTGTTATCAGCCCATGGTACCACCACTCCTGGGCATCCCCTCCCAAGTGAAGGGTGGCAAATTAAATAGCATATGCTTCCTTCATGGGATTCAGGGGGAAATAGGTGTCTAGCTTTTGTATCCATGCTCGCGCTGAACTCTTCACTCCCCCATCAAAATTTGGAAGTGTAACCTTCCCTGCTAATCTTTGCACCTCATGGCTGGATGATCCTCCTCTGAAATGATTTCCAACCCTCGTGGTACACCTCTCCTTTAGGTGAATGAACTCACCAGAGGACATCACCCGCCTGATCCGGACATCCAATCCCTCGTACTCATCGATGTCTGATGCAACTGAATGTACTAGATATTCAACTGGATTCGACTCCCTCTCAAGCTCTGACTCCTCTACGAATTGTGGCAGCAATGGTCTACTAGCCTGCCCACGCTGTGGAGTGTGTGGAAGCTGGAATGTACGGCTGCCTCCTACTCTAGAACTTCCATCACCTTGAGTCTCTGTTGCTCCATCTGGTATTCCACCCACATGCAATCCCATCACCTGCTACATCATGTCCATCATGATCTACCCCTGTCTCATCATCTGTTGATTTGCTTTCAGGCTTCAGCAGCTCCTCCAAAATCTGGTCCTGGCCCCTCGGCTTGGGTTCCTCCTCATCGTGTTGGTTCATTCCTTCCCTCCTGGCTTCTATTTCTGTGTCTAAAAATGGGTCTACCTCTGCCACAGCGCCTACCTCTGCCTCTGCCACAACCTCTACTTGGTGGGATCACATGCTCTTGTTCCCCACTCTAGCCAAGAACATGCTCTGATACCACTGTAATATTCCAAATAGGAAATTTACAGTGATAACAAAAGACATGCCATAAATTCAACACAGAAATTTATTTCGGCAAACACACAGAACAAAAATTTTGCTCGGAACACCAAATTGGCCAATTTTATTAAATATGAGAGCTGGAGTACAATAGAATATGGAAGGAGTGAACTTGGGCTTACACAAGGCAAGGCACAAGCCTCAAGTGATCAATACAAAAGTGCACAGTTGTTGTAGCTATGTTGCCCTCATGGAAATTGTGCTAACCATGTGTTTCTGCATTGTTGGCTATCTTCGATCCTTGATTTGCCCACTGAAAAGTGCCCAGAAAATTCTAGGAATTTGGGAAGGTGATCCTTGCCCAAAACCCAGAAAAAACCAAGAAAGGGTTTCCTTTACTTCCAACCTTCAAAATTGGACCCCAGAAAAAACCAACAAAGGGTTTCCTTTACTTCCAACCTTCAAAATTGGACCCCTCACAGCTTGGCCCTCCAATTTCGAAATTTATTACTGCAACTGCTTCTTAAGATTTATGTTCTCCAAATCCCCAGCAAACCTCCTCAAATATGCCTCCAATCAACTCTCCAACAACTCAACTCTAAAATCCCTACACAACAATTCCCACAAGTGAGCCTCCTCAAGTGACTGCGTAGTTCAGGGAAGGGCTCACGCAGTTCCTGTGAATGCCAGCTGAGAAATGCGTAGAGGTTCTTCCTCCAAGGCAGCTACAGCTCAGAAATATCTCTCTAATCACCCATGTAGCTCCTTCGGTGAATCTTCCCATGACTCCACTCCAGACCAGCTCGATGGCTCCAGCTACTGCGCAGTGAGTACTCTAAACTGCGTCCCAAATCCACCAGCAAAACGCAAAACCTGTAAGTGCTTGTTCCTCCGGACTCAAGCAAGGAAAATGCCCTCCTTGAGTGGCACTCGAAGTCCACTGAAGAAGGGATGAGCTTCATTCCTTGGGAAGCTCTTGTGCTAAACAGCACAACATTGGCTCAAGCAAGCAGCTAAGGCAATACGACTTCCTCAATACACAAATGATGCCAATGACTCCTCCAAAACTTCCTTTTATAAGTGTTGGGCATGCATTCCTTGTGGGTCCCTCCACAAATACGTTTTACCCAAGGGAATTCAAATTCCTTCCTTCACTAATGCGTATTTCTTGTGGGCCCCATTCTCCACTAGCAATCAAATTTATTTATTTTTTCCTATGATGGCCACAAAAAGGTCCTTTGAGTTAACTTAAATCAAAATTGGCAAAAATGTAATTTCTCAAATATTATGAAAATTTAGGAAGGAACATTTCATTATGGTTGTTGAGTATGGCCCTTTGGACCTTCAAATAAACACACTGGTGAAGAAAATATTTCACATGAAGCATTTTCTTCATCCCCCCTTTCACTAACACCAGGACAATCTACTATAACATGACATGCAAGCCAATGCATTGTAACTACCAAGGAGATTGATGCACACTCAAGTTGTTAGGAGGAGGATGATTTCATTTTGGAGGAGGCTAGAGATGATGCACCTGTTCTGCCAGAAGTCCTTCCCAAGGGTCCAGATTATGATATAGATGAATGTGTTAAAAGTAATTTTTCTTCTGGGTTTCAAGCCATATCAGGCGTGCCAGATATAGGTTCTAAATCTGGAAATGGCATAAACCAGATTCCTGTTGAAGTGGGTCCAGATCTTCAACTAGAACCTGGGGAGCAAGTAAAAACAGTTGCTAAGGTAGACACTTTTCAGGATGCAGAAATCAAATTGGAAGAATATTTTCATATTGATAGAACAAACATAAATGTTGACCCCTCTGAAATGGCCAACGGTTCAGAAGATTCACTTTTATGCCAGTCACTCCTTGAAAAATGTTGGGGACCACTTTCAGCAGGGGACAATGTTAAAGTATGCAATATTTGTGGGGGTAAAGATTATGAAGAGATGCTCGTTGTTTGCAGCATGTGTAATGAAGGTGATGAACACATTTACTGCATGCCAAGTCTGTTAGATGAGGTACCTGAAGGTGATTGGTTATGTGAAGGGTGCAAGTTGCAGCAGAATGCAAGTGTCAAGAGAGTGGAGACACCTCTGAACTCAAGAATGGTGTTGAAGCCAGCATGCCTGACCAGCAGGAAGCATAACTATGGTACATCACGCTAAAGGATTTCAGCTACATTACACAAAATAAAGGACATGATAGACAAAGAACCATTAAAGAAATTCTGAGCTTTCAGGTGTCTCCAAAAGGCAGGCAGAGGGTTTTGAAGTGGGACCTCCCATGGAAAAGTTTGTCTTTCAAGCTTCAAATGGATATTCAAGCTCTTTAATTCAATGTTCCACCAAGACTCCGGGACGGGGGGATGCAGGTTCGGGGAGACATAGAAGGGGGACGTGTGGGAGTACCTTGAAATTAGGGAAAATTTTAGGGGCTAATATTCGCAGGTGGGCTAATTTTCTATACTTTTTCCAAAAAATATATTCACCAATTTCCATTTTTTTCTAAAAATAATTCGCCCACATTCTATAGTATAAAATTATTTTACCTTAAAAATCGCCAAGATATTATATACTAATATAATATAATCCTAATTTTAGAGATTTGTACAAAAATATCATCAAAAATTTTACAAATTTTCTATTACATATTACTAAGATTCACCAACGTTTCAAAACTTTCAAAAAGATATCCATCCTTAAAATTTTCCCTGCTTGAAATTTTAGGGAAATTTAGGGGGGATGGGGAGACTATAATTTTTTTACTATATATATATATATATATATATATATTCAATAATGTAATACATTGATCCATATTCAGCATTCTACAATGTAAATTGACTTAAAATTTAAATTCATCATTTATCATTCTAGAATTTAATTAGTACTAAGCAAAATAGACTATAGTAGATACCAATGTTATCAGAACCGAAACAGTGATCAAACCGAAAAATCCTCTGAACAAAAACAAATCGACCAAAAACGCCTAAAATATTTAAATTTCAAAAAAAAAAAAAGACATAAATATTCATGTGCATCCATATGAACCCAAACTATTTATACACAAATAAGCAAAAGTTCTCGTTTATATAGCATGTAAGGGTGCACATAACCAAAATGGCACCGAGTGCAATCCATATTTCAGCTAAAAATACATCAACAAATGGGCTCTAGACAGTCTCTAACATCTAAAAAAATCATGCTACAACAAATACCTACATATCATCAAAATCATTACCCATATTGGGATTTTCGTCATCAATATCACCTTCTAAGCATTAAAATAAGATAGAAAAAACGTAGCATGTCAAGTCAATACTTTATTTGAGTGATGGATACATTTTTAGTAAGGTCATGATAGAGGAGTTTGACAACATATGCCCACTACAATCAAGGTACATAGAGGGCTTGGTGCTTTTGATTAAATATTAGTTCCATACCCTCATGCATAACAAAATCCAATGGAAACATTGCAATTGTTAGTTTTTGTAGCATCGGATGTATTCTAGCCACGAAATTTTGTGGAGAGGCTAGAATATATGAGTTCTCCAAAACCCAGAAATAGTTTTTAGAAATTCCACACAGAAGTGTTTCAATTAGATTATTAACCAATTTTTAAATATTTCTTAAGTCTAAAGTTAGGGAATATGGTTAATTAATCAGTATTAATTGAGATGAGGTAAGAATCATCTAGAAATTCACACGGATCAACAGGGAAATAATTTGGGTCATCGATTATGTTTTAATCTTGATCGTTGGTGCTCCAACAGAAGATTATAAGAAGAAGTCGATGGGTTGATGGAGAATACACTAGTGCAGTTACTTAGTTGCCCAGGCAGTTCGATTTTCTCAGTGGTTGTGATTCAGCAGAGGAGATAGAGGTAGAGGGTGAGTAGTAGGTGAGAGAGGGTAACAGTAGAAGTCCAGAAGGAAGGTTTCTGCATTCTGGAAAAGGCAACATGAGGAAGAGCGTAGTCCACTAGAGCTCTACGCAGTCATTGCGCAGAGAGTGACGTAGAGGCTCCAGCGTAAGGGCAGAAGGTCCATCTCGAAGGTAGAAAGTCGTTGTGGAGAGTGAGAAATTTCTCACAAATTTTCTATCAATATTTTCCTCTGTTTAGAAAACTTTAGATTGTCAGTAGGGCATCTAAAATACTTGTACTCAGATTTGTCGTTGAAGATTAATAAGAAAACCATCATCTGTTGCACTGGTTTTCCTAAGTTGGATTTTTCTAGGGAAAATTGTCCAAAAATAACTATGTTAAATTTTATGTATGTGCTAGAATTTCTCTATTTCCAGTATTTTATTTTCCACAGTAATTTATTGTGAAAATTGCAGTTGTAAATTTATTCGATGTTTGTCGTAGCAAATAAATTGCATAATCAAATTTACAGTTAGAAAAATATTTTTCAGTTACTGCAATAGACGAAATTTTCACAACAATCCCCCCAATCAAACCCTAAAAAACTTTTAAGTGTAAAGCATCACAAATAAGGGATCAACTTCAAGATCTAGGAGAGACGATATCCGATAAAGAAATGATTACCATTATTCTAAATACACTAACTAATGAACAAGGTAACCTTGTACCAAAGGCCTATGAAGAGAAGAAAGTTATCCCATTCAATAATTTGTGGTCACTATGCAGGATTGAAGAAAACAGGTTAAAGGAAAAAACTGATGTAGGATCAAATGAGCAGGTTCAAACAATTGTTATCATGTCAAGAAGAAAAGAGAAATTTGGCAAGTTTGGTCATTAGAAAAAGAAGAAGATCAATATGTCCCAGATCCAATGCTATAAATGTCAAGAATATGGGCACTACAAGAGAGATCGTCCTAAGCACAAGAAGGAAAACAACAAACGAAGAAGGGAAGAAGCCTGTATCACTGAAGAAGTGGAAGAAGCTGAAAAGAAGAAATCCAAGAAAGAAGTAAAAGATCTCTACTATGATTGAGATAAGTCTTCTTCACCTAGTTCTTTTTAGTTTTTGTAGATATAGCTATCATGGTAGGAAACATTAGAAGCATAATAGGACGCGTCATTTTAGGGGATGGCATCATAGTAGCATATGGTTGAAAGCAAGAGGTCATGACATAATTATGGGAAGCTTGAAAGATAGTTGAAGTCTATGGCAGTCATTATTGGAAGGAAGTAGCTCTTAGTAACCTCATTGTAAGCATCAGTGATACTTATGAATAGAAGAAAGTCATCTAGTATGGAGCTCATCATTCATCATTGGAAAGGAGCATCTGCAAGATGAGGATAATTACGATACTATACTGGAATATTAATTAGAAGGTTCATCTCTTGAAAGATGTCTTGCTAAGAATTCCACTTTGGATGGGATTCATTGTTCGAAAAATGAAGGTATGATGACAAAGGAATGCAGCACATCAAAGATGATTGAAACACTCTCAATCAAGGACAAGAAGTTGCTAAAGAAAGTGTAGATGGCCAAAGAAGAAAAGAGGTATGTACGCATATATTCAATGAGTCAAGTCATGTCATTATATAGTTGCAAATAGTAAGGATGCATGCTCTACTTCATGAGTATGATCAAAGGAAATGGATCTTTCTCGCTAAAAGGATGCATAATGGCATGGTTCACGCATTTACTAGATGAAATCAACATAATATGTCCTGATATGGAATATGAGGTGGTTGACAAAGATGAAGGAATTATGATTGGAAGCTCTTGGGAAACAATATGTGAATAAAGAAATGGAGGGATAGTGAAAAATGCAACCATGGAGAAGGCAATCTACATCCTATGACTAGAAGAATTTACTATGATATCTCCATGTGAAAGATATGAAGACCTTGGAAAAGTTTAAATAGAAAGAAGACCCTTGACAAATGAATATCTTGGAGATGTGTCAATATGAATGCAGGATGTTGATGTTGCAGCAAGCAGATGTCCGATGAAGGACCATCACAAAACGTAACTTTGATTTAATGTCCATTTTGATTTTTGAAAAACATATGGTTGGGTTAATACAGGGCTACTGAAAGATAGATGTAGATGTCACCTACAACTAAGCACTCATGTGGTTGAATGAAACATTCTAGAGAAAACATGGCGTGGAAGAGGTGGTTATATAAAGAAAAAGTCAGATGGGGACTAGAAGATCACTTTCCAACAGAAAGAAGGATGACATGACCAATGTGTTGAAATATGTAACTAGGTTCAGTCTTCATAATGACAGATGTAATCATGATTTTATGTATTTAATGAAAAGAGGAAAATAAATTTATTATTATAAGTCTCGAGGCATGGGTTTCATGCTCAAGAGAATTTATTTTTATATGTCAAAGCACCCATTGAGTGCTTCTAGGTTTGTTAGAAAGTCGTTAAGTCATTGTCATGTATGAATGACCCATTTGGGCATGTTACATATTGTAAAGAAAAATTTATTGAGTCATAATCAAGTCAAAAGACCCTCCAAGACCTCGTCATGGCACAAAGTTCAAGTTGGCCTACACAAGTGGACAAGTCGGCCTAAAGGAGCAATTCGACCCATTGAGAAGCTTATATTAAGAAGACTTCAACCTCATTTGGAGAACACGCTCACAGTCACATAAGTTCGATTTTAAGGACAAAAGAAGTGTGAAGAAGAGGAAGAGTAAAGAAGGAGAAAAAGTCGAAGGTTTGGATTTGTTTTTGGGCTACTTTTCTCCACACGTGCAAAGGAATTAGGGCACAAATTGCTACAAAGAAGCCAAATTGCAGAAGTGAAGTTAGGTCATCAAGAAGAGTGAATTTGGAAGTCGAGATCTCTAAGAGAGAGAATCTACCCAAGCGAAGAAGAGAAGTTGTAGTTTTTGGGCAAGTCAAAATTGGAGTTGCAGTCGAAGTTGCAGTTGCGATTGCAATCGAAGTTGCAGTTTCTGGGCAAGTCGAATTTGCAGTTTCTGGGTAAGTTGCAGACTGCAGTTGCAGTTGCAGTTGCTGAGTAGCTCGAAGTTGCTGGAAGGAAAAGCTATTCAAAGAGAAAGCATTGACTTGGTCTTGGAGGGGTTCTTGGTCAAGGGCCTAGGTCTTAGAATTCGCCAATTGAAGATTCTATAAGAAAAAGAATTCTTGTGGGTTTTCCTCTCAAGTTGGAGAAGATTTGGCCTTGGATGATCGCCTACATCTTGTGTCCTTTGTCTCATTGTTCTTTATAGTTTGGTAGTTGTTTGATGAAGAAGAACACATAATAATAATCAAGTACAAGAAGAACCTAATTAAGAAAATAAAAGTTCCTCACAAGCAGTTATCATTATAAGAGAAATCATCTAATACCTTTGCCCTAGATTTCTCAACACAATGTGGCTCGTGAAGGAAAGTGATGGATGGTCGATGCCCTACAAAGATGAAGGCTCCATAATATTAAAGATAAAATTCATGACATCGAACGAAGGAGCACTACAAAAAGTTGAATGTCCTACGATCTCCACCCATGAATAAAAAGTTTTTGTTGGAAACAAGTCCCTAGTTAAGAGGGAGCTTGGATACATCCCTTCATTGGAATAGGTATATCCTTCCTAATTGGGAGGCAGAGATAGACACCTCATTCTTGTCTTCACTTGGGTAGAAAAGAATGGAGGATTGGGTAAGCATCTGGCATCCGATACTCTTTGAGGATGTGGTAGGGCATCCAAGATAAGAGTAGTCATAGAGGACTAATATTCTTTGAGGACTGGGAATCCAAGATAAGAATAATCCTGGAAGGACATACCTTGTGAATACCGGGGTGGGGTATGCTCCTAGAGAGACAATGATGAAGGTGTCTACAAATCATTGGTCTCACCAGCATTGTGCTCTGACCTTGTGGAGAGATAGAGTTGTTAATCAAGGTCTTGCTACATGACAATGTTGGATGATATGATGCTATGCAAATGGATTACCAATCTGACTCTTCTTACGAGAATTCTTGATATTGAGAAAGTTTAAGTACCTTGTATGGATTATGAATAGCTCCCTAGTTAAAAGGAAGTGTTGAAATATGTAACTAGGTTCAGTCTTCATAATGACATATGTAATCATGATTTTATGTATTTAATGAAAAGATAAAAATAATTTATTATTGTTAGTTTTGAGGCATGGGTTTCAAGCTCAAGAGAATTTATTTTTATAGGTTAAGCACCCATTGAGTGCTTCTACATTTTTCATAAAGTCATTGAGTCATTGTCATATATTAAAGACCCATTTGGGCATGTTACATATTGTAAAAGAAAAACTATTGAGTCAAAAGGCCCTCCAATACCTCATAATGACAGAAAGATCAAGTCGGCCTACATGAGAAGACAAGTTGGCCTAAAAGTAACAATTCGACTTATCGAGAAGCCTATATAAAGAAGACTTCGACCTCATTTGGATGACACACTTGACTCACACAAGTTCGATCACAAGGAAGAAAAGAAATGCGAAAAATAAGAGGACGAAGGAACAAGAAGAGGCCAAGATTTGGGATTGTTTTTGGGCTATTTCTCTCCACACATGCAAAGGAATTAGGGTTCATGTTGTTGCAGTAAAGCCGAGTTGCAAAAGTGAAGTTAGGACATCAAGAAGAGTTATTTTGGAAGTTGAATTCTCTAGGCGAGAGAATCTACCTAAGCGAAGAAGAGAGGAGCAAAAATACACCATTATTTCTCTCACGTGCAAGGGTTATGGTTTTTGCAGAAGAAGTTGTTGAGCAAGTCGAAGTTGCAGAAGAAGTTGTTGGGCAAGTCGAAGTTGCAAAAGGAGCTGCTAGGTAGGTCGAAGTTGCAGAAGAAGCTGCTGGAAGTCAGATTCGCAAAAGGTTCTAGAAGCAAGGTTTGACTTGGACTTGGAAGGTCTTGGTCAAGGGTCAAAAGTCTTGAAATTTGTCAATTGAAGGTCTATAGGAAGAGAGAATTCTGGTGGGTTTTCCTCTCTAGTTGGAGAGGTCTTGGCCCTAGCTGATCGCCTACATCTTGTGTCTTGTTGTCTCATTGTTATTTATGATTTGCTAGTTGTTTGATGATAGAGAGCACTAATAATAATAAAGGAAAGAAGAAGTTCATCAAATAAAGTAAAAATACATCACAAGTAATTATCAAAGAAGAGAAATCACCCACACTTATTGCCCCTAGGTTTCTCAACATTGTTGATAATCCAATGGGTTCCATGGATCCTCTACATTCTCCACATGATCCTTCGACCAAAAAGAGACCACTATGGCCACGAGATACCTTGCAAGATGTTGAACAACATGCTGCCCTAGGAGGAATGTTCAGAGAAAGTAAGAAGCCAAGTCCATTTCAAGGGTATGTTGCTGCCATGAGCAACGTCATTCAGGCAAAACCATGCACCTTTGAAGAAGTTGCAAAAGAACAAGCCTCGAAAGATGCCATGACTGAAGAGTATGAGTCTGTCATCCAGAATGATGTATGGGAAGTGGTTCCTATCACCCACCATTTTGTGGGCGATATCCCTAGGAGAAAATTTTCTCCAAGATGTTCCTCGGTCGGCAGCCAACACCCGCTTGCAGCCACCAACTAGCTCGTTATGCCATTTCTCTGCCACTTGAGCCAACCATGTGGTCCCTCACCCATCTATCATGATCGTCTGTTTGAAGGTGGGCCTCCCGAACCTAAAGGTATGTCTTGTCATTTGGTAATTGAATATTGTAGTTTGCTTATCATGGACACTCCTGGGCATGGATTAACGGGGGGGATTCGATGGAAAAGGTGGGCAAGGTTTGTGTTTTTTTCCCCCTAGACCTCTTTTGGATGTTAACCTTGGATCTTAGTCCTGTGGGATCTCTTTTATTGACATGTGGGTTTTAGGGTGGTACTACATGGGAAACCCCGAATTTGGTTGTGTGGTCCAGCTCCCTCATCCACATACATTACTCCCCTTCCATTCATTATAACCATTCATTATTCTTCCCACATGTGGTCCCTCACCCATCTATCATGATTGTATGTTTGAAGGTGGGCCTCCCGAACCTAAAGGTATGTCTTGTCATTTGGTAATTGAGTATTGTATTTTGCTTATCATGGACACTCCTGGGCATGGATTAATGGGGGGGATTCAACAGAAAGGGTGGGCTAGGTTTGTGCTTTTGTCCCCTAGACCTCTTTTGGATGTTAACCTTAGATCTTAGTCCCGTGGAATCTCTTTTATTGACATGTGGGTTTTAGGGTGGTACTACATGGGAAACCTCGAATTTGGTTGTGTGGTCTTGCTCCCTCATCCACATACATTACTCCCCTTTCATTCATTATAGCCCCATTCATTATTCTTCCCACATGGGTCCACATAGGGTTGGCCTCCCCTTCCCCTTGCCCACAGCTTGGGTCGAGCATGAAATGATGCCCCGAAGGTTGATGTAGCTGAAAAGAAAAGTAAAAGCATAATTGGCCACATTCAACACAAAAATGTACCACAAAATGCAAAATATGGTCAGGACAAACACATTTAACACGTGGGAAAAATCCAAATGCATGAGCTCTACTCCATACCCCTGGTCATCACCCTTGTTCCTATAGGCCCTAAATGAGCCTCCTTTATCATTCTGGAACCCATGATTGTCCCAACCCCTGGTGGGAAATGAACCGCCCTACCTTAAAAGGGGTATCCACTGCTATATCTTACAAATCATGCTCTTATCTTGTGAGCCCCGAGCAGTTAATCAAAGAAAACCCATAAAAGGCAAAAGGCATATAAATAAGGGAGGAAAAATCAAGGTCGAGGTAACTCGTACCATGATTGCTCCCTCCTATACATTATATACCCAAGTGTGGGCTTCCCTTTGTTAGCTACCCTTGTACCCCGACATGTGGCCCAGGATTGCCCCTTTCATTCCCTATTCCATTCATCTTTTTATCACATGCCACCACCATTTGAAGGATGTAACTTGGACATATTGTCCCCTTTAAAAGTAGAAACCACCTAATAGGGTACTTGGTTAACCACCCTTGGAACTTGGAGACATTAGCACATGCCAAAACCCACTATGGAAGGGCATGCCATTATGAAGTGCCCACCTGTTGTCCATGGATTGTAAGCTCTTTAACTCGATTTTTTTAGATGACTTGTTGTATTGGAAGGCAAGGGGATGCATTGGATCTTATGTAGGATTGCAGATGGTCTCCATTTTGAGTTTGGTCTCCCTATATGGGATCCTAACCCTCTAAAGAGCTACATTGGCAAATGTAGGGTGTGTGTAGAAAGCCATTGGCCTCCACAACAGTAGACAGCATTCCATGGATCCCAAAGACGTTCAGAGATTGCCTGAGATTTACCTATTGGACAAGGAAGATGACCGAGGGCCTGTATGATGATGTGGCATCACTTACACCATCATCTGAGACCTTACAGATGGTCTACAGGGATCTTCGATCTACTTGGAGACCCATGAGGTTTCTTGTGTGCCCCAACACCCATTGGAAGCACCACAGGTTTTTTTATTTGGAGAACAAGGGACCATCCCCTTGTCCGCTACTTTTGAGGGTCATATTCATCATTATGGCACCTATGGACCTCATTAGGCCTCTTGGAGGGCCCAACAACATGCATTGTTTATCATTTGACCTCTTGAGAGGCTTATTATTTTATTTATGAGCTAGTTTGGTGGGCTTGTCACCAAAAGTTAGTTACTTTGCACATTATTTTATTTTAGGGGCTAATGTAGGCTCAATTAAGTAATTCAAACTCCTAAAAAGTGTATAAATAGGAGTGACATGAATTCATTTTGTATCATCACTTGAATTGGATCATTCTCTCTCTTGAGATTTTCGTATTTCCTTCTTGGTGGATTAAGTTGGAGCATGGATGAATTTTGATGTTTGGATTGCATTTTCTTATCTTGGAGCTTCTTAATTGGCAAATTTATCGATGGTTGGATCCATTCGCTTACATGTAAGTACGAATTTGATGCTATTTTCTTTTACTTTGTCACATACATTGATCATGGGGCTTCCGCTATTTTAGGGCTAATTGTTGCATGCATTTACTGCTTAATTGTGGAAGTATGTTTCTATATAGCATTTCTCTATGTATGAGCTATGTTTCTTGAACGAAATTTCCTTGACTCCATATCCCCAAAGGAATTAGGCATTGATCCACCATAAGTTGATCACCTTAAAACCCTTCTTTCTTTAACTTTTCTCCTTCTCTCTAGGTCTAACCATGCAGGGCCACCTAGGGCATCATTTTCCCGAAAAAATAGCCATAGAAAATGTTTGATATCCTAGCCTCTCCTACGCTAGTGTTTCCTCAAGGTCTCCTCCAAATTTGAAGAAATTCTGAAAGTAGGATTGTGAGATATCCCAAGCCCTAGCCCTTGGCCCGAACTTTGCCCTGGTGTTCCCTAGGCTAGTACCTCATAGGATCATTTTGGCACCTTTAAGTGGAAATTTTTTCTTTGATCATCTTCCCTTCCTTGCTTAGGTTAAGATTATCATTGGTTGTTAAATTCCCTCCCTTAACCTAGGCAGGGTCCACTTGGCCCCATGTGGTCCCATTTCTTATCAAAGAAAATTCTTCAAATACAACTTGAGAATCCAAGTTTTGCAAGGATTTTAGGGATTGGGAAACTCCTTTACAAGTCACACTCCCTTAACCTAGCCCTTAAATCCTCACCCCCTTCTCCTAGAAAGCCTTTTACCTTGCTTAAATAGAAAGCAAGCTCCATTCTTGACTTTCTTCTGGGAAACAATCATTGAGGTCACTTCATATCCATTTGTTGATCTACCCTTCATAAGCGACTTTCTATATATCAAGTCTCCTCCCATCGGTGAAAGTTCATAAAGAGTAGGGAGCCTTAGCTGAGGTGACAGTGGGCTAGGTCTCCATTGTTGCCCTTGACCTAGCAGTTGTCTCTTTAGGAGTCCCTTTTAGGTCCCCTGCTAGTTTGAGTGGTCATAGTTCCTAGACCTGAAGGTAAATTTGTTGTCACTTCCAAATGGTCGTTTAAGATTAAACATGTTGCAAATGGTAGTATTGAAAAATATAAGGCTAGATTTGTAGCTAGAGGTTTCTCTCAAAAAGCGGGAATACATTACAATGAGATTTTTGCACCTGTAGCTCAATATACTATTATTCACTCTTTGATTACCTCAGTTGCTAGCCAAGGATGGACTCTTCACCAAATGGATGTGAAAATTTCTTCCTTGCATGGCTTCCTCAAGGAAGAGGTATCTGTGGAACAGGCACAAGGCTTTAAAAAGCAAGACTGGGAAACTCGTGTATGCAGACTGAAGAAAGCCTTATATGAGTTGAAGCAAGCTCCAAGAGCTTAGTATGCTCCCACTGATAACTACCTGATAAAGCTTGGTTTCACAAGAAGCAGTGTGGACCCAAACCTCTACTTCAAGACAGTCCAAGGTATACCTTTGATTTTGGTATTGTATGTTCATGATTTATTATTCACGGGAGGAAAACCTCTTATTCTCCAGTGTAAGAGGGAGTTAGCTTCTGAATTTGAAATGAAAGACCTTGGTTTGATGCATTAATTTTTGGGTCTAGTGTTCTAGCAAAGACCTGGTGAAATTTATCTTTCTCAAGGAAAATATGTTGTTAAGCTTCTTGAAAGATTTGCTATGGTAGAATGTAAGTCCATGCATACTACTACAGAAATGAACTTTAATAAATTATGTGCCAAAGTTGCAAGACACATTCTGGCAAATCCCAGAAAGTATAGACAACTCATTGGTGCTTTGATGTTTATGGTAAACACTAGGCCTAACATATGCTTTGTTGTAAACACTTTAAGTCAATATATGATTGATCCCTTTCATGCCCACTGGATTGTTGCAAAACATGTACTCAAATACTTGCATGGAACTATCAATCTAGGATTGAAATACACTGCTAAAAATGTAAGACTTCATGGATATACTGATGTTGATTGGGTTGGTAACTTTGCTAATAGAAATAGCACTTTTGGGTGCTCCTTTAGCTTGGGATCCGCCATGATCTCTTGGATGAGCAGAAAGGAGAAGGAAATTGCACTAAATACACCTGAAGTTGAGTACATGGCTAGCTGTGAGGCAGTTTGGCTGAGGAAGCATTTTGGGGAACTATTTGAGCAAGTTCCAAACACAACTCTTATATATTGTGACAATAAGAGTGGGATTCATCTTTCAAAAAATCTTGTGTTTCATGACAAGTCCAAGCATATTGAAATCAACTATCACTATATCCGAGATATTGTGCTGAGAGGAGCAGTGAGGCTCCATCACATCTCCACTAATGATCATATAGTTGACATTCTTACCAAGCCTTTACTTAAAGGAAAGTTCTTGGTTTTTAAAGAGCAGCTTGGACTTATGGACGTGACCCTTATGGAAAGCGGTTACAGTTGATTGAGAACATTGAGTTGTCTTTCCCCCTGTTAGAGCTCACAGGATTAGAGAATGATGTCGGAAAGCTCCTAAGGATGAGGGACCTCTTGTGTAGTGTTCCACAAGAGTAGGTTTCAGTATGCATCTAACCCATAGTTTGGGATGTGGGAAGTGTTTATTTTATAGCATCAGGAAGTGTTCCAAGTCTCAAAATTGGTGGAGAGGCTTGGACAACAGTTATCCAGAGAACCCAAAAATTGTTTGTAGAAATTCCACTCAGATCTTGCTTTATTAAAATAATTGATTATTTTAATGCAGACCCTAAGTCTAAACTTAAGGAAATTAAATAATTAAAGGGTATTAATAAAGAAGATCAAGTCATATTTTAATCTGAGCCATCGATTAAAGATATAATCTTGGTCGTTGATTCATTAGCGAGAAGATTATAAGAAGAGACTTGAGGGTCATTTGGAAATAAAGCCGGGGACATTCTCAGTACCCGAAGGAAATTGATTCTGAAGGAAGAGAATTTGATTTCAGTGGGTGAGTTTGTAGAGGCGAGATTGCAAAGGCAGAAGGAGGAGGGAGAACTCAGCTAACGAAGAAGGAGAAGGCAGAAGGGTGAAGGGAAGGGAGTGCTGAGCAGCAGCACCAACCCCTCCACGCAGAGTTATGCAGTCCAAGGAGGGACTGCACAAAGCAGCTACGCAGGATGATGCAGAGGGTGTAGGAGGTCACCCCGAGAGTCATGAATTCTTCCGGTGTGTCTGGAAAAATCATGCCAGGTGTATGCTAATTTACTTTGCTCACTAAGACCTCTGTAAAAAATATCTTTTCATTGCTGAAGATAAGTAGAAACCCTCATCTGTTGCACCGATTTTCCCACATTGGGTTTTTCCAGAGACAATTGTCCAAAAAATAACTGTGTTCATATGGTTGTTTCTATCGTGCTACATGTGTTATTTTTGTTCTTCTGCTTTTGACTAGAGTGAATTATTGCAGCTGTGTTTATTTCAAAATTTACTGAAGCATCTATAAATAACTTATCTAATAAGTAAGCAAAATAAATCAATCACTGTAGTAAGAATTTTCAGATTTGAAAATTTCACATGGTATCAGAGCAAAAAGCTAAAGACAGAAAGGGAGGATCTGCTATGGACCAAAGATCCGACACCCAAAAGGGATCACACAGTCAGAAGGACTCACACAGTCCCCAGAGCAAGCAGAAACACAGAGGGAACATGACATGACGGTGTTGGCATCCAGACTCGAGGAGGATCTCGCTTGTGTGTCAAGCACAGCTCCTCCAGGTGTTTGGTATATTGACAGTGGAGCATCTGCTCATATGACGAGAGTTCGAGAATGTTTTTTGAGCTACCAAGAAGAACAAATGAATTTACAGATTACTATGGGAAACAAGGCCAAGTGTACCCCCTTGGAAGAGGTACCATAACATTTCAGATAGATGCTGGTAACAAGATCCGGGCCACAAATCTTCTGCATGTACCAGGGCTGGGAATGAATTTACTCTCAGTGTATCAACTTCAAAACAAGGGGTATGACATATACTTTACTAGAATCAAAGTTTATGTCAAACATCCTAGCTGGAGCAAGAAGGCACAAATTGGAGTAAGGAGTCATAAGCGATATAAACTCCAGCTTGAATCCCTCGTGGCTCTGATTGACAGTACAGACGAAAGAGATCTGAATGAATTATGGCACAGAAGGATGGGGCATCTACATCATGGAGCCTTGAGGATTCTCAAGAATACTGTCATAGGAGCTCCTGAACTCAGCACAAGGAGAGATGAAGTCTGCAGGGGATGCATACTAGGGAAGTATGCTAAAGCAGCATTTCCAAGAAGCAGCAGCAGGGCCAAGAGCGTATTGAAACTAATACACTCGGATATTTGCGGTCCAATGTCCACAACCGCTCTCAGTGGTGCAAACTACTTTGCTACCTTTATTGATGATCATTCCAGAAAGACTTGGATCTATTTTCTCAAAACCAAAAATGAAGTCTTTGAATGGTTCAAAGAGTTCAAAGCATTGGTAGAAAATTCAACAGGAAAGAAGATCAACAAGTTGCGGTCAGATAATGGTAGAGAATATATTGATAAGGACTTCACCAGTTTCTGCGCAAAGGAAGGCATCAAGAGAGAATGGGCAGTTCCATACAATCCAGAGTAGAATGGAGTTGCAGAAAGGAAGAACCGGACCATAGTAGAGGTTGCAAGGGCAATGTTATATGACCAAGATATGCCCAAATTTTTGTGGGCAGAAGCCTACAATACAGTGGTATATGTGGAAAACAGAGTGCCCCATAGAGCATTGGGGAAGGTAACTCCTGAGAGTGTGTTCACACGCAGCAAGCCGAAGGTGAGCCATATCAGGATATTTGGCAGCATGGTGTACTGCCACGTTCCAGATGAGAAGAGGAAGAAGTTGGATTAGACTGCGAAAAAGGGTTTTCTTGTTGGCTATAGTGAAAATGCGAAAGCATATCGCATCTATATTCCAGAGAGCGAGAGGATCATAGTAAGTCGAGATGTGAAATTCATGGAGGAGAGAGCCTTCAGGAAATCCCAAAAAATGGCTACAGATACACAGATTGAGGAGGTCCACTAGTACAGCCTCAACGGCCAACAAAGGATGGGTCAAGTGCTTCTCCATGGCACAAGGATTCTGAGGAGAGTTCCTCCGAAGAAGAATAGGCAGGAGAGCAGGTAAGTCCATCCTCCAGCAGTGTAAGACCAAGCAGAGAACTCCAACAAATTCTCAAGGATGCAGAGGAATTTGTTGGAGCCCCTAGAGACCAGAAGAGGGTACGGAGGCAACTTGACAGATACCGGCCCTTGTTGCTCAGGTTGGAGAACCTTCCAGCTTTCGAGAAGCAGCTCAGCATCAGGTATGGGTGGATGCCATGGTAGAGGAGTATAGCTCCATCATGACGACCGATGTTTGAGAAGTATTCCCTAGACCACGGGATAGATTAGTTGTAGGATCAAGGTGGACCTATGGCAACATAAAGAAGTTCAAGGCCAAATTTGTAGTTAAGGGGTACGTACAAAAGGAAGGGATCGATTATGAGGAAACCTTCGCCCCCGTAGCTCGCTACACTTCTATCAGATCCGTCATCTCTCTAGCGGCGCAGATGGGATAGGAGATTCACTAGATGGATGTCAAGATAGCGTTCTTGAAAGGGGTGATAGAGGAAGAAGTGTACATAGAACAGCCAGAGGGCTTTGAGACACATGAGCAGAAGACCCATGTTTGCAGGCTTAACAAGGCCTTGTATGGTTTAAAACAAGCCCACAAAGCATGGTATGGGCGAATTGATAGCTATTTGTAGAAGATGGGGTTCATCAAGAGTGACGCAGATCCCAATCTATACTACTTGAGAGTAGGGGATGAGCCGTTAATTCTAGTATTATATGTAGCTGATCTATTTCTTACAGGATCATCTAAGCTCATCAAGGACTCCAAGGAGAATCTAGCTACGAGATTCGAAATGAAGGATCTAGGGCAGATGCACTATTTTCTTGGTTTAGAAGTCTGGCAGCAGAAGGGAGAAATCTTCCTGGGGCAAGGAAGATACACTTCAAAAATCCTGAAGAGCTTTCAGATGGAAAACTGTAGACCCATGGCCCCGCCAATGATTACTAACTGGAAGAAGATAGACACAACGGAGAATGATGAGGTTGATCCCACCTTGTATAGGCATCTCATCGGATCATTGATGTATCTAGTCAATACTAGACCAGACATCTGTTATGCAGTGAATACCCTCAGTCAGTTCATGGTGGAACCAAGGAGGGTTCACTAGGCAGCAGCGAAACATGTTCTCAGATATCTGAAGGGGATAGTCGAGTATGGATTGAAGTACACCAAGGGCAATGAGGTCCAGTTGAGTGGGTTTACAAATGCAGATTAGGCTGGAAGCACAGTGGATCGGAAAAGTACCAGTGGGTATTGTTTTAGTCTCAAATCAGCAATGACCTCCTGGTGCAACAGGAAACAAAAGTCCGTCACACTAAGTTCAGCCGACGGAGAGTATATGGCAGCAAGCACAGCTTCGTGAGAGGCCATATGGCTTCGTAAATTACTCTTGAACCTACTCAAGAAGAGGATAGAGCCGACCGGGATTATGTGTGATAATCAGAGTTGTATTAAGCTCTCTGAAAATCCTGTGTTTCATGACCGGTCGAAACACGTTGATATTCGATGCCACTTCATCAGGGACTATGTCCAATGGGGAGCAGTACAGTTGAGGTACACTCCTACAGGAGAACAGGTGGCAGATATTCTCACCAAGGCTCTGAGTAAGATTAAGTTCACTTACTTCAGAGAGAAGATGGGGATGGTCGAGAACCCCTCCCATTAGAGGAATGGGTGGTCTACAGAGACAGAGGGAGTTGCAGTACAGATGAGGCAGTGGCAAAGAAAGTGTCATGGGCAGCAGTACAGAGGGTAGCAGCCAAGACATCATTAGTGCAACAGATGTTCTAGAGTCAGAGCAGTACAGTGGTATCTTGCTTAAACACTTTCCTCGCTAAGAGGGAGTGTTGATTTTATAGCATCGGGAAGTGTTCCAAGTCTCAAAATTCGTGGAGAGGCTTGGACGGCAGTTATCCAGAGAACCCAGAAATCGTTTGTGGAAATTCCACTCAGATCTTGCTTTATTAAAATAAGTAATTATTTTAATGCAGACCCTAAGTTTAAACTTAGGGAAATTAAATAATTAAAGGGTATTAATAAAGCAGAGTGTTAATCTTCTAGAAAAAAAAGATCAAGTCATCTTTTAATCTGAGCCACTGATTAAAGATATAATCTTGGTCGTTAATTCATCAACGAGAAGATTATAAGAAGAGGCTTGAAGGTCATTTGGAAATCAAATCGGGGACATTCTCAGTAACCGAAGGAAATCAATTCTGAAGTAAGAGAATTCGATTTCAGTGGGTGAGTTTGTAGAGTCGAGATTGCAGAGGCAGAAGGAGGAAGGAGAAGTCAGCTAACGGAGAAGGAGAAGGCAGAAGGGTGAAGGGAACAACCCCTCCATGCAGAGTTACGCAGTCCAGGGAGGGACTGCACAAAGCAGCTGCACAGGATGACGCAGAGGGTGTAGGAGGTCACCCCGAGAGTCAAGAATTCTTCCGATGTGTCCAAAAAAATCATGCCAGGTGTATGCTAATTTACTTTGCTCACCAAGGCTTCTGTAAAAGATCTTTTCGTTGCTGAAGATAAATACAAACCCTCATCTGCTGCACCGGTTTTCCCACATCGGGTTTTTCCGGGACAATTGTCCAAAAATAATTGTGTTCATATGGTTGTTTCTATTGTGCTACATGTGTTAATTCTGTTCTTCTACTTTTGACTGGAGTGAAGTACTGCAGCTATCTTTATTGCAAAATTTATTGAAGCATATATAAATAACTTATCTAATAAGTAGGTGAAATAAATCAATCACTGCAGTAATAGTTTTCAGATTTGAAAATTTCACAGGAAGAGCCACCTATCTGACCAATAGGTGTAGTGAGACTTGTCTAGGATGCAGGTGTTCCACCACTTGACAAAACTTAGTTGTGTTTGTTTCTTCTCTATGTGACTTGTTTGAGTCTTGTTTATGTAATGGCTGTGTTCTATTACTTAATTTTTCGAGATGAAAATTGGTTGAGTGTAATCCTTGTCTATGTGAAATGTGATGATCCTTTCTTTTCCAAATTTGCGTCAACTGGATGATTCTTCTTTAGATTGTGACTTCATTGTTACAGATGTTACAGAGCAGAGTTACACTGAGATGAATGAATGAAATCAGAGGAAGCAAGGGTCTTTGATACAAAAAGAAATTCCTCCCTAACTGAGAGGGAGTGTTAAAATTTGGTAGCTCAGGGATGAATTTCTTCTAGAAGAAATCATATCTTTCAGTTTTGTTTGAACCACCTATAATAAAATTTAATTTCTAGCAATTATAATATGAATTTTTAAAAATAGTAAGTCACATCTCAATTTGGAAGTGACTTTCCAAAAATAGAAAGTCATATCTAAATGATCAAGGATGATCTCGACATATGGGATCCACTTTAAAATCAAACCAATCATGATTATACAAGTCAAGAATTTATATTTTTATCTTTACTAGTATTATTATTATGATACTATTATTTATAAAATAGTCTAAAGTCATTCAACTTTAATGGATTAATAAAAAGGAATTCTCTCATAGAATAGGTAAATTAAATTGAGAATCTCTTACTTGACAAATCGAATATCTCTTTTGGAATAAAATAATAACTCCGCACTTAAGAGAATATAACTGTCCCTCACTAATTCAATGTATGACAAAATTGTAAGTCCTCCTCATTAAATACACTTGTAACTCCCTCATTCAATTAGATTTTTAACTCTAATTGAAGGAGGAGATCTTCAACCAAAGAGGAAAAGCACTTCAGCTGCAAGTTGATCAGACATTGCTGACTTTATCCATTCTCATTCTCATTCTCTCTCTCTCTCTCTGTACTCTGCTGAACAATTGAAGAAACTAATAAAAGAAGAATCATTTAGGCTTTCCCCTTGTGGGTTTTGCCCTGGGTATTGGACCTAACTCTTAGTGTTTCATATTTGTGCTTGGTTGTCTTCATATGATCTTTAAGTTCTATCTACAATTGCAGATCTGAGAAGTTGTGAAGAAGAAATCTGCATTCTAAGTAATTGTAACAACATATGACATTCAATTTTCTGCAAAGTACATTCAACTTTCTGCAAAGTACATTCAATTTTTTGTTCAATTTTCTGCATAGGACTTTCAAGTTTTTGCAAAGAATTTTTAAATTTCCACATAGAACTTTCATATTTTAACAAAAGTTTGTTAAATCGTATTGGAAGGTTGTCTTGGCATAGGAGGAAGGTCTTTTGGGTCTAAGGTCTTGGTCTATCTCAATTTGATTCACTAGTGGAAGAGTTTGACTAGGTTTTCCCCTATAGAGGGGGTTTAACCTTGGCTGAGTGCCTGCATCTATGCCCTTGATCTTCATATTTTGGTTTGATGATTGTTTGATGAAATTAAGATAAAAGAATATAAAGAGAAGATAATAAATCTATAAGCATATCACAAGTAATTATCAACATAAGAATATCTTTTTGCCTTTCTGATTTTCTAACAATCTCAATCATGGCTTTCCAAGTAGTGTCCCTCCTATAACTCAAAGGGCCTTAAGGAAGGTCGCACTGGACTAGGGTCAAATATTAACCCTTCTGATAAGGTGAGAGAATAAGATTACGGTCAAGATCTGTCAATCTTTCAAATCACCTGTTATCCATACTAAATGCCCAAAACAAACAAGCATAAGCACTTGATTGCATAATGATCAAAGTACCTTTTGAATAGCAACCCACCTTTATCCAAGTGTCAATGTCGGATGATGAAAGACACATCGTTAATGTAAATGGTGGAGGTACATGGCATGTGATTGTCTAATGGTTGCTGGAAGGGGTTGTTGGCTTTCTAACTGACAGTCAAATGTCGAAGAAAATTCCCCTAATATGGGGTGACCATTTTGGTGGGTAACAGTACATACAAATTTTCGCAACATGTTTCACCACCATTGTAAGCCCAAGGTCACAATTCAAAAGCTTTGTAACAACCATGTGAGGGCTTGCATAAGGTGTCTTAGACTTGTTTGGTCAGGCAATGATGATTTTGTAGCCTCGAAAGGTCTTCTACATTGGCTTGGTGTCTTAGCATGTAGAATATATTTGATTGCCTCTTTAGGTGCTTGCTTGGCGAGGTAAGTAATATTATGATTTATTTCCAAAGGTTAACTTAGGAAGAATACAATAATTAAACTAATTTTATTGGGGACTATTTGTTGGAAATACTGAGAGAGGGGTGAATCAGTATTTCTTTTCAATTGTTATTTATTGCCAGTTAGATTCTTCACAACTAAAGAGAAAGAGATATATATGATAATGATATTAAGAATTAAAGAGAGCTTCAATCCCTTTATAATAATAGTGTACAATAGATGAGAGAAGGGCACCAACCTGTTGCCAAGCACCAACTTGGACTTTGGTGAGGCTCCGACCTCTAGGGCTTCGACCCTATACTTCTCAAGGCTACAACCTTGTGTTTAGAGGCACCAACCCCTAGGACACCAATCCACCAACTTTCAATAAATAGAATGAATAAGTAACTTACATCAGTTTCTCCACAAGTCTATTTCAGACTTCCAATTTGTTCACTGAATATTCTTTACTGTCCAAAACTCCACTGTCAAACCACTAACTGCTCCACTGTCCAAGATCTTCAAGTTTGTAACTTGTACAGGCCTCCAGCTATCACTTCAAGCTTTACTGTTGACTGTTCATGCCTCCACTAGTTGTCCACAGAAAGAACTCTGATCACTGAAATGATGATGATCATTCCACAATTGTATCACCACAGATTTATTACACCGAGCTTTCCACAGTTGTATCTTTAATCCTCCACAGATTTGTCCTATCCGAGATCCAAAGAAGCACTGGTCAACACCATTGGTGTGTTCTGTCCGAGCTCGGAAGAAACACTGAATTTACACTTCAAGTTCACTATTCCGAAATTCTGCGGTGAGGTTTTATAACCCTGGTGAAGTGACTGTCCGAGCTATATAACCCAATTATGAGGTATGGAGGGTGTAATCAACAGGACCAAGCCCTTATTTCACTAGTCCGAAGCTTTGCCCTGCAGTCTTTTAAAAACGAGCCACTATAGTCACTGTAATTGCAGACAGGTCTAAGGCTGGTACACTCTCACAGATCTGAGGCTTATATTCTCATTCAAATTAGAGGTTGTAGACTCAGAAATATGCTTTGTATAGGCTCCTTCTTCTTGATGTTTGAAAGTTCACGAGTTGTGAACTGTTGTTGCTTCTAAGCTCTCACTGTGTCCTTGACCGAAAAATATGATTGAATGTCAAGTCTAGACGTCACATATATACTAGTTTTGATCATAAACAAAAAGACACATCCCTTCGCCAAGGAACATGAGCCTACACAAGTCGGCTTAGGTCGGCTGGGATAAAATATATTATAATATTAAAAAATCAATATCTCTTCAACCACTAGGAATTTGAGGGCAAGTAAGAGTTCGTTGGAAAGAGGGAAAAATCCTCTTTAATATGGTCTAGGATTCATTGTGAAAGGATGCCTCCAAGGTATCTAAATTTATTTTTCTTTGTGACATTTCATGAAGTTTTAGAGCAGAAGGTGATTGGGGCAGTAAGAGATCATTAGAGCTTCTTCATCATGGTGTGTCTTCATGTCATCATGATAGTACAACATCATGCCATCATATGTCATAGTGCAGCATCTATCAATTTTCCATTAAGAGAGCACATCAAGAGGGCTTATATTCCATCAATGACAATTATTGACCAACAATCTCCCCCTTTGTCATTGATGGAAATATTATAGAATTCTCTCCCCCTTTGACATCAATGGCAAATGGGGTGCCCAAGTACCCCCTTGTCATGCTACTCCCCCTAACACACTGTACCCCTAACATGTTGCTTGATTTAATGTGATGCAAGAGCAATGACCCCTATTTTTTGGCGAAGATACTCAAATGCTTCTCGTGGAAGGGGTTTTGTAAAGATATTTGCAATTTGCTCTTTTGTATTGACGTATTCCAACATGATATTGTGTTCAGCAACTTGTTCACGGAGAAAGTGGCATTTGATTGGAATATGTTTGGTTCTTGAGTGCATCACCGGATTCTTTGAAAGGCTGATGGCGCTAGTATTGTCACAAAAAATAGTAATTGGTTGCTTAGTTTCTATGTTGACATCCTTCAAGGCTTCCTTCATCCATACAATTTGTGTACAACAATCAGCAGCAGTTATATATTCGGCTTCAGTTGTAGAAAGGGATATAGATGATTGCTTTTTGCTAAGCCAAGATACAAGACAATCTCCCATAAAGAATGCATTTCCACTGGTGCTTTTTCGATCATCCATGCTTCCAGCCCAATCAGCATCAGAATAAGTTGTCACAATAAGAGTTGAACTCTTAGGATACCAAAGACCGAAATTAGTCGTTCCTTTCAGATATCTGAGAATTCTTTTCACAACTGCTAGATGAGATTGTTTAGGACTTGACTGAAATCTTGCTACCATTCCTACTGCTTGATAATATCTGGTCTTGTAGCAATTAAGTATAGGAGAGCTCCAATTATTGACCTGTAAAGGGTTGCATCTATTTGGGGGGTATCATCATCTTTGCTTAATTTACAATCTGTGGTCATTGGTGTGCTCATAGGTGCACAATATTCCATCCCATATCTTTTAAGCATGTCTTTAAGATATTTTGCTTGAGATATAAACATGCCTGCAGAAGTTTGAGATATTTGTAGCCCAAGAAAGTAAGACAACTCACCAATCATTGACATCTCGAATTTCTTGGACATATTTAGAGCAAATTCATGGCTCATTTCTTCATCATTGCTAGCAAAGATTAGATCATCGACGTAAACAAGAGTGATCAGAAGTTTTTCCTTGTCCATCTTCATGTAGAGATTGCTACCTACCACTCCTTTTTTGAAACTTTCTTGTTGCAGATAGTGATCCAACTTTGCATACCATGCTCTAGGGGCTTGTTTTAATCCATACAAGGCCTTTTTTAGTTTGCATACAAGGTCTTTTCCTTCAGCAAGATCAAATCCTTCTGGTTGCTCCATGTAAACTTCTTCCTTGAGATCTCCATTCAGGAATGTTGATTTTACATCCATTTGATAAACCTTGAATCCTTTTGAGCAAATAAATGTTAAAAACATTCTTATGGCTTCCATTCGAGCTACTGGTGCAAAGGTTTCTTCGAAGTCAATTCCTTCGATTTGCGAGTATCCTTTACAGACAAGTCTGGCTTTATTTCTGATGATTTGTCCATCTTCATTCATCTAGTTTTTTAATATCCATTTTGTTACAATTATATTTTTATCTTTTGGGCGAGGTACTAGTTCCCAAGTCTCATTTTTTTCAATTTGAGACATTTCTTCTTCCATGGCCTTTATCCAATAAGGATCTTTGCTTGCTTGAGAAAAATTTTCAGGTTCTATTAAAGATAATAGAGCCACATCATCTTTTCTTGGGGTGCTTATCATTCTTCTTCGAGTTTGGATTCCTTCATCTATATTTCCGATGACTTGTTCTTCCGGATGATATCTTTGAACAAACTTGATCTTAGAGGGAGTTTGTGAAGATTTATTTTGAGGTTCACATTGAGATTCTTCATTCTCCTCTTCTCTTTCATGTTCTTCTTCTTCACTTTGTTCAAGGAAAGACTCAACTTCATGATCTTCAATTCTTTTTTCTAGAAGGCCTTCATCAATCTTCACATCAATGCTTTCCACTATTCTTCGTAGACGATTGTTGTAACATTTGTAAGCTTTGCTCCTAGTGGAGTATCCAAGAAATATTCCTTCGTCAGTTCTAGAATCAAATTTAGCTGGTGAGTCATCATTTATTTTTATGAAACATTTGCTTCCAAATATTCTGAAATATTTTACTAAAGCAGGTCTTCCTTTCCATAATTCATAAGGAGTCTTTTCATTATTTGGTCTCAGATGAATTCGATTTAAGGTATAAACTGCAGTGCCAACTGCTTCTCTCCAGAATTTTGGTTGCAAATCAGCTGCTAGTAGCATTGTCCTAGCCATTTCTTGAATGGTTCGGTTCCTTCTTTCAACTACTACATTTTGCTAGGGTGTCCTAGCAGTAGAGAGTTCTCTTTCGATTCCATGCTCTTTACAGAATTTATCAAACTCTTTCGAAGTGAATTCTCCTCCTCTATCCGTTCTAAGACATTTAATTTTAGAATCTTTTTCATTTTCAATGAGAGCTTTAAGATTCTTAAAACACTCAAATTCTTCGGATTTATATTTTATGAAATATATCCACATCATTCTAGTATAGTCATCAACAAATAGAGCAAAGTACCTTTCAACTTGAAGAGTTGGAGTTCTAGTTGGCCCACACAAATCTGCATGAATGATTTCCAAAGGTTTTGATGTTGAGAACTCCTTGGTTTTGTGGCTAGTTCTGGTTTGCTTTCCATGTTAGCATGGGCCACATACAACTTGAGTTGGTTTGCACATTTTTGGAATGTCCCTTACTGCATTATTTTTGTTGATGCTGACTAGGTTGTCAAAACTTGTATGCCCCAATCGCTTGTGCCATAACCAACTTTCATCTGTTTGACTTAAGTAACATTTATCTTCTTGGATTCTACTAAGAATGTAAACATTATCTGGTGTTCTTACTCCTTTCGCCACAAGCTCTCCTGAGGACGAGTCTCTTATTTCACAATTTTTTGTACTAAAGACAACATTATGTCCTTGGTCACAAATCTGGCTGACACTTAAGAGATTGTGTTTAAGCCCTTCTACCAGCAAGGTATTTTGAGCCTTTCCTAGTCCATTGACAAGGGTAGCAGTCCCTTTTCCAGTGATTTTAGTGGATCCACTTCCAAAGGATACATTTCCATTTTTCTTGTTCAATGAGATAAACTTCTTTTGATCACCTGTCATATGTCTTGAGCATCCACTATCCACGAACCAATGATTTTCTTCACTATGAGCACATAGAGCTAGGCCACATTTATCAATTTTGAGATTTATGTTTTTAGCTTTTTCCCTTTTGAGAGGGAAATTTTGTTCATTATGACCATAATCATCACATAATGAGCAAGACGGATCAAGCTTAGCCAAAGGATCAAAGGAATTGTAAGTTTTGATTTGTTCTTGCTCTTTAGGCTTACACAGTTGGTTTGGTTGATTATTCAATCTTGGTGCTTCATTCTTATGAGCCTTGCAATGCTTAGCTTGATGCCCAAAGTTTTTACAATTGTAACAATGCCCAAGAAAAATAGTTTGATACCTGTTGTAGTATCCATAGCTTGAATCAACATTCTTCCTTGGACTTTCTCTTTCTTCAAATCTTGGTTTTGAGATGTGACCTTTTTCTTGAGATGACTTTTCTTCTTTTGGATGGCAAGAGAGTACATCAGCATAACTTCTGGCATTATTCTTCGTACTTGATGATTCTCCTTTGAAACCAATTCCAGACTTGTCATGTTGAGGTCTTTGAGTATTAAGAAAGTTGTCAAGAGCTACAGAGCTTTGCCAACTCCTTTTGATTTGCTCCAATTCCTTTCTTAGGGACACTATTTCAGCTTCACGTTTTTCACAGATATCATCCTTCTCTTTTAACTTGATATTCAAGAAGTCTTCCCTTCTTTTTGCTTTCTCTCTTTCTATTTTGAGAGAAAATATCTTCTTTTGTAGATTCTCATTTTCTTCAATGGCACTTATTAGCAAACTATCCATGTTTCTTTCATCTTCTATTTCTAAGTCATCATCATTTGTAAATGCCATGAATAGCGTTTCTTTGCTTCCAACATAATTACTTTCCTCATCTGATTCATCATCGCTTTCTTTGAACTGATGCACATTTCTAGATGATTTCCTCTATATGACTACGAATTCATCTTCATTAGACTCATCTTGTTTAGAGAAGAATTTCTTCTTATTAAATCCTTTCTTTTTGTACATCATTCTTTTAGAGTCCTTTTCATCATCACTATCATGTTTATGAGGACATTTTGCAACGTAATGACCTATTCTTCCACAATTGAACAAATAAGAGGGTACTTACCTTTTAGCTTAGATCCCCTTTTTAGTCTTCGTACAAATTGAGCTAACTCGTTTTCAGTATCTGATTCATCGTTGTTGTAATTCCATCCTTTTCCTTCTTTTGTAGATTTTGATGCTTTGAAAGCTGCTTCTTTGAAATTTGGGATCCCTTTCCTCATCTCATAGGCAATAAGAATTCCATGAAGTTCATCCATCTTGAGAGTATCTAGGTCCTTCATTTCTTCTATGGCACTTACTTTGGAATCGAATCTATCAAGAAGTGATCTCAGGATTTTTTAAACTATGGTGCTTTCTTCAATATTTTCCCCTAGTCCTTTAAGAGAGTTAACCACTTCAGCTACTCTGAGGAAGTATGATGCAATATCTTCTTCATCATCCATTTTCAGACTCTCGAATTGTCTTCTATAGGTTTGAAGCTTTGCCTTCTTAACTTTGGAGTCCCCATCAAATAGCAAAACCAATTTATCCCATACTTCTTTGGCTGAGTCACAGTTCATGACTTTTGTAAATTCGGAATCGGTGATTCCACTAGTGATGGAATTTAAAGCTTTGGCATTAGCAATGTAGGCTTTTCTTTCATCTGGATCAGTTGGAAGACCAGCGGGAGCTTTGTATCCATCCAAAACAGAGTGCCATACTTCAGGGCCAAGAGACATTAGATAGTAGGACATCCTCTTTTTCCAGAAACTAAAATTTGTTCCATCAAAGATAGGAAGTTTCCCTGTTGCTTCCATGTTCTTCATTGTGCCTGAGAATCCTTCTTCCAGCTGTTAGGCTGATAATGAAGAAGTTGGCTCCGATACCAATTGTTGGAAATACTGAGAGGGGGGTGAATCAGTATTTCTTTTCAATTGTTAATTATTGCCCGTTAGATTCTTCACAATTAAAGACAGAGAGATATATATGATAATGATATTAAGAATTAAAGAGAGCTTCAATCCCTTTATAATAATAGTGTACAATAGATGAGAGAAGGCCACCAACCCTTTTAATAAAATAGGCACCAACCTGTTGCCAAGCACCAACTTGGACTTTGGTGAGGCTCCGACCTCTAGGGCTTCGACCCTATACTTCTCAAGGCTACAACCTTGTGTTTAGAGGCACCAACCCCTAGGACACCAATCCTCCAACTTTTAATAAATAGAATGAATAAGTAACTTACATCAGTTTCTCCACAAGTCTAACTTACATCAGTTTCTCCACAAGTCTGTTCAAGACTTCCAATTTGTTCACTGAATATTCTTTACTGTCCAAAACTCCACTATCAAACCACTAACTGCTCCACTGTCCAAGATCTTCAAGTTTGTAACTTGTACAGGCCTCCAACTATCACTTCAAGCTTTACTGTTGACTGCTCATGCCTCCACTAGCTGTCCACGGAAAGAACTCTGATCACTGAAATGATGATGATCATTCCACAATTGTATCACCATAGATTTATTACACCGAGCTTTCCACAGTTGTATCTTTAATCCTCCACAGTTTTGTCCTATCCGAGATCCAAAGAAGCACTGGTCAACACCACTGGTGTGTTCTATCCGAGCTCAGAAAAAACAATGAATTTACACTTCAGGTTCACTATTCCGAAATTCTGTGGTGAGGTTTTATAACCCTAGTCAAGTGACTGTCCGAGCTATATAACACAATTATGAGGTATGGAGGGTGTAATCAACAGGACCAAGCCCTTATTTCACAGGTCCGAAGCTCTGTCCTAGAGTCTTTTAAAAACGAGCCACTACATTCACTGTAATTGCAGACAGGTCTGAGGCTGGTACACTCTCATAGATCTGAGGCTTATATTCTCATTCAGATTAGAGGTTGTAGACTCAGAAATATGCTTTGTATAGGCTCCTTCTTCTTGATGTTTGAAAGTTCACGAGTTGTGAACTGTTGTTGCTTCTAAGCTCTCATTGTGTCCTTGACCGAAAAAGATGATTGAATGTCAAGTCTAGAACTAGTTTTGATCATAAACGAAAAGACACGTCCCTTCACCAAGGAACATGAGCCTACACAAGTTGGCTTAGGTCGGCTGGGATAAAATATATTATAATATTAAAAAATCGATATCTCTTCAACCACTAGGAATTTGAGGGCAAGTAAGAGCTCGTTGGAAAGAGGGAAAAATCCTCTTTAATATGGTCTAGGATTCATTGTGAAAGGATGCCTCCACGGTATCTAAATTTATTTTTCCTTGTGACAGTTCATGAAATTTTAGATCAGAAGGTGATTGGGGCAGTAAGAGATCATTAAAGCTTCTTCATCATGGTGTGTCTTCATGTCATCATGATAGTACAACATCATGCCGTCATATGTCATAGTGCAGAATCTATCAATTTTCCATTAAGAGAGCACATCAAGAGGGCTTATATTCCATCAATGACAATTATTGACCAACACTATTAAGTCAAATTTCTAAGGATAAATAATAATATTATTTAAGGGACTTGGATCTAATCTCAATCGTTGATCTCAAGTGAGGCTTAACATGTAATCCTAACCATTGATCACTTAGGACATTAGAACTTAGGAATTTTGACTTAATGAAATTATTAAATAAGCCTAAGGGAGCGGTGAAGGCACAGTCTTGGAGAAAGCGACTTTCTCTAGATAAAGAGGCTTGACTAGACTGAAGAGAAATGAGAAGTATAGCACGAAATTTCAGGAGAAATTTAGGGAGGTCAAGTTCATGGAAGAGGTAGGTTGAGTTGCTG
The DNA here is from genome assembly GCA_034641835.2 of Pinus albicaulis. Classification (NCBI taxonomy): domain Eukaryota; kingdom Viridiplantae; phylum Streptophyta; class Pinopsida; order Pinales; family Pinaceae; genus Pinus; species Pinus albicaulis. Next base: position 707,293,598 of record CM076579.1, read on the forward strand.
AAAAGGAGGGTTGAATTGTAGAGGAGGCTGAAATATCCAAAGAGGCTATTTTTTCAAGTGTGCAGGGTCCATGCGAGGTGAGAATAAACAAGGCCAATTTGCCGATGGGACAGGTATAATTATCCAAGGCCGAGTTTCTTCAAGAGGGTCGATTTTCCCAATGAGAATGAGTTTCCAGATTCCCAAAAGTTGAATTTTTCTATCTAATTTTTGTGGGTCTAACCCAGAATTTTCCAACATTTAATAATATGATGGGAGATTGTATTGGATATAAATTTGTTGTTGTAGTGTGATCGATCTCTCCATTTTATTTTTGCTACATTTTAATTTTGAGTTAATATACCAATGTGTTTATTTTATAAAAAATATCAGAAATATTTGAGATAAATATTTTTATGGGTTTTTAATAAATTGTTGAAGCAAACTAAATCAGATGTGGTGTAAAAGAATTTAACAGAGCATGGTTGGTCCCATTGGGTTCATCTCTGGATCCTTTCATCCTAGATAGGATTGGAGGGCCTTGGATGGGCTTATATGAGGACTCATGGTTTTCAAGGAACTCGCTTCTTGTAGGGGTGATCATGGACCAATCTAACTCATGTCAAGGTGCACCTATGTCTTTCTGCATGGTTATGTGTATATAGAGTCTAGATGTGGCTTTGGCACTGGTGTAATATCCCTCAGAAAAACAATTCTCATACATGGAAACCTCTCATTGACAACTTTCACAGTTCTCGAGAAAATTCATGTTCCCCAATGCAAGTGGTCCTGCAATGTCAAAAATTCCACCTGGTCTAAGATTGTTCTGCTCAATGATAGCATCGCATGCCACATGAAATTTTTCCAATCAATGAAATCAATGGCAAGTTGGAGCTGGCCAAAAATGGTCAAATAGCTCATACAGGTTTCCAAGTGGTAAAAAAGGGTTAGCGTTGGATAGTGATGCACATGCATTACATTAGAAGTGATCAATAGATGAAGAGGAACAAAACCCAAGTTTCAGAATCTTCAAATTCCTCAGGGCATTAGAGAACCAAAGAAATAGCATGATGACATGGCAAGGGAAGTGGTGATGTCGCAACGCTAGATAGGATCAAGAAAATTGAAGACATACCTAATTCAAACAAAGGCAAGTTACAGGAAACCCAGTCGTTATATTGGTCAAAATCATCAAGGCACTGGAGATGTTAATCACAAGTGGGCCGATGGCTAAGTTGAGTTTTCTAAAGAGAAAAAGTCAAGCAAAATAACCATTATGAAGGTCAACTAGTCGTTAGTAGGTTCATGTTGGACATTGGAGGTACTTTGGACCAAGAAGTTAGAAGAAGGACCAATTAATTAGCTATTATGATGTAATATCCCAAATTGGGATTAAACAATAATACAAAGCAAAATAGCCTAATAACTGCAACAAGAAATACACCATTAAAACACACAATTTGGAGCCAAAATCAATGTTGAGCCATTTTAGTCATATACTGGGAAAGAGTACAAATGAGGTGTTGAAAAAATTGCACCTGGGCCTACTCAAAGCAAGCTGAAGGGCAACTCAAACCCAAGCAAAAACTCCTGCTGGAAATAGCTCTGTGTGGCTCAATCACTACGCTGCCTAGCCCATAAAATGTTGTTGTTGGTTGTCTCACCGATGCGACCAATTAGGCTACTTCACATGCTCGGAAAATTTGAGATTGCCTGTAGGACTCTCCCTCGATAAACCCACAAAAACACATAGGAGGTTTCTTTGTGCTGACCAGTGTGGCCCCCTTGGGCTTGGCTCACTGATTTGCTGGGGAAATCGAACCACTGGAGGAAACTACTGGTAAATGCCTCCATAATGCTCCAAAAATCCCCGGTAGGAGGTGGCTATCCTCCCCTCCGAATATCCAGCTGAAGCTCCTCTTCTCTCCACACTTCCGGCACCAACACCACATTGTACTGCGCAGTCTACTCTGCCTATGCGCAATCCAGAAGGGACTATGTTGTCTCTGTTGTTGCTGCTAGGTAATTCTCTCACCAAAATGCAGGACTCCACTCCTGAGCGGGCACTCGAAGTCCCCCGAGGCAGAGGTTGAGATCTCTGCTTGAAGATCCCGTGTGTTGAACAGCACTACAGACTTGGCTCTCCGGCTCAAGCATGCTTAGTCAAAATGACAAAGAGAAATAAGTTGAATGAATGACAAATGAGGCCTTCCTTCTCCCTTTTGTCCATTGAGGCGCAATGCATTCCTTGGGTCCCACCTTGGCTTGCACTGCCTCTCCTTGAGCCAACCACGTGTTGCCTACCTCCGGCCACTCTCACGCTGCCTTCTTCGTACCCCCTCCACGCTGCCACCTAAGACCAACTCCACCCCACCACTAGAACCACAATTTTCACTTAGTGACTTTAGGAAAAGGCTTTATTTTGGCCAAATGTTATTTGTGGGTCCCCTACCCACTTTATTTCTGCTAAACATTAGGAAATTGAAAAATTAATCAAAATTAATATTCCAATTAGATGAACTGCTAATTTGGAATATTACAATCCTCCCCACCAAAATGTTGCTTGTCCTCAAGCAACTGCAAAGACGAATGCTGAAGAATTTGTTCCTCTTCCCAAGTGGCATCCTCATCCTGGAGGTTCCTCCATCTTTCACCACCATGCTCCTCAAGTGTCTCTCTCTGGTATCTAGGATGGCCTTGGGTTGAAGCACCAAATGCCCCTCAACATCTGTAGGAGGGAGCTCAGTAGCTGCGGTCACTTGTTGTCCTAAAGCCTTCTTCAGGCACAACATATGGAAGATGTGGATCCGGCTCCCCTATGGCAACTCCAGCTCATATACCAACTCGTCAGACAACTCTATATGGCCCATAGAAGCAAGGCTTGAGCTTCTCAGCTCCCTTCTGCTTCAGCGTAGACTACCTGTATGGCTGAAGTCGGAGGTACACCAAGTCCCCTACCTCGAACTGCCTCTTTATGCAGCCCCGGTCTTCATACATTTTCTGTTGGTTCTGCGTTGTCCTCAAGTTGTCCTTGAGAGCCCTGAGGATATCCTGACTCTCTTGGATCCAATCTTTGGCCCTGGGGACGAAACTTGGCCCAAACATAGCATCAGCAAATGTTAATGCATCATAACCATACAAAGCACGAAAAGGGGACATACCAGTAGACATATGGAAAGTGATGTTGTAGCAGTACTCCCCTAAGTGCAACCAACACAGTCAGGCCTTCTGCTACCCTGTGACATAGTTCTACAAGTAGCCTTCCAGCCACTTGTTCACTATCTTCGTCTGCCCATCGGTCTGTGGATGGTACCTTGTGCTCGGTGTGAGCTCTATGCCCACCAGTCAGAACAGTTCCTGCCAAAATCCTTCCATAAACCTGTTGTCCCGATCACTAACTATGGTCTTTGGAAGACCATGCCACCGAAAAATGTCTCTGAAAAACAACTCGGCCACCTGTGAAGCTGTGTAACGAACTGAAATAGCAAAGAAATGTGCATACTTCGTCAACCTGTCCACTACGATGAAGATGCAGTCGTTGCCCTGCGCCATGGGCAACCCCGTGATGAAATCCATCGATATGCTCTCCCATTTCCCCTTCGAGATGGGAAGAGGCATCAATAGCCCAGCTGGATGGGTCAACTCCCCCCTTGCTCCTCTGGCAAACTACGCACTCCTGGAGATGTCGGAGCACATCCTCCTTGAGGCCCTTCCAAGAGAACCTCTCTCAGATGGTCCTGTAGGTCTTGGTAAACCCCTGGTGTCCTGATAGTGGTGAGTCATGTGTTGCATGCAAGATCTTCTCCCGCAGTTGAGAGTTGATTGTTAAAAAGATCTGGTCTTGATAATAAATGACCTCATCCATCACCCAGGATCGGTCATCCATCACCTGCCCATCCAACACCTCACATGCAAATTGGTCCTTCGAGTACTCCACCAATAGTTGCGCCTTCCAATCTGCGTCTATGCTCATCAAGGAGAGGGACGCTAGCCTCCGAGACAAGGCATCGGCCACCACATTGTTCTTCCCTTTGAAATACTCAATGCCAAAGTCGTAAGCTTGGATCTTACTGACCCATTTTTGATGTCTCTTCTGCAACTTCTTCTGATCTAGAAAATACTGCAGCCTGTTACGATCAGCCTTAACCTTGAACCTGTTCCCCACCAAATACTTTCTGAACTTGGCCAGTGCATGCATGATGGCCAACATCTCTTTGTCATATATGGGGTAATGCCTCTCATGAGGCAAGAGCGTCCAGCTCTCGAAAGCAATGGGGTGCCCATCCTGCATCAGTACTGCCCCAACTCCTACTCTAGATGCATCGCACTCCAAGACAAATGGCTTGGTAAAATTAGGGAGTGCAAGTACTGGGCAGCTACTCATCACCTGCTTGAGGCGGTTAAAAGCCTCCTGCATTGTGGGGGTCCAAGTGAATGCTTCCTTCCTGGTCAAATCCGTGAGGGCCGCAGCTAACTAAGAGAAGTCCTTCACAAACTCCCTATAATAAGTGCAAATGCCCATAAATCCCCTCACCTCAGTGACATTCTTGGGCTCTGGCCAATCTCTGATGGCCCTGATCTTCTCCTCATGCACCCACACCCCATCTTCACCTATAATGTGGCCTAAGTATAGCATCTCGATCAATCAGCCCAAACTCACACTTGGACACCTTCACGTAGAAGTTATGCTCCTCCAGAATACGCAGCACTGCCTCCACATGCTGCAAATGTTCCTCCCATGTCCGGCTATATATCAGAATGTCACGAAAAATACTAGCACAAACTTTCGCAGCTAGCCACGAAAGACGTGATTCATACAGGATTGGAAGGTGGCTGGAGCGTTGGTTAGCCCGAAGGGCATCACAAAAAACTCAAAGTGCGCATAATGGCACATGAACGTTGTCTTGGGGACATCCTTGTCCCTCACTCAAATCTGATGGTACCTTGATCTCAAATCTATTTTGGAGAAGAACTTAGCCCCCCTCAACTCATCTATCCGCGGGATGGGGTAGCGGTTCTTCATTGTCTTTTTGTTCAGGGCCATGTAATTGATACACATTCTCAATGTACCGTCCTTCTTCTTCACCAAGACAACTAATGAAGCAAAGAGGCACGAACTCGGTCGAATGTGCCCCAAGGCCAAAAGCTCATGTATGGCCCCCTCAATCTCATCTCGAGAGGCCTTGGGGTGCCTATACAGATTTGAGATCACGACCTGAATACCGAGCTCCAACTCAATGGTGTGCTCAAATCCTCGAACGAGTGGCTGCCCTAGTGGAATGTCCCCAAAAACCATGGAGTAACGATCGAGGATGGCCTATACATCTGGATGTGTGGGTCTAGTTGTACCATCTGCCTCTGAAATCCTCAACTCAACTACCCACTCTATGTCTCCCTGTCTGAAGTCTGCCTCCATCCTATGCGCAGAGACTGTCTATGGGGGTTTGAATGCATACCACTAAGCATCCTCGGTTTCTCGTTCTTGTCCAGGAACTCCATCTCCAGCTTTTGCCAATCTATAGTGACTCTACCAAGGGTGATGAGCCATTGGACCCCCAACACTATGTTGGTGTCCGGAATGTCGACCACAAAGAAATGATATGTCATTCAGTAAGTCCCCAGGGTCACTGTCAAGGCTGGAACGTAACTCATGCACTGCATGGTCCTAGCTCCCAGTACTAGCACAGAGAATACCTCAAATCCCTCATCTGTATGCCCCTCCTCTGCACCATCTAGGCATCTATGAAGTTGTGTGTGGCTCCACTATCCATAGGAACTGAGACACGTTGTCCCTGAATTGTCCCCCTAATCCTCAGCGTTAAGTATTTGGATATCTCCCGTAAAGATGCAAGGACCCCTCCGATCGGTGCAAACACTGCTCCTCCTGCTGCAGGTGTGGGTGGAGGTGGATGCCCTTCCCACTGAGAGGCTTTGTTGTCCTCACCTCCCATCTCAAAGAGTGTCTCCCTCCTCTTCTCCCTCGCTATCTGAGAAGACCTTGATGTAGTGTGCCTTCCCTGCTGCACACTTGTGGCCTGGTGTCCATGGCTCCTGGCATGTGAAGCAAAGCTTCTTCCTCCCCAGATCTCTCTTGGTGTCATCATCTAATGGCCCCAGACCCTGGTTCTCTCTCGAGGGTGGAGCTCACCCATCCCTTCCTCTCTACTGGAAGGCTGGTCTGTTGGGTAGGGAGGCCCTAGCCCTCGGCAACGCATCCTCAAGATCTCGAGTCCTCCCGACTGCATCCTGGAGAGTAGTGGGTCGAGTTGACGTCACTAGCCCACACAATGGCTCTGTCAGCCCATCTATGAACATGAAAATCCTTTTGGGTTCCGACATATCCAAAACCATTACTGATAATCTCAAGAACTTAGAAATATGTGTCTGAGGGCTCCCTGTCTGTTTGAGTTTGGTCAGTTTCTCAAAGTGTTCTTCGGGATCCTTCCTGTCAAACCTCTCTAGCACTCTCCTTGTAAAGTCATCATACATTGTCACCCCTGCGTGACCCAGAGTCGTCAACCCATGAAACCACCAACCATGGGCTTCTCCCTCCAAATGCAGCGTAGCCACCTTGATGGCCTCTAATTTTGTCATCTGATTGAGCTGGAAGTAGATATCCAGCTTCTCCGCCCATGCTTTAGCTGAGCTCTTTGAGGACCCATCAAATGTCGAAAGAAAAAGCCTACCCACAGTACGTTGCAGTTTAGTCCCCTTCATGTACCCTCCTCCTCTGGCCTGGCCTTTGGGTTTGTTGTTATTCTTCAGCTGGAAAAACTCATTAAAGATAATAGCCCTTCCAAATTCTGGCCCATAGGACTGGTACTCCACAAAGAACTCCCCATAGTGAATCTCCTTCAACTCGTGTTGTGCTCTTGTCCTCGAAGCTAGGAACATGGGAATGGTGGAGCGTGGTGGAATTCCCCTTGAATTCCCTTTCCCTTACTGCCATTGTTGAGTTTCTGCCCCATCTCCTCAATCCTCTTGAGAGGTCTTGTACAGATTTCAAAAGAAGGTGGGCAAACTCATCCTCATTCCTCCCATCATCTGTGTGCGCCATCTCTCTCTTCAACCTCTGGAATGTTGTCAACCTGATCTGGAGTGATTTCGAGCCTTCTTTCTCTGCTCTTGTATGTCTGCCTTCAGTAAGTCACGTTTGGTTTATCTTCTGGTGTCATAGGCTACGTGCTCCACAGGCTGAGCCAAGTCTATGAGCTCTGATACCACTGTAATATCCCAAATTGGGATTAAACAGTAATACAAAGCAAAATAGACTAATAACTACAGCAATAAGAAACACACAATTTGGAGCCAAAATCAATGTTGAGCCATTTTATTCATATATTGGGAAAGAGTACAAATGAGGTGCTGAAAAGATTGCACCTGGGCCTGCTCAAGGTAGGCTGAAGGGCAACTCAAACCCAAGCAAAAACTCCTACTAGAAATAGCTCTGCGTGGCTCAATCACTACGTTGCCTAGCCCATAAAATGTTGTTGCTGGCTGCCTTCGGTCTATTGGTTAGGCTACTTCCCATGCTCAAAAAATTCTAGGAATTGGACACCAGGCTCTCCTTAAGAAACCAACAAAAACCAGTGAAGGGTTTGCTAGAAGCTCGACCCCGGAAATTGGCCCTCTTGGGCTTGGCTCACTGATCCACTGGGGAAATCGAACCACTGGAGGCAACTGTCGATAAATGCCTTCGGAATGCTGCAAAAATCTCTAATAGGAGATGGTTAGCCTCCCCTCCCAATATCCTGTTGAAGTTCCTCTTCTCTACACACTCCCGGAACCAACACCACCCTGTACTGCGCAATCCACTACACAGTCTACCCTGCCTTTGCGCAGTCCAAAAGGGGCTACGCTGTCTCTATTGTTGTTGCGGGGTAATTCCCTCACCAAAATGCAGGACTCCTCTCCTGAGTGGGCACTCAAAGTCCCCCGAGGCAGAGGTTAAAATCTCCACTCGAAGATCACGTGTGCTAAACAACACTGCAGACTTGGCTCTCCGGCTCAAGCATGCTCAGCCAAAATGACAAAGACAAATAATCTGGATGAATGACAAAATGAGGCCTTCCTTCTCCCTTTTTTCCATTAAGGCCCAATGTATCCCTTGGGTCCCACCTTGACCTGTGTTGCCTCTCCTTGAGCCAACCATGTGTTGCCTACTTCCAGCCACTCTCACACTGCCTTCCTCCAGCCACTCTCACGTTGCGTTCTTCATGCCCCCTCCACACTACCACCTAAGATCAACTCATCGCCAAAACTAGAACCGCAATTTTCCCTTAGTGACTTTAGGAAAAGGCTTTATTTTGGACAAATGTTATTTGTGGGTCCCCTACCCACTTTATTTCTGCCCAACGTTACGAAATGCAAATCAAAATTAATATTCCAATTAGCTAAAATGCTAATTTGGAATATTACATATGAAGTCAAAGAATCATCTCAAGGACCAAGTCGAACTCTTTCCCAAGCAAAACAAATGACTAAGGACCAAGCCAAACTTCTAGAGGGATGTTGGAGAGAGACATTGAGCCACTTATTGTTCCATACTTGGTAGTTGATTATTGCGGGCCACTTTCGAAGGGAATGTTAGGCCAACGTTCGCATTGTGAGCTACTCTAACCCCTTAATGGGGAAAATTATTGTTGTAATGTAATATTTTATGAAATTATTAAGGTCTCCGACATGTGGATGACTAGTAAAAACAATTTTCTTGAGGATTCTAGTTGTTAGCTACCCATTATCTAGCCGTTAGAAAGATTTTCTAAAAGGTTAGCCTCCCCTCTAGCAAATGTTGCTACCTTGTGAAACAAGTGCCATTAATAAAAAAACTTTATTTGGAATCTTGTGTAATATTTTTGCATTCTATGATGGCTGAGAGACTACTGTCTTCATAGCTCCTAATAGAAGCCAAGTTCCTCTGGCTTCTGAGTAGTCTAGAATTTTTAGTGACTGAATTGCACAAGGAAGTCATAGCACTCAGTGCTCAGGTAGTTGTTCTAGAGAATTCTATGGCTAGCGATGCTTATATCGCTCATGGAGGTGTCGGTTTTAATGTTGATCCTAATAAGAAGAGAACTCGTCACTCGCGAAGGAACGACACTGCTGGTGTTGGATGCTATTGATGGAGTTTTTTCAGTTGGTTCTATTAGTTTTTGTCTAAATCATCTTGCAAATACATGTTGCAATGTAAATACCTCATACTTGGGGTTTTTTGTAGAGTCGTAAGCAGATACAGATCAATTACTGAATAACATGTATGACAAAGTGACACAGATTTTTAGGAGAAATGTCCTCGGAAAAACCCAATGCGAGAAAATCGATGCAGCTAGCTCTTGAGGGTTTTATTATTATGGAGAATCTAAGTGCAACATTTTTGGGCACCAAACTTGGTTGGCCCTACAGAGAAAAATACGGCAACAATACCTCTATCCTCGGAGACAGAAAATATGGCTGATTCACACCCTCAAACGGGATTTACAAAACTCGAGCCCTTTCTGGCCCACCGAAAACCCCAACGCTGCTCTTCAACCCTATGCGTCAGCGTTCCTAGCCTACGTCGGCCTCTGCACTGCTCTGGAAGGGCCTGCGTCACCCCTAAAGGGCTTATGCTGCCCCTGTGCTGCTCTCACTGGGCCTGCGTCAACCCTGCGTGGCTCCTGTTGCCTCTGCATGGCCTCTGTTGGACTGTGTAGCACCTGGCTGCCTTTGCTCTGCTTTGGTATGCTGCCTCTCTCCCGTTGTTGTACTCTTGGCCTATGATCAAACCATCCCCTTGCCAATATTGCCCCTCGCCGCACTGCAAACTGCTTTTGAAATTCTTAGCAAACCACGCCCCAGAATTTCAGCTTAACTTCAGTGCTCCGCCAATGTTTAATTTATTTCACTTTAATCTTTTAATTTTCCTAAGTTAGACTTAGGGTCCTTAATTAAAAAGATTAATTATTTGAATATCTCTTAAACCTGATGGAATTCCTCTAAACGCTTTTTGGGTCTTGGAGATCTCATGTACTCCAACTCCTCCACAAAATTTGGGAGCTAGAGCACATCCAATGCTACCCCAAAATCTCAACACTCCCTCTTAGCGAGGAATGTGCCCTAGCAATACACTTCACCCCAAAGTACTGCTCTGATCTATGGCATCGATCTCCGCGTTGATGCTTGTCGTGCTGCCATTCATCACTGCGTTGCTGCTACTTTTTGTATTGCTGCCCATGACTCTGCCACCGTCACTGCTACATCCATACTGTAGCTCCTCAAATTGTTGCATTGTGCTGCCAACTATTGCACTACAACTCAGTTGCTGAGAGCAAGCAACTGAAGGACCCTTGCCCAATGACAGATAAGTCAGTCGGGCTGCAACTCATCACTGAAGCTCCTTAGGCTACTGCACTGCACTGTCCTCTTGAAGCCACTGCGTTGCTGCAACTCTGCACTGCGTAAGCATGCCTCCTCTGCGTTTTTTAAGAAACATCAGCCCCTCTACGTTGTTGCCACTACATTGCTGTTGCCTCTGCTCTGCGTTGCTCCCTCTACAGCGTCCCAGCCTTTGCCTCTGCTTCATCCGTGATCTTTGCACCCACTGCTCCAGTCATTCCCGCTACTGTCTTAAGGCTCCCGTAGCACGGATGTGATCCAAGAGTTGGGCTACTCAAGGATCCCACCACCACTCTATAACTGCTCTACAAATCAATAGCGCCCCACCTCCGTGCTTCATGAGCGCTCATGGCTACGTCATCGTCGAAGCCACTATCTTCTTTAGCTGCTGCAACCTTGGAACTAGAAGCTTTCGTGTCCTTCTTCCTTAGAGGACAATTACTGCTGAAGTGTCCAAGTTCACCACATTAGAAACATTTGATCTTAGATACATCACAGTTCTTTTTCCCTTGTTGCTTCTTAGATGTCAGGGCTGCATCTTCCTCTTCCTCCTTCTTCACCTTACTTAATACGATGATGGTTTGTCTCTTGGTCATTCGGTAGATTTCCTCTTGTCGGAGGATAGCCCACATATCGTCCCAGTTTGGAAGGTCCACTCTACCCAAGATGCTTTGGAAAAACATTTCCCAGTCCTTTGTGACTGCATTTAGAGCAATCCTCACCATGACATCATCTTCCACCTTAACCCCCATGGCAGTCAGTTGATCTCGAATCACCTGCAACCTGAAGAGGAAAGGATTGATTTCCTCTCCCTTGGTCATCATAAATAACCTCAGCTGGTTCTCCAAAAGCATCTTCCTCTGGACAGATTTCCCTTGATACAGTGGTTAAAGCTTTCCACATCTCATTAGTCATCTTCCTCTCAGCTATGTGTGGTACCACATGATCCTTAACCCCGTCCATGATGAAGTGCTTGGCATGTGTCGTTGCTTCATTATGCTTCGCCAGAAGAATAGCATCGGTTGGTGTAGCCAAGACGCTCTCTACATGCTCCCGTAAACCATATGCCTCCAGGACTACCAAGATTTTGGCCTTCCAAATAGCAAAGTTGGACAGGTTGTCCAAACCTATCCTGATCATGCAATCCATGTGGCGCCATCTGCTCAGAAATAATCTGTCGGAACAGATCTTCCTCTCCCCACTTCTATTATTACTCTCAACAGAAACTCGGATCTAGGGTCCTTGGCGAAAAAGGCACCCTCTGCTCCCTCTGACAATTGATTTCCTCCCTCACAAATCAGCCCAATACAACGAATCAGCTCTCTTTGATCACCCTATGATCAATCCTCAAATTTCTTTTGGCAACTTGGCTTAGGCATGATTTTGCACCGGCAGAATCTCCATCCCACCAGCAACTGCTGAAGATCTGAAGCCTCGCTTCCGGACCACGACAAATCTGCACAGCACTCGAAACTGGACTGCGTCACCCTGGCTGGCCTCTGCGTGAGCAGACTAGCTCAGCACAGCGTAGGCTACTCCTACGTCCCTTGGAAGGCACTACATTGTCTCTGCGTCACCCAGTTGGGACTACGTCAGCCCTTGCGTAGTCTTTGTTGGGACTGCATCCTCCTGGTGTTGCGCTGCCCTCTCTAGATTCTTTGTCGCTTTAGCTGCTCTCTGCAGAACAATTTTCTTCAGCCGATTTGCTGGAGATCCAACTTGATCCGCTCTGATACCATGTGAAAATTTCTTAATCTAAGAAACCCTACTGCAGTATCTTGATTTACTTCTCCTACTTGAATTAAATTACAAGTTAATTTCTGAAATATTCAGTAAATCAGCGAAGTAAAAACAACTAGCAGCCTACACATATAGATCAATTACTGAATAGCACACTCATATGACAAAGTGAGAGATTTTTCAGAGAAATATCCCTGGAAAAACCCAATGAGGGAAAACCAGTGCAGCTAGCTCTGGAGGGTTTTATTATTATGCAGAATCTGAGTACAACATTTTTGGGCACAAAACTTAGTTGGCCCTACAAAGAAAAATACGGCAACAATACCTCTATCCTTGGAGACAAAAAATATGGTTGATTCACACACTCAAACGGGATTTACAGAATTCGAGCCCTTTTCGGTGCACAAAAAAACCCAGCGATGCTCTTCAGCCCTCTGCATCAACCTTCCTGACCTGCATCAGCCTCTATGTTGCTCTGGAAGGGCCTGCATCACCCCTAAAATGCTTACGCTGCCCATGCGCTGCCCTGACTAGACCTACGTCAGCCCTGCGTGGCTCCTACTGCCTCTGCGTGGCCTTTGCTGGACTACGTAGCACCTGGCTGCCTCTGCGCTACTCTAGTATGCTGCCTCTATGCCGATGTTGTACTCTTGGCCTGGGATCAAACCATCCCCTTGCCAATACTTCCTCTCGCCGCACTACAAACTACTTCTGAAATTTTTAGCAAACCACGCTCTAAAATTTCAGCTTTGCTTCAATGCTCTGCTAATGTATGTGTTCTCCAACTAACCCCAAGCCCTTCTCTTATACTTTTCTCGTTGAAACATCAACGGCTGTGATCTAATCTCTAATCAACGGCTAAGATTAGAAGCTGCTTGATCTGCGTCACTTAAGTCATTCTCATCACATGTTTAATTTAATTCACTTTAATCTTTTAATTTTCCTAAGTTAGACTTAGGGTCCTTAATTAAAAAGATTAATTATTTGAATATCTCTTAAACCTGATGGAATTCTTCTAAACGCTTTTTGGGTCTTGGAGATCTCGTGTACTCCAGCGCTTCCACAAAATTTGGGAGCTAAAGCACATCCGATGCTACCCCAAAATCTCAACAAGATCTTGTAAGGGTTCTGGCCCATAATCCAGTTTTTGTATCTACAGCAATACATACTTCTACACCAAAAACGTATGGGCCAGAACCGTTACAAGATCTTCCAACTTCCCCACCTCTTCACCAATGATCTAGGAGTGCTTTGTCAATTATTAGGTGGTCTATTTAAGTGAAATGGGTTGTTATCCCTACATTTCATTGTAGATTTTGCAATCTGCAGTTGCAAGTCATCTAGCTGATTTGCTTTGTAACCCCTCTAACTAGCAACCCAAACTTGAAAATAACTCTATAACTGGTTAGCATTTTTATCTACACCAAATTTGAGTACTCGCGTGCCATATCTGATATCATTTGGTGTACTGTTTTGTCACTTTTAGTTTTCTGTAGCATACTTTCATATAAGAACCAGTAGGACAACCCTCATAATTAACTCAACCAACTCATCTTGACCTCATTTAAGGCACTAGTCTTATTTGTAGTTGGTTGAGGTATGGAGCATGAATCCTCCCTTGGCCTTTCAAGAGGAAGTTAGGCCTAAAGAGCAAGAGTTTGTGCCAAGGTGACAGTGGGCCGCAACCCTATGTGTGCCCATCCTAGCAGAGGTTTCACAAGCCTTTGCAACGCTATTAATTGGATTGATAACAGGGCCCACAATTTCATTTGAGGCATGCTTTCCCCCCTTGGCTTAAAAAGGGATATGATTCACTTTCCTCGTCCAAGGGGCAATTTCTTCAACGACACTGGGACATCTCATTCAAGATGAACCTCTTGAACACAATCATCAAACCTACCATTCTTTAAGGTTCCAAGATTTAGGGACCTAACTTGTTGATGTCTGACTAGGGTAGGACTAAGAGAGTCTCGATTCTCTTGTTTCTCCATATGATCCATTACAAACAAATAATTCCTCGAGTCATAATCCAAGCAGAAATTAGGGCCTGTCCTTTATGCATCAAGAGTATCTTTAGACTTGTTTCCTTCCTCCATAGGATAAAGACTCTAAGGAAATCAACTTCAAGGATGAGGGAGCTAATTATTGATGTTCAAACGAATTCCACCAACAAGGGAAGATCACTTGATGGAAGGTCCCAATTAGACTCTCTTGTTTGAAGTAGCAATTTCCACTCATATGGTTGCCACCAAAAAAGTGTCTGAATTGAATAAAAGCCAATCCAGTGTGAATTTATTAAAACTAATATGACTAAGATCTTGCCACTACATAATATATGCTATCTAATTAATACTAAATGGAATTACCTATCTCGACTGGGAGCAAATCTAATTGATATTAAATACACAATAAAAATTTTACTATTGAATAAAAGAAGAAATTCATTCATTCAATGGTATGTTACATCCACAAAGATATATAGTTATTTTTCATATAAAAGAGTTATCTGAAAAATACAATATTGCCTACTCATATCCAATAATTATATCAATTGAAACATTAATCATTCCATGGAAAAGAATCTCACACGGAAAATATGGAAGAACAACGGAAAACGTATCTCAGAGAAATGTAAAAATACAATCCATTATTCAACCAATATAAACTGCTCCAAAAAATATGTGCATTCAACTTCAATTAAAACCCAATAGAAATAAACAAGTTTGAATCAAAGTCTTTTAGCTTTTCTAGAAAAAGTTCTAGCCAAAATCCTTATCTTTCTCTTGATAGAAATATTCAAGAAGATTGCAAGAAGATTACAGCCTTTCCTCCTATTCAACCTCATGCGAATATGAAAGCAAAATATCAAAGATTCTAGCTTACTGACAAAAATATCCTGCCCCTCCGCCACTGAGAGCTGTCTTTTAAATTAATTTATTCCTTAGTACATTTTATCAAATCCTTGAGACTTTCTGTTAAAACAGTCAATTTTCCAACTCATATTTCACAATAATTTAATTAGAATTGTCTGGAAAATCATATAATTATTCCATTTGGTCAATAATATTGATATAAGTATTGTCCTTTTTCTATTGAAGGAATTTCTCGTTGTATAACTAATTGAACACATGTGACTGTCTTTGATTCAGGATGTTAAATATCTGCTGTCCTTTAATTGTCCTTCATCCTCATTTCTCCAATTCTCCTTTTATTCTCTCACTCTACCCACACTCATAGTCTTCAAAAATTATTTCTCCTGTCTATAAATTTACAAAAATTAAACAAAACAAGATAATCAATACATTTGTCAAAATTTCTTTCGAAACACATAATCCAAATAATTTTATTTACAACAATCAAAATTAAAATGATTAGTAATCAATTTGTTTCCATGATTTATCCTTCTTGTACTTGGCCCAATTTAGTCTCGAGAGAAATAGGATATGAACTTAATAGTATACAAGAAAAGTGTGCTGTTGGTCTGACAGGTGGCTTACCGTTTTCTTCTTGCACAATCGTGGAGGTTTATACTACATTAGACAAGTAAAATGAAAACGACAATTTTATAATAATTTATCAACATAATGTATTTTGTGCATGAAATAGCATGTGGTATAGTTCATAGTATAATTAATATTATTTTGACCTCAACCATATGTCTAATCTGCATACTAAAAAGTTAAAAACCCATGACTTTGGCCTCCATGTCAGCATGTACACTTCAACATTGACATGTAGGACAGCTTTAGTGCCACATAGATCCGATCCCATTGCCATAATTGAAAGCAAAATGACATGGCAAAAAATTGACAATAGACATAGTGTTTTGGAAGAGGCATTCAGATGTAATACAGGGATTCGAATGTCTAGGTATTTAAATATCCAGGTAGGTTGAATAGAGTTCCAATCTCTAGGGCCCGAAGGGATGCAAATCTCATGTGGAAAGGCATCTAGGAACTAAAGCATTTGAGATATATAGCCATGCATATATGTGATATTCCCATTTAGCAATATTGCTAAGGGGAAATATCAATTTTGCCAATTCTGTCATATTTTGTATTTTCACCAAGGAAAAGTGGGTTGCAGGACCCCACTTGAAGTTTTGGAGCTAAGGCAAGGGCCCAACATAGGAGAAAGGGAAAAATTGAATGGTTAGTAGATGGTGGGGGCCACACCAAAGAGGTAATACGCTCCCCTCTTGGAAATACGCACTCTCGAAAGGAAAGGACAGGGGGAATCAATGGTTGGGTCCCACATGAGCAAATTGGAGGCACAATGACAAAATAGGAGGAGGCACTCATTTTGACAACATCTTTGATCATTTGAGCATTCACCTTGACTAGCACGCTTGAGCTGGAAGCCAAGTTTGCATGTGCTATTGAGCACAAGAGATTTTCGGCGAGAATCTCACCCTTGCTTCGGTGGACTTCGTGTGCCAGCCCTAGGAGGGAGTCTTCATCACCTTCAATCTGATCTGGGAGCCTTTTCAGCGTATTTGTAGAGCTGGTTCAACAGGTGGGACGCAGGAAGGAGAAATACGCAGTTATAGGAGGAGTTGTTGTGGGGGCAAGTGATTTGTGGGGTCTCTAGGATAATCAAGGGGCATCATTTGCTGAAAATTTAGGGAAATTCCAGGACCTGATTTTGGGAGAGAATTGGTTGGACCAAGCATTCACCACCAGACACTATGTGGGCCTGCGCAGTACCTTTTCGTACGACACGTGGGGCATTGTGAGGAAGAGGAGTTTGGGGTTGAGACTTGTAGAGGAGCTCCGGAAGGGGATTTGCTGAATATCTCAGCCATTTTGGGAGTGTTCAGCAGTGGCATTTACGGGTGGGTCTAAATACCCAACAGCTAGAGGTGCTAGTAGAAATTGGGCCGAAATTCCGAGGTCAATGTTTGGCCAAACCCTTGTTGGGTTTTGGTGGGTTATTGGAGGAGAGGTCGGGGTTAATTTCCCGGAATTTTCTGAGCACCGGAGGAGGTCCTAGCAGCCATTTCTTGCAGCCAGCAGTGCAGTCCCTGAGGGCCAACCCAGAGCTTTGTTGGGGACAGCTACCTAGTGTTTGAGCAGCTGATTTCATCACCTGGGCCTTGTAATCTTGCCTTGGGCAAGTCCAGGTGCATGCTTTCTGATCTCATATTGTACCCCATCATTTATCTTAATAAAATGGCTCAGCTCAGCACATATTTTGGCATTTTCTAGGTGTTTAATATTGTGTGAAATTTGTGTGGGTATTTTTGCTATGTATGCTTCGTTTATCATTGTAAATTTCCCTTAGGGATATTACAATATAAATATTGCTTCCAAATCCAGATGTAATCGAGAGTGAATGCTATCCGGTATTCAGCATCTGAGACACTCAAATAATTTGTTATAAACCACTCCCCTAATCAAGATATGAAACACTTGACGGAAAGATATCCAACCTTTGGAGAATTTCCACTGATATTCACATAAGTTTAACTCTGCATCTGAATATAATAGCCACCAAACATGTCATCAATACAGATCACTTGACACATCAACATAATCCATTAAATGAGCGTCATGTGAAGTGATGTGGAATGACACGTCATATTCCATGTCAGCAACAATGCACATCAAACCGCAAAAATCCAGATCACAGAGTGCCACATATTAAATGAAAAATGATGAAGTTTAAAGGATAGAAGCTTAAATAGCCATGTCCAACATCTGGGCATCCAATAAGTTCAAATAATGATGCTAAGTGTTCCACCCAGATCTGGATACATTAAATACGGTATCCACCCAACTCAAATGAACTTATTTGAAAAGCATTTGGATCCACAAGCAGGACATTGGCATCTGGCATCTAGATGACTCAAACTAAGAAAATTTTCATTTTATCCAGATCTAGATTTATACTTGTTGGAAATATTGTCATTGATGGCAAAGGAGAAGACAAGAGCAGCACCTGAACTATCACTAAGGCAAAAGAGCAAAGAAGAACTAGCAATAAGGCAAAGGAGAAGACAGGAGTAGCACCTGAATTATCATCAAGACAAAGGAGCACAAAGGAACAGCAGCAACCAAGGTAGAGAGGCAGAAGAGACATCAGAGGAAACAAATGAAGCAGAGAAAGAAGCAGAGGCAGCAGAGATAGAAAAAGAGAAGCAAGGAGCAGCATTAGACAAGAAACAAAGGCAGCAAAGGCAGCAAGGCAGACAAGGAACAGAGGCAGCGGATAAAGCAGAGGCAACGAATAGAAGCAGAGGCAGCGAGGGCAGCAAACAGAGGCAGCGAATTGAAGCAGAGACAGCAAAGAAGCAGAGAGGCAGCGGAGGAGAGAACAGTGCACTTAGAATACAGAATAAGCTCAGGAGGGAACAACGCACTCAATACAGAACAAGCTCAGGAGGAATAGCGTGGAGAAACCAGTGTCACAGAGCGGGACAGTGTAAGCAAACGGAAAATAGACTAAGGCAGAGAAGTCTTTGAAGAAATCCAAGTGAGGTGAATGAACAGTCACGATGCGATTGCCAATATTGCGATGTGATCACATATCGCAATCGGCGAAACATAAAAGGAATTGGCAAGTGAACATCCGGATATGTGATGGTGCGATATCCATCCGATCTACCACAGTTAAGATCTAACGGTGTTCGCATAGCGCGATGTATCGATATTAGCAAGGTATGACACCCTGTGGGCCCGAGGTTATTATTTGAAGTTCAGGGTTTAATATATGTTATGAGGTTCAGTTATATGGTAAGTTGTGAACCGAAATCACATGGGTTAATCAAAGTTAAAGTTGGTGAGAGTGCAGCGGAATGCGATGACCGTCGGATTATCGTCTATGGAATGCGATAAGCTATCAGCCGTCCGATGAAATGGATGGATGGGTTGGTTGAATATGTTGTGGGACCAACATTAATGTGTGGTGGTTTATGTTTTAACCAAGATCGAACTTTGAACGAATGAAATAAAATGATAAGTGGGCCCAAGTACATCAGGACTGGTGAATAAAGGTGATTTAAACGATCCATCGGATCCGCAAAACTCCATCGCATCGGCGAAGAACAAGAAACGCGAGAGAGCGAACCATTGAACCTTGCGATTGCGATGGTGAGATTTAATCGCAACCGTCCGATCCCGATCAACCGCCACTGTTGGATCGTGGGTTGAGTGGGGCCATCGGAGGTTCATCGCATCAGCGGACATCGCATCGGAGTTATCGCATCGGCAATCTCACATCGCATCAGCGAAATGGAAGAGAAAAGGAATGACAGTTTGAACGTTGCGATTGTGATTGAGCGATTGAATCACAGCCGTCAGATCTAATGAATGATGGACAGCGGATATGTGAGTTGGCTGATAGCTGGTGGGACCCTTCGCTCATCACATCGGTGGTGATCAGTGGCGAAAGGCACATCGGACCACTGAAGATTGCGATTGCGACAGTGTGATGGAATGTCAACCATCGGATTGGGAAAGTTAAATGAAGTGGAGTGCGATGACCATTAGATCTGAAAGGTGGATGTGCATGTGGATACGCCCGTTTTACAAAGAAAAGAATAAGTGCAGGCAAAAGACTCAGGTGTATAAACAAAATTATGAAGGCAACAGAAGGAGACTCGAGTAAGTGACCCGACACAGAGCAAAGGAGCAGGTGAAGGCTAATCGCAATGGGCACGAGCAGATGAGTTGAATCGGGCAAAAGGTGATTATGCAAAACAATCACAATATAACAGCAAAAACTGAAAAAGACAGTGACAGCAGCAGAAAAGACAAACGCACAGCAAGCCAAGGGCCGAAAAAGGGCTGAGTGAAATTGATTTATGTAACTGTAAATGTGAATGTAAATGATTTAAAATTATTTTTATTGTATGTGATGCAAAGGCAAGTCTCCGTAGGCAAAGAAATACCCCACTGTAATATTGAAATGTATACATATTGTTATATTTTTATGAATGTGCTAGGCAAGAAAACGAGAAGGTGAAAGGCAAACAGTCATACCTATTCACTTCGAATTCCCTGTGGAATACAAACAGTCATGAGGTGAACTCTATAAATGATATCACATAGATATGCATAGTGTAGGGTGAGAGAGTGGAGAAAGGAGTGTGAGAAGCGTAAGGAGAAGAAGGAGCAGATAGAGAAGCTGTGAAGATCCAGAGATGATATAAGGCAGATATGAAAGCTGGAGGACAGCAGTGAAGAAGGAGGAAAACAGAGCTGATATCCAGGTAAATCAGCATATGATTTTATTGTAATGTGAGGAAGTTGGTGCTTCCATATCAAGTTGTAGCTTGATAGATGTCAGTTGTAGCTGGCTGAGGTAGGAGCCTCCTGTAGGTTGTAGCCTGTAGAAAATAGATGGGAGTTGGAGCTTCCTTGCAAGTTGTAGCTTGCAGAATTGAGGTAGTAGCCTCTTGTAGGTTGGAGCCTACAGAAAATCAGTGGTGAGAGGGAGTTGGAGCTTGCCTTTGCATCACAACAATAATAAGATGTGGTTTTCTCCCTTATGGGTTTCCACTTATATCTGGTGTCTATGTGCATGATGATTATGTGTTGATACTCTGTATTTAATCTACTTAATACTTGCTTCTCACTTATTAAGATTGTTGTTTCACTGTACATTAAGCTGATCATGAAATTAAGATGTAAATAAGTGTGAAAGAAAGTTCTACAAAACCATGAATGCGTTAAACTGATTCACCCCCCCCCCCTCAGTTTAACTAAGGGTTCAACAATACCCATATATGAATATTCGGTATCTAGGACAGTTAATCCAATCAGTCTATGAATTAGGTCTGGATACTTTGTAAAGCATTTCCTTCATAAAATTTTCACATTCTCCATCAAATAAACCAGAGATCAAATTGATATCATAAAAAAAATAAAAAATAAAAATCACGAAAAACTTCTAAAAAACTGTAAGATAAATCAAATTGTAAATATGTGCAAACTTATTAAAAAGGATATTAAATGATCATAAATTATTAAAATACAGATGATAAATTCATATTAGGCGGGGAGGGGACAACGGTTGCACAGGCTACAACAATTTCTCGTAACATAAAATTATGATATTAAACTACCCCATATCTAATCTCAAAAACCAAAGGGAGCTAAAGAATAGATAGTAAACTCACAAAATTAGGCATTAAAAATTAAAAAATTGGTAGGCAGCCACTTTTCGTTTACTTATCTAAGCAAAATAAAAGGGGTGGTTGTTGTGGCCAAGGTTGTTGGGAATTGTCCCCCCCCCCCCTCGATCGCGCTCCCAAAATGCGCTCCATTCAGGAGCACACTTCCAAAAAGCTCCATGTTTTCTAGGGAGCACACTTCCGAAAAGCTCCCTGTTTTCAGGGAGCGCTCGAGAGCGAACGCTCCCAGAGCGCTCCCGCCATTAAAAAACAATTCGGGAGCGTTTTTTAAATGGCGGGAGTGCTCGGGGAGCATTCACTCCTGAACGCTCCCCGACGCGGAAAAAAAAATTGGGAGGCGAATTTTTTTGGGAGGGAGGGGGGGTGGGTAATAAAAAGCCCTTCCCTCCTCATTGTTGTTATTATTGTTTGTGAATGAGCTTGAGAGCAAGGAGAGAGCAACAAGCAAGTTGCAAGAGAGCGAGAGGAGAGAGCAAAAAGGAGGATTGAAGGAGTCAGGACTCAGGACAAAGAGGTAGGACTCTCTAATCTAGTTTTTTATTTTCTATATTTCATTTTTAAGTTGTTCAAAAATGAAAACTTGAATTTTTTTCTCAATGTTGCATTTTAATGTGTTGAAAAGTGAAAAATTGAATTGTTTTTTTTTCTATGTTGCATTTTTTCCTATTCCCATTTGGCATTCCTCCATTTTTTTGCAGGCTAGAAACTTGAAACTTGAAACATCATGGCTATATGGCTAGGGTTTTTCTTCATGTTGGTTCCTTTCTTTGTAATAATGGTATTGGAGAGTAGAAGAAAGAGGCCCATTAGAGAAGAGGAGGATGAAGAAGTGGATTATAGTGGATTTGAGGAAAATCCTGAAGAGGAGGAGTATGCTGAGGAAGGGGAGAGTGGAGAACATGAGGCCACAGAGACCCCAACTAAACAAGACCAAAGTCAAAAACCATTGTGGAAATATGTTCAGAGGCGAGAAGGAGGGAAAGATGGTGGAAGCACTAAATTTCTTTGCCCCCATTGCAATAAAGAATACACAGGCTCATACACCCGTGCTAGAAGGCACCTTTGTGGGAAAATGCCAGGGGATGGAGATAAAAATCTAGGAATCAAAATTTGTGTAAGTGTGCCAGCAACACAGAGAGAGAGATACAAAAAGGAAGAGGAGGCTACCCTACAGAGATCTAAAAGATCTAGGGGTTTCATTGATTCTTATGCACCATCAGGTCCATCACATCATGGACAAAGAAGTCCATCAACTTCCACCCATGGCAATGGATATGGAAGCACACCTGGACCAAACATCTCCTTAAGGCGTAGAACCATATCCGATTTCCTTGACGAAAGGTCTAGGAATGATGTGGATTCAAAAAAATTCCGATTTCTCTATGCATGTGGGGTACCATTCAATGTTCTTCGCTCACCTTATTGGCATGAAATGGTTTATGCCATTAATGATGCCCCCAAAGGATACAAGAGCCTCGGGTAAGACAAGGCCGAAACCGTGGGACTTGATCATGAAAAAGCTAAAATAAGTCATTCTTTGAATAGAATGACAAGTTCTTGGAATGAGCATGGGGCATCCATTGTATCTGATGGATGGACCAATGTAAAAGGAAAGCCATTGATAAGTGTTCTGGTTGTGTCTGTTAGTGGTGCAATATTGCTTTCAACATATGATTATTCATACAAATTGAAGACTAGAATTAACATTGCAGAACCATTACTCGAAACAATTGAAAGTATTGGGCCATACAATGTCATCCAAGTCATCACTGATAATGTTGCTAATTGTAAGGCAGCCGAAGCAATTATTGAGGATAAATACTCCAACATATTTTGGTCTAGGTGTTTGGTTCACACAATGAACCTTTTGATGCATGATATAATTAAAAACAAACAACCTCAATACAAATGGTTTGGTGATTTGTACAAGAGAGGTAAAAAAATGATAAAATTTATTACAAATCATAGCAATACCCATGGGCTTTTCTGTACTCACTCAAAATTGGAGTTGTTGAAGATAGCAAAGACTAGATTTGCTAGCTATTACCTCACCTTCAGATGCCTTTTGAAGGTAAGAGAGTCATTGGCAGCCATGGTATCAAGTCCACACTGGCAGGTATTAAAGGACAGGGCAGCAACAATAGTTGAGAAGCAAGGTTTTGAACAGGTGGAGGAGACTGCTCTTGATCCTTTGTTTTGGGCACGTGTGAGGGAAATTTTGAATTTCACCAAGCCCATTTATCACATGATTCGGTTTTCAGATACAGATAAACCAGTCATTAGGGAGGTGTATGAGCAGACGGATAGCATGTTGGGGCAAATAAAAGATGTTGTTAAGGAAAATGACCTCAACTTGTATGCAATGATTCACGACTCTGTGTGTGCACGGTGGAATAAACTTAATGTTCCACTACATGACTTGGCATATATCCTTTTGCCAAAATACTACTCTCCATCTTGGTTGGGCCAACCTGCCCCTGGAGGTGGGGTTAGGATGAAACCTCACACAGATCCAGAGGTACAAGAGGAATACATGAAAGCATTAGACAAGTCGGTCCCCGACAAGGAGGAGTGTGCTAGATTGCGCCTTGAATTAGGGAGATACTTCAGTTGCACTAGTAACTTTGGTTCTTTCCATGCAATGGAAGACAGAGACAGATTTGATGCTCTCACATGGTGAGAAGCATATGGCGGCATGGGACTTTTGCCAAAGTTGGCAAAAATAGTTCTCTCACAAATTGTAAATACTTCTTCTACAGAGAGGTGTTGGAGCACCTACAGCTTCATAGATAATGTAAGAAGAAGCAGGCTGAATGAAAACCGAGCAGAAAGCTTGGTTTATGTGCATTACAAGTTGAGGTTGTTGAGTCATTATTGTGATCAGGCATATGAGGATCAATCATATAAAGTTTGGGACTACAACCTAGAAGACGATAATTTGGAGGACCGCACTGTACATATGGAAGAATTGGAAGCAGAACTTTTGAGGGATGATGATGAAGCAACAGCAGCCATGCCACCGCCACACCCAGGGCCAGTCCCACCATGCAGTAGCAGTGCGGGTGCCAGTGCCAGTGTTCGATTTCTAGCTATTGTTCCTTTGCAGATTCAGCCTCCAACTACATCCTCACGTGGCCCTCAACCTTCTAGTTATGGTCGTGGTACTCCTGAGAATACTAGAAGACCACCATTGCCTCGTGGTTCTCACAAATTATACATTTCTTGTGGGCATGGCAAGGGGCCAGCCAATAGATAGAATAGACTTACAGTTTACTAATATTTTCTATTTTCTAGTAGTTTGTAACTTTTATAACTGTTGAACAGTTGAAACTTGACTCTTTCATATTTATTATGATAATTTTTGTAAACAATATATGACAATTTAAGTTTGAAGTTTGAATTTGAAAGGTGAAACGTTGAAGTTGGCATTTATAAGTTTATAAGTCATTATGAAAGTTGAAAGTTGTTTCATTTTGTTTCATTTTATAACATTTCATTTCATGTTAAATATTCTTTGTTGTAATGGTTATTGGTTACACTTAGCTTACAAGTACAACTATGGTGATTAATGAATAAATGATGATAAATGTTATATATTGACTTTTGAAATCAATGAATCAATGATGACAAATGATATATATCAATGATGATAAATGTTATATATTGAAATTTGAAATCTATGAATCAATGATGATAAATGTTATATATCAATGATGATAAATGTTATATATTGAATTTTGAAAGCTTGAAACTTTAAGATTGATGATTCATGAGACTCAAGAGTCAATATGTTGTATGTTGCCAACTTGTGGGCGTGGTTGATGAAAATTATAACTTCTAGATGATTGATATTATATTTCAATCTATGTTTTTTTGTTTTTTATGTCTAATTCATCATTCTACATGCTTTTGTTAACATATATGCATCAAAATATAAAAATATGTATATATTTAAAAAAAAAACACTCCTCAAAATGCTCCGGACAGGGAGCTTTTGAAAATGGCACTCCCGCTTCTGCTCCCCGCTTTCGCTCTCACTCCGAAGTAACCATTGTTATGGCCCCAACACTATCCCTTCCCCTCTTTTCTATTTGGAGGAGATTTCCTCTACAAGACCCTCTAGGCAAAGGCAATGTTGGCTCTTTAACACTTCTATGTTACTTAATTTGTTGGCATCTCTATCAATCACCTCCCGCTTTAAGGTACTTGTTATATGCCCTTGGTCCCTGTCTACCTCCCAAGCAAGATTTGAACATAATGATTAGAAAAATATATTAAACAGCATAGTCAGGTCCCGAATTGAGGACCTCTTTGGATAGCCCCCATTAAGGAGATCACTTCTTTCTTTCCTTTTATCTTGCATGCTACTAGCAACAAGCAGCAAGTAAATACCCGAGACACATCAAAGTTTCAAACAATAGATTAGTGCTAGATTGGTGATACCATGAAATTCCTCCCAATCTGTCTCATAGATTTGTGGCCATGAGGCTTTTTAGGACTTCAAGTTCCCAATTTCAGTAAAAGTCTCATCTAATCTCTCTGCACAATTTAGTTGCTCATGCCCCTGTGGCCACGAGGCTTTTTAGGAGTTCAAGTTCCCAATTTCAGTAAAAGTCACATCTAATCTCTCTGCACAAGTTAGTTGCTCATGCCCCCTTACAGCCTGTAAGGACCCCAATCCGCCATTAGTGGGTTTTTTCCAAGAACCTCAAGTGTCAAGAGTTTCAGCAAACTATTCACAACTGCCTCCCAAGCTTTCACAATCTACCCTCTCAACCCTAGACTCTACCCTAAGGACATCATTAGAGAATTTACTGGTTCCTTCTCTATGGTTGATGGTACACCAAAAACGCCTTCATCTGTTATAAATAAAATGATATAAATAATGTAAAATAAATAATGATTAGTTAATTAGTAATTAGGTTGAAAGGGCATGTCTAAATGAGACATGACCTTTCGTGAAGCGGCACCTGCCTAGGTATATAAGCAGGCCTCATTTGTAACATTCATCATCATTCTCATTCTTATTCATACTTTTAATATAATATTTGTATCCTCAATGGATATTCTTATATTCCAAGTCTTCTGGAGTATTTAAACTTGAGAAGGAACTTTGTTCACTTCATTTGGTATCAAAACAGTTCGATCTTCTGGCCACTCACCGCTGCACAGAGCCACTGTAGAAATTTCTGTTCCCAACCCCAGTGTTCAGTTTCTCCTTATTTCTCCCATATAGTTAAAGTTTAATGCCCATTCTGGAAAAATAAATATTTTTCTGAAAACACAAATTCTGGAAATTTCACAATGCTGAAATGCAAAAAAAAAAAAAAAAAAAAAATCAGAAAAATAAATCAGCCACACACAGAAATTCGACACATTGATTTGTAGAAATTTTCTATTTCCCACCCCGATTTTCAGTTTCACCTTATTTCTCCAAAATAGTTAAATGTCCTTTCCCATATCCATACATTCAACAACTGGAAAATAAATTTTGCTGAAAACACAAATTCTGGAAATATTACAGAATGCTGGAAAATGCAGAAATAAATATCAACACATACAAACAGCCATTCAACACATTTAAACACAGTGATTTTTGGTCAAGGTGACCCTGGAAAAACCCCCTACAACTCTTGGGGAAAACCAGTCTGGAAGCTTCTCTTTTATTTCTGAAAAATGCTTTTACAGAGAGCAGTAATACACAGAAAATTACAGCAAACACAAAAATCACTTATCTCGACTTTCGTGCCACCCACCACCTTGAAAACCATGCCAAACAGCCAGCAGAATTTTTTTTCAGAGAAATTATAGCATTAAATGCTGCCTTTACTGCCTCGAAAATCGTGCCAGGAATGACCGTACGGATTCCGTACAGTCAGGACAGCAGCCTATTTTCTCGATTTTCGTGCCCAGAAAATCTGTCTAGAAAATCGTGCTCCTTGCTGTTGCTCCAGCTCCTCGAAAACAGTGCTGCCCCTCTCTCGAAAACCGTGAAAACTGCTGTACGGACTTTCTGCCTTGGTTAATGTGCCAATGAAACTCTGCTGTATGGATTTTCAGCCTTGGGAAGTGTGCCCTCTTGCTGTACGGACTTGTTGTGCTGCCTTTGCTGCTCTCCCTCTGCTCAGAAATTACTCTTCAGCTCCCTCTCCTCCTCTCTCAATCTGCTCATGAAAGAATGAATGACCTTTTCCTCCTTTTCCTCCTTTAACCTAACCCTAAGTGACTTTTAGGGAATCCCTAAATCCAATGGCTGAAATAGATTGAGATCTAGGGCTGAGATTAAATGCTCATTTAAATCTCACTTTCTATTTTTTAATTCACCCCACTTTAATAAAGACCCACTTAGTCATTTATTTCCAAAGTCACTTTTCCTTTCTAATTTTACATTGAATTTATTAAAGTCACTTTAAAATTAGACTTTAGTAACTTTATCACATAAAGTCACTTTTAAATTAGATTTTACTTTATAAAAATTATAAAGTCACTTTAGGAGAAAAATTAAATTCTTTTGGACACTTTTCCCTAGGCCAAAGATCAAAGCCTTAGGGAACCACCTGTCCTCCAGTAACCAAATTTCAACATGATTTTTGGTCAATATGACCCTGGAAAACCTCCTACAACTCTTGGGGAAAACCAGTTTGAAAACTTCTCTTTATTTTCTAAATATTGCTTTTACAGTGAAACAGAAAAACACAGTAAAAATTCCAGCAACTAAATTTACAGACTTATCTCGATTTTCATGCTTGCACACCGCCTCAAAAATTGTGCCAAATCACCAACTTGTAAAACAGAAAATATTACAGCATTAATGACAGCAATAAATATTGTATGTCCACCTCAAGAAGCGTGCCAGAACAGGTTGTACGGTGTTGTACAGACTGTACAGATTTGTACAACAACCCTCCTCGAAATCTGAGCCCAAAAACTGCCTGGCAAACCGTGTTGTTGCTGCTATAATTTTTCTCGGTTTTTGTGCCGAAAAATCAGCAGCTTCTCTCCTCGAAATCTGTGCCCAGTTGTTTGCCTTGGACTGCGTGCTTAATGTTGCTACCCTCTTCCTCAATTTTTGTGCCTCCTTTCTTGGAAACCGTGCCTCTCCTACTGTACAATTTTTTTCCTTGGTATTTGTGCCAATAAATGTTGTTGTACTTTTTGCTGAATCTCCTCACTGCTGCCCTCTTTATTTTCACTGCTCAGAAAATCTCCTTAGCTTTCTCTTCTCCTCTCTCAATCTGCTCATGAAAGAATGAATGATATTTTCTCTCATTTTCCTCCTTTAACCTAACCTTAAGTGACTTTTGGAGAATCCCTAAATCCAATGGCTGAGATAGCTTTAGATCTAGGGCTGAGATTAAATGTTCATTTAAATCTCACTTTCTATTTTTTAATTCACCCCACTTTAATAAAGACGCACTTAGTCATTTATTTCCAAAGTCACTTTTCACTTTCTAATTTCACTTTTTAAGTCACTTTAAAATTAGACTTAGTAACTTTATCACTTTAAGTCACTTTTAAATTAGATTTGACTTTATAACTTTATAAAGTCACTTTAAGAGAAAAATTAAAATTCTTTTGGACACTTTTCCTTAGGCCAAAGATCAAAGCCTTAGGGAACCACCTGTCCTCCGATAACCAAATTTCAACACACCCTCTTACCGAGGAAGGTGTTCCTCACCACACCCATCTTGTCTCTGAAGTAGACACGCTTGCCCCTTGGTAAGGCTTTGGTAAGAATATCTGCAACCTACTCATCTGTGGGAATATACTCAAGCTTCACAGCTCCCTTCTGAACATAGTCTCTAATGAAATGATATCTAATGCCAATATGCTTTGACCTGTCATGAAATACTGGATTCTCCGTGTGTTTAATGCAACTCTGATTATCACAGTATCTCACTGAAGGTCTCAACGGCTGACCAAATAAGCCAAACAACATCTTGCGAAGCCATATGGCCTCACAACTAACTGGACTGGCTACCATGTACTCTACTTCCGCTGAACTCAATGCTACTAACCGCTGCTTTTGGCTGAACCACGACACCACTGCCGAACCCAACCCAAAACAGCACCCTGAAGTGCTCTTCCTATCAGAAGCACAACCTGCCCAATCAGAATCAGTATAACCTGCCAATCTCACTCCATCTCCCTGCCTATAATCTAGATCATACTCCACTATCCCCTGCAAGTACCGCAAAATGTGTTTTGCAGCAACCCAGTGAACCCTCCTAGGCTCACACATGAACTGGCTAATCGTGTTGACTGCAAAATATATATCTAGTCTAGTGTTGACCAAATACATCAAGGAACCACTCAGCCGTCTATACAATGTGGGATCCACCAACTCGAAATCTGAAGCGTGAAGCTTCTTCCAGTTGGTGATCATTGGTGTCGACATGGGTCTACAATCCTCCATGTGGAACCTGCCAAGGATGTCCACAATATACTTCCCCTGTCCCAGGAAGAAATGCCCCTCCTCCTGCCACACCTCCAAACCCAAAAAGTAATGCATCAAGCCAATGTCCTTCATCTCAAACTCTGACGCAAGATCTCTCTTGCAGTGCTCTATGAGTCTCTCTGCACCCATAATGACCAAGTCATCCACATATAGCACCAGAATGAGAGGCTCCTCACCTATCACAATATAGTAAAGGTTCGGATCTGCCTCACTCTTTGTGAAACCCATCTCTTGCAAGTATGTATCTATCCTGGAGTACCAAGCTCTGGGAGCTTGCTTCAGGCCATAAAGGGCCTTCTTCAGTCTGCACACATGGGACTCCTTCCCATGCACCTCAAAGCCCTGTGGCTGCTCAATGTACACCTCCTCCCGTATGAAGCCATTGAGAAATGCGGTCTTCACATCCATCTGGTGGATCTTCCAACCCATCTCTGCTGCTATCGATATAATGGAGCGGATCGAAGTATATCGAGCCACAAGAGCGAAGGTCTCCTCATAATCAACTCCCTCTACCTGGGAGAACCCTCTAGCCACAAACCTCGCTTTGAATTTCTCAATGCTGCCATCTGCAGCATGCTTTACCTTGTAAAGCCATCTGGAAGTAACCACGGATTTGCCCTCAAGCCTCGGCACCACCTCCCAAACATCATTCTTCATGATAGAAGAATACTCCTCTTGCATGGCCTCTCTCCAGACCTGCTAGCTAGCTACCTCCTCATAGCTAGAAGGCTAAGAGTCAACGATGTTGGCAACCATTGCCACATAGCTACAGAACCTCTCACGTGGTCTGCTCTCTCTGACCGGCCTCTTTGGCCCAACAACAAATGTGGCCTCTCTCAAGGTATCCTTAAGCCACTTGAGCTTCCTCTTCCCTGAGCACACTTCTCCCACCGGAGAATGAAACTCCTCCTCATCATCATCAGGAGGCTGAACTCTTGACTCTCTGTCTACTGTCCTCCTGCCAGAACCTGAACCTGTAGACGCTGAAATACCCTGTGAACTTCCCATCAGTAGACTCCCTAGTGAACTGCTCTGCGGACTGCTCTACATGCTGCCCGAAGCACCACCCCTCTAACTCTGCAAGCCACTGCTCACAGATGGACCTGACACCGTAATCAATGTACCTCTAGATCCTCCTGATCCCTGCCCACTGGATCCCAGCGTCTGACTCAGCTGCTCCTGAGGGTCTGGCTGATGCAGATACTCTAACTCCCGTGACCTCCTGAAAGCCCTGTCCTCCTTGAACTTCACATCCCGCCTAACAACAACTCTCCTCTATGCCGGAATATAAATCCGAAAGGCTTTCGAGGTCTCACTGTAGCCCACAAAGATACCCTTCTCTACAGTGGGCTCTAGTTTGGTCCTCTTCTCCTTGGGTACGTAGGAGTATGCAATACACCAAAAGATATGAAGATGACCAACATCAGGCTTCTTCCCAGAAAAAGCCCCCTCCGGAGTCACATGCCCAAGGCACGATGCAGACTCTTGTTCTGCAAATATCGAGCAGTGTTGCAGGCCTCTGCCCACAAAAACAATGGTAACCCTGACCCAAATATCGAGCAGTGTTGCAGGCCTCTGCCCACAAAAACAATGGTAACCCTGACCATGTAACATGGCTTTGGCAGCCCCAACGATGGATCTGTTCTTCCTTTCTGCAACCCCGTTTTGCTGGGGGTTGTAAGGAACTGCGAACTCCCTTCTAATGCCTGCCTCCGCACAATACTCAACAAACTCACCAAGGGTGTACTCCCCTCCATTGTCCGACCTCAGGGACTTGATCTTCCGACCTGTCTGAGTCTCCACAAGAGCTCTGAACTCCTGAAACTACTTGAAGACCTCACTCTTGGTCTTCAAGAAATAAATCCAAGTCCTCCTAGAGTGATCATCAATGAATAAAACATAATACTCATATCCACTCAAGGAAACATGAGACATCTGACCACTCACATCGAAATGAATCAAATCAAGTATCCCAGTCAATTTGTTTTCACTGCTGGGAAAAGGGGATTTGGCAAACTTGCCCATCACACATCCTCTGCATGTATCAATGTGATCAATACTAAAATTTGGCACACCTGTAGTGATCTCTCGCAATGTCCTCAAGGCTCCATGATACATGTGCCCCATCCTGCGGTGCCAAATCTCGCATAGCACTGAACTGCTAGCTCTACTGCCGGTACTATTGCTCAATGCTAAAAGGGGCTGAAATGCAAACTAGTACACCTTTGCATGGCGTACACCAATCACTCTAGCTGACTCAGCTGGAGCACCCCTGGGATATATAAGCACCTGTCCTCTCCTGAACAATATCTCATACCCTCTGTCCTCCAATGTTGAGACGCATATGAGGTTCTTCTTCATCCCTGGCAGATATAGAACATCTGACACTTTCAAGGGAGGTTTGGGTTTCTTATCAAATGTCAATGTCCCCACACCGACTGCTCTAACAACATTGTCATCTCCGAGTACTACCTCTATATCAGTGCCACTCTCTGAAAGCTCAAAGAAGTACTCACGGACTCCTGTCATATGACGTGAAACCCCACTGTCAACATACCAGATACCCGAAGATGCTCCGCCAGTGGAGGGAAATGCACACTCCCTCTCACCCTCTGTGGCAGGTGAACCTACACTAGTGGACTCACAAGCAATGAACCCAAACACTCGGTCAAAGCTATGCGTAAAGTCCTCTATCTCTGCTGATGCTACCATGGCCTTGTTCTTCCCCTTCTTCTTCTTCTTCGGACACACAACTGCATAGTGTCCCATCCTCTGACAATTCCGACACTTGATCTTGGAATAGTCCTTTTGCGTGTTCACCTGATTAACTTTACCTTTTCCTTTGCCCCCACCACTACTTGTGGAAGCTTGCTTCTTTCCCTTGCCTTTCTTGCCTCCTGCTAATAGTGCTACATCCTCATCCTGCTTAACAGGTTTGGCTGCCCCAAGCTGGCTCTTCCTGATTTTTGTCTGTATACAATCATCCCAGAACCTCTCCCAAGTAGGAAAGGTCCCACGTGCACAAACCCCATCAGCAAAGTTCAACCATGAACTGGGAAGGCCATTCACTGCAATCCGCACCAACTCAGTGGGTGGAATGACCTCTCCAACTGTTGCCAACGCATCTCTCACATTAGTGATCTTTGTGAGATATCCAATAGCACTATCAGTCTTACCCATCTTAATGGTCTTCAGTTTCTCCCTTAGGACCATTTTTCTGTTCTCATTGGTACTCTGGTAGAGATTGGTAAAGGTTGTCCACATCTCATGAGCATATCACTTTCCTCTCACATGAGGAATGGCATGGTCTTTAATACCATTCAAAATCAATCTCTTACCCTTGTTATTCTTCTTATTGAACTCTGCCAACTGAACAGCATCAGTAGGCACATTAACAGGGTGTTGTTGGGTATTCACCATTATACCCCAGACTTTTGCATCCTCAAAGATGCTTTGCATTCTTTCCTTCCATACGTTGTAGTTACTATGCTCATCCAAGCTATCCTCCACCCTCAAGCCCAAAGACATGCTTGCTGCCCTAAAAAACTGAAAATGACAAGGTTGTAGTAAAAGTACTATTTTCTGTGTGAAAAATCAGCTTGCTGTAATTTTTCTTCTTGCTGTCCCAAACTGCACTTTTCAGCAAAATAGCTGTGATACCATGTATTAATTTCTGCTCCCAACCCTGGTTTTCAACTTATCCTTATTTCTCCCATAAAGTTAAATGCCCATTCCCATAGCCATACATTCAACAAGCTGAAAAAAATAAATATTTTCTAAAAACACAAATTCTGGAAATTTCACAGTGCTGAAATGCAGAAATAAAAACTCAGAAAAATAAATTAGCCACACAGAGAAATTTGACACGCTGATTTTTTGTCAATATGACCCTGGAAAAACCCCCTACAACTCTTGGGGAAAACCAGTTCGAAAGCTTCTCTTTATTTTCTAAATAATGCTCTTACAGTGAAACAAAAACACACGGTAAAAATTCCAGCAACCAAATTTACAGACTTATCTCGATTTCCACGCTTGCACACCGCCTTGGAAATTGTGCCAAATCAGCAACTTACAAAACAGAAAATATTACAGCATTAATGACAGCAATAAATGTTGTACAGTCACCTCGGGAAGCGTGTCAGAACAGGTTGTACAGTGTTGTACGAACTGTACGGATTTGTAAAGCAGCCCTCCTCGAAATCCAAGCCCAGAAACTGCCTGGAAAACTATGCTATTGCTGCTGTAATTTTTCTCGATTTTTGTGCCAAAAAATCAGCAGCGTCTCTCCTCGAAATCCGTGCCCAATTTTCTACCTTAGACTGCGTGCTTAACGCTGCTGCCTCTTCCTCGATTTTTGTGCCTCCTTTCTTGGAAACCATGCCTCTCTCTCCTGCTGTACGGATTTTCTGCCTTCGTATTTGTGCCAATAAATGTTGTTGTACTTTTTGCTGAATCTCCTCACTATTGCCCTCTTTCTTCTCACTACTCAGAAAATCTCCTTAGCTTTCTCTTCTCCTCTCTCAATCTGCTCATGAAAGAATGAATGATCTTTTCTCTCATTTTCCTCCTTTAACCTAACCCTAAGTGACTTTTGGGGAATCCCTTAATCCAATGGCTGAGATAGCTTTAGATCTAGGGTTGAGATTAAATGCTCATTTAGATCTCACTTTCTATTTTTTAATTCACCCCACTTTAATAAAGACCCACTTAGTCATTTATTTCCAAAGTCACTTTTCACTTTCTAATTTCACATTGACTTTATTAAAGTCACTTTAAAATTAGACTTAGTAACTTTATCCAAGTCTTTGACCATAAAAATCGTCAACCTTGTTGTCATCGTGATAGAAGCATTTGCTACAAATTTTGGAGTTTCTCCGTTGTTGAGTTCGTCAGAGGCCTTTGGCCATTAAAAAAAAATTGTCAAAAAAAAAAAAAAATTTAAAAGTTATATAAAAAAGAAAAAAAAATTGTCAATAAATAATTAAAAAAAAATTGAAGACCCCACAGCAGCACGTTGAAGCCACCGAATAGCAGCCAAGCCGCCCGACCAAAACCGCCAATCCTTCTCCTCTTGCCACAATCCTCCGCAACACTGTTGTGCTCAGACAGTCACGTCTGCAACCGCCTACAGCGATACCCATAGCCACCATTCCTTCTTGTCGAAGCCTTCCAGCACTCCAACATCCTCCAAACTGCCCGCTGTCAAAGTCATTCACCGCCGCAAGGGGAGACGCCCATAGCCGCAGACACGACACGCCTTCGCAGCACCCACTCCATCAACGAAGACTTTAACTGTCATTGCCATCGCAAGTTTTCCGCTGATAGGAAATTGGTCTGCTACAGTCATTGCCCCACGGTTCACCACATCATCCAAACACAGCGGCCGCAACAAAGTCTAATGTCGTCCATCCCTTAATCCAATCAACGTCAAAACAAAGGTTCAAACATCTGCTCCTGGTAGCCTTGACGCTATCGTTCAATTCTGCCCATCTGTGTGTGCTACCACAGCCACACAGAATCGAGCTATGCGTAAGAGAGGGAAATATCTGCATGTGCACAATCGTAGAATTGTTTTGACCATACAGAACTCATCCTCACCATTAAACTGTACAATTTGCCCACACATTAATCTGTACTGAAATTTCTTGACAATAATTCCTGCAATTGTCAATTACTACGTTGGTGTACAGCGAGCTATTTCAAGGCAAACTTTTGGCAACAACCCCTTCTTAGGCAACGGCATCCTTGCACACGACTATATGGCAGAAACAGATAAGGCTGTGGCAGCCAGCACATCATACTAAGTCGGCATACTGTACCAAGCTACGGAAGAGTTGAGCTGAGTCCATTGGATTTGTGGGTTATTCCTGGGCAGCAAAGGAAGAACCAGGACAGCAAGGGTTCCTGACCGATAGCAGCAGTTGAAGCCGCAATAGAAGACAACAGAAATATGCAAGTTTAATATGGTAACTGAAGCAAAAGGGATTCTGGTCAACTGTCCTAAATCATTGAAACAGTTGAATTGATTGGGGTTTGATTGTGGTGGCTACTATATTATCATTCTCGAAGGGACTGATATTGTTGGGGTGTAAGAACCCTAGAAACGGTAAGTGGAACCAATATAAGCTACTGAAGTTTTTATACTCTTTATGTATCATGTTGATGCTCCTTGTCTAGTTACTAATGCATTTTAGTGGAAAATGATATTGTATAATTAGTACAATATACTGAGCATCAAACCTCAAAAATCCAGATCACGGAATGCCATATTATACTCCTTTCTTTGAAACCCTATGGGCAAAAATCCCCTTGGGACATTACACCTGTTTTCATTCAATGTGTTGTCTGCAATATTTTAGTTACAAATGGCATCAACAAATTTTTTGAATGCATTCCCTTTTACGACCTTTTCATTTTTTTCTCTGTCAAACAAAGATGTAATGATGCATGCTAAGTTTGTTGAGCCATAGATTTAATGAGCTAAACCTATGTATGTAATTTTTCCACATAGATAATGGCAATGAATGTCAAATAACATTGCCCATATGTGGACTTTTGTCACACGGTCATTCTTTATCCTCTTAGTCACAGTTCACATTATATAGTTGTTTTGCCAATAATTACCCTTAGAATCTGCGCAAGCTGCATGAATGATGACACATAAACTTCCTTGTTTTCAATATACTATATATAAGAAGTTGTGGTTGGACACTTAAGGGAGACTGATCAGTGACATATGCCTTCATGTTTAGATTTTTTCCATAGGTTAATATAAATGTTACCTTTAAAAAATTTAATTTTATGAGAAACATGGAAATAGTGAAAAGTATTGAAGCCACAAAATGGAGGCCTTAACATCACAGATAAATTCTCTTGTCCAAAGGTAACATGTGATTTAGTTCACTATGGCATAAAACCTTAGATTAAGCACGTTATTACAACTACATGGAATGGTTCTGCGGAAAAAGCCACATCCATTGCAAAGAGAAATTCACCCAGCAAAAATAAAGGGCAAGCTCATGCTGTCCATTTATGAATCATATTAAGGTAAAAAAGCGTCCTGTACAAAAAGCTCCTTTCTACCTTGGTAAAAGATTTCCTCACAAAGATATTTTGGTGTTAAGGGTAAAAAGCCCTTGCCATCCATTACTTACGGAGGACTGTTCTAAACAAGGCCGAAACAAACAACAAAAAGGAAATGAAGAACAAAAGGAATAAAAATGAGTGGCCATAATTTGTCAATAAAAGGATACCAAGAAGTCCATCCTTCAAAAATTGCTACCCACTTTAATAATTTCAACAAAGGACATTGTTCTTAGAGGAATTATAAATGTAGTTGAGGCCCTCATTTTGGTGAAATGTAGCTGTACTAACAATTTCTCAGAAGTGATGGCTATAATGAAGCTCCTACCATGGATGTTCAGTTTTAGCCTTTCTTTTAAACCTAAAAGGATGTTTTTCAAGAAAACTTGCCTGCAGTATTGCCTCTTCAATGAGAGGTCAACCACCAAAATCATATTGAGGAAGGCACACAACCTGCTATAGGATCCCTTGGAAATTCAGCAAGCATAAGCAAATAAGGGAACTTTTCCAAAAGGTTTTATCCATTCCTCTACATCCCTATTTTGTACACCGTATTGCTAGTGGAGAAAAAAAATGGCTCCAGAATAATGTGGACTGTATAGCCTCCCGCAATATGACTATCAAAGTTAAGTATCCTCTTCCTTGCATTGATGATCTTTTGAAAGCATGAAGGGTGTTGCATTTCTAAGATAGATTTGAGAGTGGGTATCATATAGTTGGAAGATGTTTGTTAATACAAGCAAACAAGTACTCTTCGATAGGCTTGACTTTGACAATGAACATTGCAAAAGTGGATAGGGTTTGTTTTGATCAGATTCCTCTCTACATTTTTTCCCAAGGAAAAGCTAATGGGATCCCCCGCTCTTTCCCAGAACACCAGGATGGAACGCAGCTTAACCAGCAGCCACAATAATGGCTGGTAACCCTGAGAGACTTCATCAGATTTGAACCTATGAACTATGGCCTCCCCATCAGCAACATGCCTTGGGTGGATGGTTCAACTTATACAATGAAATGCTAAGAAATCTATGTCATGACAATGTAAAAGGAGAAAAAGAAAATGAGTTGTTCACATTGTGCATTGGAACAATCCACTAAAGCAAGTTAATGCTAAAAGGTATTCCCACGGCAATATCTTTTTAGCATAAAAACTCTGACTTGTCTGTATCTACAGAAAAAACAGCTACAACTACAGAACCCACAGCAACATAAATGATAATATGCAAATTGACCTGTCCTTCTGCACTGATAGCAAACAAGTCCAACAGAAGCGTTTGAAGGAACTCACCATACCCTGTGATGCATGGAAGATCAAGTAAGAGAGATGATAGACTTTCGCCTGGGAAGCTATTTTTCTTAACTTCATTTGGATTTCCGCAGTCATCCCTTTGGCATATTTTCTCATACATCATCAAGTGATAAGGTTCTACCAATGGAAGAACCAGAATATGATACTGCCCCTTAATGTGCAAAACTAGAGGCCACAATAAAAATGGAGGAGAACTTTCAACATTTTTGTCAATTTGAAAGCTTATAACATGGCGAGTGATGGGATCATCGACCCATGAATCTGAACCCTTTTGTGATGAAGCAATGCGTATTCCATACCCAGAAACAGAACCATCTCTGCAAGAGAAAACAACTGCCAAGTCAGATTACTTCTTCCGGAATTTTCCAATAGAAAAGCAGATTTGATTGTGTTGTTTATTCTAAAATTCCAACTCTTACACTAAACAAAGGCCATATTGCATATGCATGGGAACTGATCACATAAAAGAATAAACATAGACATTTAAGAGAAAATCGACAAAGAAACAAAAAGCATCTCAAAGAAAACTGTAAGGTGCTTACTGTTGACCAAATGAACTTAAGAAATATGCGACTGGGAAAGTTCTCAAAATAAACTCTCTAGATGGTCTAACACCACCTCGTTTTAGCTTATCATGATAGAAACCTTCCCAACAGAGTAGTTATAATAATCACCATGAAGAGAGTGAAAGACTTCAGGCCCCTAACATTAGCAAATAGAAACAATTATTTTCTGACATATAACTGAAACAGGGGATTTACAATTGTTAAATTATGAATTTTTCAAACAAAGATAAAATATTAACACTGTAGTGCCCCTGCCGATATCTTTTAGTATACATTATACATCCCATTATTTCATGCCAATAACACCAAAGTAATATTGGGTTACTCTATTTTCTATCTGAACTTCAAGCTATGGAGAAAAAAAAAAGATATCAATTCATGGGCAATGCATAAAACATGTAGTTAAATCATAAGACTGAGCCATGAGATACCACTTCGGTTGTTTTTCTTTTATCTTTCTTCATGAGGGGAGAGTCCAGAAGATGAATGGCTAGGATCACATTCAGAGACCTATGGGAATATACTAATAACATAGAATGTTAATGTATCTTACCACAATGTTTAAGATAAAATGTCGATTTTCCAGTTTCAGGCAGCAACTCAGGTCACAATTTTCTAGTTTCAATATTAGAAAATTTTCTTCTTTAAGTCCTTGGCTTTTACGCCTATTTAACTGTATGAATCCATGTTATCAACAAAGGGGTTCACATTTTGCATGCCACAATTCAATGAGAAGTTTCACATCACCGTGGTGGACAAGGAGAACACAATCATTTACAAGATAAAGAAATGATGGACCACAGCTGATTGATCTTTTGAAGTATAGCTAGACAAATGCTCGCAACTGCACTCTAAAACATGAATGCTAATTGTATATTTAGTAGCAAAGTTTCACTATTTGAGCTTTTGAAGTATAGCTAGACAAATACTCGCAACTGCACTCCAAAACAGGAATGCTAATTGTATATTTAGCAGCAAAGTTTCACTATTTGAGAAATACAATTTCATCAAAGAACACGCATATTGATGCCAATAGTGAGGTTGAAACATTCAATGTGTTTACTGTTCAGAATGTTGTAGATGTGCCAATTTATAAAGCTGTAGGTATTTCAATGTAAAAGAACTCGAACATATTTTTTGGACCGTGTGTGGCCTGATTCGAATAAAAATATTTATAAGACAATCCAATAACTTAAACAGAATTGCAAAATTAATCGAGGATGAAAATTCTGAACTACACAACCACCAGCAGTCACCATCCACTCACCAGAAATGCATACATCTACAATAAATGCATCTGAACAGGAAGTTGTTAAAACATGTTGATGACTGCTTCTCTTCATATTTCAATCTTCTTCACAACTGTTTGGAAGTGAATGAAGCTTTATCTGCCAGCCATTGCTGCTGACAATCAGACAAATGGAAGCAAGCTTCCAAGGAGACTGTCATTAAAACAACGCAAAAATCCTTGAGGTGTTTTTTGGGTTGATACAGATGCCCATATATGAAAGGAACCCCATTGTGGATACTAATAGCATACATTTAAATTTTAGGTAAGATCTATTAAAACAATGGCCGTGTGTCAGTGGGTTATGCACAAGATAATAAAGAGACTCTATTTTGTAACCTTTATTGACTTCCAAAATACATGTGCCTGCCATTTCTTTAGTTTATGTGCACTTGTGCATTTCTTGTGTAATGCAATTGCACTTGGGCATAAATTTCTCTCTCTAGCACACTAGGGTTATCTCCCTCTAGCACATTTGTGATTGAATTATTACACAATATGGATTTGTTTTGGTTCTATTTGATTTCCTGATTTCATTTGTGAATCTCAACATGGTTTGAGAGATAATGTGAACCTTACTATAAGGCCCTCGGGTTGAGCATGCACTTCACTGAAGGCATGCAAGCATGACAAC
Source organism: Pinus albicaulis (assembly GCA_034641835.2). Taxonomy (NCBI): domain Eukaryota; kingdom Viridiplantae; phylum Streptophyta; class Pinopsida; order Pinales; family Pinaceae; genus Pinus; species Pinus albicaulis. The sequence continues at coordinate 707,334,165 of CM076579.1, forward strand.
ATGGACATTGCATGAAATGCAATGATAGTTGCAACATTTTGGACAAGACAACTTGACTTGGCGATCTGGGCACAACAAGGCATGCATGCCCGAGATGAGTCCACTTATGGCACCATGTGTGCACACATTGGGCCAAGATGATGTAGTGTGCGATGGGTGCATGCCCCATTATAGTGCAATGAGCAACACAACCGGAACGACCTCAAGACAGACCAAACCAAAGTGGGTAAGTATCAGAAAAATTGAGGGTCGGCTTAATCGAAGAGCAAGAGTTGGAACAAACCGTGGGTCGGCTCAACCAAAGTATGGGTAGGCGAAATGTTTGTGCAGGAATTGGAGTGACTTATGGGACATAACATGTGGCGGCAAGCCAAGGGACGCACCCCTTGGCCTCCCCACAACACATATAAGTGGTGGAGGAAACAAGTTTAGAGAAGAACACAACACATCACGCATCAAATCATCCACTCAACTGAACAGTGTTAGTTAGCATTCGGGCCACAAATCAAGGTAGATGGGGCAAGTAGGGCAGCAACCAAAACGAGGGAGAGTGCAGTCGCTCTCAACTACTCAGTTGGAAGGCGAACCTGTGAGCCATTCTAATAGCTAAACCATGTGGGTAACTTCGAAATAGGGTAGGTCTGGTGGCAGCAACCCATGTTGGCAATTTTTGTAGGTGACTCGAGTAGGGTCCTAACCTGTGCCAAGAACACTTTTGTAAAAGAAATGTAGCTCTATTATATATTGTTTAGAGTAAGACCATACGCCACTCCCCTTTTATACTTGGCATATAATTTTATGTATCTATGTATATGGATTTTGGAATGTCGAAGAATGATAACACGTGAATGTTAAATGAAGTTAATGTTATGAAGGACTAATGCAGCAAAACTAAAGTTGTGGCTTACACTGTGAATGGAAGTAAAGTAGGAGGACAAAGATACACTTGTGTTTGGGAATAAGTTCGATTATGCTATATAACTTAAAAGACAGTTTAAAATGGGTGTTGATTTGTGAGGCATAGTTTGGATGAAGTATCGCCAAGGTGGTCCAGCCATTAGTGAGAAACACATTGGTGTTGCCCGACTAGAGATCGCGAGGCACCTAAAACCATGAGAAGTCTCTTGGGTCATGACAGGTGGTATCAAAGCAGAGATCATATGCTAATGTAAAGCAAAGACAATTTCGTACTCTTCGCTATCTAAGATAGGTGATATGTTAATTTTGGGCAACTAGGTCCAAACTCCATGTTGCATTGCTCATATGATGGAGATGATATTTTTGTTGGATTCCCCTTTCAGAGAGGTGCAAGATTGATCTAAAGATCATCTTGTTTGGATGAGCAAAACTTATATTTTGAATTTATTTTCCACACATGTGCAAATTGTCAAGGTCGGCCAGAATTGTTCAGCCTCAAAAGATGTGTCACTCACCCCCAGTCATGGATATAAATAAGAGAGACATGATGCTCATTTCATCATTCACACATCTCACACTTCTCTCTCTCATCTGATTGGTTCGTACAGCCTTAGTGGCTTATCTCTCCTCCACGCGTGTGAAATCAGAAAGCTATAATTTCGAACTGGTTTAGGGCAAATCTGGACAGCGTTGACTTTGGGTCAACCTCCACCATTTGGCTGCATCTTAGAGGCAGGAAGTCCGATCTTGGAAGGCCGCATTTGAGGGCACAGAAATCAAGGTCAAACGTTGACCTTTGACGGCAATGTTGACTGGTTTGACTGCAGGTTTTGACTGTTGCGTTGATTGTTTTGAGGACTGGTTTTTGGGCTAAGTTTGACTTTGAAGGAAGGTCGTGTTTGACCTTGTTTGACTGAACTTCATTGAAGGTTGAAGGGTTGGTTTGCCCAGCAAAGTCTTTGTTGGTTAGGGTATCCTGTTGACTGTTGTAAAATACATTTTTCTCTCTTTGTTGAATAAGAAGAATTATACAAATTCTTGTCTCTTGTGTTGGCTTTTCTTTTGTCGATTTATTTATGCTCTATAAGCATTTACTTTCAATGATTATGTGATTGCTAATTTGAAATTGAATCAAGCTAACAATAAGAAAGATTGAAGTAAACTACTCTAAGCATAGAACATACCATGGTTAACTAAAATTAACATGGTTTCAAAGTTGAGGTGAAGACAAAGCCCAAGCAAGAGTGAGAAGAGCAATCACCGAAGAAGTTGAATAATCAAGGACCGGGATCGAGGGCCTCCTCATCATACAAGGGCTTCAAATCTGATGATAAGTTGACTGATAAGTCTAATTACCATGCTTGGAAAATGTCTTTGGATCTGACATTGGAAGATCAAGATGTTATGGATTATGTGCAGGGAAAGATCAACCTCCATCAAATGCACCGGCTGCCACTAAAACAAAGTACAAGAAAGGGGAAATCAAGGTGAAGAAGATCACCAGGGATTCTATTCATAAGCACTTGGTTGCTTATATCTCCGAGTTAGAAACATCTAAAAAGATGTATGATAAGTTGTTTAGCATGTTTAGGGCTAGCAATGCTAATCAAATTCTATTTTTGAAGAACAAGTTGAAGGATGTCAAAAAGGGCAAAGGAGAATCCATCTAATCATATTTCATGAGGCTCACCGAAATCCAGAAGGATCTCTTAGCTATTGGAGAAGCCATAGCTGACCGAGAGCTCACTCTCATTGCTCTTGGAGGACTCCCTTGAGAATGGTATGTATTCAATACTACTATTCTTAATAATAATGTGATTCTTGATTTTGATGAATTGTTGACGAGATGCACTCAATAGGAGACTAGGATGATGGAGAGAGCTCGTCCCTCTAATGGGAATGGAAATGACCCTACTGCCTTCACCGCTGATGCAAAGAAGAGGAATAATGTTGGTCCGAGAAATCAAAATCATGGAAGAGCGGGTCCCAAAGGAAGAAAAGGAAGATGTTACACTTGTAACAAGTCTGGTCACTATGCAAGAGAGTGCCCTAATAAAAAGGACTCTCCCCGAGATGATGATGACAACAACAACAACAACTTCAAGGGAAATGGAAGAAACAACAAGTTCAAAGGAAAGAGGAAGGCTCCCTCTGATCGAAATGGGAATGGAAATGGTCAACCTTTCAAGAGGTCAAGGGACTCCAGGTATGATGAATCTAATGTTGTTGATAATAAGAGAAATGAATATATTCTTATATCTACCTTCTCTGTTGCATCTCCTCCCGACACCCTGGATAACTGCTTGATTGATAGTGGTGCCTCAAGGCACTTCACTGGATATAAAGAGGCCCTCTTTGATTTGATTGAAAAGGATACTAATTTGGAGATTATCCTTGGAGACAATGCCACCTATCCCGCGAAAGGGACAGGGACTGTGACCCTACATCTAAATCAAGTTCAAGTACTCTGTTTGCAAGATGTGTTGTAAGTACCTGACTTGAAGAAGAATCTAGTGTCTATCTCGGCAATGGAAGACAAAGGATTCAAGATGGCATTCATCGATGAAAAGGTACGCATTTGGAAGAGGAACTTCAAAGAAGCATTCACTCTTGGTTTCAGGGTTGATACACTGTATCAGGTTGAAGGAAGTCCGTTGGGAGCCATGACATGCAACACAACTCGCCAATCCGAGTTATGGCACCAGAGGTTTGCACACCTTCATTATAAAGCCCTTCCCGAAGCAAGGAAGGTGGTGACAGGTATGCCCGACTTCAAAGACGACCATGAAGGTGTATGCTAAGTGTCACGAAGACATCTGATATTTTACAATTGATTTATTCTGATCTATCTGGAATGTTGCCCATAACATCCTTGGGAGGATGCTTATATTACACATCACTTTTATAGATGACTTCCCCCACAAAACTTGGATATACTTTTTGAAGAAGAAGGACAAAGCATTTAAGTGGTTTTGTACCTTCAAAGCCTTGGTTGAAAATCAAACAGGAAAGAAGATCAAAATTTTGAGGGTCGATAATGGAACCGAATATGAGTCAAATGAATTCAATGACTATTGCAGGAAATTTGGCATTAAGAGGGAGACCACTAGTGTGTATACTGCCACACAAAATGGTGTTGCTAAAAGAAAGAATAGAACCATTTTGGAAGTTGCCCGTGCCATGCTTTATGACCAAGGTCTTCTGAAGTTCCTATGGGGAGAAGCTGTCAACACCATTGTGTATGCTCAAAATAGATGCCCACATTATGCATTGGACTCCAAAACTCCCGAAGAATTCTTCTCTGGTAAGAAGCCCGATGTCTCTCATTTTAGAGTTTTTGGAAGTCCTATTTATTTTCATGTGCCAAAAGAAAAACGAAGCAAGTTGGATGCCTCTCAGAAGAAGGGAACGTTTATGGGCTATAGTGAAACCTCGAAGGCATGTAGAATCTATGTGCCAGGTCAAAGAGAAGTGGAGTTATCTTACCTTCAATGAAGATGTTGCCCTCGAAAAGGTTCGAAATCTTCCTATCTCAAAGGAAGACAAAGAAGAAGAAGAAGTTGGAAGGCAGGAAGAACAGAAGGATGAACTGATGCCCGATGTTGAAGGTTCGATGGATCTTATAGATCCACCTTCTTCAAATAAAAGAAGACCTTCATGGCTTAGAGACACTCTCGAAGATGCCGAGAGACATACTGCTCCAAGGGGAACATTCTGTGAAAGTAATAAGTCAAATAGGTACCAAGGGTACCTAGCAGCCATGAGCACCGTTATACAATCTGAGCCTGGAACGTTTAAAGAAGTCGTGAAGCATCAAGTTTGGAAGGATGCTATGCACGAGAAATATGAGTCAATCATGAAGAATGATATCTGGGATGTGGTCCTTGTAGAAATTTGATAACCCAACCCCGCTTTTCAGTTTCTCCTCATTTCTCCCATAAAGTTAAATGCCCATTCCCATAGCCATACATTCAACAAGCTGGAAAAATAAATATTTTCTGAAAACACAAATTCTGGAAATTTCACAGAATGCCCATTCCCATAGCCATACATTCAACAAGCTGGAAAAATAAATATTTTCTGAAAACACAAATTCTGGAAATTTCACAGTGCTAAAATGTAGAAATAAAAACTCGGAAAAAGAAATCAGCCACACACTGAAATTTTGACAAGCTGATTTTTGGTCAACTTGACCCTGAAAAAACCCCCTACAACTCTTAGGGAAAACCAGTTCGAAAGCTTCTTCTTCTTTCTGGAAAATGCTTTTACAGATAAGTGAAATGTACAAGAAAAAATTCCACCAAACAAAGTACAGACTTATCTTGTTTTCCGTGCTTGCCTCCACCTTGGAAAACATGCCAAAACGGCAAAAAGTTCAAAACAGAAATTTATTACAGCATTTAACAGCCTTGGAAATCGTGCCCAGTACTTAGTTTTACGACTGTAAGGACTGTACGGAAAAGTACAACAAAGCTGCCTCGAAATTCGTGCTAGCTGCCTCAAAACTGTGCCCAGCCACCTTGGAATCTGTGACTTTAGATGGTTGTACCTTCACCTTGATTTATGTGTCGTCCCTCTCCTTGAAAACCATGCCTCAAGCTGTTGTATGGATTGTTGCCTCGAAAACTGTGCTACTGTATGAACTCGCTGTCTCGAAAATCGTGTAGCCTCTTGCTGCCTCGAAAAACATGTAGCCTCTTGCTGTTGTACGGACTTGCTGAACTCTTCCTCTCCTTAACCTTCTCAAGCTCAGAAATTCTCCAGCTCTCTCCTTCTCCTTCTCTCAATCTCCTCATGAAAGAATGAATGACCTTTTCCCTCTTTTTCCTCCTTTAACCTAACCCTAAGTGACTTTTGGGAAATCCCTAAATCTAATGGTTGAGATAGCATTAAATCTAGGGCTGAGATTAAATGCTCATTTAAATCTCACTTTCTATTTTTTAATTCACCCCACTTTAATAAAGACCCACTTAGTCATTTATTTCCAAAGTCACTTTTCCCTTTCTAATTTCACATTGACTATATTAAAATCACTTTAAAATTAGACTTCGTAACTTTATCACTTAAAGTCACTTTTAAATTAGATTTGACTTTATAACTTTATAAAGTCACTTTAGGAGAAAAATTAAATTCTATTGGACACTTTTCCCTAGGCCCAAGATCAAAGCTTTAGGGAACCACCTGTCCTCCGGTAACCAAATTTCAACAGTCCCTAGACCAAAGGACAAATCTGTTGTCACCTCGAAATGGCTCAACAAGATCAAGCATGGAGCCAATGGAAGTGCTGAAAAGTACAAGGCAGAATTTGTTGCCCGAGGCTTCTCTCAAAAGGAAGGCATAGATTATGATGATATATTTTCACCTGTTGCCCGCTATACCACCATCCGATCAATCATTGCCCTTGCTGCAACGCAAGGATGGAGTCTACATCATATGGATGTTAAGATTGCCTTCTTATATGGCTCAATCAAGGAAGAGGTCTATGTGGAACAACCTCTGGGGTTCAAAGTTCAAGATAGAGACACACATGTATGCAAGTTGAAGAAAGCCCTCTATGGGTTGAAGCAAGCCCCTAGGGCTTGGTATGATAGGATCGATAGCTACTTGATGAAGATGGGCTTTACTAGAAGTGATGTTGATCCAAACCTTTATTTTAAGGTTGATAATGACAAGCCTCTCATTTTGGTTCTCTATGTGGACAATCTCTTCCTGACAGGTGCTAACCCTCTTATTCATCAATGTAAGAGGGAGCTAGCTTCTGAATTCGAAGTGAAGGACCTAGGACTGATGCGCTATTTCCTAGGCTTGGAGGTCTGGCAAAATCCAAGTAAAATTTTCCTTTCTCATGCAAAATATGTTGTGAAGCTGCTGGAGAGATTTGGGATGATGGACTGCAATTCCATGACTACTCCGATGGAACTCAACTTTAAGAAGTTGTGTTGAAGTGTTGTTGGGCCCGAGTTTGAAAAACCCACCAAGTATCCTCAACTCGTGGGGGCCTTGATGTTCTTAGTGAACTCACGTTTGGACATATCTTTTGTAGTGAAAATGTTGAATCAATATATGGTTGAGCCTCATCACATTCACTGGATTGGTGCCAAGAATTTCTTGAGATATCTTCGGGGCACAATCAACAATAGGCTGAGATACATTGTCGGGAGAATGAAGCTCCTTGGATATACCGATGTCGATTGGGCAAGCAGTGTGGTGGATCGTAAGAGCACATCTGGATGTTGCTTAACTCTAGGCTCTGCTTCGATCTCTTGGATGAGCAGGAAGCAGAAATCGGGTGCTTTGAGCACCGATGAGGCCAAATACATTGCAATAGTTGTGAAGCTGTTTGGTTGAGAAATCTCTTCAGTGAGTTGTTTGCACATGTTTTTGGATACCGCCATTATCCTTTGCAATAACCAAAGTGGGATTCATCTTTCTGACAATCTCCTGTTCCACGACCGATCTAAGCATATCGATATTAGGTACCACTTTGTCTGGGACATGGTACAGCGAGGCGTCGTAAGGCTCCATCACATTGCGACTAATGAGCAAGTCGCAGATATTCTCACGAAGCCCCTAGGGAAGATCAAATTCTTAACCTTCTGTGAGAATCTTGGTATCGTGGACAGACCCTATTCTGAGGGTCTCGCTTGAGTTGGACTATGAGCTCTAAGAGCCTTAGGGGGCTTCGGGATAGCTACTTGGAGCTATAAGCAACCACAGGGCGAGGTTTGCCTTAACTTGTTGGTGTGCTTCTTCTCTACCGTTATGATGTTGAGTTGGTTCACCCTCTCTTCATCTATGCCCCACATGCATCCTACCCATGTAGTCCAGGACTCATGGGAACCTGGAAGTACCTCTCATCTGGCCAATGAGTTGGGAAATGAGGATAGAGACCACAGCATTACCGACAGACGCATCGTGTATTGTCGTACTCTCTATGTCTAGGATGGGATGTGTCCAACAACTTGATCTGGGATCAAGTCTGGTTGAGGTTTTTACCTTTAAACTGACTTCGGGTCAGTGGAGAGTGGCAAGGTCCTTGAGACTCACTCTCGATCATATCTTCTTATTATTTCTTCTATAGCAGAGCAGAGACAACAGGATGACACGAGATTGCAAGATGATTTATGATAGTATATGATGGTACTGGATGATAGGATTGCACAAGTGGACAGATTGAGTTCTCCCTAGTTGAGAGGGAGTGTTAATTTTGGGCAACTAGGTCCAAACTCCATGTTGAATTGCTCATATGATGGAGATGATATTTTTGTTGGATTCCTCTTTCGGAGAGGCGCGAGATTGATCTAAAGATCATCTTGCTTGGATGAGCAGAACTTATATTTTGAATTTATTTTCCACACATGTGCAAATTGTCAAGGTCGGCCAAAATTGTACAAGCCCCAAAAGATGTGTCACTCACCCCCAGTCATGGATATAAATAGGAGAGACATGATGCTCATTTCATCATTCACTCATCTCACACATCTCTCTCATCTGATTGGTTCGTACAGCCTTAGTGGCTTCTCTCTCCTCCGCACGTGTGAAATCAGGAAGCTGCAATTTCGGACTGGTTTAGGGCAAATCCGAACAGGTGCAGGTTACGCCAAAAGAAAGCAAGATAGCTATCACCAAATCAAATAGTGGATCTGCAAGTCAAGAAGGCTCCAAATTGGTAGAGAGGGTCGTCTCTATGGAAGAAAGAATGGTCTGGATGATGGATGCTATGCAAACACATGGGGTTAGTCTTAAGAAAAATGGAGGCATATGACATCTATGAGAGAAGTATTTATTCGCAGCTTCAATGAACTTGAGGCACTAGCATAGCCAGTGGAACAAGCTTGTGATGATGCATGGGGAGATCATTTGAAGCACTTAGAGGATGAGGTGGACTTTCTTGTATCCTTAACCTAAGAGCAAGCAGATATGATGGTAGTGTTAAAGGCAGTACGACAAGGGTCATCCAATACATCAATGAGAGTGAAGATCAAGGAATCTTAACCATTTGACGGGGCTAGAAGTGCCAAGATCCTGGGAAATTTCTATTTGGATGTGGAGCATTACTAGGATCAGATGCGTAGGTGCTTGGATGAGGCTACGGTGAATGTTGCAACTATGTATCTCACTGAGACAACGAAGTAGTGGTGGAGAACCATATGATGGAAGACTTGGAAGTTGGTCGTATCATGAATAGGATTTCCACGTGTTCAGAAATGAAGGCATCTTTGTATCAACAATTGGATCCAAGGAATGAAACATGGATTGCCGAGAATCATCATATGTTTGAAGCATTAGGGGAAGGATTCAGGCATACATCAAGGAGTTCTCAGGCCTTATGTTGTAGATCAAAGAGATGTCAAATCAAGATCCGTATTATCATTTCATCAATGCATTACAATCATTGGCGCAAACTGAGTTGAGGAGGTAGAATGTCCAAACCCCTACAAAAGTTATCACTGCAACAAATAAACTTTTGGATTTTCAGTACGAACGGAATTCTGGAAGCAAGGAAGAAGGATGTCATAGTGATAAAGGCGATAAAAAGGACCAAGGAGAGAAGTCTTCAAGAGATGATGAAGCAAAACAAGTAGGTACCACAAAGGAGAAGAAGCCTTTTTCATGTTCAATATGTCCATATGAGCATTTGGCAAAAAACCGTTGACCTTCAAGTAGAAGTTGGCTACATTGGAGAAAGAGGATGTGCAAACAGTTGAAGTATTACAGGTTTTGGGTGTGTTGCTGCACAAACTAGCAAACGTTATGAAAGGGGTACTTTGCAAAGCAAAGGCTAGATGGCACAATAGCACCTGGGATAAAGGCCCATTGTCACCACAACCTAAGTCCCTTTCTCTTCTCGGATTTTCACCGACAGGAGGAGTCCCAGTAATGCTCACTTGTGATATTATCTTCTTGATAGGTTAGAAGTGAGGAAAGGCAGCCTATTCAATGGAAAGATTCAACAAAGGTGCAAGCCCTAGGAGAGGCTAATAAGACTTTCCACAAAAAACCCCTTTTGAAATGACTACACGAGACCTAAGGTTGAGACTTGACATGAGATATATGTGTATCCAAGGTCAAGGTAGGTAAGAGAAAAGGCAATGTATGATTTCCTTGACTAAGTACTAAAGAATTTACCTTCAAAGAATCCCTAAGTTGAAGGATTAGCTTCTAGGGTTCCCTCTTAATGCAACAACTAGGGCAACAAAAATTTATGGAGAATCCACCGTGGGAATTCCACCAAAATTTGAGGTCCTTTAGAGGAGACACAGAAAGAGTTCTATCCAAACAAAATTCAAAAATTCCTCCTCTAAGAGATTTCGCACCAAGCCCTAGATGGCCTCCTTATCCTTAAAGGGACGAATTTTTGAAAGAGAAAAATTAGGAAAATTTATGGTTTAAATTTGCACGTGACCACCAAGGGACTTGATTAGTGCCTAGACCATTGGGAGTATGGAGTCATGGGTGCTTAATTTGCTAGATTGACCTTCAAGGAGGCTAAAAGAGGAAGCCCTTACTACCCCTTTCAACAATTACCTTCTTCAATATTTGTTAATGGAGTTTCACGGATTAAATGCAATCATTATCCACTAGGAACATTCTTTCCACATCATCAATGAGTAACACATGCAAAACTTCCAAGATTACAATTTTCAAAGATATTCAACAAAATAAAGTACTATTTCTTATCATGAGAACAAATTCCATGCATTAGACATCATTTGAAAGATGATTTCACCATAAAGAGGCACTTACAAGATAATGTAGAGTATGTCCATCCATCAGCAATACATTAGAAGCTCCAAAAAGATAGCAATTAAGATCCAAACATCAAAGTGCATCCCAAAAACATCCAAACGTCTCCTCTATTGCAGCTTTGTAGTATTTTATAAGCTCTGAAATCCCAAGAAGTGATGGCGAGATCTCAAATGAGGTCTCCCTAATATATACAAGACCTATGAGGTCGAATTACAAATGAACAAGCCCCTCTAACATGTCTAAAATGCTAAGTAACCCACCCATGGTTACAAGGCAACCATGATAACTTTTAAAATTAAAATAATCTCTCTCTAGCCCACGCAAGGATGACACCATGCATGCGAAGAGGCCTAGAAAGGCAGCGTTGAGGCCTCTTGTGCTAAACTTTGGTAGAGGGCCTCAAAAAATCATGATGAAGAGGGTGACATCCTCATTATGTTGCAAAACAACTCTGGGGCCCCTATTTTGGGCTTGGGGCTCCAAAATGGGTCTATTGGGTCTCCAAGTGGCTCAAAATCATGTCGATGCTCCATCAATGAGGGCTCAAAGAGGACACATGCCCTCCCATGTCTCCCTAGGAAAGACATAACCTCCTTTGGGCCTTGGATCAGCTCCCAGTGTCGAGAGCAATGTGTAGCCAGTCAGCGATCATGGTCCAAGTGCATCACCTCTCAAATAACTGAGGCAACGAACAAGCTAACAGTGGTGTTGAAGAATCGCATGGTATGCCAATCAATGCTCTGCATTAATAGCGGCCCATGGCTCTCAATGCTCACCCTACAAATGCAATCATGATCCTCTAGAAGGCTTGGAGGCCAAGTCCAAGATGAAAACCCACCTTCAATCATGTATAAGATCCAATGTGTCTCCTCACCTTCAAACACAATAAATCATTAGTGCAATTGAATGAATAAGCTTGTTAATCAATGGCAGAAATGATACTTCATAGTGGGTTTCGCTTCCAAATTTGAGGCTTTGAGCATGTAATGGTGTTACCTCCTTGGGTAGGAATGGCTAATAAACAACCTTATTCAGTATTCCCAACCCTAAATGGTGGCCCATGGCTCTCAACGCTCACCCTACAAATGCAATCATGATCCTCTGGAGGGCTTGGATCTCGTATAGGGAGGCCAAGTCCAATATGAAAACCCACCTTCAATCTTGTATAAGATCTAATGTGTCTCCTCACCTGCAGAAATAGAAATAGAATCAGGTACATACAATACATCTTGTAGATGAAAAAATGTTACCTTGATTCAAGTGAAGAGTGGCAGTCCCTATCCCTTTCACGGGGTAGGTGGCATTGTCTCCAAGTATGATATCCAAATTAGTCTTCTTTTCTATCAAATTAGAGAGGGCCTCCTTGTACCCAGTGAAGTGCCTTGAGGCAGCACTATCAATCAATCAATTATCCAAAGTGTCCAGAGGAGAGGCAGTAGTGAGGGCAGAAATAAGAAGAGTCTAGTCAAAGGAGTATGCCTCAAGACCTTGTCATATAACCTTGGAGAAATGGTTCAAGTATGATGCTAGCACCACTGCTCAAATCAACCTTCATCACACTGGAAGATAAGCTCATCTAGTCGGCCTATAAGCAGTTGACAAGTCGGCCTACAATTAGTTTGAAGGGTCGACCTAAAACAGAGAAAGAATATCAATATATATAAGTAGCTCTGTAGTCATTTGAGCGAGATGAATTCGGACAAGTCTGAGATCTTCGGACAGAGTTATAGGAAGAATTTGGATCACATACAGTGATAAAATGTGAGGGTTAAGAACTGAGATTTGTGCGAGAAAACCAAGGATAAAGGTAAGGTAAGTTTGTGGTCTATCTCCAAGTTGCAGTGCGGGAAAAGGAAGGTAAATCTATGATTTACCCCTGAGTTACAGTGCGAAAAGAGGAGGATATGTATCTCAAAAGAAGAGGCTTCAAGGACATGCAAAGTGAAGGATAGGGTCTCGAGTAACCTTGTCTGTAATATTTGAATGTAAAGAAGTCTGTGGAAAGGGATTACTATTTTGCCATGCAAAGTGCAAAGACGTGCTACAGCAGTAAGAAAGATCTTTGTTTAGGGTACTAAGGACAAAGAAGAATAAGCGGAGAAGAAGTGTTTGGGTAACCAAGGCTAGATCAAGAAAGATAGACTTAGAGACCGAGTTCTCTAGTGATGTTGCAGGACAGTGCAGGTTGGTGCAGAAAAGAAGAATCAATTTAAAAGTTCAAGAAAGAAGCAGTTTCAAGGTCTTGGATGCATACATAGGTCAAGGGTCTCAGTCATGGTCATGGTGCTTGTCAATTGAAAGTCTATAAGAAGAACTCCTTGCGGGTTTTCCTCTCCAAGAGGGAGAGCTTTTGGCTCTGGCTTGAAGAGCCTATATTTGTGTCTCTTGTGTTTTAGTAATTGACTTGATGAAAGAGATAATAAGCTAAGAAGAGAATACATAAGTAAGTAAAGTAAGATCACAAGTAATTATCAAGAAGAGAAGTTTAATTAATCACCGCCCCTCCAAATTCTCAACACATCCTATGGTGTATCCTTCTTATGAGGACAGTCTCTAGCATAGTGACCAAACCTGTTACAATTGAAGCATCTTCCCCTTCTTCCTTCTTTGAATCCCTGCTTGAATCCTTGAACTTGTTTCTTTGGACCAGCATTGTTCTTCCTCTTAGCATGAACGGAAAATGCAGTGGCCTCATTTCCATTTGAAGGCTTGTCTCTCTCCATCATCCTCGTCTCTTCTTCAGTGCATCTAGTCAATAATTCGTCGAAACCAAGAATCATGTGCTAAGAATAGTGGTGTTAAACACATCCCAAGCTGTTGGAGACCTCCAAGAGCAATAAGAGTGAGCTCCCTGTCAGCAACAACTTCTCCAATAGATAGAAGATCATTCTTGATTTCGGTAATCCTCATGAAGTAGGATTGGATAGACTCCCCTCTATCCATCTTGATGTCCTTCAACTTGTCCTTGAGAAAGAGGATTTGGTTTGCATTGTTTGCTTTGAACATCCCAACCAACTTGTCATAAATCTCCTTAGATGTTCCCAAATCAGAAATGTAAGCAACCAAATGTTTTTGAATGGAGTCATTGATGATCTTCTTAGCTTTGACCTCACCTTTTTTGTACTTTGTTTTAGTAGCAGCCGAAGCATTTGAAAAAGGCTCCACAACTTTTCCCTACACATAGTCCATGACATCAATTTCTTCCAAAGTCAAGTCCAAAGACATCTTCCAAGAATGATAATTAGATTTATCATTGAGATTTGAAGTAAGATGAGGAAGCCATTGAGGTTGTCCTTGTCCAACAGATCTTAGTGATTGTTTTTCTCTCTCTTGCTTGGGCTTTGTCTTCACATGAGCTCTAATACCATGTTAATTTTAGATAACAATGGTATGTTCTATGCTTAGCACAATTTACTTCAATGTTCCTTAGCAGCCCAATAACAATATCCAATTATTTCCAATAGCAATCACATCAACCATTAATCACATTGACAGTAAATGCAGATAAAACATAAAAACAATTGTAGAAGACAAGCCAAGACAAGAGAACACCGGATATGGCAGATGCCAGGGAAAAACCCCAATGTGGGAAACCCATTGATCAATTCTTCTTATTATTATTCAATAGTTCAGCACACAGAGAGAGTACAAAAATAAAATTCACTTGCCCAATAAACAATCAAATCAGCCCTGTCAAATTCTGCAGAAAACTGCAGTCAAACTTCAGCCCTAACCAAAAAGTCAACATTGGTCAAATCAACAGCAAACCTTCTTTAATGCAGCTCAGTCTTCCTTGGTCAAATTCGGCTTGAACCGGAGGTCAAATGCAGCTCAAAACAGCTCAGTCAAACTCAGTCAAAGGAGAGAGAAAATCTGTTGCAATTTTTTGTAGTCAACGTTGGTCAACATGCCTAGAATTTCTCAGTTTTAGTGCCAGTCGATGCAGCCTCTCAGAATCGAAATTTTGACCTTCAAAACACAATCAAACGAGGTCAAGAACATCTCGATCAACTTGGCCAACAGTCTGAAATTTCAGCCTGCAATCTGTCCCAGAAATTTGTCCTTCAGCGACACGTGTGAGAGAGAGAGAGAGGATATCCAAGTTGTACGAACCAATCTGATGAAGAGAGAGAGAAGAATGTGTGAGTGAATGATGTCCAAATGAGGTGAGAGGTCGCTCCTATTTATACAATTCATTGTGGGTGAAGAGACACATCCATTGGGCTTCTTGAGCCTACATTAAGCTAAGGCCGACCTGAACAATTTGCACTTGCGAGAGAATAAATTCAAAATTACACTTCTGTTTGTCTGAATGAGATGATATTTAGATCAATTTTGGGCCTCTCGAAAAGAGGAATCCAATGCAATCATCATCTTCATCAAATGCGTTGTCCCAAGGTGGAATTTGGCCCTAGTTGCCAAATTTAACAAAACACTCGTAATAAAATATTCCTCTCACACATGTCATAAAATATTCCTCTTACAAGGCATGGCATGCAAGATTTCTCTTACTCATTAAAGGCATGTCATAAAAGGTTACTCTCATCTAAGGCATGTGTTGTCTCTCCATAATGGAATTCAAATTGTCTCTCCTTGATGGCATGAGTTACTCTTCCCTAAATGGCAAATGTAAATCCTCCTCAAGGCATGTGTATTGCTCCTCCTTGTTGAAAACTGTAACTAGGTCGGTTTTCATGTTGACTATGTAATTGTGTATTTATGTAAAGAAGAAGACAAAGATAATAAAATATATTTTGTTGTACTTGCTTCATGGGTTTCATGAGCAAGATTTATTATGTAGATAGACTTCTTCTTAATGTCTATTAGGTTTGAGTCTTCGAGGCATAAAATATAATTAAGTGTCATATTCATGAAGGATCTAGTCTAGCAATAAATGCTCCAAGACCTTGTAGAAGAAGGGCACCTAACAGCTCTCAAACAACGTTGAAGACAAGCTCTTAAAAACCCTCAAGACAGCCCTTATTCAAGGCTGGAAAATAATGTGTTAAAGTCAGCTTACAATATTTGTTAAAGTCGGCCTAAATGTTTGTTGAAGGGTCGGCCTAAAAGCCAGTCTGGGCACTGTATATATAACATATGTTCTGCGGCCATTTGGAGGAGAGAAAAGTGCGGATTTAGCTCTGCAATTTCCACAGAAAGATTGCGGATTTCTTGTGTATAAAATTGTGGATTTCAAAGGACTTGTTCAGGGTGTAAAGTGCGGATATAAAAATGGAAGATTTGCAGACTGTTTTGTGACATGAAGTGTGGATTTCAAACAGTGAAAAGTGCAGATTTCAGAAGTGATGAAGTGATGATTTCAGAGGTGAACAAGTGTGGATCTTAGAGGTTAAAAGGGTGTGGTTTTCAGAGGTTAGAGAAGTGTGAATTTTCAGTGAGAACAGAAACTAGTAACCAGCAGGTCGACACAGGGCAAGTCACGCAGTCAGACCGAGACAGCCAACACACAGAAGATTGGTTGCAGAGCAAAACCAGGTCGAGGAGGAATGAGTCAATGCTGGGGCAAGCACTGAGTCGGAGCCGCCAACAGGAATGCAACAGAACCATTGGGCAAAAGAGTTTGACAAGGCCTCGGTAGGGCAGAAGCGCCCTGCGACAGCAGCAAACAAGAGAGCAGTTGTTGTAGCCGCACTGCAAGAAGCCAACGAACGATCGAGCCACGAACGAAGAAGAAAGAAAAACTAAAAACTAAAAAAAAAAAAAGATGTCCAAACCTGCACATAGCCAGCCAGGCAGCAAATCAGGGACAGGGGCACCACGGTTGATGAGAATTCGAGCTAGCTGTCGGAACAGCAATGGCCACTAGATCGGCCAACCACCAAGCCAGACCAACCAGCTACAAGACGAGTAGATCGAAAGAGCCGCTAGTCAAAAGGCCAGCAGCGATGGTGGAAAGAAGTGGAGAATGGTCGCATGCATGCATGTTGACGACAATCAAGGCACAACGATGTCTTGTTGAGGCTGAGTGTTCCAAGTTTGAGCTCAAGGTCAAGAATGATCAGCATCGAATAGTCTGCAACAGTTGTGAGTGGACGCCAAGAGATAGAATGTGACGAAGACAATCAACAAGGTTGTCGTGCAGCAGCACAACGACCAACAAATTTGACCAAGTCGTCCAAGGAACCCATACACAAGAAGGGAGTGTGACCAGCAGCCGCCACTCATGTTGCCAGAGCAATCGGCAAAGGCCAGCGACTAGCCAACAGAAAAGAAAAGAAAATGCTATTGAAGTGTTCGGGCAAGGAGCAAGAAGGCTTCGAGCAACCTCAAGAAGTGTGCAGAAAGTTTAGACAGCAGATTCAAGTAGTGAGCAGCATGCTCAGGCAGCAGGCCTGGACAACGTGCAGAGGATCGTGGGGTCAAGCAGTCACAAGTGTTGATGCCAGCAGAGCATTGGATTGGCAAATAGTCGAGCTAGCAGCCAAAGTAGTCAAGGATGCCTGCAGGGGATCGTGTTGCAGGCAGGATGCCACGTTGGGAATGATTGGAGAAACTACGAGATGTAATGGCCGGCAGTTGCTAACAGAGTTGGTAACAGCCAACAGATGGTATGATGGACAGTACCAACAGCCAATAGGATTGGTGGAGGTTAGCCCTAAGAGGGAGAGAGAGGGGGATCGTACAAATCAGGGGATTGGCAGCAGAATTAGTGAGTGTCTCAAAGGACCGAGACAAACCCATAACAGTGCTAGAAGAACTTAGCACAGGATCGATGTTAGTGACAGAGAGTGGGCAGGAGACCTCTTCCAAATCTGTCAGGACCAGTTGGTATGAGCTAACATTAATGGATGCTAGGGAGCAGGATCCTAAGAGCATGGTTGGAAAGAACAAGTCTTCAAATCAAATTCCACAGGAGAAAGCAAGGAAGTCTTCTAGTTCAGAGGGAGCAGCGGCAACAACAAAAAATGTGGTAGTGTTGGAGACAGATCCAAGTGGACGAGGTTCTTCCAGAAGCACCTTCCTCGTAAAAGGGAGCGTTGAAAAGTGTAGCGAAAAAAGGTTTTCTCTATGCGTGTGCCTTAGCCAGAGAAAGACCACAATCAGTCTTCCTTTGACCATGGACGAGTTCGTGGATTTACTAGATTCATGCGCAAAGTTGGAGGGTCAGTTAAGTGGATCTCCAAGTGGCAGTTTGAGTTTGGAAGAAGACGAGTTGGAAGCTTTAGTTTCGATTGAGGCAAGGACGAGTTATAACTCTAAGTTATGATTGGAGAGAGTTCAGTTCAAACTTCAAACTCACTTAACTAGTCAATCACAATTGTTGTTCCAAATTTGTTAATTGTCTAATTATAATTTGCCAGATATAGCAATGATCGAATTGCTTAAAAGGAGGATGAAGGCACATGTTTGGATCATTGTAGTCTTGCACGAGTTTGTGTGTGAGAGAGTTCATTGTTGAGGCAACGTATCTTGGAGGAGCCAATATGTAGTGTAGAGAGCTTCTGTTAATTTTAGTTAACATTTTCTTTGCTAAGGACAATCACTTCAAAATTCCATATAAGCCCATTTGTTAGACCATTTTATTTTCATTAGCAATCCCATGAAGCATTATCAAACTAAAAGTGACTGAAGAAAGAACATAAAGGATAGATGTTGAAGACAAGCTAAGACAAGACTACACAAGGGTATGGCACAAGCCAAGGAAAAACCCCAAGATGGGGAAAACCCTATATCAATTCTTATTATTAATATCGAAAGTTCAACACAGAGAGTACAATAATCCAAAGTCAAAATGACTTTGAAGATCCAATATCTTAAACATGTAATATCGCTCAAGCTATAACACCAGTATTCAATCAATCTGAAATGAAGGTCTGGTTAGGGCAGCTTACTGTCCACTATGATTTTATCCAATTGAACCATGAGCTTTCTCTTCAACTATGGCTTTCACTAGCATGCATGAGAATGACCTTCGTTGGCCACTAAGATTGATATGGGCCCCTGAATGGACTCTCAGCTTCCTTTACTGTGAGGTTAAACTGACTGTGGTTCTACCTGAGAGGTAACATGGATGCGGCCTCATGAGGAGAGGATTTATTTCTCACAAACGAGCCCAAAAATCACTAAACTAACTCGGCCTGCTAAGTCGCTACCAAACTCAAACTGCAAAGATGAATAGCCCATACTTAGGCTGCCCAGACCAGCAGTTGTCCTTCATGGAGTGTCTCAACCCTAACGCAGAAGCTGACCCAGAAACAAACCCTCCTTCAACCTTCTTCAAGTACACAGCTGCTTCAAAAATATCTCCAAGAAATTTGATGCGTGTAAAATGAGGGAGAAGGCACCTCAATTCATAAAGTTCGGTGGAGGTCAAGGGATGTGACTATTGGCCTTAATGAGCCGACATAAGGATGAAGCCAACCTTATTAATTTACTTGTGAGAAAACATAAATTCAAAAATCCACTTCCACTTGTCCAAATGAGACAATATTTATATCAATTATAGTCCTCTTGAAGAGAGGAATTCAATGTTGCAATTATCTTCCCCGTAGGAGTTGTCCAAAGTGGAATTTGGCCCTAGTTGCCAATTTTTACACTCCCTCTCAACTAGGGAGAATTCCACCTGCCAATCCATCCACATCATGCCATCCAGTCGACATGAACCATCTATGTAACTCGTCTCAGCTTTGCTCTAGTCTATTGAACACTGATATGAATAATAAAGAAGAATTGATCGAAAGTAAGTCACAAGACTTTGCCACTCTCTACTAACAAAAGTCAATCCACATAATCATTCAGACTTGATCCCAAGTAATCAAGTTAAAGAAACATCATGCATCCTATACATAGGGAGTACGGTAGTACACGATGCGTCCATCGGTAGCATTATGGTCCCTATCTATTTTTCCCAACTCATTGGCCAGATGAGAGATACTTCCCATGTGTCTCAGACAACATGGGTAGGATGATGCAGGAACACCAACGAGGAAAGAATATATCACATCCTGCTCATAATCACACATAAGGAAAGGAAAAACGACATCCTACAAACACACATCATAATCACGTGTAGGGAAAAGATGAACCACATCCTACATATCACAACCACATCTAGGGAAAGGATGAACCACCTCCTACGATCACATCTCACAATCATCGTAGGGAAAGGATAAACCACATCCTAAACGCATGGAAAATACCAAGAGTGAGGAAAGGATGAACCACATCCTACACGCATGCAAACCAACAATAGTAGTAAGGATCCTACATGTGCCACATCCTACAAACACACATCATAATCACATGTAGGGAAAGGATGAACCACATCCTACATATCACAACCATATCTAGGGAAAGAATGAACCACCTCCTACAGTCACATCTCGCAATCATCGTAGGGAAAGGATAAACCACATCCTACACGCATGCAAAATACGAAGCGTAGGGAAAGGATGAACCACGTCCTACATGCATGCAAACCAACAATAGTAGGAAGGAACCTACATGTGTGAAAAGGATGAACCACATCCCACCGACATGTCAACCATCAATCGTAGGGAATGAGCATCCTACATGTGGGGAAAGGATGAACCACATCCCATCAACATGTCAACAGATGCCTATATGCATCTTTCACTGGGGTATCCGCAGGAGAAGGTGAGCCACTCATCCTGCTCATATGCCATAGGAGAAGGTGAACCACTCATCCTATGCATATGTCATCAACAGTAGGGGAAGGTGAACCACTCACCCTACACACGTGTCTACAATCGTAGAGGAAGGTGAACCACTCATCCTGCACATGTCATCCACCATAGGGTATCACAGGGGAAGGTGAACCACTCACCTTGTACACCGCGCACCACTAGGGGAAGGTGAACCACTCGCCCTATGGTCGCTCATAGCTCAATAAGTACCCCAAGCCCCCAGGAGCTCCCAGAGCTCAATGTTCAATCAACCACGAATCCCTTCATATAGGGAATAGTGCCAAGTTGCTTTCTAAAAGTCAAGACTATTGATTTTTGTAGCATCGGATGTGCTCTAGCCTTGAGATTTTGCAGAGAGGCTAAGACACATGCATTCCACAATACCTAGAAACCATTTGGAAAAATTCCACCCGGAGAGGATTTAATTAAAATAATTAATTATTTTTAATGGATTGCTAAGTCTAAACTTAGGAAAAGGAAATAATTAAAAGGTATTAATTAGATCGGGTGTGAATCTTCTAGTGAAGACGAGGACCGACTCCCAATTAATCTCAACCTTTGATTATGTTTTAATCTTGGTCATTGATATGCCAACGAGAGATTATAAGAAGGAATTCGATATGCATTTGGAAAACAAATCGAGTAAGAGATCAAGAGATCGATTTCTCAAGAGAGCAGCACAGCAGTTGCTGGAGTAAGATCGAAGTGATTTCTCGCAGTGACGAGCAGGGATAGTTTGTCGGAGGAAGTTTTTCCTAACCCGGAGAGTGCAAGGCGGAGAAGGCAGAGAAAATTCCAGAGAAGCAACGCAGTGCCACACAGCAGCGCAGAGCTACATTGTGGCAGTGCAAAGCTTGAGAGGGAGTCAGAAATTCTGCTTGGGAACGGTGGAGATCTAGTGTCGGAGCCGGTGTGTGAGACCGGGAGGCCAGAGGGTCAAAGTTTCCAGCGAGCAGGAGATCAGGAGGAAGTGCAGCGCAGTCCCAACAGCAGTGACGCAGTGACTGTTTGGCAGACACAAAGACTACGCAAAGACAGCGCAGAGTGCTCATCTCCAATCAGATCAGTGCAGGATTTTCCAGTGACGGTGTGAGATCTTCTCACTATCTTTTTGTCCAACTTTATCTCTGTATCGGATAGCCAGTTTAGGCATACAGTGACTTGTATTCATAAACTACTACATAATATTAAAACCCTCAGCTGCTGCACCGGTTTTCCCGCATTGGGTTTTTCCGGGGACATTGTCCAATGGTGTATATGTGTGTTTATTCTTTCTTGCTTAGTACTTGTTTCTGCAATATTTTTTTATGTTGTGAAGGCTGCAGTAGTATTTATTTCGATGTAAACTGTGTAACACCGTAAATAACTTGATCAGAATTAACAAGTAGAAGAAATAACATCAGATGATCAGAATTAACAAGTAGAAGAAATAACATCAGATTGTTGTAGTAGGGATTTCAATCTAGGATTTTTCACATGGTATCAAAGCGCTAGTGAAGCAGGAGAGCAGGTAGGAAGAGCCTAGCGTTGGGCAAGAGGAGTTCGAAGGACTGCATAAGCAGCAGATCGAACCCCAGAGGGGGTGCGTAGTCCATTGGCCAGGAAGGCTGATTTACGCGGAAAATTACTTCTCTGTGTGAGTCGACAAAGAGTAAATTTTCCAGATCGAGATCTTGTCAAAAGCAAAGGAGCAACGCAGCAGATTCAGCGCACAGCAGATCTTCCGCTGGGACACAGTTTTCTGCAGCAGTTTGTTGGGACAGAAAAGCGTTAGAAGAGGAAAGAAGGGCACATACTGAGGGAATTTCTTCATCAGAGGATTCTGAGCCAAAGAATTTGATTTCTCACTGTAGAGCAGCAATAACCGGGAGTAGTTCTACTTACTCCAACAGGGAGTGCATAGAGCCAGTCAGCAGCTGCGCAGAGGAGAGAGGAAGCAATTCGACATTCGATTGGCAAGATGATATCAACTGGGTTGTAAGATCAAGATTCGTTGGAGGGTGCCTCCAACTATGTTATCTAGACAAGCATGATCTCAAAACTTATATCACCAATGTGGTAGTTGCTCCCACAAATGCTTATCAACTTAAAGCCTACAAGAAGGAGATGGCAAAGGCCAAGATGTTGATTTTCAACGAAGTGAGAGATCACATTGTATCTCACATAGCAGGCAAAGACATAGCCAAAGAGATGTGGGATGCACTGGCCAGGTTATATCAGGGATCTTCCGAGCAGCAGAAGATGTACTTGGAGGAGAAGATGAGATGCACTAGGATATAGAGGGGGGAGCGCATAAATCCCTTCCTAGCGAAACTTCAGGATACTCGAGATTAGCTGGCTGTTGTGGGAGTAGCGCCTCAGGGTACTAAGTTTGTACGGCTTGCCCTTAACAGTGTTTCTGAGGAGTGGCAAGTCTTTGTCCAGAGTATCTTGGGCAGAGAGAAGTTGCCTGATTGGGAGAGAGTTTGGGTTGATCTACAAGAAGAGGAGATGAGGCGTGATTTGGTGAAAAGCACCATAAGTGACAACAGCAGTAGTGGGGTGAAGATCGAGAAGGAAGAAGAGAATGCAGCCCTCACATCAAAAGGGTAGCAGGAGCAGCGCAAGCGAAAGAAGGATATTTCAAATATCAAGTGTTTCTGATATGGTGAGATGGGCCACTTCAGTTCTTAGTGTCCTCTTCGGAAGAAGGACAAGTAGAAGGAGCAGGATCGATAAGCTGCTACGACAAAGATCGATAGGTTGTCCTCCAGATTGGAGATGGAGTTTGCATGATTGCCCATATACCTCCAGGGGAGAGGCGGGGTGATTTGGTTTTGTAGCCCCATAGTGCTACAGATGGGTAGGATCACTGAGTCCATCTCTTGGATCACCACCTTGCTACAGGAGCCCATAGCAACAATAGTAAGATGAACCAGTGACAAATGATGCAATCAGGTGCAAGAGTGACAGATGCAGTGGTTTGCAGCGTGAGGAACTGAGCACTGCAGAGCAAAGTAGGCAACAGTGCAGTTGGCACAGTGCCAAGTCAGCAGCAACGCAAAGGCTTCAGTGACAGCGCAGAGGCTAGCAGCAGTCAGAACTCGGTGGATAGATGCATCAATCTGAACACAGTTGGTTCAATTGATGGACATCTCTCAGTTGCAGCATCAACAGATGAGAGGTGGTTGCAGATGTTGCAGTGGCAGCAGCAACAAAGTTGTAGTGCAGATGCAATAGTGGACAGCAGCATGCAAAGTCAACAGCAACGCAGAGAGACCTACGCAGTAGTTGGTGGGCAGCAACAACCAGACATCAGCAACACAGCTACGATGGTGCAGAATTCATAGTGATGCTTCAAGACGTTGCAGCACTTGAGCAGATTCCTCACTAAGAGGGAGTGCTGATTTTTGTAGCATCAAATGAGCTCTAGCCTTGAGATTTTTCAGAGAGGCTAAGACACATGCATTCCACAATACCCAGAAAGCATTTGGGAAAATTCCACTAGGAGAGGATTTAATTAAAATAATTAGTTATTTTTAATGGATTCCTAAGCCTAAACTTAGGAAAAGGAAATAATTAAAAGGTATTAATTAGATCGGGTGTGAATCTTCTAAATGAAGACGAGGATCAACTCTCATTTAATCTCAGCGTTTGATCATGTTTTAATCTTGGTCGTTGATATGTCAACGAGAGATTATAAGTAGCTCGATGGACATTTGGAAAACACATCGAGTAAGAAATCAAGAGATCTATTTCTCAAGAGAGCAGCGCAGCAGTTGTCGGAGGAAGATCAAAGTGATTTCTTGCAGTGATGGGCAGAGTTATTTTGTCGGAGGAAGTTTTTCTGGATCCGGAGAGTGCAAGGCAGAGAAGGAAGAGAGAAGTCCAGAGAGGCAGCGCAGTGCCACGCAGAGGCAACGCAAAGCTTCAGAGGGAGTCTGAAATTCTGCTGGGGAACAATCGAGATCTAGTGTCGGAGCCAAGGTGTGAGACCAGGAGGCCAGAGGGTCTAAGTTTCCAACGAGCAGGAGATCAGGAGGAGGTGCAACGCAGTCCCAGCAGCAGTGACATAGTGACTGCGTGGCAAACGCAGAGACTGCGCAAAGACAGCACAGAGTGCTCATCTACAATCAGATCAGTGCAAGATTTTCCAGTGACAGTGAGAGTTCTCACTATCTTTCTGTCCTGTTTATCTCTGTATCGGATAGCCAGTTTAGGCATCCAGTGACTTGTATTCAGAAACTACTGCATAATATTAAAACCCTAAGTTGTTGCACTGGTTTTCCGGCATTGGGTTTTTCTGGGGACATTGTCCAAAAACAACGTAGTATATGTGTGTGTTTATTTCTTTCTTGCTCATTACTTGTTTCCACAGTATTTTTTATATTGTGAAGCCTGCAGTAGTATTTATTTCGATGGTTACTGTGTAACACTGTAAATAACTTGATCAGAATTAAGTTTTAACAAGTAGAAGAAATAACATCAGATGTTGCAGTAGGGATTCCGATCTAGGAATTTTCACAAAGACTAGATCAATGGGAGCCTCATAGCTCCATTTATCAGCATATAGATTTATTAAACGCATCAAAACGCATGTATATATATTAAACACATTGATTTACTACAGAGATTTTTGCAGTACTTAGTAATCCTCTGCTTCTAAGTGAAGAAATTATTTAACTGATCTTACTCCTCTTACCCAGAGAGATCACAAGCCTAAGCTTGTCTTTTCAAAGTACAAAGTGTCCATCTACTTTGAAGACATAAAGGTGAATCTTAAGAGATATAGCACTTAGATGTGCTTTTACCAGCTATCATACTGTTAGCTCCTTTCTAAGAAGATGTGAAAGGATGTTAGAAATCTGCTCGTTTCACCAATCCAAATGGCTCATGGATGAGTTTTATGTCTTCATAAGTAGAAATTGTTACCAAGAACATCCAGCCTCACCAAAGCTTCCAGACTTCTGTTTATGAAACAAAGGAGAATCCCAAGAAATGTAGCACCATACTACCAGCCTAACCAATAAAATCCTGGAAGATGAGAGGCTTAACCATGCGATGTTTTAGATACATTGGCGTAAGGTGCATGTCGGATCAGGTGTTTATCAAGAATACCAGCCTAGCCAATAAAATCCTGGAAGATGAGAAGCTTAACCATACGATGTTTTAGATACATTGGCGTAAGGTGCATGTCGGATCAGGTGTTTATCAAGAATACCAGATCTGACTTTCATTTTTGTCTCAACTCCCTCTTGAGAGGATTATTTTTTGTGTCTTTGATCATGGTTCCCTCTATATGTCAGGAAGATGATCTTGCTCGAAGCATAGTCATCAAGATTGTCTGTTGCTTTTACTGTAGATATTTCTGTGGACCATGTGTCAAGAACATCAATTCTACCAGGATTCTATGGCTTCCCCTGAAGTCATACTTCAGTTTATCATCCAGCCTTTCCTCATTTTTAAGATGCTGTATTGATATTACCTCCAGGAGACTTGCTCTGAGTTTTGCCTTGGAATGATCTGTTCTGTCCCTTTTTAACTGACAGCTTCAAGTCTGATTATGCCAAGGTGTTTGACCTTTGCTAGCATTGTTCCAAACATCACCTGTCATATACAAGATGGACAAAAGAGAACCTGAACAATGCCTATCAAGTTATGTTAAGTTACCTCTCTGCAACACATTTTAAACTTCAAGATATGTTAGTATAGGCTAACTGCGGATGTACTAGATTCCTTCAAAAATTCAGTGTAGTAGCATAATATTGTGGCAAGCAAACAATGCACTTTATGCTGATGATACAGATTTGTCTTCTGTGCTGATACTGTCATAGGCAAAAACTATTCTTATTACCATACTTGAATCAAGTCATCCTTCCACCAGACTACTGCAGCTATAGAGCAGCCCTGAAAATGATGAGACTGCTGCTAGATAAAGCTCAGACTTGATGAATATCTGCTTACTCTTGCACAAAACTTCTGCAGGGTTATGATATTACAATTTCAATATTGTAATCCAGAAAAACTTTAACCTGCTGAAACCCTGCTTCAACTGAAACCCTCACTGTAGAAAATTAGTTTGATTTTTGATGAAATGCTAATGGTATTGATAGTGGATGCCAACCGTAGTACTAACTGCCAGAACAATCTGCCCATGCATCTGCTATATCTCTTGTTTGACCAAACACTTACTCAATGATAAGCAAAGGAAACTATACTGAAGTAACCTTTACCGAGTATGTTGGCCAATGAGACAGATTAATGCTTCAGAGAATGAAGATTGGGGGATGTTATTGAGATTGAAGATACTGACATTCCTTAGTACTGAAGTCAGAGGATCTTTGGCACTTTTTATTTCAGGGTCATCATAGAGCTTTCTTCTTCATAGGCACCTTAGGGTATAGTACTGGCTAGTGCCAGTAAGAAGTATGGCTGCAAGGAACAGTGAGTTCTGAACGTGCAACATACCTTTTCCAACTATTTATGGCTATAAGTGCACCAGACTTAAATCTGACTTGAATTAAAAACAGCGAATTCTCAATCATGGTGTCTTGTAACAGAATTAAAAATGCTCAGAATTGCCTTGCGGATCAGCCTCAAATTTGGCAAGTTCATTCATGCTGGTTTCTGAAAGATTACAGTCTTCATTGGGATTTCTTTTCAAGGTCACTGACATATCAAGTCACAAAATTTGATGTCGTTTGATGCCACTGGATAGTTCAATTATGCCACATATATATATGGAGTTTTGATGCCATATTAACTATGCAACAGTGCCAATATATATCGCAGAGAAGCAATGTAGATTGATGCCATTCATACAAACTGACTGTGTTGTAGAGGAACATGTCATACAACTTGTGTATTAATGTTATACATATTGCAGAGGAACAAAGTCTTTATACATTGTCAGCCATACATACTGTGCAGCGAGCCCCACATACATATATATACACAAAGCGAGCAAGCCATATACACCTTGTAGCGAGTGAGCCAGAGATGCATATGTTTATACTGTATGGAGCGAGTTATATATGATCCATATATATACTGGCAGAGGAATGAGACATATATGTATTAGATCACAGACGAACAATGTCTCGATGTCATCAAGATTGCTGATGAATAGATGAACAGTGTACTGATTCCAACATGATCATAAATGAACAGTTTACAGTGTAGTAAACAAGAGTTTACAAGGAATTATACAAGAGGACTGTAACTTAGAGAATTAAATCCGAGAGCAATAGAGAGGTCCTGTGAAAATATGGTCTGAGAGCAATGAAGATATATAGTGAGAGCCAGAAAAGTCTTCCTGTGTCGAGAGCGAGATCCTTTTGTAGTGAGAGCGAGAGTCTCTATATGAGAGTCTGTAGTCCTACGACAGATTATACCAAAAACCTACGAACTTACCATAGGAGATTTGCTAGAACAATTTGCATGCCAAGACTTCATTTGATTCTGGACCTCTTGTTCAAATTGTGAATTTGTGTATCAAGACTAGCCATGGTATCAATGCACTCACAGAGAGAAACAGCAAATTATCTCAGGAGAAGAATCCATACCACAGGGCCGAATGTTTGTATTTGATGCAAGTGGCTTCAAGTTGTGAGGGTGGACCATGGAAACCTGCAATAACACCAAAAATACTTCGAACAGTAACTTGGAATATTGAGAGCCTGTGATCAGATTAGGTCCTCTAAAAAGACTTCTCTTTCGATTATCATAAAAACCCTTAATCAGATCTGCTTCCAGAAAGCAGGAATGAAAATCAATCTTGCAACCTTTAGAATTTGACCTCCACGCAGATATTCAAAACTACATAAGGGCTGGAAAAGAATTAGATGTCTTTTCTCAACATCTGCACTTGATGCATTCTCCTCTTGCTTGGGCTTGTCCTCATCTGGCTCTGATACCATGTTAATTTTAGTTAACATGTTCTTTGCTAAGGACAGACACTTCAAAATTCCATATAAGCCTATTTGTTAGACCATTTTATTTTCATTAGCAATCCCATGAACCATTATCAAACTCACAATGACTAAAGAAAGAACATAAAGGATAGATGTTGAAGACAAGTTAAGACGAGTTGATCCAGGTGGATATTGGTGGCCACCCGCCTATTCCACTTGAGGCCCCACCATTGTCTCTTTCAGTTTTTCCGTTTCGGCACAACTTACTATTTTTAGCAGTTTTTCGGGTCCTGAACTTCCGGAGCCATTTTGAGGCCCTAAACGACGTTTTTTGGGCATCGTTTTTTTGGCGAATATGATTATGTTCCGGAATCGATATTCGCGGCAACAATTGTAGTCCTCGGATAGATCTTTCTAACAATGTATCATGTGCGTCAAATGGAGATAGTATGTCAAAGTTACGTCCCCGGAAAGTTGAAACACCAATTGACCCAAACGGGGCCCATAGTTTTGGCGCTTCATCTCCTAGGGTTAGGTTTTTGGACGTTTAGGGTTTTCCATTGTTTCTAAAAAATAAATAGGCCCTCGAACCTCATTGTAACTCAGTTCAGAGGCCTGCAGCCGCCACATCTCTTCTCAAAGATAAGCTACCAGCGCCCTAGCTAGTTTATTTCCATTCTGTCTGTAAGCAAATTTCAGTTCTTTGATATTAATGAAATGAAGAGTTATTTCCGTTGCATCTTTGTATTTATGGTTATATGTGTATTCTGTTGCATTCCTGCATAAATCCGGATCAATGGTATCAAAGCGGTTTGCTTTTTCTCGGTCCTTCTTTGCATGTCCCCAACGAGGTCGGGGTATAAGGAGTTAGGGCTCGATCTGGTGGAACCTTTGCAAGATCAGCCTCGCAAACCCCAACAGACGCCCATGGGGGATGAAAAGAAAGATGAGGGAGCAGGAGATCCTATCAAAATATTGCTCGAGGAGGCCCTCGAAAAACAAAGGAATGCAATGATGGATAACTTTGCCCAGATCCTTCAACGACTGCCCACCGGCAGCGCATCTGCATCCAGCAACCACTCTAGAGGCACGACTCCCTTTAAGGTACAAGTAAACTTCGACATTCCCATATTTGAGGGTCAAATAGATGCAGATGTTGTAGATAGATGGTTGAATCTATTAGAAGGATATTTCTCGGTTCATGACTTTTCCAACTGGGAGAAGATTATTTTTGCACTCCTCAAAGCTACCCCCCATGTCAAGGACTGGTGGGAAACCTACTGTGAGAATGAGACAGAACCCTCTTTGTTCACAATCGTACCCACTTGGAATTCTTTTCGAGATGCCATCAAGGAACAATACTATCCCATGAGGAGCTATAAGGACAAGTACATACAATGGACCACGCTGCGGCAACAAAGGGATCAAGATGTGCATGAGCTGACGAATCTATTTCATACCCTGCGCACAAATTTGGGTATCAAAGATTCAGAGAAACATTTGGTGCTTAAGTATCGCGGTTGTCTGCACATACACATTTAGGAGGAAATAGAGTTCCTCGACATCTCCTTGCTTGGTACGACATACCGATATGCTGCTAAGATTGAGCAGAAATTCAAACAGAAGAAGCGAGACTTTCGTTCTGCGAATCAAAAGCAAGGGAAAGGTGCCCCCAAACCGCAGAACAAAGGACAAAGCCAAGGCATGGCGGCCCAAGACAACCTGCCAAAGCCACAAGCAAAGAACAACACCGCGAAGCCAAAGGGCAAGAGAAAGTGGTGTGAGTTCCATAAGAGCTCCACTCACAACATAAGTGAGTGTTGGACCAAGCAGTCGTTAGTGGCCGAGATGAGGGCTTCTGAATCAGATGCATGCTCCGACTCTAAATCAGAGCCTGACAAAGGGAATGACAAAGGGAAGCAGATTATCGATGCGGAGCCCAACGCCACTTTTGCCACAGGGAAGATCCAGAAGGAGAAACCAGAAGATCCAGAGGAGGCAGAGCATCTCTTCCACTCCCAGATGTGGGTAAAGGGTTCCCCGCTATAGTTCATTGTCAACAATGGGAGCCAAAAGAACCTCATTTCAGCAGATGTCGTGAAGCGGTTGGGCTTGCCGACCACAACGCACCCACAACCATACACCATCGGATGGCTTCACCAAGGATGGGATCTCTGCGTCAGCAAGCAGTGCCGCCTTCCCTATAGCATCAAGCCCTTCACAGATGAGGTATTCTGTGACATTGCTCTTATTGATGTTTCCGATGTATTATTAGGCCAACCATACTTATGGAAGCAACATGTTGTGTATGAGTCCCAGCCTTGCGCTATTATTGTTACTTTGGGAAATAAGTTGTACAGGATACCAGAGGTACCACCGTCTCCCACTGTCTCTTTGGTTACTGCAAAACAATGCAGTCATTTCCCAAACCAGGAAATTTGTTTTCCTGATGATCCGCCCCAGGGCAAGAAGAAGACTGTGGCCACAACCTCTAGACATGGCTCCTCTGCACGAAAACAACAAATGGACAAAGTTATGGAGGAGTACAGGGACATCTTCACCTCACCCACAGGGGTGCCTCTGCACTATCAAGTCAAGCACCCCATTGACCTAACCCCAGGTGCGCCGCTACCCAATGGACCAATATATAGGCGCTTTGTTCTGGAGAATGATGAAATCAAGAGGCAGATTCAGGAGCTGTTGCAAAAAGGTCACATCCGGCCAAGTTCATCGCCCTGTGGGAGCCCGATCGTGTTGGTACAGAAGAAGGATGGGACTTGGAGACTCTGTATTGACTATTGGGCGTTGAACAAGATCATTGTTTGTAATAGGTACCTGATCCCACGGATTGATGACCTTCTGGACCAACTCAAAGGGGCAAAATATTTCAGCAAGATCGACTTGAAGTCTAGGTATCACCAGGTACCAATCGTACCCTCTAATGTGTGGAAGACTGCCTTCAAAGCCAAGGAGGGCCTTTTCGAATGGCTCGGCATGCCTTTCGGGTTGACGAATGGTCCCGCAACCTTCATGAGGTTGATGGATGACATCTTGCGTCCATTCACCAACTCATTTGTAGTGGTGTACTTGGATGACATTCTGATCTTCAGCCAGACTTGGGAAGAGCACCTCCACCACATCCGAGAAGTCCTCCAAACACTACGGCAACACAAGTTGTGTGTCAATTTGGAGAAGTGCACTTTTGGCATGACCCAGGTTCAATATCTGGTATACATTATTGATGAAAGTGGGGTGCATGTGGATCCAGCCAAGATCCAAGTCATTCAGGATTAGCCAACCCCAACCACTCTAACAGAGCTTCGCAGCTTTCTGGGTCTTGCTAATTTCTACCGCAGGTTTGTGTTGGGATTCTCTCATATCACTTGGTCCTTGAGTCAAGTCACCAAGGGAGGAGCGAAAGCAAAATTCTTTTGGTCGGAATCTCAACAGAAGGCATTCGTAGAATTGAAACATCGCCTCTATTCCACCCTAGTGCTCACATTACCAGACTTGCAACAACCATTTGAGATCAAGACAGACGCCTCTGACTATGCTATTGGGGCAGTTCTTACTCAACAGGGGCATCCAGTGGCATATCACAGTTAGACATTGTCCGACACAGTTTGAAAGTATCTCACTTATGACAAAGAAATGTATTCCATTGCACAAGCTTGTCGACAATGGAAGCATTACATTTTGGGGAAGGAGACAATCATCCACACAGACCACTGACCCCTGCAATTCATACAGACACAAGGGAAGTTGCAGAACGATCGCCATCAGACGTGGTCCACATATCTGCAACAATTCCATTTGAACATCAAGTACAAGAAGGGTAGCACCAATAATGTTGCAGGTTGCCTCAGCCGACCACCGATCGTGGCCATAACCACCGTTCTCAACTCTTGTGGGCATGAGACTTCTGATTGGCTGCTTCTCTACAAGAGCGATCCAGAATTCAACGACACATACAAGGCACTCTTGGGGGGTAGGCAAGTTCCAAATTTTCACCTCCAAGATGCACTGTTATGTCACATGGGACACCTTTGTGTTCCTTCAAGCAAGCGTGCCAAGATGATATGGAAAGCGCACTACAGTCGAGTCGCTAGGCATTTTGGGGTCGAGAAAACAGTGGCAGTGCTGCAGAAGTATATCTATTGGTTGAACCTTCGACAGGATGTCGGGAAGTACATCAGATCCTGCATTGCTTACGCGATTGCCAAACTGACCATCAAGAAGCAAGGGCTGTATACTCCGCTACCTACCCCTATTCGACCTTGGGAATCCATCTCCATGCATTACATGTCAAGCCTTCCTTCTACTAAGCATGGAAATGACTGTGTTTTCGTGGTTGTTGACAGATTCTCGAAGATGGCCATTATGGCGGCCTGCAAAAAGAATATCACAGCATAAGCCACTGCTAAACTCTTCTTTGAATGAGTGTGGGTGCACTTTGGGATCCCACAGTCTATCATATCAGATCGTGACAATAGGTTCCTCAGCACATTTTGGTCCAGCCTCTAGTCAATGTTAGACACCAAGCTCACCAAGTCCGCAGCTTTCCATCCCCAAACTGATGGCCAGACAAAGGTCGTCAACAGAATGATTGTACACATTATGTGCATGTACAATTCAAAGCATCCACGCACATGGGATGAGAGCCTCCCCTATGTACAACACAGTTATAACCGGGATCTCCACAGCTCAACCGGCCACAGCCCCTTTCAGGTGGGCTTGGGATTCCAGCCACTATGTCCCATTGACGTAGCCATGCCATTTGCGGCTACTCAAGTCGATTCGGCTCATGTCCAGTCTGAAGCTGACAAAGCGAACAACTTCATCGAGCGCATTTAGCACATCCGCCAACAGGTTCATGACATATTGGACAGAGCCAATGCTAAGTACAAGCAACGACATGATCAACATCGAGTGCCACACAACTTCCAGGTGGGCGAAAAAGTGTGGCTACATTTGCAGAAGGAACGCCTCACTGGACCCCACCGCAAGCTTCGCTCGCTCTGCTATGGGTCGTACACCATCACCAAGGCTATAGGGAACAATGCCTTCGAGCTCAGTATTCCACCATTCCTTGGTCTGCACCCAGTATTCAATGTAGGCCGTCTTCATCCCTACTTCCCACCTCTACTGGACACCTCTAACATTGCAGAAGAACTCACACCAAAAGAGTTAAACCCAGACTGCATGAAACAAGCCACCACAGATTGTATCATGGACATGCAAATCAAGAACACTCGCCAACAGAAGATCCAACTGTATCGGGTTGTCAAAGCTGGCCAAATCCTACACCAAGGCAAGTGGTTCACCAAGGACCAAGTTCAGCAGAAGTTTCCTCATCTCATGGAGGAACTCAACACAATGGGGACCATTGCTTCCTAAGGGGGGAGAGGAATGATCCAGGTGGATATTGGTGGCCACCTGCCTATTCCATTTGGGGCCCCACCATTGTCTCTTTCAATTTTTCAGTTTTGGCACAACTTACTATTTTTAGCAGTTTTTCAGGTCCTGAACTTCCGGAGCCGTTTTGAGGCCCTAAACGACGTTTTTTGGGCATCGTTTTTTCTGGCGAATATGATTCCATTCCGGAATCGATATTCATGGCAACAGTTGTAGTCCTTGAATAGATCTTTCTAACGATGTATCATGTGCATCAAATGGAGATAGCATGCCAAAGTTACGTCCCAGGGAAGTTGAAACATCAATTGACCCGAACGGGGCCCATAGTTTTGGCGCTTCATCTCCTAAGATTAGGTTTTTGGACGTTTAGGGTTTTCCATTGTTTCTAAATAATAAATAGGCCCTCGAGCCTCATTGTAACTCGGTTCAAAGGCCTGTAGCCGCCACATCTCTTCTCAGAGATAAGCTCCCAGCGCCCTAGCTAGTTTATTTCCATTCTGTCTGTAAGCAAATTTCATTTCTTTGATATTAATGAAATGAAGTGTTATTTCCGCTGCATCTTTGTATTTATGGTTATATGTGTATTCTGTTGCATTTATGCATAAATCCGGATCAAGAGTACACAAGGATATGGCACAAGCAATGGGAAAAATCCCAAGATGGGGAAAACCCTATATCAATTTTACTTATTATTAATATCGAATGTTCAGCAGGGAGAGAGTACAATAATCCAAAATCAAAATGACTTTGAAGATCCAATATCTTAAACATGTAAGTGGCTCAAACTATAACACCAGTATTTAGTCAATCTGAAATGAAAGTCTGGTTAGGGCAGCTTACTGCCCACTGTGATTTTATCCAATTGAACCAAGAGCTTTCTCTTCAACTGCGGCTTTCACTGGCATGCATGAGAATGACCTTCGCTGGCCACTAAGACTGATATGGACCCCTGAATGGACTCTCGGCTTCCTTTAGTGTGAGGTTAAACTGACTACGGTTCTGTCTGAGAGGTAACATGGATGCAGCCTCATGAGGAGAGGGTTTCTTTCTCACAAACGAGCCCAGAAATCACTGAATTAACTCGGCCTGCTAAGTCACTACCAAACTCAGACTGCAAGGATGAATAGTCCATACTTAAGCTGCCCAGACCAGCAGCTGTCCTTCATGAAGTGTCTCGGCCCTAACACAGAAGCTAACCCAGAAACAAACCCTCCTTCAACCTTCTTCAAGTACACAGCTGCTTCAGAAATATCTCCAAGCAATTTGATGCATGTAAAATGAGGGAGAAGGCACCTCAATTTATACAATTCGGTGGAGGTAAAGGGACGTGGCTATTGGGCTTGATGAGCCGACATAAGGATGAAGCCGACCTTATTAATTTACTTCTGCGAAAACATAAATTCAAAAATCCACTTCCACTTGTCCAAATGAGACAATATTTATATCAATTTTGGTTCTCTCCAAGAGAGGAATTTAATGCTGCAATTATCTTCCCCATAGGAGCTGTCCAAAGTGGAATTTGGCCCTAGTTGCCAATTTTAACAGCTTCCTTGGTACAGATTTGCGCTAGGAAATAGGAGTCGAGCCCTAAGTAATAGGGAGTCCCCTGCGCTAGGAAATAGGCAGCCTGTGAAGAAGGAAATCAGGCCTATATCAATGCAAGGAATCAGGTGAGCAGAGGTCGAGTGTATGCAGGGTGTGTCCAGCTAGTATAACGTGAGGACAAGTGAGTTCTCTGGGTCACTGTCTGCCTTGTAAGAAACCAGATTGCTCAGTCTCTATCAATAAAGAATATTACAACA
Source organism: Pinus albicaulis (assembly GCA_034641835.2). Classification (NCBI taxonomy): domain Eukaryota; kingdom Viridiplantae; phylum Streptophyta; class Pinopsida; order Pinales; family Pinaceae; genus Pinus; species Pinus albicaulis. The sequence continues at coordinate 707,369,610 of CM076579.1, forward strand.
AAGAAGGGGTTTTCCCAGTTGGGTTTCCCAAGGAAAATATTGTGTTATTGTGTGACTGTGTTTATTTATCTCTGTGATTATTTTGCTGCTTATCTATCGTAGAGAAATTTTGTGTCTTGGTGAAAAGAATTAGTTTCAGATGTTCATAATAGCAGTTGCAGAATTTCATGGAAATTCAACATTGCCTTCAGTCCATTCAAGTTTAGACAAACTTAAATGCTGTAAGAAAGTACTATTTTTTGAAATGAATAGAAAGTGTATGTAAAACATCCACGAAATTTTGATCTGCTAATATGAGCAATCTGAAATAAAATTTCTTCTCACATAAACACAGAATTTATCCTCTAGATGCAGCGGAATAGGAACAGAAATAAAAGCACAGTCATACAATTCAAAAACACAAAATTGTCTAGGGAACCCAACTGGGAAAACTCTCTGTTTGATGAGAATTTTATTGATAGCAAAAACTAAGCAATTGATCTCTTACAAAATACACCTGTTTCAATCTGAAAAACACACTTGTCTTTCCTGCTTAATCTAAGCTTGAAACCTTTGCAAGATTGTTGATCTCTGCTGCCCTCTACCAACCTGTGCACAAGCTTCTCTTGCACACTCTTCCTCTCACAAGCTCCATGCACAAATTCGTGTTTCCTATTGCTTGGTCTCACCAACTCGTGCTTACCAAAACAATGATCAAATTATGTGCCTTCGTCATCCTTATAAAGCAATTCAAATGGCCAAATGGTGAGTTTCTAATTAAGGAGTTTGCTTTTGTGATTGTTTGAGTTAGCATGAGTTAACTACTCATGCAACTCGTCCTATCTCATGAGACTCAACCACAAGTTCTTTTCCTCAATTCACTCGCACAAGAAGATTGATAACTCGGCCTTCCACTTTGACACGTCAGTTAAAAGCTTCATGAACACTTCCTAAATTTTAGGAATTCACCCTAAATTTTAGGAACACGCCCTACTTTTTAGGAATTCGCTCCTAACTCATAGGAATTCGTGCATGCTCAAGGAGAAACTCGTTGTGGCTTCTTTGATTAAGGCACAAATCAAGGAACCCTTCCTCGCTATCATTTTCAACAGTGTAGACATTTTTCTTCTGAAAACCCAAAAAACATGTTTCATGCACATTTCTTAATTTCCCTTTAAAAGAATTCAAAATGAAAAATGAAGGGTTTTTCAACTTGTGCAAACCAAGCACATCCTTCACCTTCATTGTTTCCCAGAAAATTGAAGCAAGAGATATTATCCCAACAAGCTCTTCGCATGTGCCCCTTCACTTGTGTGTATATTCCTGTGATCTTACATTTCATGTTTTTAAATTTTTTTTCGGAACTTTAGATTTCCATGTTTCATATTTAGCATCCCTTGTAACATGGGAATGGCAAGCATTTCCGTTACGCTCATAATACCCATGCCTTGGATTTCTGTGCTGTTTATAACTTTATATAACTCCCTGACATCTATATTTGGACCACAGCAGATCCAACAACAGTCATACATTGCTTGTGGTTGTGCAAGTTCTTTTGGAGTTGCTGATTAAAAACAGTAATTCCAAATCTTTGAAGAAAGTGAATTCTCTCTGATTACAATAGCCAAAAAAAAACTACTATTTCAACAAAATAAATCCCCACTTACCTCTGCTTCCTATCAATGAAACCCTGGGTTATCTCCCCATCGGTTGGAAGACGGGAAGACAAGCTTGAAACCAACTTCCCTTCGTCCGACTTCTGCTCTTCTTTTTTACAGGCAATGCGCCATTGCCTTTCTACTACCGGGAAGCGTCTGCTCAAACAGGAAAAGAACCGTTAGAGTCGGATATACACTAACAGTATTCTCAAACTGCAGTATTTTATGTTTGCTTCCAATATGCCAATTAATAAATATTTAAAACATCATAAAACAACATCCACATTACACATCATATGCATTACCCGGTCTGAAGAAGCTATATGTAAAGGGTTGACAATCGTATCCCTTTCAGTAACCAGAATATCGTATTTTTCATTAAAATAGAAAAGAAAAAGAAGAAGATTATATTCCCATGCAAATTTTTACAGAGCAGTCTTCAGACGGGATATTTAGTTGAGCACCATGCTTGAGAACCAATGTACAGACTCCATAGGTTAGTGTTCAGTGAGGAAACAAAGGGCACCTTGTAATCGCTTAAAAGTGACAAATTTTCCAGATGTCTACAACTGGGAAGATAGAAATCATCAAACGCTTGTATTGGGAATTGAACCTGGGCAGAGCCTAAACAGTTTCAACCATCGGAATCAAGTTTTGCACCCCAGGAGACATAAAATAGGTTGAGAGTGAGTAGAATTTGATGGCGGGACAGAATTCGTTCTTACCTAGAAAAGACGACATTGCCGGCATTGTTAAGAACCCATACGGCTCGGATGCTGCAACCAGGCATTCTGCACAAATGCAATTTTTAAGAAACTATCTATCGGAAGAAATCGCTTGCTCTGAGCGTCCCAACTGGACGTGGAACTCCTCTTCGGCGTGGGATAAGCATCAACTAAAACGCCCCTATTTCCGATATTTTTCTTCCGGCCAAAATCGTGCAGTTGCAAATACAACAATGCAAAACTGCAATTTTGCCGACTTTAAAACGCAATTTAAAGCGTTTGATGTCGTCTCCGAATACACCCAGTTGCCCTCTAAACAGCGTAATAGCTCTGTGGGACTACATCCAAAGACCGAGTTGATTCATATATTCCGTTCGATCGATTTTTGGCTTTCACTTGCCATTACCAATAGACCAGGAACAACCAGAGACAAAGATGTTATGCAGATCATAGCCCACTCAGTGTTAGCCTTGCTTCAAGAATCCCTGAGTTGTGTTTGAGCTCGATTACTTCTTAACGCGAATCCCTGAGCTGTGTTTGAGCTTGATTACTCCTTAATGCCCCCTTTTGTTGAACCTAGTGTTTGAGATCGATTACTCCTTAATGCCCCCTTTGTTGAGAGCTTTCTCAATAAAACGTTTAGTTATCGGTTAGTTCTATTATCTTAATTTGTGCTTAATAATGAACTTTCCAAGGATTACGACATGGTACGTGCGGCCATTATCACATATTAAAGCAGATCTAGAATTTATGATGGATGAAGCCTTAGCATTTTCTAAGTTTATATCTTATGTTAATAGTTTAAAATGGCTAAAGAAATGGGGTGCATGGTTGGAATTTCAAAACAAACTTATTCGTCAAATTCGCTGGTTTTCACACTATTTCTACCCATCTTCATGGTTTTAAGGAAGGATCTTGACGGTTTGGTAAAATTTTACACTGTATTTGACGAGTAAATCACCCTGTGACATGCAATTTGCCCGTCAAATTCCATCCCTAATGGGGTGCATTTTCTTATAATAGTAAGATATTTCACAACCATCATATTCCATATGCTAAATAATTTAGAGCCAAAGGGTTCATTGTTTAAAGGAAATTGTGGACCGAAATATGCAAGACATATTTATTCATGTCATATGAATTCAACATTGGAAAACTTAGAGAACCAAGTTAAGAATGGGGAATTAATGGTTAATGGCATTTTGCAACATCACCCCATTCCTTATTCCTTAAATCTCAAGAAGGGCATAATGTCTTTCATAGTAATAAATTGCACATGATTACTAAATCGGCATTGGAGAGTATTCTAGTGTTATGGTTTTCTCTTGCAAAGATAGCTAAGTTAACCATTCATAAGATTCGTCAATGCAAGAGCAACTTCCTATGGAATGACAGAGGCAATTGTGCAGCCCGCCATCTCACCAAGTGGGAGACTCTTGCTCAGCCAAAACACCAAGGCGTGTGTGATCCATGTGGATATCGGTGGCCACCCACCTATTCCATTTGAAACGCCACCATCAGTTATTTCAGTTTTTCAGTTTCAGCACAACTTATTATTTTTAGCAGTTTTCGGGTCCTAAACTTCCGGAGCCATTTTGAAGCCCTAAACGACATTTTTGGGGAAAGTCGGGGAACCAATGTGGCTTTCACCAAAAGTTGTACTCCTCAAATAGATCTTCCTAACGAGGTATGGTGCGTGTTAAACGAAGATCGTATGCCAAAGTTACGTCTCCGTGAAGTTGAAACACCAATTTACCCAAATGGGGCCCATAGTTTTGGTGCTACATCTCCTAGGGTTAGGTTTTTTGGACATTTAGAGTTTTCCATTGTTTCTCAATAATAAATAGGCCCTCGAGCCTCATTGTAACACAGTTTAGAGGCTTGTAACCACCACATCTCTTCTCATAGATAAGCTATCAGCACCCTAGCTATTTTATTTTCATTATGTCTGTAAGCATATTTATGTTCTTTGATATTAATGAAATAAAGCATTATTTCCATTGCATATCTGTGTTTATGTCTATTTTTGTATTTTATTGCATTCCTGCATAAATCTGGATCAGTGGTATCAGAGCGGTCTTTTCTTTCTCTATTTTTCTTTGCATGTCCCCAACACGGTCAAGGTATAAGGAGTTAGGGCTCGATTTGGTTGAACCCTTGCAAGATCAGCCTCGCAAACCCCGACGACCTCCCATAGCGAAGGAAAAGAAAGACGAGGGAGCAGGAGATCCTATCAAAATATTGCTCAAGGAGGCCCTCAAGAAACAAAGGAATGCGATGATGGATAACTTTGCTCAAATCCTTCAACCGCTGCCCACCTACGGCACATATGCATCCAACAGCCACTATGGAGGCGCCACTCCCTTCAAGGTACAGGTAAACTTTGACATTCCTGTATTTGAAGGCCAGATAGATGCAGATGTCGTAGATAGATGGTTGAATTTGCTGGAAGGGTATTTCTCGGTCCATGATTTCTTCGACCGAGAAAAGATTATTTTTGCACTCCTAAAAGCCGCCCCCAATGTCAAACACTGTGGGAAACCTACTGTGAGGAAAAGGACGGAATGGAACCCTTTCCGTTTTGGGCCGCACCCACTTGGAAGTCGTTCCGAGACAGCATCAAGGAACAATATTACCCCGTGGAGAGCTATGAGGACAAGTACATCCAACGGACCATGCTGCGGCAACAAAGGGATCAAGATGTGCACGAACTGACGAATTTGTTCCATACCTCGCGCACAAAGTTGGGTATTAAAGATTCAGAGAGACATTTGGTGCTCAAGTACCGCAGCTTTCTGCACAGACACATTCAGGAGGAAATGGAGTTCCTCGACATTACATCGCTCGGCACGACATATCGTTATGCCACCAAGATCGAGCAGAAATTTAAGCAAAAGAAGCGAGACTTTGGATTCACAAATATGAAGCCAAGGAAAGGCGCCCCAGAACTGCAGAACAAGGGGCAAGGCCAAAGCGGGGTGACTCAGAACAACACCACAAATCCAAAGAAGGACACGAGGAAGTGGTGTGAATTTCATAACAGCCCCACTCACAGCACAAACAAGTGTTAGGCCAAATAGTCATTGGTGGCCGAACTAAAGACATCCGAGTCAGATGCATGTTCTGATCCCGAGTCAAAACTAGACAAAGGCAATGACAAAGGGAAGAAAATCATTGATGCGAAACCCATTTCCATTGTTGCCACCACCAAGATCCAGAGGGAGGATCCAAAGGAGGGGGAGCGCCTCTTCCATTCGCAGATGTGGGTGAAGGGTTCCCCACTGCAATTCCTTGTCAATAGTGGAAGCCAAAAGAACCTCATTTCACCAAAAGTCGTGAAACAGCTCGGCCTACGTACCATAGCACACCGGCAGCCATATACCATCAGGTGGCTTCACCCAAGGAGAGATCTCTGCGTCCGCCAGCAGTGCCGCCTTCCATACAGTATCAGGCCATTCACGGATGAGGTATTATGTGATGTTGCTCCTCTTGATGTAGCTGATGTATTATTGGGCCAACCATACTTGTGGAGGCAACATGTTTTATATGAGTCTAGGCTTTGTGTTGTTATTATTACTTTGGGAAATAACTTGTACAGGATATCAGAGGCAGTACCACCTCCTGTCATCTCTTTGACTACTGCAAAACAACGCAGTAAGGTTGTTTCCCAAACCAAGAATTTTATTTTCCTTGCAACTCGCTCACAAGGAAAGAAGAATATTGTGGCCACAACCTCGAAACAAGGCTCCCCTGCACGGCTGCAACAGATGGACAAAGTCATGGAGGAATACGAGGACATTTTCTCCTCGCTCACAGAGGTTCCTCTACACTGTCAGGACAAGCACTCCATTGATCTGACCCTCGACGCACCGTTGCCTGATGTTGTCATACCTCATGCAACTACACAAACAGAATTCACACATGTACTGTCTGAGGCTGATAAAGAAACCAAATTTGCTAAACGCATCCAACATGTCCGCCCATAGATCCATGACATCTTCAACAAATCTAATACCTCGTCTCATGGAGGATCTCAACGCAATGGAGACCATTTCTTCCTAAGGAGGGAGGAATGATCCAGGTGGATATCGGTGGCCACCCACCTATTCCATTTGCACCTGCACCATCAATTCTTGCAGTGTTTCAGCTTCGGCACATCTTACTATTTTTAGTAGGTCTTCAGGTCTTGCGCTCTCAGAGTCGTTTTTGGGGCCCTAATGATCCAGGTTGATTTTGGTGGCCGCCCACCTATTCCATTTGAAACGCCACCATCAGTTCCTTCAGTTTTTCAGTTTCAGCATAACTTACTATTTTTAGTAGTTTTTTCAAGTCCTGAACTTCTGGAGCCGTTTTGAGGCCCTAAACGACATTTTTTGGGAAAACCAGGAGTAACATGGGTCCATGGATTGATGTTGCTCACACCAAAAGTTGTACTCCTCGAATAGATATTTCTAACAAGGTATGGTGCGCATCAAATGAAGATCGTATTCCAAAGTTATGTCCCCGGGAAGTTGAAACACCAATTTACCCAAACGGGACCCATAGTTTTGGCGCTTCATCTCCTACGGTTAGGTTTTTGGACATTTAGAGTTTTTCATTGTTTCTCAATAATAAATAGGCCCTCGAGCCTCATTGTAACACAATTCAAAGGCCTGTAGCCACCACATCTCTTCTCAGAGATAAGCTACCAGCGCCCTAGCTATTTTATTTCCATTATGTTTGTAAGCATATTTATGTTATTTGATATTAATGAAATGAAGCATTATTTTCATTGCATCTCTGTGTCTATGTATATTTTTGTATTTTATTGCATTCCCTGTGTAAATCTGGATCAGGGTGGGGGTTTAAAAATCTCCATTGGTTTGGTCTTTCTCTCGCCATGAAGAACGTGTGGAGAGCACTAACTGGTGATGGAATTTGGAGTAAAAATCATATTGGAAAAATGCATGAAAAATCAATCGATTATGGATTGGCTTTAGTCTTTTAGACCCACTTCTCATTATGTCAGCTCGAATGTATGGAGGAGAATGTCGATCATTGATCATTTGATTCAAAAGTGAGTGATGTGGAAGGTTGGTAGGGGAGATCAGGTTAGATTAGGGTCATTTCCTATCATTGGGGGACCTATTGTCCCTCCTTTATCTCCTGAGCTTTCCAATCAACTCTATGCTCAGGGTCTTACCAGACTTCAATAGGATTATATGTTATCTATGGAGTAGTTTACAACTGGTAAATGGAAAAAAATTCCTTGATTTGGGCCTGTGAGGTTCAATTGTTGTGGAATGGGACAGGTTTATTAAGTCCCTCATCGTTAGTAGTCTTTCTCTATCTAAGGAGGACAATTACCTTGAGTGGGCTTGGAAGTCCTCATTCGGGCATATCACTAATCATCATGCCTATTGTGCTATATCAGAAAGATACCCTCTACAAAGGGTTAGTTGGTTGTATTCTAAATTATGGGATTGGATTATTGGTCCTAAATTAAAATGTTTTATCTGTCTTTCCTTAGAAAATCGTATACAAACTTGGGATCGCTTGTTACGAAAAGGTTTCCATGGGTCGAATGTATGTGTTCTTTGCACAAATGATTCGGAAATTGTCATCCTTTATTTTTTAATTGTGACTTTTCCAAGGCCCTCTGGTCAAATGTACATGGGGTATTAAACTTACAAGATAATGGCCCAATGTCGCCCCTAGCCCAATGCCTTCTTTGGTGGGATAAAAAAAAGGGAAGTTATAAAGCATTACCCATTTTCATTGCATTGGGTATTTGGAAAGTTCGAAATAAACTCGTCTTTGAAGGGAGACCCAAAGATATCAATGGCACCCTAGGTCAGATTTTGGGTTTTTTTTTCAAATTATGTCAAACCTTGGAAGCCTTCTAGAAGTTGATCCTTTCACTTTCCTCTCAGTTCTCTAGTTGTAAGTGTTGGCTTATTTGATGAAACTTATCAAGATAGGGTGTGTGGAGGGGGAGCCACAATTTTCCTTATAGACAATGTATCCTTTTATATTTGTTTGAATGTAGGCGCAGGTAAAGATACTAAAGTAGAAATGGTGGTTGCTTTGGCACTTTTATTTTTTTTCAGCTTCATTGAAGATATCCACTATGCATGTATTTGGTGATTCTAAGTGTGTGGTGGTTTGGATGTCCAGAAAGGGCCATCTGAGGGTCATCTCGCTAAAGCATTGGATGGACCACATTCAAACTCTCAAAGGTTTCTTTCAAAATTTGTTCTTCCAACATATCTTGAGAGATTGGAATCAACAAGCAGACCTCCCGACCAAAAACTCTCTGCAAGTGGAGGATGGTTGCATATTTTTCAAAGAACAAAGAGGTCTTCAACTTTTGAGGAGGGGATCTCTCCATATTCCCAATGATCTACAACTGGCCTAACTGGATCAATTCCCTTAAATTTATATGAATATATCATCTTGGATCGCTCATTTTTTGTTTTTTTATCTATGCTAGTGTAGTTCATGGTTATAGACATCTGGGACCGCTCGTTCAATAGTTTTTGGATTTTAATCTCTATGAAATTTTATCAATATTTCTCATACTTTGGTTGATGAAACTTGGTTGTATCATTATTGGTCTGTTACTCAATTGAACTTCTTTGTGGTTGTTAATGTTGTAAATCCCAAAGGTTTTTGGTTCAAACAAATCTATATATGTACTCATTTTTCATATATAATGAAAGGATGATCTCTCTTATTTGGAAAAAATTGCACATGACTAGCCTCATGGCAAGTTGCATTGGAAAGATAAATCACAACATAGCACATCCCACATATGCCATCCATCATACATATAGTATTGTGAATAAATTGGAGTCCACTATTCGCATACGTCAACCATTAATCCTACTCGCTAATCTCCTATCCAAGCTTGCTATTCAAGATAGTGGTGAGATAAAACTCCCCATTCCACAACAAATTTATTTTGGTGTTATTTGGTATGGTAAGTTGCTTTTGTGGTGCTTTTTCTATTACTTTCACTTTTCGTTAGTGCTAAGGGGCTTTTAAGGAAGCCTCCTAACTAGAAGTTATCAATGTGCAAAGTCCTTGGCATTCTCAATATAGAGTTCAATGTAGTGAATGGAAAGGACTCACTTGTGCTTATCTCTTTTCATAGGTGATTTTGTATTGGCCATTTGAAGAAAGTAGTAGTTTATACAAGTAGTTCTCTCCTTTCTAGTAGAAGAATTTGGTGATTCTAGATGTCAAATGGACTTTCATATGTTGCAAGCAATTAGGCATGCTCCTCAAAGTCATTAGGAGTATGTGCATTATAATAAGTTTTCAAAATACAACTTGCTTTCTAAATTACATGAACTAGAAAACCATATTTCCACTAAGGTAGCATAAATTATGGGAATTTTACTTGAAATGAAAAGTAGATAAAGGTGGTTGAACCAGAATGCAGCCTCCTCAAGAACCT